>JANRMT010062813.1:14961033-14991430 GCA_026402145.1 Polypterus bichir lapradei | reverse complement strand
AGCACGCGAGTCGTATTCCAAACAAAGGTCGTATACCAAGCAAAATTGTTCATGTCCAAACAGGACGTATACAAAGTTAGACGTACAGTAATCCCTCCTCGATCGCGGGGGTTGCGTTCCAGACCCCCCTGCGATAGGTGAAAATCCACGAAGTAGAAACCATATGTTTGTATGGTTATTTTTATATATTTTAAGCCCTTATAAACTCTCCCACACTGTTTATAAATATTCCCCGCAGAGTTATACAGCTTAATCCCTTTGTATTCTCTTAGATATTATGTAAGATTAATTGAAATTATGTATATAAACACACTGTTTATATAAAGTAAAACCTAAATATTATTTTAAAGATATTGAGTGTCTCCGATATCACATATGTTACAGCCATTACGATAGACAGGCCACCAGCAATAAATACGTACAATGCAAGAAAAATAGTATACAGTAAATGTGTGTACAGTGACACTAAATGTACGTACATGTACTAAGCACTGTAAGAAGAAAATTAATTATGGTTACTCACCAACAATGACACGATGACTTGTCCGATAACAATGAGTTTAATTTTACTGCACAACAAAGGAGAGCGTTACAGCCCTTGTAAAGGAGCCACTTCAGGCGATTGTGTAGCACTGCCGTTGTTCTTCTTCTGGCAGTCTTCAATCCAAATCCCTAAAGCAGATTCCATCCAGACTACTGCCTTATTACATCCACTTACAACTCGTTTTGCACCCTGGTTAAAAGGACACTGCGGCCGTAGATCTTATATTCCTTTCCTACTTTTTAAATAAAAAGAATCGTTGTCTTCAACAAATCCAAAACGTTTACCTTTTCGGCAATCGTTAACATCTTCTTCTTGCGCTTGGGCACGGCCCCTCAAGCAGTAGCAGATCGTTTTGGAGCCATAATGAAGGGCTTGACTATGCACAAAGATAAACACAAAAGAGCACAACTCTTTACACAGCGAAACACGTTGATGCTGAATGAGCGAGACGAGACTTCCTGGTTAACACTGCATTCAGCACGCAGGAACTCAACTGCGTGTTCTGATTGGTTAGCTTCTCAGTCAGGAGAACTTAACTGCGTGCTCTGATTGGTTAGCTTCTCAGCCATCTGCCAATAGCGTCCCTTGTATGAAATCAACTGGGCAAACCAACTGAGGAAGCATGTACAGGAAGTAAAAAGACACATTGTCCGCAGAACCTGCGAAGCAGCGAAAAATCCGCGTTATATATTTAGTTATGCTTTCATATAAAATCCGCGATAGAGTGAAGCCGCGAAAGTCGAAGTGCGATATAGCAAGGGATTACTGTATTCCAAAGCAGGCGTATACCAAGGTATCACTATATTTCAGAAATTGATAAATGTGTGTTGATGCGCTGAATGAACAATGCCAAACTCAGCGACACTCTCTCAGAGCAGTAGGATAACACCTTAAAAGTAACGCACGTTAAGTAGTCAGATTACTTCTTAAAATAAAGAGTAAACTAATACATATTTTATTTAAGTAAAAATACGTGCACTGTTATTCCAGCAGCACTGGGTGTACGGCGAGAAGCACGCGTAATGGTATGCCGGTCCTTTGCAGGCCTCAATCGCACGGCCAAGCAGAAAAGAGTTTACTGCGTGTCCTCCAGCTACAGAAACCTATGAATAAAGCGTCAATCTGACTCAGCATATTTAAAAGACACAAGAAAATGTTCAACGACGTCAAATTCACGGTGGCCGAGGACGATGTTTAACTGTTTTTTGCAGTATGGCACTGGCACAATTTGCCAAAGGAGAACTCCAGCAAGACAGAAATCTCACGTACACCTCCAAGTCAGCCAAAGCACAGCTGAAAAAGAAGATTCTGGAATTTCCTGAAGTGGCCTTCTCACTGCCAGAATTGAAATTGCATAGAAAACCTTTTGGTGGGATTTAAAGAAGGCAGTAGCAGTATGGAAGCCACCAAACATCAAAGTGCTGGGGGCTTCTGCATGTGAACAATACGCGCAGAGAGGTGCAAGAAGCTTGTCAGCACTTCCCAAAAACGCTTATTGGAACAGATAAAAGGTGATACACCTTTGAATAGCATTCTTGTGAAAAGAATGACATTTTTCATTTAACTTAAAGTCAATTTATGTCATCAAATACAGTATCCTCCATAATGTTTGGGACAATGACACGTGTCCTTCATGTACCCCTCTGCTGCACAGTTTAAAATTACAAATCAAGCAGTTCAGACGTGATTAAAGTGCACTCTGCAGACGTTCCTTTAAGGGGATTTGCATACATTTCAGTCACGCCATGTAGCAATGACAACACTTTTTCTACATGACCCCCCCCCCATTGTAGGGTACCATAATGTTGGGGGCACAGCAATGGCAGGTATATTAAAGCAGACATATCTAGTACTGTGTCATATATTTTTTGCATGCAATGACTGCTTGAAATCTGCGATTCATAGACATTATTTGGTGCTGAATTATCTTCTCTGGTGATGCTCTGCCAAGCCTCTAATTGAGCCATCTTCAGCGCCTGCTTGTTTCAGGGGTTTTGTCCCCTTACATTTTCTCTTCAGCATATGGAAGGCCTGCTGAAATGGATTTAAATTGTGTGACTGGCTTGGCCATTCAAGAATGTTCCATTTTGTAGCTTTGGATAATTCCTGTGTTGCCTTTGTTGTATGTTTGGGATCATTATCTTGTTGTTGGATGAAGCACTGTCTAATGAGTTTGGAGACATTTACTGGAACTTGAGCATATAAGATGTTTCTATACACCCCAAAATTATTGTGCCACTGCCAATCTGCAGTTACATCATCAATGAAAATAAGTGTGCTAGTACCTATGGCAGGCATACATGCCCAAGCCAAACACTCCCATCACCATCTTTAACAGATTAGATGGTATGCTTTGGATCTTGGGCAGTTTCTTTTCATTTCCACACTGTGCTTTTACCATCACTCTAGTACAGATTTACCTTTTCCTCGTCTGTCCACAAGACCTTTTTCTAGAATTCTGCCCGATTTTTCTCATCTCCCACCTTCCTCCATGCTGGAAAAAATACTGCTCAGTTTCGAGGACTCAGACAGCATTTCTGCAATATATAAAATTATTTTACAGCCCCTCCCTTTCAAAGATCCAAGAGGACAGTGGGAAAAATATCTCTC
This sequence comes from Polypterus bichir lapradei, assembly GCA_026402145.1. Classification (NCBI taxonomy): domain Eukaryota; kingdom Metazoa; phylum Chordata; class Cladistia; order Polypteriformes; family Polypteridae; genus Polypterus; species Polypterus bichir. The sequence continues at coordinate 14,988,276 of JANRMT010062813.1, read as the reverse complement.
ACTCAATATATCAGAAAAGGAGTGAAAGGTAGCAATGCAGAGAATTCACTCGAGCTCCATATGCGCATACAATTATTCAACTTAAAATTATATATCGAGCACATCTGTCTTGCTTAAAATTGTCCAAAATGTTTCCAGGGCAAGATCCAACCTGCGAACGCTGCAATCAAGTGCCAGCCTCACTGGGTCATATGTTTTGGGCCTACACCAAATTAACATCATTCTGGACCAAAATTTTTATTTCCTTTCAGACAGCCTTGGTGTCACAATCTCTCCTAACCCATTAACATCTGTGTTTGATGTTCTTCCAGATGGGCTTAAAGTGGAGAAGGACAAACAAACTGTGATCGCCTTCACCACACTATTGGCACGCAGACTGGAAGAATCCTAACTCTTCTCTTTTAAGTCAGTGGGTAACTGATGTTTTATATTATTTGAAATTGGAAAAAATCTAATTCTCAGTTAGAGGATCTGTGCAGAACGTTTTCAAAACCTGGCAGGATCTAATCAATAATATTTTAGATTAAGCTCTTAAAGCACTGAGGAAGCAGATTCTCTTCCCATTTCTTTTTCTTTTCCATTTATCTTTATCTGCCTATTAAATGCACCAATTTACTTATTTTTTACTAGCTTTAAGTTTTACTCCGTTGGACATGCTTTCTTTCTGAGGAGTGGGGGTCGATTTGTTTTCAATCCTATTTTTTGCAAAAACTGATCTATTTGTATGGAATGATTACAATAAAATCAATAAAATAATAATTAAAAAAATCTGCAGGCTCATTTAAGTCCCTTTTCACAAACTGTGATCTGTTTCTTTGGTTGACTAGTGCTTTGCATCTTGCAGTGTGACCTGTGTATTTGTGTTCATGAAGTCTTCCGCTTCTATCTATCTATCTTATAGTCGTCATTGACATATCCACTCCTGCCTCCTGAAGACTGTTTCTGGTCTGCCGGCAGGCGTTTGGGGCTTCTTCTTTACTTTAGTGAAGATTCTTCTGCCATCAGTCTGGAGGTCTTCCTCTGCCTACCAGTCCCTTTGTGATTCCTGACCTCAACAGTGCGTTCTTTCTTCTTAATGATATTCCAGACAGTTGATTTAGGTAACCTTAAGCTTTTAGTGATGTCCCTAATAGTTTGATTCTTGTTGTTCAGTCTCATAATGGCTTCTTTGCCTTACATTGGCACAGGTCTTGTCCTCATGTTGACTAATGGCAACTACAGATACTTACGAAGCAATGAAAAACACCTGAAGAATCACAAACACCTGTGGCGCAAATTTTCCCAAACCTTATGGTGCCCTGAAATGAGGGAAACCATGTAGAAGTGTTGTCATTTCTATATGGTGTGACCGAAACGCATGCAAATCCCCTTAAATGAAAGTGTGTCATGTACACTTTGTTCATGTCTGAAATGTTTGATTTCTCCTTTGTAACTGTGGAGCGGATCAAGAGGGGTAAATCACAAATGTGTCTTTGTCTCAAACAAGGCATAGGGCAATGTATTTGAGTTATTTTGAGAACATAAATTGACTTTTAGTTAAATGAAAATGTCTGAACTGTTTGATTTGTAATTTGAAACTGTGGAGCACTTAGAAAATCACAAATGTACAGAAGCGTATTAGAGCCACGGAGAAGAAAAAAAAAAAGTATATGTCAAGAATAAAGACGACATGTTGCATGTTTAATACCTGCTGTAATGCATTTCATCATGAAAATGATATCAAGTATTTATCTTAGCATTCTAAATGTTCAGAGAGCTCTTAACTGGGTGCCTGCTCTTAGCATAATCATTACCACCAGCTCTATCTGTCACATTTGTCTTTATTTCAATGGCACCACTTTTGTTAATAGTGATATTTTATTTCTGGCAAATCCTGCATGATGCACTCTGGAGGCAATGATTAGGGCAAAGGTACAAAGCCACTTGTACAGCTGTCAGTGTTCCTGGTAGCACAGCAGCCTCAGTAACAGTGATATGGAAGAAGTTTGGAACCACCAGGACAGGACTCGTCCTAGAGTTGGCTCTCTGGCGTGACTGAGTAACTGGGCAAGAAAGGCCATGTTCAGGGATGTGACCAAGAACCTAATGGCTCCTAGAAGTCCTCTGCTGAGATGTGACAGCCAATCAGGACAACCATCTCAACAGCACTTATAGTAGAGTGCCAAACGTCATTTAATGGAGTCTCAGAGCACAAGAACTGTCTAGGCACTGCTCATTACCTGCCTAACACCATGATGATGGCAACAGCGTGCTCTGGTGGTGCTTCTCAGTGGCAGGGACAGAGAGACTGCTCAGGATTAAGGGAGAGGCCCTAGGAAAACAAACCACCCAGAATGCATGCAACTTCAGACTGCAGCAATTTACACCTTTCAACACAGTAACGATCCAAAGCGTACATCAAGACAGTGCTGGGGTGGCTTCAGGGCAAGTCTCCAACTGTCCTTAAGTGGCCCACCTTCAATCCCATAAAATACCCATGTATAACATGGACCTCAAGATGGCAGTTTACAGACATCTCCACTCCAGCCTACCGGAGATGAAAGAACCAGTCAGGAAGAATGGGATAAACAGCCCACATCCAGCCGTGCAGAGATTGTAGAGATTGACCCCAAGAAGACACAAAGGGGCTTCTACAAAGTACTGATAAAATGGTCTGAATACTTACATGAATGAGGGATTTCAGTTTTTGATTATTAAGAAATGTCCACACCTTTCTGAAATCCTGTTTTCACTTTGTCATTATGGGTTATTGAGGGGCAAATGTATCCATTTAATATTAAATCTACAACACACAGTGCGCAGAGTGTGTAGGGGTTTGAAACCACTATCGCTCTAATAACAATAATTTAGTAATACTATTAGTAGTATAATACACATATCCATCCATCCATCCATTTTCCAACCCGCTGAATCCAAACACAGGGTCACGGGGGTCTGCTGGAGCCAATCCCAGCCATCACAGGGCGCATGGCAGGAAACAAACCCCGGGCAGGGTGCCAGCCCACCGCAGGGCACACACACACACACACACACAAGGGACAATTTAGAATCACCAATGCACCTAACCTACATGTCTTTGGACTGTGGGAGGAAACTGGAGTACCCGGAGGAAACTCACGCAGACATGGGGAGAACATGCAAACTCCATGCAGGGAGGACCCAGGAAGCGAACCCACAGGTCTCTTTACTGCAAGGCAGCAGCGCTACCCACTGCACCACTGTGCCGTCCACAATCACATATACAACTTTTATTATTATACTAATACTCTAATTGCTGTATAATACTATTAATAAAAATGACATAGTGTACCAATAGCAGTACAATACTCTAATAACAATCACACAGTATAATAATAATACTCTATCAGTAGTAAAATGCTCTGATAATAAAAATGTAGTATAAGAATAATAGTTGCCTAATATGCAGTGGAGTCCTGGCCCCACTGTGACTTCATGTTAATATATACAGTATATACACTCCGATCAGCCACCACACTGGCAGGTGAAGTCAATCGCATGGATTATCTCATTACAATGGCACCTGTCAAGTGATCAGTCGGGTCCAGAAGGTGATCTGTTGGAAAGAGGAAAATTGGGCAAGCATAAGGATCTGAGTGACTTTAACAAAGGCCAAATTTTGAAGTTAGATGACTGGGTCAGAACATTTCTAAAATGGTGTTCCCAGAAGCAAGTGGTTAGTACCTACCAAAAGTGGTTCATGGAAGGATAACCGGTAACATGGCAACAAGATCGCGGACGATAAAGGCTCACTGATGTACGTGGGGAGTGAAGGCCAGCTCATCTGATCTGATGACACAGAATGGGCACGTGAGCATCAGAACTGGACTGTGGATCAATGAAGAAGTAGGCCTGGACTGATAAATGACTTTTTCTTTTAGATCACGTGAATGGTTGGGTGCATGTGGATTGTTTATCTGGGGAAGAGATAGTAACAGGATGCACTATTGGAAAAAGGCAAGATTGCAGAGGCAGTGTGATGCTCCAAGCAACATTTTGATTGGAAACCTTGGATCCTGGCATTCATGTGGATGCTACTTAGACAGGTGCCACGCGCCTAAAGATTGTTGCAGTCGACGCACACCACTATGCGGCAGTAGCCTCTTTTAGCAGAATGATGTTCCCTGCCACACTACAAAAATTGTTCAGGAGTGTTTGAGAAAAGTTACAAAGAGTTCAGGATGTTGACTTGTCCTCCAAATTCCCCAGATCTCAATCTTAATGCGCATCTGTGGGATGTGCTGGAAAAACAAGTTCAATCCATGGAGGCCCCACCTCACAACTTACACGACTTAAAGGATCTTCTGCTAAGATCTCGGTGCCAAGTACCACAGGACACCTTCAGAGGTCTTATGGAGTCCATGCCTCAACGGGTCGGAGTTGTTTGGGCAACACAAGGTGTAGCTACACAATATTACGCAAATGTTTGGGCCGATCGGTGTATTTTTTTGTATGAAAGTAGAAATTTCAAATTGGTTACTCTAAATTTTAATTCATGAAGCTGGAATACATGTGTGTTAGGTGGATAAGAATTAATTCTAAAAAAAAACAAAAAACAAAAAAACAGTTTTAAATGTTCTGGTTATTTATGCCATTATCTACTAATACAAACATACCAGCGGTTAACTTTAATGCTATCCCTAATATTCAGTGTTGTGTGCTTGGGTGTCTGCTCAGCTCCCTATACAATTAATACAGCAAACTCCATAGAAAACAAAACCAATAAAACAGAGTTAAACATTTAAAGATATGGAAAAACATGCAAGTATTTCTTCATTTCTTACAAATGTAAATCTCACACTACTGCACTATTCTGAATACTGAACATGAGAAGGGAAAAGGTCAGCTAATTAAACAACGAAATGAACAAAAGTAAAATTACTCACAGATCATTAACTTAGAAAGAAGACAGAAAAGAAACAGTATTAGGCACAGTGAGACCTCAGGACACCTCTAACTGTCCCATCCTGTCCTTCATTTCCTTAAACATAGTGAGGTGCTCCTCTTCCTGCCTTACCGCAATTTCTGAGCTGAGATTCTCTGCTCAGCGCTCTGCTTCTTTGCATTGTTTCTAAATTTGATCAAAACAATGTTTCTCCTCAAATTATTTCCACAGGACTGCTTAGGCTTCATGATGCATATTGGGCCAATTACATCTTATTTGTGTCGAAGAACTTCATCATAGTAAACAAATAACGCCTGAATTCCATTTAGCTGATTCATTTATGATTGCTAACATCTCTTGCATGCAGCAGGCCTACTTAATAGCAATCACTGCATTCCCAAACACAGACAGAGCAGTCCATTGTATCATTTGGTACTTCTACACATGCAGGAAGGCTTTAAAAAATTTCCTTCCAATGTTTATCAGCTGCATGCTGGTTTACAATAACTTTGGATATTTATTACAATTTTGATTTGGGGCAGAGGTTCATTTAACTATTTTGGAGATACACCGAGGTCTCACCCATTTCACAGCTTGTGTGTATGTTTACAGTACTGAAAGGGCAGCAAGGTGGAAAAGAGAGTTAGAGCCCCATGGAGAATATGATATCCTTGCAGATGTACGAGAAGTCACAGGCCTGCTTGTTCAACTGGACAAATCACTGTTAGTTACTGATTTAGAGGGCCTGTGTGAGGACGTGAAAGCAGAGAGGGATAGGGTCCTAAGTGCAGCATCACCGTTGACACAGTAGCTTTCAAAGTACTACCTGTGTTCATAAACAGAGTAATGCAGTATACTGACGGGCATAAGAATTATTTAATAGCAACTATGGTGTGCATATATACAAGATAAATACAATTCTGAATACATGTCTACAAACAAACTCACCATTAAACACCAAGTAGGCTGTCACACACGTGCGCATGGGAAGCAGCTAAAGGGCTCGAGTAAGGGCAATTCTGAATCAGACAGGGAGGTGGCAGAGTGCACTGACTCTGTCTCCCTTTCCTGCAGACCATTCACAGGAGATTCCACCTGGCCCTCTTGACGTCATTTCCGGGTCCGAGCCTATGGAAGAAGACCCTGCCAACTCCGGCCCCTATGATGTCACTTCCGGGCTTGTGCCTATGACTGAAGACCCTTATGAGCCCGACCCCTTTAATCTCACTTCCTGTCTTCCCCTTTAAAGGCCTCCACCTTTCCCCTATTCTCTCAGTTCTGTTTTGGACTCTTTTTTGTGCTCAACAGTGCTGTGTAACATATTCACAACTTTGCAGCCAGGATTATAATTATACAGGTGGCTGCCCCAAGTCTTGCTATGGCTCTGTGTGGAGTTTCTGACAAGGCTTAATCTTGGACTCACCTAAACAAAAAGACATCTTAACTTTTTAGTATCCTTACAAGCTTCCTGAGCAGATCTCAACCTTCAAAATTAGCTTTTTCACTCTCACTCTGCTTCTACTCCAGCCAGGGCCTTATAAAGAAGGGTTCTCCAGGATGAGAATAGCTAAAGCATTTTGCTGGCTACAATAATTAAGCGAGGACATTATTTGTACATCTGTTAGGTTTAGGACACAAAAACCTGAAAGCTGTACCTGATAATTATACATGCTTTTAGTAAGAAAGAACCTGTACTAACAGACATGTTCATGAGCCATTTGTCTAGCAGACCAAAGGACACAACATTTCACAGACACTGGGCTCTATCTGGCTCAAGCCTCTGAGTGAGTCAAATTGAGCTGATCATTTACAGTCCAAATGACATTGGCAAACTGAGGTGTTTACACTGGACAAGAATACTCACAAGTATCTTTGCGATTGGCTCTTCTGGTTGCAATGTGATGTGCGGCTTTCAGGACTGATCAAGAATATCCTTTTATGCTAGCAGGTAGTAAGTTGACAGGAGAACCTTAAATCAGAGAGCTCTTTGCTTTCAAGTCGACTTTCCATGTTGTTTTTTCTTTTGAACTACTCACACCTTGTTCTTTCAGTAAGCCTGCACTGTCCATTTTTGGCATTTATTAATTTTCCAGCACCAAAACCCCAACTTTCAGGGCTGCATTACCAGCTGAAACCTTGTTTGCAAAAGGACAATACATAACTGGTATTCTTTGTGCAAATGCTTTTAAGCAGGTTACTGCCGCCTTTAAACCCTCCTAGGATCATGGTGCAAACCTCATGACAAGCAAAGATTTGATTTCAGGTCACTCCAGTCCATAAGAAACACCTTTATCACAATCTGGCTAGATGCGGCTTTAGAGGCAAGCATAACTTCCAGATGACTGGCGATGTCAATGTTTGTAGGCTAGCAGGAGGTGCCATTTTCAGTAAAAATTTAAATTGTGTTACTGCTTTAGAAGAAGAAAAAAAAGATCAGATTAAATTTTACCTTTAGAACATTAGCATTTTCAGTAAAGCTAGCTTTGAAGAAATATGAAAACAACAGAACAACATATTGAACCAAGTAAACAATTGGAAAAAGCAAATCTTTCTACCTGATGCACCTTGGAGTTAAGGTGATGGGTACATCCAGAGCCTGTTAAAACTTTACCTTCAAACATGGCAAGCATCATTCATTTAAACACAACATGTTGAATTGTATGATTTAATTTGCTTAAGAAGTTGTCTGAAATCATGGTTATAGACACACAAAAAAACCCACAAAATTAAAGTGAAAATTCATCTTTATTGGTACCATACATTAATTAATAATGGCACAAACTATGCAAAAAAATTAACATAATAAAATATTACATTGCCCCAAAGTCAAGGGGCCCTACTGTGAGACTAAAGGGTACAAAACACCAGTCGGTTTAGTGTCAGAAATCGTACCCATAACTTGCAAAGGAAAATCATGTAGAGCTAAGCCACAAGGGACAAGAACCCTGTTTTGTAAACCAAGTGAAAGTATTTTACAAAAGCATGGACCAGTACTTCCATTCAATACTGTAGTATTTATGAAGCAACTATAAATGTTATGAGGAAAATATTATAGCTTTAGGAATTAAGGTTGAGGCTTAAAAAATAATATAGTCACATTTGTCAATGAGCTAAAAAAAAAAAAAAAAAAAAAAAAAGGACATTGATTCAGTGAAACAAAGAAAGGAAGAATAATAGGGTTCAACTAAACATGCATTAGCAAAAGCTTTACAAGTAAATTTCCTAAGAAAATGGGTAGTGTGATAGACAACCAGAGAGGTGTATGTACCCAGAATATAATTCAAGTCTCAAGCACATTTCAAAATGAACATTTGACCTTTTTCCTGTTTATTTCTTTATTTAAACATTTTACAGACAGGGCTTTGCTTTGGGGTACACTAAGAAGGAATACATTTAATTACAGCTATACAGAACTTCTGCTACTACCTTAAATATACAAGCACAAATACACAAAAACAGATAAAATGATAAAAAGTAAAAGTCCACACAAGTTTACATAGTCCAATAAAAAAAAAATAATAAAAACCAATATTTATTGGGGGTAGGGATTTAAAGGATCTTGCAAGTAGTTCCTTGGTCTGTAGCTTTCGGTGTTGGTAGAAAGAAAAAATAGAAAAAAGGGATATACAGGCCAGTATAAAATACTTCTCAATTCATTAAGTAAATAGATTGAGGTACTGGGTTTTAGTGGTGTGAAGGGTCTCCAAAAGCCAAAACAAAAATACAAGCTTCTTAATCAATTTGGTACTTTTTCCAAAGTACCACATAATCCTGTTGAGCACAACTAGAGCACCAAGATATTAGCACTGCTAAATTCAGGTCTGCGTTGTACTGTGACAATGGATATAAACAAAAGATATTTCATGGACTTCTAAAACCTGTTAGATCCTACAACTGTACCTTTTGTCAAGCATTAACACAATTTTTCTGATTCATCGCATTATTTAGTTTAGGCCTAAATACTTTGTGACCACATTGATGATATTTGGAGATGTCCTTTAGTAGAGCCAAGAAGAGAAGTTTGTTTTATGCATATACAGTAACTGTGAATGGTTGAGTCAATCAGAAAGAACCCAAGGAAAAATAAGAGGCTATTTAAATAATGCTTACACATGTGTTTCTCTTTAAAAATATCAATCCAAATATTACCTGCACACACACTATTTGCATGTTATCTGGCTTATTTATCCTAAAACTTCACCAGAAGAAAGACGGGTGTTCGTTTTGTGGTGTTTTTAAACTGGCAGATGAACACATACTTCAGTTTCTATTGACACTCCCGAGTTTCCATCCCTGCATACATTTAAAGTTACAACAGATACAAATCTTCACACCCACATTCTGGAAAAATGTCATTAAAGACAAACACATTAAAATTGCAATGCTTGATAGTAAGTGAAATTAATAGCAATCAGACAATTTACTCATTAGTGGGCACAGTATCACAATGTTAAAAATATATGGCTGTCATACAATTCAACAATTACATCATAATTTATTTTCATTTCATAAATCAGGCTCATTTAAAAAGTGAAAATTAAAAATATATATATAAAAATAAAGTAAGATACAACAGTACATTTTGAGTTTAAAAAGAAATAAGTCGGACAGGTCAAACTCTTGTGTGTCAAGATTCAATTTTGTTTGTAAGGTCAATCTCTCCATCCGTTAATACCATTTTCATATCTTTCACATTTTGTTCACAGGTATAACAATGTGTCCTGGTGTGCACAACCAAATCCCAAGTACCTCAATGCTTTACTGTTTGTATATTTAAGTTTTAACGTTGTGGTTCTCAACTCCGGTCCTCAAGCTCCAGGACAGAATGGGTTTTTGTTCCAACCAGGTCCTAAAAAAAAAATAATTTTAATTTTTAAAACTTTGTATTCCACACTAAAGTGCACAGAATAATGTCCATAGACTATCTAAAGTCTCGGGAGCAGCATGAGATTGCTGACTTGTATGCACAAAGAAAGAAAATGTTATTTGGAAATATGCAATTGAAGTTCTGGTTGGAACAAAAATCCTCCTTTATAGGCTGTAACAGTTGGTTAGAAGAAGCTGTATTCAACTAGCCAGTTTTTATAGATGCTTATACTCAACCCATGCATGAATGTCCTTCACAACATTCTTCTTGTTTTGTGTGTGTATGGTTACCATTGCCCAAACTTTCAGGGGAGAGAGGGTAAGTGGGCAAAGAAAAAAAAGAAAGAAAGAATAAGTAGCCAAGGCCTTACGTATTATTGAACCTTGGCTACACATTTTGTCCAGAATATGCTTTGTTGAAAAACTACTTTGAAATGCATCAACAGGATTGAACCTGAACTTTCTGCATGACTGTGGAACTCCCAAAATGCATCAGCCTACAGGACCGGAAATGAGTGCCATTCTTTTGAAATGTTATTTATTCAGGTAGATGAGTGTTTTTTGTTTTTTTTTTTATTTAAAAAACACGGATGTATTCCAGCCCCCTTCCTTCTTGCCTCGCCCCCCTCCCCCAATTCTTTTTTTTTTTTTTACTGAGACGCCTGCGATGTGGGGTTGTCGTTCTTGCTCTCCTGGCTGGAGGGGGCTTTGCTGTTCCAGGGGCTGTTGGCACCCAGCGCTGGGGAGTTGTTGAAACTGTCCTCGTCGTCGATGCCATTGGCTGCGTCAAACTGCGTGTTCTCCAACCGCGTGATCAGCCGCTCATCTTCATCCCCGAACTCCCCTCCCATCAGAGTGGGCTCTCCCACCACCATCACGTCCTGCAGGGGGGGACAGGAAGGGGCGCAAACATTATCCCCGCAATAGCGGGAGCAGAGATGAGGCCCCATAACAAAGGAGAAAGGGACAAGGGAGCTTGGGAAAAGGATGTGGTGGGGTCTACTGGAGTCAATATGGGGCTTGAACTACAGTGAATCTTAGAATTATAAATAAAATGCTTGAAAGTGCAAAATGAATTTAATGGCAAATTCAAACAAATTTCTCATAAGTTCCTATATTTGTACATATGTGTTAAAGGCCAAGCAATTGAGGCCAAAGTTTGCTATTAATGATTACTGCTAACTTATGTTTACTCTATCAAATTCTGTAAAATGCTGCATAAATTGTTTTACTGTTCACTTATACAAGTCTAATATGTGGATTATTGTGGCCCCCAACAGACATTCAAATATGAAAGAGTAAACAGAAAGAAAAAAAATTACACCCTATAAAGAATGCTATCACTTTCTCTCCTAGTGTGAGTGATAAGATCAGCTCCTGTCATACACTGAACCACACAGTCAGATATTTATTACCATTACTGCTATTCTTTAAATCACACGCCCAACTGAAAAACAACAGATATTCTTTTTTGGGGGTGGGTGATGTGGTCTAAAATATAAATATATCATATTTTATTCTTACTGGAAAGTAACAAATGCACAAAATTGTTCCTTGGAAGAAGTTCATTGCTTCTTTTACCCTTGCCTTATAAATGTTTAATGCCTTTAATCAAATAGTTGATTTTTAATGGATTCATAAGGTATTTAGACTACTAAAAGTTTGACAGTTTGCTGGATTATAAATACTACATTGTTTTCCAATCTGTACTTTATTGAAAAATGATTCCAAGACAAATTAAAAAAAAAATCCAAGACAAATTTGTCAGCAGACATATTAATCAAAAAATGAAGTTTAAAAAGTTTGCATGAAAATTAAGGCCCTGTGCTCTGACAGCCCCAAATTGTCTGACAAGAAAAAAACTGCCTCAATATTATGCTCTGTCTATATACTACTGAAATTATGTTTACTGTTTATATAAATGATGTACATACAGATACATACATAAAACTCTGTCTGGTTAATGTAAACAGTAAATTTTAAAAAAAGGTCCAAAAAGGAGAAAAAGAAAGACATTAAAGTGAAATACTATTAAAATGCATAGGATAGAAGAAGAGCATACAATTTTATCAAAGTACTTTTATGTCCCTCTGTGGCACAAGAATCAATCATTTCAAGAGGCATCAACCCAGTCAGGTTGAGGGAAGTCACTGAGAGAGTAGAAGTTATGTTGAAAGAACTGTAATTACATTTACTGGCTGAATGCAAAGTAAAGCTATACCGCTCAGCTGTGGTAAAAGCTTTGCACAACGGTGTCCTATATGGGAGTGTGGCAAGAAAGAAATGCTTTATTAAAAAGAAGACTAAGATTTAGATATTTGGCCAAATCTCAAAGTGCGGCAAATGCAACACTGTGCATGCCCCCCAAAACTACCACCCAAAAGTGAAGGATAACAAGGACTGAGCGATTTATTTAAACTTAATCAATGTCCTTGAGAGGCCAACTTCCAGTTCTGACCACAATTCAAACAAGAATCTGTGAAATGCTTTGAGTAGTGACAGCTAGCCTCAAAACTACCAAGAGCTATTTGTGGGGTTAGGGGCACCTGCATCCATGTGAAAGGCTAAAAGCTGTTAATTTGGGAAGATGTGGCTTAACCAGTTATTAAGATCTGCAAGCTGTCGAGGATGCCAGGGGCGACGACCCGGCCGGGACGCCTTGAAGGACTGGAAGTGGGCGTGCGCCCATCTGGGATCACGTGGGGGCCACCTTCCTGGTTGCTTTGGGGGCCACGGGTTGAGGGCATGGAAGCCCCACCCTGTAAGGGCCCGTGGTCACCGCCAGGAGGCGCCCCAATGCCTTGGGGACTTGTGACCTCAGCACTTCCGCCACACCAGGAAGTGCTGGGGGAAGATTTAAGAGGACACCTGGAGAGCTGCCGGGAGAACAGCCAGCACTTCCGCCACGCTGGGGCGTGGCCAACGAAGGAGTGTCGGGAATCACCTGGAGCTCATCCGGGAGGATATAAAAGGGGCCGTCTCCCTTCATTCAGGGCTGGAGTCGGGTGGAAGAAGGACAAGGCACGTGAGGAGTGTGGAGGCGGCCCGAAGAAAAGGCATTTATGTGGCCAGGACTGTGTGTGTTGGGGGTTTGTGCACGGGACTGGGTCTTAGTGACCATAACTGTTGTAAATATTTGTAAATAATAAACGTGTGGTGGTGAGTAACAACATGTCCACCTGTCTGTGTCCGGGTCGGCTCCACAAAGCTAAATAAGAATTTGAGCTGAATATTTCAGTTTTTGAATTGAACATACAGTACCTACAGACAAATACAGTGGCGTGCAAACGTTTGGGCACCACTGCTTAAAATGTCCATTACTGTGAATAGTTAAGTGAGCAGAAGATGAAGTGATCACCAAAAGGCATAAAGTTAGAGATAACATTTCTTTTTAGCATTTTGTGTGAGAACAATTTATTGTTTTTGTTTTGTACAATTGTACAGTGAAAAAAGGAAAGGAGTACCATGCAAAAGTTTTGGTACCCCAAGATATCCAAAGTCTCACACTTTCATTAGCTTATTAGGGCTATGGCTTGTTCCCAGTCATCTTCAGGAAAGCCCAGGTGATGCAAAAATGTATAAATTCTCTACTCCTCAAACCTTGTCCCAACAATCAATACCCATGGACTCTTCTAAGCAGCTGCCTAGCACTCTGAAAAATAAAATAATTGATGTTCACAAAGCACAAGAAGGCTACAAGAAGATAATGCATTTTCAGGAGGTCAAGTTTAGGTCTGGAAGACCAAGAAAACTTTCTGAAAGAACTGCTCGTTGGATTGCTAGAAAAGCAAATAAAATCCACCCATTGACTGCAAAAGACCTTCAGAAAGATCTAACAGACACTGGAGTGGTAGTGCACTGTTCTACTGTGCAGCAACACCTGAACAAATACGACGTTCAAGGTACAGTCAGCAGAACAAGACATTTCCTCCATCCTAGCCACAAAATTCAGCACATTTACAAATGAACATCTAAACAAGTCTGATGAATTTTGGAAACAAGCCCTGTGAATCAAAGAAGTCAAAATAGAACTTTTTTACCACAATGTGCAAAGGTTTGTTTGGAGGAAAAAAGGGTGCTGAATTCAAGGAAAAGAACACATCTCCATCTATTAAGCATGGGGGTTGGACTGATCACAGGGAAGAACTGATTCAAATAAATACCAGCAAATCCTGAAAGCAAACATCACACTTTCTATGAAAAAAGCTTAAGTTAAAACGAAGGTGGGCCCTACAACAAGACGATCTGAAACACACCTCAAAATCTACAATGGAATACCTCAAGAAGTGCAAGTTGATGGTTTTGCCTTGTCCCTCACCCTACATTATTGAAAATCTGTGGATAAATCTCAATAGAGTGGTGCATGCAAGATGGACCAAAAATGTTGCAGAATTAGAAGTCTTTGGCAAAGATAAATGGGTGAAAATACTCCAAGTAAGAACTGAGAGACTCTTAGCAGGCTACAAAAAGTGTTTACAAGCTGTGATACTTGCCAAAGGAGGTGTTACTAAGTACTGACAATGATGGGAGTCCAAACTTTTGCTTCAGGCCACTTTCATTTTTTGGGAACTTTATATCTATGAATGATGGAAATAAAAATGTAATCTTGCTTAAAATATTAAAAAAATGTGTCATCTTTAAATGTATGTCTGCTGGTGAACAGTTCATCTTCGGCTAACTTAACTATTCATAGTAACGTACATTTTAAGCAAGGGCATCCAAATTCTTGCATGCCCCACTGTAGTAAACTCTGTCCCTATTTTTTCTCTTTTTGTACATATGATATTTTAATAAAAATGCTGATTGGAGCAAATGGGGTTAGTTTTACCCAGCTTAAAAACACCTTAAGACTTAATGCTTAAGTATAGAATGCTACAAAGTAAAATCAGGTTAACTAGACAAGCAAGTACAAATATCAAGTCTGTTTACAACATTTGCTTTTTAAATTAAGAAGATCCAAACAAGTTAAAATTTTTCCAGGATAACACATAAATGGCATAGTTCTAATGTTACCTCATTTTGAGGGAAAAAATTATATTTGAAACTGATCATATTTTTTTGGTTGAAATTATCCTTGCTTTCTTCTACAATTTCTCATTAGGAGGTATACAGAAACATTTTTTTAAAATTGTTTGTTTCACTTAACACTGCAATGCTGCACTTACAGGCTTATTTATAGAAATTGTTTCCGGCCTGGCATTCATTTAAAATGTTGTAAAAACTATACTTAGAATAAGGAAGGATATCCATCTGACATCTGTTCTTAAGTCTCTATATACCAGTTTCCAGTTATTCTTTAATCACCTTCCTGATATACAAAAGGTGTGAAAAGCATCACTTACTTTCTCACCCTAGCTTCACCTTACATAATGTTTTGATATCTGTAACTTCCACAGTATGTTGCACATAACTGACTGAAGAAGTAAGACTTTTCTATATAGATTTACTACAGCCAACACAGCATTTTGCTACGAGTAGCCAAACTCTCAGAGGCCTTGATTTCACCACCTTTTTATGACATGACAGGGAGAATCTGCCATTTATTCCGTGTTTTGTGCCCAAAAACTAGACTTGTTGTTATCAATGGCTTACTATTTATCATACATAACACTGAACATCACTACACATTTCTTTACATTTTGTCATTAAGAATATTAGCTCTTTCAGGGCAGATGTTGACCTTTGTCAAAATTCAGGGGTAGAGCATGGTAATCAGTAGTAAACTGTGACTAAACTTGCTGTTACATTTCAGATCAACTCTGTTTGCTAGAAGGAAAGTTAGCTTCATTGGTTGACCTTGATTCCCTGCACACGCATAAGTAGCAATGAGCAAACAACCTCTAAAATGGCATCGACATCTAGCGACAGACCAAAGCGAATGCACAAAGCAAAATACTCCTTGGATGATGGTTTGAATATTATCACTGAATCAAACTCTGACTTGTTGGACTCCAGCTCTAATGTGATGAGGATATGGAGATCAAAAATGAAAGTGAGGTACCAGCATCAGCTGATGGTCCACAGCTGATCAGGGGTGCTGAACACATTTGTGTAGCTGATGCACTTACAACAACATTAGCCTGGGAAGACCACCACTTACGATGACAAGTGGTACAAACCAGATTGCGGCGCAGTGAAACTGTCACTGTGACCCACCTGCTGGCCATTGAACTGACCACATGCAGCCGTTGCTGCCAGACACGCCGTTCATAATTCTGAACATCACTAATGGTTCAACAGGCACCAACAGCAGACACAGTACGCAGCCACAGAAGTTTTATTTTGATTTATAGGTGAAAACATCACTTTTATGTGCTTTTCATAAAACTTGGAAAAAAATATTCAGCCCTCAAAGAGTTAATAAACAGTTCTTTAGTTATTCTGTATTTATTAAATTATTCTGTATATATTAATTTTGATTTGTACTAATGTGTGAATTTATTTAGGTACACACAGTGTGGTGCTGTATTCTCCCCCTGATACTATGAAAATCCATTATGTCTGCACTGAATCTAAAATGACTACAACACAAGAACAAATGTAAATTTACTGTTTGAGTGTGGGTTGCGCCTTGATGAGGTCTAGTGCCCTGTCTAGAGATGGTTTCTTTCTTTTACTTGATGTTTCTGCTGAGATATATTCAAACCTCTGTATCCTTGAATTGGATTAAATAGGTTTGACAATAGATTTATTGAGACACGTATAGCAGTGTAATTTTTGAATCTCAATATGTCATTTGATAAAAGAATCTACATGATAGGGAAAAGGATACTTAAATAAAGTTACCTAATACTACATTTGACTCTAGGCTAATAGCATTATAGGAGTTTAAAGGACTGTACTGAAATGCATGAATGTTCCAATTACTTGCATATTTAGGCACTGGTGTATAATGTAGTAGACCAAGCATATGTGAATATTAAAATGTTTTCCACAGAATAGCAAAATTATTAATCACCTGGGGCCTCATGTATAAACGGTTTGTACGCACAAAAATGTTGCGTAAACCTGTTTCCATGTTCAAATTGCGATGTATAAAACCTAAACTTGGTGTAAAGCCACGCACATTTCCACGGTAGCTCATACCCTGGCGCACGCAAGTTCTGAGCTCGGTTTTGCAGACTGGCGGCACCCAGCGTCAAAGCAGTGCTACTGTTCCAATGTGGTTACCCTTTCTTTTTTAGATCCACATCCCTGGCGCGGCTTTATAAATACACTGAAATTAACCGCATATTGTTAATTAGTTTAATGCATCTGATTGTAATTAACCTGTAACAATACAATGGTCCACAGAATGGCCAAACTATTCCAAATACCATAGCTGCTTTAGTGTTGTTACTCTCACTGAACCTTCTTTTTCTTCTTTCAGCTGCTCCCATTAGGGGTTGCCACAGCGGATCATCTTTTTCCATATTACTCTGACTGCACCACTCGGAGCAGCTGATCGGAAAGAGAATTATTGGTATACAGCATCAAGCACACACTGTCTCAGCCATGCTGTCTATTGAACCGCTCTCACACGGAAAATGCTTCAAAACGTTTCCTGTACAGACCTCACGGTTCAGAAACAGTTTTATCCCAAGAACTATAAATACACTCAGTCCATCAAGTGCTCCTTGTAGAACTGTTTGTACTTAATAGTACAATCACCTCACTGTAAACTTGCGGTACAGTTATAATATTGTACAACTTGAGCCACTTTATAAAGCACGTATTTACATATGATGACTATATCATTTTTAAGATGAAATGCAGCAAAATATGTTTATCATATTATACAGATAAAACTTTAACTTCATTTAAATAATCTATGTTGTTATTAATTAAACATGTGAGGACACGGTGTCGCTACACTAGCAAGGATCTGGCGCTCTGTTCCCGGATTGTTCCTGCCTCGCACTGTATGCTTGCTGGGACTGGCTTGACACTGGAAGGAGAGAATAAACATGTACTACGAAGAAATTTCATTGTTCCTTAAAAATTCTGAAGAATCGCCATTCTAAGCTTACAGACGGCTTAACGTCTATTACAGAGCTGATTATGTGGCGATTGGGTATTTGGAGAAATAAAAGTAAGCACAGGAATTGGGGGTTAGTACGTTTGAAAGAGACAGTACTGCTGCAATAAATAATTTCATCGAAGCTACTTTAGTTACGATGGGATTTGAGAAACTAGTGAATTAAACGATTTTAAGATGAAGTTTATGATATTCTACTTTGACAAAATAAACTACGTGATTAAAGTGGACATTTCGAGATTAAAGTTGACATTTCATGCTTTTTTCCCCACTGTGTGCCTATTTTTTTTCTCTGTACCCTAATAAGCTTTCATATGAAACTCAGATGGTGGGCTACGACTCGCCTTTTCATGGCGACTTTGATATGTGACAACTTCTTTTTTATTTCGGGCACTGTGCAACTTTGTGAACTTGAGCTTTCGAGTTTCTCAGACACTGTATGTCACTCGATCAACTTCCTTTTGTTGTTTATACCACTGTTTAAACCAACAAATAGTACGTTTTTCTGTCTCCACTCAGTATTCGCTGAACTTCTTCTATTTCCCCCCGTGCTTTTGCCATTGCCTTTTCACAGAACGCTGAGCTTAAGGGCTATTCATATTTATTTGCATACTCAAAGAGGTGTAATTCTGGGAGGAGACGGGGTGGGAAAGCAGGTGCGTGCATTTCTTTTCACGTTGACCAGGATTTATGTAGCAGAAGAATGTGGAAGTGGGCGAACACACAGATATATGCATCTGGATTTTTTTGTGCATAAGCACATTTCCACTTTTGTGCTTATGCCATGTTATAGTGTGAATTCTACGCATGGCGTTATGCATGAAGCCCCTAGAACTTACTGCAAGCAATATCATATAGGATCAACCACAGCTTCAACAGTGACTTACTACATAATTAACTCACAAAAACAGATACCTAAAACAAAAGAAATAAACCAATATTTAAAATGCATAGTATCTTAATGTAGGTGACTACATTCCAATAAAGACTGAGAAAAATATGCTAATAGAACATGTGATCTGGAGTCCGGCCTTAGCATATCACTTCCTCTACTCTTATTAAAGGAACATGGCTTAGCTCTTATATTTTGTGCATTTGTGTCATTACTTTTGAGCTGTTTACTTTTGCTCTAATCACAATGTACACAAGACCTTAGATGCACATTGTGAAAAATTTACTGTGATAATTTTTAGAGTCACATCATCCACCTCCACTTCTCCAGAACAGTTATGTTGCTTAAATGTATAACTAATGGCCTACCATTCAGTTATATTTCACCACCCCTCCTTTCAATACTCAAATTAATACTATCTGGAATAACTAAGTTCTCTGCTTTTCTAATCTCCAACTTCAGAAAATTCCGGAAAAATAACTGTAGCTTTGCTCACTGTACATGATTTCTCCCTTTGATTGTTTATTGTTATAAATGATGAAAAACCAGATGCTTACAGGTACCTGACTGGAGAGAGCAAAACTGCTGGCAGGACTCTTCTTCTTGCTGTTACTGTTGCTATTGGTCCCTCCTCCAGAGCTCATAGTACTGCCTCCTGACATCTTCCGTTTTCTGCGTTTGCTTGGTGCCTGCCTTGCTGGCTCCGCTAGGTAAATAGTGAGTTAAAAGTACATTAAAAATAAATAAATAATGAAATAATGAACACACTGTAATTTGTAAGTGATAACTCAAAGAATGATTTTGGTTCAATCAAAACACTGAAATTAACTTCATACAGAGTTAGAAACAACTAATCAAATGAAGAAAAAAAATACCACAGTTTTCACACATGAAAATGTGTCACAAAGAGAAAATACCCACTACAACCAAAAATGATTTGAAAATAATGAATTTCTGATATACATTTCATGCTTTAAAGTGGAAAAAATATGAACTCTCCCAGGTGAATTTTTACAGACAAGCCAACATTTGCATAGTGGGGAGTGTCAGATCAAATATAAACAACACTTTGCATATCTGCATTGTTTGCTGGACAAGTGAGCTTGTCATTCAGTGTTGAGTGTTCCATGTTTCTCTTCTATAATTTTATTTTCAAGACGTATTTTCATGCGCTTAGAGGTCCATGTGGAGGTGGTGGCAGTTTTGGTCTATGGCGTTAATAAAATTAAATGCTGTCCTTAATCTCCTGTTGGATGAGTTCAGTTAATGAAAAATGCCAGCCCCATTTCTAACAATATGACTTCCCTTCCCATGTGAATGCATGCAAAATACCTAAAGAATTAGTCAAACACTTGTTCACTTATTCTTCATGGTGGCTGTTTTGAGGATTAGATATTTCAGGGACTCTTGGTCATAGGTTCAAGTAGTCCTCGAACCATGGTTAACTACCAGTCCTAGATCATCAAAGAACTCAAAATCAGACAGTTTCATGAAAAAAAGTTGGCTTGAGAATTGAGTGTTTTTTCTTCATCCATGCTCAGAGGATTTTCTGTACATTCTTGAGAATGGTCATTTTTATGAAAAAGAGATTTTGTGTTCTTTTCATGCACTTCCAGATTTATGTTGTCATAGGCCTAATTTAAAGACGACTCGCCTGAATACAACTGATATTCAATTCACCCATGGTGATCTGAGTTCATGTTAACAAAGCACAGGAGAAAATTTGTAACAAAATTAAATTTTCTTTTTATGTTTCAGACATCAATTTCAGAGCCCAAATCTTACAATACTCATTGAGGCAATTAAAAAATTCATTCTGTGTTTGTCGCTTTGGTTATAAAGCAGGATTCAGAAGCCTTGCAACCAGGGGTGCGCCCCTTGGAAAGCATTAACACTAGAATTACCAGAGCCTACGAAAAAACTCGTAGATCCATCCCACCTTAAATTGCTTCGCACCTCTCCATCAGCGTCTTAATTGTCCTGTAAATGTGTTGATAAGCAGCCTACTATCACATCCCCCACCGCCGCGCAGTTTTCTCAGCTCAAGTCTGTTTACCTGCGTGTCAGTTGCTTGGAGTTGTACAGAGTGAGAAGTCAAGCAAAATCACAACTTTTATAAATACTATATCGTTATTTGGAACACATGCATTTCATGTGGGTTCTGTGTCTACAACAATCTATGTACAGTAAACACATCGTTAAAACAGAAACGTTTTTCATGTTTTAGTAATAACTGATAAAATGTAGACATGAAGTGTATAATGTGTTAAGTCTGATTTCCAAAGATCAAATAAACACTTTCACAAAAGGTTCAAGGACGATACAACAGCTTCCGTGGTGTAGCGGTAAGATTTGCCGACTTAAAATCAAAGAGTCCCCGGTTTGATCCTGACTGTCTCCTGTATTTGCTGTATTCAGTAGTGAGCTGCTCTTATTGTTAATATTATACAGTACACACATACATTTGGTTTGCATCTGTAACAGACCGTGTACATTTATAGTACTATACTTGTAAAAGTTACCTTTTTTTATTTCACTTATTCTTTCAGTCACGATCACCATACATACACAGCCCTAGGGATCTGACGCTTTTAGTTTTTATTTGAAACTGGGAATAACTATAGATGCGAGCACTGTTTTGAGGCAATGAAATTGAACATTCTCTGATCTGGAAGGATAAAAGCTGACACACAAACGCTGGTGAATCTGCCTTCTTCATATCTCACCGTCACTTTATTTTATTTTTTTATTCAGTTTTATTGAGCGTTCCTGCTGCACTAAATAAGCTCACGCCTTCTGGTGCACGATGTCGACACAGCACGGAGGAAAAAAAGAAAGAGACAAATATATGGGACATTGGGTATAAAATTAATCAGAAAACATCATCGCACTAATGCAATATTATTTGAAAACGAACAGTGTCAGATCGGGTGTGAATTTACGCTGGCGCTGTTATTTAGAGTCAGATCAGGAGAGGCGGGGTGTTAGAGTGTGATCGTGATTCAGAGAATAAAACTGGAGCTTATTCAGTGCAGTCCCCCCAGTTTTATTGTCTGACTCACGTTCAAGCTTCCAGACACACAATTCAAGACGTGGTACAAACTTGTGTTACACCCTCTCTTTATTTGAAAACCGCGTCAGATCTTGTGCGCGAACCAGACTGGGAAAACTGTGGACGTGGATGTGAGTGGTGTGCGTGACTGAGAATGACTGTGGATGTGAATTTTTTTTTCATCAGTTTTATTCTTGAGTGTTCCTGCTCACGGTGAATTACTATGTGCCTTCTGATCCATGATGTCAAAGTCGTACTAACAAAAAAAGAGAGACTTAGGTATACTAGGTGTGGCAGAAAAGTAATGAGACTGATTTTTTATTTACCAAAGTTTTTATTTTTTTCAAACATCAATGTTATCCCCTTCAAAGTAGTTCCCTTGGGCAGCTACACACCGATGGAAACGTTGTTCCCACTGTTGGTAGCAGCGCTGGAAGTCTTCAACCGGTATGGTCTTCAGCATGTCCGTTACACTCTTTTGGATGTTTTCTAAAGTCCCGAAATGACATCCTTTGAGGACATTTTTCAGTTTAGGAAAAAGGAAAAAGTCACACGGACTGCGGTCAGGTGAATAAGGGGGCTGGGGAACCACAGGAATGCCTTTTGAGGTCAAAAATTCTGTTATGGAGAGGGCAGTGTGACATGGGGCGATGTCATGATGGAGCATCCATTTGTCTGCAATGTCTGGTCTCACGCGAATGACCCTTTTTCTGAGCCTTTCAAGGATGTCTTTATAAAAAACTTGGTTGACAGTTTATCCTGGAGGAACAAATTCTTTGTGGACGATTCCCCTTTTGTCAAAAAAACAAATCAGCATTGATTTGATCTTCGATTTGCTCATTCAAGCTTTCTTTGGTCGAGGAGAGTTTGCAGTGTGCCACTCTTGACTTTGCCTCTTGGTCTCAGGATCGTATTCAAAAATCCATGATTCATCACCTGTGATCACACAACTAAAGAAATCTTGCTCATTAGCGATTCTGTCAAGAAGATCAAGACACTTGTTTTTTCGATTGTCCTTCTGCTCAATTGTGAGGTTTTTCAGCACCATTTTGGCACAGACCTTTCGCATGTGCAAATGTTCAGTCAAAATTTGATGAACGGTAAATCTGTTCAAATTTAATTGTTCACTCAACATTCTTAACGTTAAACGACGGTCTGATCTCACAAGAGTGTTCACACGTTCGATGTTTTCATTGGTTTTCGAAGTTGAAGGCCTCCCTGAACGGTGTTCATCTTCAACGTGTTTTCTGCCTTCCAAAAATGTTTTGTGCCAGCAAAAAACTTGAGCTCGGGATAAAGAATGTTCCCCATAGGCCTGTTTTAACTTTTCAAACGTCACACTTGCCGATTCTCCAAGCTTAACACAAAATTTAATGGCACAACGTTGCTCCAAATTCCGCTGTTCCATTTTGCGTGACGCACAACCAAAAACACAACTTCGCTAATAGCAGTCACAAAAATCACGTAGTTAACGGAAGGAGTTGAAACTCGCACTGAGCTGTGGGAGGGTACTGATACACGTGCTCTATCAAGGGCAACAGCGCAGCGTTGCCAGATCGCTTGCAGTGTTGCCAGTCTCATTACTTTTCTGCCACACCTCGTATATGACATTTGGAATAATTCATTTTATGACCTGTATTGTACATTTCGGAAAACATTGTTGCACTAATGCAACATTATATTCATTTGCAATAAAACTGAAAAAAAAAAAAACACTAACTTTAACTAAATTTACAGACGCAAATCAAATGTATGCTTTTATTGTATGATATTAACAACAAAAGCAGCTCACTACTGAAAATGGTAAATTTGGGAAGCAGCCGATATTGAAACCGCAACCTCTTGATTGGAAGGCAGCAGTTCTTAGCATTGCACCACGCAAGCTGCCGTATCAACCACCTACCGTAACCTGCTTTCTTTTTTGTTCAGTTAAATTCTTGAATAAAAGTGCACTTGTTTTGTTATACTTGTACCTTTTGTGAAAGTGTTTATTTCATATTTGTATTTCAGGCTTCAAACAGTATACGTTTCATGTCTACATTTTTTCAATTACTAAAACATGAAAAACGTTTCTGTGTTAACTACATTTTACATAGATTGTTGTTGACACAGAACATACATGAAATGTATATATTCCAAATGATGGTGTACTATTTTACCCTATAAAGCTCCAACACTTCACTCGAAGATATACACTGAGCACTAAGAAACTTCTTTGTGAAATAAACTGCAGCGGTGGACTGGGGGATGGGATACCAGGCTGCTTGCTGTTAATCGACACATTTACAGGACAAAAGACTCTGACGGAGAGGTGAGAATGGATTTAAGGTGGGCCGGATTTACGAGCTTTCTCGTAGGCTCTGGTAATTCTAGTGTTAAACAAATGACACAAAAGCAGCACTTAGCACAAAAAGGACTTGTGCTGTACACCTGGACTCCCCCATACACAAGCCTATTGTTTTTTTCCCCGATTTCTGCTCTGTCAAAATATTGGACATATTTGCAGATCTGATTAATCAGTCAAGAAACATAATCAGCTTGACACCATCTATGAATTGACTTTGGATATTCTCTGCCAAGATATGCAAATAACGTACAGCAGTTGCTGGTAACAAAGGTACCCATTAGAAAGATTCAGTAACTTTATCCATTAATTATCATCCTCAGGTAAAATGACTATAATGTACTCTTCCTTTAATAACTCTGAATTAATAAAGACTTTATTGTACTTAGCCAGTCTCCATATAGTTGGACGGAAAAAAAATTCTGCTTATTCTTGTTAAGTCAGTGAATGGCTTGAATATTTTTCTGGTGTGATCTTAGCTTCTATGTTTCTGGACTTCAGACAGAGGTGGTTAAGATTTATTGAAAGTATCATGCTTATAAAAGATAGTGGTGTCTCACATTTGACTGTTTTATGATAGTGAGAGTTTCATTTGCAGACTAGCTATATCTCCCTAGCATTGCAGAATGATGACGTTATAAAAGCATACTTTGCGGTCCATTGGCTATATAAATTGCATTCTCTTTATCAGTTTTCTATTTTAATTGACAGCTTGCAATATGAAATCTAAATGTTACTCCCTGGCTACTCAGTAAAAGTTACAAGGCTGGTTACAACCACTGGATTTTCATTAAAAAATATATATATATATACAACCCAGTTAAATCACCGAGCTTGCATGGAATAATAATAACAAAAGAATGGATTCAATGCAACTTATCATTAATAATTTTTTATCTATGATGGATACAAATATGGTAAGCTTAATCTGACTTAACATGCATGTAATGAAAATGAGTGGGTGATCAACAGTTTTTGCTCCACTACAATCTGGCCCCAGGTCAAATCTTTCTGATGACTCCTTCATTAAAACTTACTAGTGACAGTGACACTGGACCACTACTTTCCAAAAGAGTGGCCTAATTAATTTGTTTGATACGGGATTCCCTCCTGATCCTGACTCCATTCCATTCTTTTGTTATTTTCAAACTGAAGAATTAATGAAACTAAATAGAAAAGTACATATGGACACTCCTAGAAAATTTAAATGACCCCTCAAATATCTGTACAAGAGCGGCTGGGGAAAGTGATCTCTATGAAACTAAAACATCCTCTTATTACAATTTTTTTTTTTTTTTTTTTTTTTTTTTAACAATAGCACATATTTAAAAAAGGTGGCAGTAAATTAATTAAAAGCAGAACTGTAAGCGTCACCTGCTTCCCCACCTGTGTGGATAGCAGCTATAGTATGTACTGCTTAAAAGTGAGAAAATCACTTTTTCATTTCTCTCATAATAAAGCAAATTCTTTGAACTCCACATCTTGCTTTATTTGAGGTTCTTTTCATTTCTTTTCCACGGGAAGTGCAAAATTACACAATTATTGTTTGTGATGCAGAAGGCAGCTTCTTGGTTTGGTCAGAATGACCCGTCTGACCATAAGCCCAACCACAGCAAAGACCCATGGAATTCAAGTCTAGAGGGACTTGGCACAATTAATATTTTTTTTGTTTTGTTTGTGGAACAATGAATTTCCTATTACATGCATATTTTATGTAAAAATAAAAGGACAACAATATATGCAGAATGGACTAAACTTTGGATGCAGGAATACAATACATGGAAAATGGCTCTATCCACATGCTTTTAAAACAAATGTTAATTCAGCTTACTATAAGACAGGAAGTGCAAAAAATTAAAAGTGGTAAGCTAGAAGGAAATCGCTATTCCCATTGGATCCTACAACACATCTACTCCCTCTTCTCCTAAACTCTTCCACAATTCTGCTTGAATTTCATCAGGTCCTGTTGCTTTTTCATTTTGCTCCGTGTCTCCTTTACTGCCTCCCTTATTCTTGGTACTAGCCGTTCATTTGGGCCTTCATCCCAAAATAAAACACTTGCATTTTCTTCATTCTAGAGCTTTTCAAAGTACCTCTTCCATCTATTTCTGATCCCAACATGATCGTTCATGACCACATCTTGCTCATCTTTCACATCTGCTTTGTCTGACTAGAATCCTTACCAGCCTTAGCTATTCAAAATTTAGCCACCAGGCTCTTACGATAAAGGTGCATGAGAGTGTGTGATACAAAAAAACACAAATCAGTGCAAACGTTGCTTTGGAATAGTTTGGGTATTACTGTGTGGTCACGTAGGCACAACAGACAGAGAGGTTAGGAGCATGCGCTGATGCAGTGCATTGCCGCACCCAAACAGAAAAAAAGCAGTGTGCTCCGTGGTTACTCTCTCAGATGGACGTTAGCATATCATAATCCCTTGTACCAATAGCATGAGTTTTCTGCATTCGACTTATACAACCGACACTATAAAATACCAGAAATTAGATGGTAAAATCAAGCCCCGACTTATCCATGACAGAACTTATCCGCGGGTATATATGGTAGTTAATGATGCAAATTAAAATTTAACAATAGCAAATGTTACAAACCTAAGAGAGCGTTCTTTGATAAACCAGATTTTAAAAGCACGTTGTTCCAAAAACATCTTTAAAGAGTATAAATTAAAACAATCTAAATTATCCTGGTATTCTTTAAAATTCAATAGTAGAGATATAATAATGTTTGATTCTTTTTATTTTTAGTAAGCAGTATTTAACAGTTATATAAAAAGTAGTTGACTAGAATTAATGTTTTTGCCATGGCATTGAAAGGTATCGAATATCACGAAATTTCACTGGTATTGGTATCAATTACTAAAATCTTGGTATTGAGAAATCCCTAAATAGATGCGTACATCCAGTAATTTTGTTCTCTTTACTTAATGATTTTATTGTACTGATAATTGCTCATTTAAATTATCCACCCTACAGTTTACAGAGTTGTTTCATGAGAGAATTGTAGGGCTCTGTGGTGCTTCAAAGAGAACTTCAGTTCAACTTTCAGTTCAATTTTAAAAGAAACCCACCAAAAATAAAAAAAATTCTTCTGTAACTCAAATTGTTGAGTCTGTCTTAAATAATACAGCAATATAGCAAAACTTAGAATACTC
>JANRMT010062813.1:14934187-14946033 GCA_026402145.1 Polypterus bichir lapradei | reverse complement strand
TCTACAGGGTTAACAAGCATTACACTCTTACCTGGTGGTGCTACCATTCTCTGCCATTTTTGAAAAAGGCAAGTCTTTAAACAGTCCCTGGGGCTTAAACTATAAGTTTTGTGTCTGGACATTAGTTCTTGCATGGGCTCCAAGATCACACACAGCTGGAGAAAGAAAACAAGAGTTAATGCACTAAAGGCTTTAGCAGCTCAATCAGTCAATCTGTAGTTATACTACTTTGGTTTTAAAAAGAACTACTGTGTCACATTTCTGCACTGGTGCCAATTATGAAGCTTTAATGTTGCACTAAAAACTAGTGATCACTGCAAGAGAGGTAGATCAGAATATTTTAATGACTGTGAGTTTTAAATTCTTATCAACAGCAAGATTTTTACTACCTACTTGTTCCTAGGTGATCTGTTTATTTGTGTTTGATCTGAACCAACACTGAAATGATGTACTGAAATGATATTTTAAAATTAAAGGTTTAAATGACACTGATTGAGTTAGTTGATAATGAAACGGTGATAGTGTGTTTTAAGAAAAAATGTTACGCATTTAAAGAACATATACTAAATCTTGGGCATATCAGTTCATATCTGAAAATTCAAAAAGCAATTGGTGGCAAAATAGAGTGACTTATTGATACCTAACAGTCTCATCAGCATTCATTTTTTTAACGTGTTAATAATCTTTCACGTGCTACAAACTGAAAAATGATAACATCCCTAAACATGCTTAGTGCAAACTCGAAGCAGACAATAACCACATATGGGTGGCATTTAACATTGGAATCCCTGAAGCCTACGAAAAAAATTTATAATCTTGGACCCCCTTAAATTACTTTGCACCTCTCCATCAGCGTCTTTTGTTTTGCAAAAGTGTTGATCAGCACAAACAGCCGCCTTCTATCTTATCCCCCCACCGAAGGAGCTAAAGTCAGTCGCAAAATTCTCAGAGTAGTGTGTTTATCTGTGTGTGAGGTGCTTGTATAGTGTAAATGATATATCAATATCTGGAATACATACATTTCATGTGTGATCCATGTCTACAATGATCTGTGTAAATGTAGGATGATAGGAAATGCAAGGAAAGAAATGTTGAACACATACCTAAAACAGAAACTTCTTCTGTGTTATAGTACTAATGACATGAAGTGTATAACGTGTGAAGACTTAAGTCCAAATATCAAATAAACATGCGCTTTTATTCAAGAATATAACCAAAGAAAAAAAAAATCATTCAATTTACAGGTTGCTGTCAATGAGTTAAAAATCCAAGCTCAAATATCAATCGACAGAACATTGATATGTATTCTTAGATGGTACAGAGGTAAGAACTACTGCCCAATAACCAAAAGATTCTGAGTCTGGGCGCTCCTCATTTTGAGTAATGAGCTCCTAATATTATTAAAAAGTTTGAATATCACTACATAACAATTGAAATCAAACCAAAAAGGTAAATTAATATCATCAGCAAACATTACTTCTCCTAGAATGAAAAGCTTAAGCTGCTACTGCAATGTCCACGAAGTAGATAAAGGAAATTGTGAAAGCCAAAAAAAAGTCAGCCAGCACATACTTTACATTACAAGCATGCCAGCTGAAATAATAGCAGTGATAGTGAACAGAATACAGTAGACCCCCGCAAAGTCGCGGTTCAGAGTTCACGGCCTCAGTCAATCAAGGATTTTTTCTTAGAACCTATCTAATAATTATTAGCGGAAACTGCAAATATCCTCCGCAATTTTTAGGTCTTTTTTCGTGGCAATACTGTACTGTAGAGAGATCAGGAAGCAACTGTGGAGGAAATGCAGCTTGGGATGGTGAAAATAGCCAATAGAATTTGAAACTGCGACTCCCAGCAGTGGCTCTGATTGGTCTTCTGCTGAGGATTCTGGGGCTGTTGGGGTCAAAGGATGTCAACGCGGCTTTTACAAAGGGGGTTGGTGACCAAAAGCAAAAAAAAAAAAAAAGTTTTTGCAATCTGTGTTTCCAAGTTCCTGTCTCGCTGCCTGCCTTCTGTTGGGTTACCTGTACTTATTTGTTTTGTCCTGGATCATTTCGTGTTTGGTGTCTGCGTTGTCTGCTGCCTGCCTGTGTACATGAGGACTGTAAGTGGATTCATGGCCAACCTGCAAAGAAAGCGCTCCTGAACCCATCTTCACCATTTCAGTAACTAGCAGTAGGACTATCTTTACATGTCCAATCAAAGTGCGGATCTCTGGACTATTTTCATCATTACATTTCATCCGTTGCCGTTTTTCATGATTTACTGTGTGTGTTTTGTTGGTGCTTTGTTGTATTTAATGTGTAATCGCTGAAAGAGGAACAGGGGTGGTATCGTTGTTTTCATTTATTTAATTTGTTTTCATTACATTCTTTATTTGCTGTTTGATTACCGGATTGCTTTGTTTTTGTCTCTGTTTGTGAGTGCGTGCGGGTCGGGTCAAGGCTGGGTGCGACGCTGGAATCTCCACCATAAAAATAAATAAATCGGCATCTCCTCGATGGTGTGAATCTTAGCGGCACCGGGCCGCTACAGTGTTATTCATTTCTCCTTGCTGCTGATTGACTGTGATGCATCCCAGGCTGAGTGTTCTTGTGTTTTCCGCTTTGTTCCTCTTAACACTTAAACCGCCACAACCAGCTATACAGTAATCCCTTGCTATATCGCGCTTCGACTTTCGCAGCTTCACTCCATCGCAGATTTTATATGTAAGCATATCTAAAAATGTAACGCTGAATTTTCACTGCTTCATGGGTTTCTGCAGACAATGGGTCTTTTTACTTCTAGTACATGCTTCCTCAGTTGGTTTGCCCAGTTGATTTCATGCAAGGAACGCTATTGGCGGATGGCTGAGAAGCTGCCCAATCAGAGCACGCAGTTAAGTTCCTGTGTGCTGATTGGCTCAGCGACAGAGCACTGAATTCGATTCTGCTGCGATAACCAGGAAGTCTCATCTCGATTATTCAGCATCAACGTGTTTCGCTGTGTAAAGAGTTAACTTTTGTGCTCTTCTGTGTTTTTCTTTGTGCATAGCTGAAGCCCTTCATTATGGCTCCAAAACAATCTGCTCCTGCTACTGCTTCAGGGGCCGTGCCCAAGCGCCAACGGAAGATGCTAACGATTGCCGAAAAGGTAAAAGTTTTGGATATGTTGAAGGAAGGGAACAACTACACTGCTGTAGGATGCCATTACGGCATCAATGAGTCCACGATTCTTTTTATTTAAAAAGAAAAAAAAAAGAATTTAAGATCTATGGCTGTAGTGTCCTTTAACCAGGGCGCAAAATGAGTTGTAAGTGGACATAAGGCGGTAGTCCGGATGGAATCTGCTTTAGGGATTTGGATTGAAGACTGCTGGAAGAAGAACAACGGCAGTGCTACACAGTCACCTGAAGAGGCTCCTTTAGAAGAGCTGTAACGCTGGCCTTTGTTGTGCAGTAAAATTAAATTCATCGTTAACAGACAAGTCGTCGTGTCGTTGTTGGTGAGTAACCATAATTAATTTTCTACGTACAGTACTTAGTACATGTATGTACGTTTAGTGTCACTGTACACACATTTTCCTGTATACAATTTTTCTTACATTGTAAGAAAATATTGCAAGTATTTAAGTATTTATTGCTGGTAGCCTATCTATCGCAATGGCTGTAACATATGTAATATCGGAGACGCTCGATATCTTTAAAATAATATTTAGGTTTTACTGTATATAAACAGTGTGTTTACATACATGATTTCAAAGAATCTTACCTAATATCTAAGAGAATACAAAGGGTTTATGCTGTATAACTGTGCAGGAAATGTTTATAAGAGTGTGGGAGATTATAAGGGCTTAAAATATACAAAAATAACCATATGAACATATAGTTTTTACTTCGTGGATTTTCACCTTTCGCGGGGGGTTCTGGAAAGCAACCCCCGCGATCGAGGAGGGATCACTGTAGTTGTTTCCCACTGCCATTTGCTAGCACGCAGGAGCTGACTTAAAAGCCTGAACAGCACCTGTCCTTTTTGGCTGATTGCTTTGTTTCTCTCTCCTCCCCCAGACATTCTCTGCTCCTGTTGGGGGTTGTGCTCCCCTATGATGTTTGTGTATTCTTTAATAAATAACCAACTGCATACTGAGTTTGTTTTACTTCTGAAAGAGACATGTTTGTTTGTTTGAAGTGTTTGAATAAAGTTCCTGTCTCTACAACCTCCTGTGTTTCTGTGCAATTCTGTGATCCAAGCGTGACACACTGCAGTCTCACTGTTTCTGGGATTGAGACAGCGTCAGCGATTACCTCTGTGTGTTTGCATGCTGCCAGTTTAAGCGCAGTTGGCTCATGATTTACTTAATTTCATCCATGGCATCAGTTGCACTTTGTACATATTGTTCCAGTAGTTTTTTTAAAATAGTTTTTACAGTTCATTAGCAGTGTGTAAAATGATCAGAGTTGCAGTAATTGTGATGCTCTTTGCATGGAAAAAAATGTGTTCTATTAAAATTTCACTTTTTCTTTGTGAATTGTGACATTTACTTAAAGTGCAGCAAAAAAAGTATTTGGCGTCCAGGGATGCATTAACCCCTAAGTATGTGGTAGTTTAAGGGTTAAAGCCCCAAGATGTAGTCAAAATGCCCTGCACATTCTAAGGCTTCTGGCAATGAAAACGCCCTTGCATGAACTACAGTACATATAGCGGTAACATCGGTATTTTACATTCAACTCCGTGGAAGACATAGCAGTACAGTATACAGGTTTATAGTTACATACTTTTTTTTAGGTAATGTATTAAGCTGATTTTGAAATTCAAATGTTTGGGGGCATAAACTATAAAAATAGGCATTTTTTTTTAAACCACATCCAAAATTTGTGGGTGCTCTAGGAACGTAACCCCCGCGAATTTTGGGGGTGTACTGTATAGTGTATCTTCATAATAGTTTTTAACACTTTTTATGGTTTTGTACTATATTAGCAGAGTACATACCTCAAACATCAAAGATGGCATTTAATTTTAGCGGCAAATCTGTGCAGTGAGATATTAGATTAATGATATTTAGAGGTGAATTTGACACTTAAGACTCCTCAGGTAGTGTGGTACCAGTTTGTAGATGATGTAGAATAAACAGAATAACAAAAATTTAAGCAGGACGAACAAGAGGAAAGTAGTATAGTTAATGACAATGGTGTGCTAGCTGAGTTATGGTACACACATCGCAACCAGAGCACAATGACTGCACAGTATTATGGGTCAGAGCTCTTAAGGTATCACATACCTTGTCTTAGCAACTTTGTTTGCAAACAAAGCATCAGCATGTCAGTTAGCATGTCATTTATTATTAAAAATATTTGAGAGACAATAGGCAAACAAGCAGCAATGCATACTAATGTGTGGGGGAAATAAAAACCATTTGGAGTAATTGTATACTTTTTGGATTTGGATAAAAGATGAATAATTTAAGATGACAAAAATCTCTACTAAAATCTACGGCCAAGTTTTATTTTATCCAACTAAATACAAGCTTATTTGTGTCCTGCCGTTAAAATAAAAACACTAAAAAAGAGCTATGAATATAACCCCTGAAGTACAGTGTCTCTAGCTGAACAATTACACATGCTCATAAAAGTCTTTACCATTATAACCTTCTGTAATGGAAACAATGAAACAGATTACATTTTTCAGCATATTTATCCTACTCAACTACCAGAACACGACAAGGAATTTTTTAAGTATTAGTGAAATACTCTGCGCTAAAAATTATTTTGTCCAAAATGCAAGTCAGCCATTGTGCTCATTCTTTTCTTCACTACTGGAGTAAATGTTTGTCCTGGTGGTTCTTCATATTCTTCGAACAGTGTGTCTATAAGCCTTTGCTTGATCCACTTCTCTTTAATGTCCACATGTACCACATCTGGGTCATTTAACCAACTGAACTACAACTTCTTTCAAATTCAACTACAACCATGGACATGGACCAAGTTTCCCTGAATTCTGGTAATGGATGGGTACATAAAACATTCCAAATTTAAGACTACATTTGTCAAATGACTCAAAGTAATAACCTTTGAGCACTGTATCCAGGATTCTAAATAACTACTTCAATTTCTTTATGTCCTTTATCATGAATTTTCCAACAACAGTGTCCCTACCAGTTACAAATCTTTAAACATAACTATCGATTTCAAAATCAAGATCAATAAATTTACTTTATTTCTGCAGTATTCTGATACAGACCTTATTGGATTTAATCTTTGATAACTGTCTCCCTTTTACCTTTTATTATCTTGCTGTCAGTAGGCTATATATGAAGCATACACTTATTGCACTATTTAACACACCCTATATAATGCTGTTCGCCTTTAGTCTGTTAAATGATTTCAGGTGTAGACACACATTCAAAATGCATAATATATTATTAAGCTTTAAAGTGCACCAGTTCTTCAACTCAAATCATAATAGGTACAGTTACAGAATTCAAAAAATAATGTAATAACCTGATATGTTTGTTTCCAGTGAAACAAATGTAATATAAAAAAATGACATTTTTTACTTACTCGGAGGTAGTTAAGTGTGGAATTTGAGAGGCCACATCTTGTAATATTTTTCGAAAGTTGATCTAACATTTGTGGATCTTGAGCCTATGAGAAAGCAAAATACAGCAATAAACTCTTCTAGTGTATTTTAAAAAATCACTTAATGCTATAATTAAACATTACGCTTTTCTGAACTTAATTAAACATCAACAAAATTATTTTAATCAGCAATATTAAATTAATTGTTAGGCAATTCCCTAGCATTACATAGTAAAGTCAGAGCATCACGTATGATGCAGGAGAAAGTCAATATAAAATAAACTCACATGCATGGCCAGGATACTGCGAGGAATAAGTTCTCGGTGCTGTCGTATGCTAAAATGCCACGTCTTTATCCTCATCATGTCATCAAACATAAATTCCAAATATAATCTGCCTTCTACGCATACCTGGAAACAGAGGAAAAAATTGTGGTAAAAAAACAGGAGTAAAGTCAAATGTGTAAAATGATGAAAGGTAATCAGCAAATAAAGAGATTAAACATAATTTTAACAATAAGAAAATATAATGGATAATGGAAAGCACAAATAATTTGATAATATTCAGTAAATTCATGGTCACCATTTAAATGAGTAAGCAAAACAGAAATTTTAACAATAATAAATACAGTGGAACCTCGGTTTGCAAGTAACTTGGTTTATGAGTGTTTTGCAAGACGAGCTAAATTTTTTTAAATAAATTTTGACTTGATAAACGAGCGATGTCTTGCAATACGAGTAGTATGGATACACTTTGTCTGCTGAGCGTCATGTGATCACAACTGAGCTGATGGTTCTTTTCTCTCTCTCTCTCCCCTCTTATTTTCCGTCTGAGTGCCTCACTCTTATAGTCAACATCCGTAGGAGTGTATACTGTTTACTACAGCATTGTGACTCTGTGTGTGTGTGCGCACGCACGTGTGTGCTGTGAAGTGTGAGTCCCCGTCTTGCGCCCCAAAACACGAAGCTAAGTCTCAGTAGTTTAACAACACCTGCACTGCGATTGCTTTGGGACCCTCTTCCACATGTCGTCCTGTTGGGTGGAATCCCACAAGAGTTTAGAAACCCACTCACACCAGCCATGATTCTTTTTAAAGGTAAAGTGCAGGTTAATTTGTTTTATGTATTTTTACTTTATATTTTGTATTAATCATTTTTATATGAATAGTTTTGGGATGTGGAACGAATCATCTGAGTTTCCATTATTTCTTATGGGGAAATTCACTTTGATATACGAGTGCTTTGGACTGCGAGCATGTTTCCGGAACAAATTATGCTCGCAAACCGAGGTTCCACTGTATTTCCACACCAGAT
The DNA here is from genome assembly GCA_026402145.1 of Polypterus bichir lapradei. NCBI lineage: Eukaryota > Metazoa > Chordata > Cladistia > Polypteriformes > Polypteridae > Polypterus > Polypterus bichir. The sequence continues at coordinate 14,938,167 of JANRMT010062813.1, read as the reverse complement.
ACAAACAATTTTAAATGTATATAAGAACTGCTAATTCTTCATGTTCAAAAGTTGCATCAGAAATGTGAACAAAGCTACAAGAAAATGAAAAATTAAAACCAAACATAATAAATGCCATTATTTTCTTCTGTGAAAATCAGAATCAGCAAGTGCATAATCCCAGTAAGCTGAATTTAAACAAATAAGCAGTTTTAGCAGTTGCAGAGCCAAGTAGAAAACAGTACATAGTGAAAATAAATACCTGTGTGAACATGGGCTTTCCATTTTGTGTAACCATCGTACACTGATCACAATCCAGAGACACAAAATTATTGTGAAAAGACTCCTTAGGGTGTTTTAAGACATAATAGAGTTCTGTGGCTCCCCCCTCGAAGATACTGCGAAAATAGCGAGGAATCAACGTCCGGCCAATTGCTGTGAAGTAAAAAGGAGGATATAGTTTGGTGGTTTAACAAACGAGCACTTTTTCTTCTGAATTTTCCACAGGGATTTTGCAGGCTGCTGGTTGACATGCTGTTCATCAAAATATAAACATATAGATAACGTGAATAACAAAGAAACAAAGACATACATTTTAGTTAAGTTACAGGTAAGCAATTTTCTTCTTTTCCAAGGTTGTGTTTTTTAAAGTTCCATTGGCCAGATATGGAATGTTTTCGTTTTGATACATGTATGTAAAAATATGCATAAACACATATAAGGACATATCAAGCCTAAGGACAAACCCAAAATGAAGATGGGGCAATAACAAAGACATTTTTTTAATAACTGTCAACAAATTTAGTATGGCGGTCAGTGTATATATATTGTGGCTGGCGGCCGGGTCCCATGCCTGGCCAGGATGCCCCTGCTGCATGTGTTCCGGAGGAGTAACCATGGGCAACTCAATACCTCCCCCGAGACGCTTGGTGGCAGCCTCCCTGGCCAGCAGTGATGCCTAATCTCCCACAGGGCTCCATGGGAGATGAAGTCCTCAGCAGCCTGGTTGGGAGCTGGGCTGGCCGTCAGGGGGTGCTGCATGGATTCCACAGCCCAGCTGGACAACTCTTCAGCCCCACCCGGAAGTGCAATTGGAACAAGGTGGTCAAGCACCTGGAATGCTTCCGGGTTGGCTATAAAAGGGGCAAGCCACCACCACTCAGTGGCCAGAGTCGGGAGGAGAGGACAAAGCTTCAAGGGAGGAGTGTTGGTGCCAGAAGGGTGTGTGTGTGTGGTGGTTTGATTAGTCTGTGCTTACTTGCACTGCGTTGTAGCGGGGTGGGGGATCACGGGGAAGGCGTGCCCTCCAGCTGAAAAAAAATAAAACCTTTTGGCATTTTTCTCATGTACCTCAGTGTGAGTCTGTGTCGGCTCGGACGCAATACAGCATCCTTATCTATTTATATCTATCTATCTCTATTATATATATATACACACACAAACATGTATATATACAGTATATAAATATATATATAATTATAATACATTTTATTTATATAGCACCTTTCCCATGCTCACGGCACTTCAAAGAGTTTAAGAAAGAACGGCAAGGTATACAGTATATAGCATTGTACTAAACCAGATAAACAAATAAAGAAGAGTAAGATAGTAAATTCAGAGAAAAAGCCTAACAGACAACATAATTGATGGTCTAGCACACACACACAGGTTACATTAACATCTTGACATAAAGGTAAACGGAGAGAAGGGTAATAAAGTCAGGTAGAGCTGAAAGCCTTCCTGAACAGATGAGTTTTGAGTTGTTTTTTAAAAAAATTCATGGAGTCAGCTGACCTGATTAATTTCAGTAGGTCATTCCAGAGTCTGGGTGCTATACAGGTGAAGGCCCTGTCACCCATGGAGTGTAGATTAATGTGGGACACAACAAGATTGCCAGAATCAGAGGACCTTAGTGGGCGGACAGGCACATAGTGATGGAGAAGGTCACTGATGTAGTTTGATGCAAGGTCGTTTAGGGTTTTGTAGGTTATTAATAGAATTTTAACATTGAAATACGATTTGAGTCTCGTCTGCATAAAAATGATAACCCACTCCAAAACTACGAATAATATGGCCAAGGGGAAGCATACAAGTACATAAGAGAAGAGGGCCGAGGACAGAGCCCTGAGGAACTCCTTGTGTGACTGGCGCTGAGCTGGATCTGTTGTTACCAAGACTAACAAACTCTTGCCTATAAGTCAGATAGGACTTGAACCACTGAAGGGCAGTGTCAGAGATACCCAGCATGTTCTCCAGTCTGGACAGTTGAATGTCATGTCTGACAGTGTCAAATGCTGCACTGAGGTCTAATAGAATTAATATGCTAGTTTGTTCAGAGTCTGCTGCCATAAGCAAATCATTGGTTACCAGTAGCAGAGCAGTTTCACAGCTGTGCTGCGCCCTGAAACCAGACTGAAAGGGTTTCCTTCAAATTAGTAGAGCTTAAGTAATTGGTGAGTTGGGAGGCTACAACATGCTCAAGAACGTTTGACTGAAAAGGTAAGTGTTAAATAGGCCGAAAATTGTTAAGATTGACAGCATTAAGACTAGAATTTTTTAACATTGGGGTTATAGAAGCGATTTTAAAAAGTGAGTGGCACAAAGCCAGTGTCAAGGGATGAGTTTATTATTGTTGTAATAGTCGGGATTATGGCATGAAGGCAGGATTTAAATAGTGTGCTGGGGATGGGGTCCAGTACACAAGAAGTCGGCCTCATCTTACAAAGCAGGTCATTAACAAAAGCAGATGTGACTGGTGAGAACTTAGAGAAGGAGCTGGATGGTGTGGGAAAGCAGGGAAAGATGTAAACAGATGATGTATTTATGTTAGTTGAATTGTTTAGATCTTTAATTTTGTTACGGAACAAGTGGAGAAATTTCTCACAGATACAGTATATATGTATATAAATAATATATTAATATAAATAAATATAAATGACTGGGAAACATTAAAAAAATTAATCACATAAATGTATTTAATCAAGATTAACTGCATCTAACATGTTAAAAAAAATGTAATTACAAAATTAATATGTAAATCATGAAGTAAATACGCACTGAATCACAAATATAATGTAGATTCAACACAAAGGAATTAAAAAAAATTGAATAGTTTTAACTTAAACAACAACCTTAAGCTTGAATTTTTAACAAAATATTACTTGAGCAAGTACAACCTGAATTTGAATGCCTTCCTAAAAGGTAAGATAAAAAGAAGGCAAAAAGAAAAGAGGCCAAAGTGTCAATTATCAAATTGCCGTATCATATGAGTCACAGATGTGTCAAAGTAAAAACTAAAAGATCAAACCAGCTGTTGACTTTGAATGTACTGCTGAAGACTGAATTAATTGAAAGAATAACTATCTCTTAAATGGGCATACATTAAAACCTGTGTTAAAACTCTGCAAATATCCTCAATTGTTCATTGCCATCAACAATTTGATAATTGTACTCTAAACAAGTGTTGGTCAACTGGTGTGCTGTGGAAATAACAGTGGGATACCCCTGGATCCTGACCAGAGAGAGACATGCTCCTCAGGTGGTCGAACCTGTCCGAGAAGGATGGGACTACCTGGAGAAGGCGATATAAAAGCATCTCTGTGACTGACTTAAATTTATTTGCACTCAAAACGACTCTAAACCCTCTATACTGCCTTCTGCTTCAGTTTTACGGCCCAGAAGCATGCCACTATTTCACTGTTGCGGTTACTCCCCTCTGTTCACTCATGCTGTTCCTTCTTGTCCGCACTTTTGCCACAGCCACCCTGTGCGATTCCAGTGCTCCGTCACCAGCGCCAAGCAAAGTGCTTCCGTTCCAGCACCTTCCACATTCAAACTAGTCTCCTGTGCTTTTTCCACCATTTTTCCTAGGACTTCCTCCTCTCTCTCAGATGTTTCATTTGTATAATGCTCAGTAGGTGTCCAGGCACATGGCCCTCTGCATCTCCAGCCTGATCATTACATGATTATTGTTTCATAATATTTCATTAAAAAAAGAAAAC
>JANRMT010062813.1:14906771-14924187 GCA_026402145.1 Polypterus bichir lapradei | reverse complement strand
ACGAAACTCCGCCCCCACGGCGGTCAAGCTCAACTCCATTACAGTAAATGGAGAAAAATACCTTCCAGTTATGACCATTACGCGTAGAATTTCGAAATGAAACCTGCCCAACTTTTGTAAGGAAGCTGTAAGGAATAAGCCTGCCAAATTTCAGCCTTCTACCTACACGGGAAGTTGGAGAATTAGTGATGAGTCAGTCAGTCAGTCAGTCAGTCAGTCAGTCAGTCAGTCAGTGAGTCAGTGAGGGCTTTGCCTTTTATTAGTATAGATTAATAAAACAAATTTAAATGAATTAAATTAGAAATACCTTAATACATATGCATTTGTTAATCCATTTTTCTAAACATACTTTGATGATTAGAGAGGTTAATGAAGCAAAACAAATGCTGAATCATTCCAGTTTCACTTTACAAAGTAGATGTAAATATAGGAAACAAAAAGCATAAATTATCAAATTGCAAAGCCATCATCAGAAAACAATGGTTCTAGTGATGAAAAGTACACAGAAACCATTTCAACACATTTCTACTATATTACTAGAAAAGATAGCTACCTCTGTCCAGTTTTGGAGACGTTTATTAAGCTCAAATATTCTGTAATCAGTCTGGTTCCCATACGGCGTGTGCCTTCTGTAAAACAGAGTAACAAATCAAAATAATACAAAAACTGAAAGCTTTCTGAACAATATACATTTGTTTTAGAAAAAAAATCAACTACAGTATTTAAAATTCCAAAACATGTATAACACATAGCTAAATCATGGTTCCTTAACAACTGGAACAATAAATTACAAGGTCATAAAAGGAGCTACATTTGTACTTGATCTGGTTAGAAAGATGTAATGCAGTTGGAGGGTATTTTATGCTTTTATCCAGAGCATGGATGTACAGTGGTTAATGCTGCCAACTCAAAGAGTCAGTATCTGCATGGAGTTTGCACTTTTTCCACACACCTGTGTGTATTTTCCTTCAGGTACTCAAGTTTAACTTCCCCACTCCTACATCCCAAAGACATTGTGTGTAAGGTTAATTGACCCTGAATGAGTGTGTATCAGTGGAGGGCTTATGTCCCATTAACGATTGGTTTGTAATTTGATCCCAGTACTGCTGGGACAGACTCCAACTGCCTCTGTAACTCAGACTTGGATTAAAATGTGTTTAGTAATGTTGTGTTATGTACTATATGAATTTGGGTCTCCAAAATACAGAGATATGTACTTGTACAGCAAAGAATAAGGTTCCAACGCCAAAAGCAGAATAATTTAAACCATGAGCTGTCAAAAGACAAAGATACGCAGAAATTTAGGTAAGTAGGAAAAACTCGACTGCTTATCAGATATCCCAATAACTAGTTCAGAAATGTTATGGTCAGAATTATAGTTCATCTCAAGCAGTGCCTCTTTGATAGCAAAAAATAATCATATTTTAGTCAATGTTAATATCCAAACTGTTAGTCCTCAGACATCCCATTCAATTATTAACAATTTAGAAACAATTAATATACAAAAAAAAATGTAATAAAAATATCCTGTCAATTTAACAGTAATTAAAACAGCAGATGTTTATTTATGCAAACAGAGCACAGATTTTAAGAATTTGATTTGACTTTCAAGAATTTATCACTATTAAGCAAAGATGGAGCATCACATGACAAGAACAAGTGTATTGGTAAACAGCATGAATTCAGGCAGGGGAGAGTGTATTTTACCAATATACTGGAATTCAATGAGGAGTTAATACAAGTACACACCTGGTGAGGTGTATATGATATTATTTATCCAGATTTTCAGAAAGCTTTTGATTAGGTCCCACATGCCAAGTTAGTGATCAAACTTAAAGAAAATTTAACTGAAACCACAGTGGGCAGGTGGCTGGAAAATTGGTCTAAACACTGGGACAAAGGTTACGGTGAGAGAAATCTTTGTAGAATTAATTGGTGTTAAAAGTGGGGTGACTCGGGGAACAGTGCTGGTACAGCTGAACATTATTTACATACATACACACAGTATGTACTGTATATACAGTAGACCCCCGCAAAGTCAAGGTTTAGAGTTCGCGGCCTCAGTCATTTGCGGATTTTTCCTTAGAACCTAACTAATAATTGTTAGTGGAAACTGCAAATATCCTCTGCAATTTATATAGCTTTTTTTGTGGCAATACTGTACTGTAGAGATTACCACGGCTTGGGATGGTGAAAGTAGCCAATAGAATTTGAAACTGCTACTCCCAGCAGTCCCTGCAGTAGATCTGATTGGTCTTCTGCCGAGGGTGCTGGGGCTGTTGAGGTCAAAGGGTGTCAGTGCAGCTTTTAAAAAGGGGGCCGGTGACCAAAAACAAAAAAAAAAAGTTTTTGTAATTTGTGTTTCAAGTTCCTGTTTGTCTGCCTTCTGTTGGGTTACCTGTACTTATTCATTTTGTCCTTGATCGTTTCATGTGTCTGGATTGTCTGCCGTCTGCCTGTGTACATGAGGACTGTAAGTGGATTCATGGCTATCCTGCAAAGAAAGGAACGCTCCTGAATCCGTTCACCCGTCTTCATCATTTCAGGAACTACCGGTAGGACTATCTTTACATTCCCATTCAACATGCTGATCTCTGGACTATCTATTTTCATCATTACATTTCATCCGCTGCCGTTTTTTCATGAACTTTTTCATGATTTACTGTGTGTGTTTTGTTTGTGCTTTGTTGTATTTAATGTGTAATCGCCATAAGGGGAATGGGGTGGTATCGTTTTTTTATTTCATTTGTTTTCATTACATTCTTTATTTGCTGCTTGATTACCAGTTTGCTTTGTTTTCGTCTCTGTGAGTGCATGTTGGTCGGGTCAAGGCTGGTTGCGTCCCTGGAATCTCCACCATAAAAATAAATAAATTACAGTTTTCTTGACGGTTGAATCTTAGTGGCACCAGACCGCTACAGCATTATTCATTTCTCCTTGCTGCTGATTGACTGTGACACATCTCCAGCTGAGTGTTCTTGTGTTTTCCATTTACTTAAAAGCCTGAACAGCACCTGTCCTTTTTGGCTGATTTCTTTGTTTCTCTCTCCTCCTGTTTGGGGTTGTGCTCCCCTATGATGTCTGTCTATTGTTTAATCGATAATTGCATACTGAGCTTGTTTTACTTCTGAAAGAGACATGTTTGTTTGAAGTGTTTAAATAAAGTTTCTGTCTCTACAATTTCCTATGTCAAGCGTGACACCCTGCCTGCAGTATTGCAGCCGCCCAGCATCAGCACTTACCTCTGTGTGCTTGCGTGCAGCCAGTTCAAGCGCAGTTGGCTCAGTGATTTATATCCATGGCGTCAGTTGCACTTTGTACATATTGTTGCAGTAGTTTTTTTAAATAGCTTTTACAGTTCATTAGCAGTGTGTAAAATGATCAGTGTCGCAGTAATTGTTATGCTCTTTGCATGAAAAAGTGTTCCATTAAAATTTCATTTTTTCTTTGTTAATTGTGACATTTACTTAAAGTGCAGCAAAAAGTATTTGGTGTCCAAGGATGCATTAACCCCCAAGTATGTGGCAGTTTAAGGGTTAAAGCCCCAAGATGCTGCCAAAACGAGCTGCACCATCTAAGGCTTCTGGCAATGAAAACGCACTTGTATGAATTACAGTACATATAGCGGTAACATCTGTATTTTACATTCTAGCACTGCGGGAGACATAGCAGTACAGTATACAGGTTTACCTTTACATTCTTTATTTTTAGGTAATGTATAATTATACATATACATATTATTATATAATTGAAATTAAAGTGTTTTAGGGGCATATTTAGGGTTTAAACTATGAAAATGGGCATTTTTTTTTTTTTTACTACATCCAAAGTTTGTGGTTTTTCACAATTCGTGGGTGCTCTAGGAACGTAACCCCCTTGAATTCTGGGGGTGTAATGTACACACACACACATATACATACTTACATATAATAAGAATATAAATACAGTGGAACCACAGGTCACGAACGTCTCTGAACATGTACAAATTGGGTTACGACCAAAAAGTTCGCCAAACTTCTGCATCTGTTCACAACCTTACACTTGGGTGACGAATAAGCCAGCTTCCCTTCCGGTTTGTACGCGCCTATGATTTACGCATGTGTTCAGTCACTCCCTGTACATTACATTGTTCTCGGTCAGACGTGCATCGCGCAGAGGGACTTTACTTCAAAACTGTAATCTCCTCTCCACCCAGTTCCTCAACACTTCCTTCATGGCAAAACTCGACTCATGCAAGGTTAGTTTTCTTGGTTGTTTATGGTTAGTCTTTGTATAAATTACTTATTTTTCAAATGTTAATTTTTTTCCCTGTGCTTAAAACTCATTAAAAAAACTGTTTACAGCGATCGGTTCATAAGGCTATAGCGTGAACTCCTGCAATGTCAGATTTCTCAGTGTTATTCAATATTTTTGCATTTAGTTTGCTATTACACTGTGCATTCTATGGTATATAACTATTTTTGTGCTTAAAAATCTTTAAAAAATATATATTTTCATACAGCTTGTATGGTCTGGAATGGATTAATTGTATTTACATATAATCCTATGGGGGAAATTACTTTGGGTCACGATGATATCGGCTTGTGACCAGAGTTTTAGAACGAATTACGGTCGTGACCCAAGGTTACACTGTAATATGCTGGTTAAGTTTGCAGATGATACTAAACCAGGTTAAATGGAAGATAATGTGGAATCAACTACACTGTTCCAAAGGGACTTGGATAACAAACAAGCTTGGGCAGACTTGGGTCAGATAAAACTTAATATGCTATAAGCAAATGTAAGGTAGTAGATATACTAAGTAAAACTGTTATATTTGAATACACAATGGTTGGTCTGAAACAAGGAGTCATAGTGGATTTGATATTATCTACATCCAGATAGTGCACAGAAGCAATCAAGAGGGCTTATTAGGATGTTAGGTTATATAATTGATTTGTACAATAAGTCATGGGGCAGAAGTAGTCGTCATGGGGCAAATAATAATACTCTTGAGACCTAAAGTGCCGTGTGTAGTTTATGTTTCAAAAAAGGCAGCACTTTGAGGAAAGACTGAAGGAGCTGAGCAAATGAAAATTAAGATGGGATATGACTGAAGTTTTAAAAATTATGATCCAAATTATTACTTTAAATTAGGCTCTTAAACAAAAAAACACACAACAGACAGAAACAGTGAGAATCATAGAATCACAGAATGAATTATCAAGCAGTCTGGTAAAAAGTAGGACATCAGGGACATTAAAAACTTAACTAAAAGTTATTTTGAAAAAGTCAGGAGTATAGGATTAGAGAGCTTCTTGGGCTGAATGGCCAGTTCTCATAAAAACTATTCTGTTTCCATACTTCTAAGTGTGCCATGGATAATCTACTGTTCAAGTTACTTCAAAAAATAAGTGCCATGACAGTTTACAATATTACGCATACAGTACACTCATCATTTAATTCTAACACATTAGAAGCATCAAATAATTAACAAAAAAACAGCAAACTGTTTGGAAGGATTTACTATAAATAACTGATGTTTTGTAAACTTGCTTAATTTCATAAATAAATAAAAGTCTGTCCAGTTCACATGAAACATTAAAAACCATTTAACTTTACAAAGTAAAATATTCTAAGCCAGTATTTTATTGTGTAGTGAAAATTAAGAATTTGATCTTGTTTGAATAATTTATATTCTGCATCCCCAACTGTGCTCAAATTGGCACACAAATGTACACAAAAAATGCAAAAATCACTGATCTCTTCAGAGTAAAGGACAATGCAGCATATGTTCAAAATCAATTAGTTTCTAATATTTTTCAATAAAGAAAAATTGTCAAGTCTCAGTGATTCATTTTTGATTATTGTGTCCACAGATGTTCTAAAGTGATATTGCTCAAAATTAGTATGCTTCTATCATTCTGGAATCCTAACAACTGTACTAGGTTTAATTTGGATTACATGATTTATTTTTTAGTTATTGTATCCAAATCTTAACATAGGAGGAGACATGCAAACACACATAATATGGACTGCCATTGTGTTTAGGGATTCCTATAAAATGTGCAAATCTGTTGAATATTTACATTTTGACCACACTGCAATGTAGGGAATTATCATCATCTCTGGTTTAACAGCCATTTTCCAAGTTTATTCAGAAAGTCAGTTACTCCCAAATCTTCCTCCATTTTTTGCAGTACTCAGCATTCTTTGGAGTAAGATCTATTCATTTCATACCATCAGCCACCACCTCCAGGCTCCCTCTGGGCCTCAATCTCTCCATCTTGATCTTCATGTGCCTTTTGAACTAATTATCTCACCTTTCACTTCACATGGCCTTGCCACTTTAGTGTATTTTTCCTTATCACAACATGTATTGCCTGCAAATTATGTCTTTACCTTAAGACAGCATTGACAGCATATTCCTCTCACTCCATGGCACTCGACACATCCACTTGATCACTCTCATCCCTGTTTTTTCCAGCTTTGCTATATGTTTCATCTTCTTCAGACACACTCCCAAAGAGCAAGCTACTACTCAAGCAGTTTTCACATTCTCTTTTCCCCTCAACACCAGGAAGACTCTTTTAGAAGGTAAAATGCTGGACAAATCCCAGAATTTCTTACTTGCATCCCTAGCCCTCCTGATGTGTCCATTTGCTTGCACCACCTTCTGCACTCAACACACCTGCATAAATTCACAAATTCACAAATTCACACTGTGCCAACTGCAGAATTTTAGGATGTGTAAGAAAACTAAAATACTCAGTGAAGAGAACACAGAGCAAACCACACTAACACAGTAAACCTAGGATTCGATTCAAACTTGGAACTCTAGAGCTGTGAAGCGGAACAAACCACTATCTTTTGTGTCATCAAGTCACTTAATAACAATGTCTATCTGTGTTAATCAATGTTATTAACCACTGCTAAAACTGTCAAAACAGCTCAGGCTGCATGCATGGCCGCTTAAAATCTTTCTACTAATACACCTTCGCCATATCATTCTTGTCCTGGGTTTGACGTTAAAATGCATCCAGTCCTGCAAGTGGTTCTCTAACTTGCGGGTTGGTGGCAGGAATGCCACTCCAGCCATTATAAAAACTTCATGCAGCTCCAAAATGGCAGACTGGGATCATTTCTGCTCTCCATGGGAGTTGCCCTGCTGCTTGCATTATGAAGGGGATGGGGGAAAGCCCTGGAGAGCCTCATATCCAGAAGAATCGAAACTGCTGGAGAGCCAATGGGGTCAGGCCTGTTTGTTATCAGAGCTGGTGTGGTGCTGAGCCATTGCACGCTGCACAGCACCACCCGAGTCCCAATTTAAGGCAGCCCATCCGAGTAGATGTGTGGAATGTCTTGTCTTTCTGGTATGATGTTCATCATCTTTTGCTATCAGAGGAGCTTCGTAAACTCAGCATTTCAGTGGTAACACTCTCTGAGGTGCGCAGACCTGGGATTTGCCAGATTTTTGTAGGCAAGTACACCTTTAATTAGCCTGGTTGCTCTGATGGCTGTTGTACTCAGGGAGTAGCTGTTGCTGTGGCAGATCAGCTTTTTTCAATGGTGTCCAATGTCACTCCTTTCAACAAGCATATTACGAGACTCAGATTAAGCCACTATGTGGGTGCCTTGTCTGTTGGCTTAGTGTATGCTCTGACCACGGCTAGTGATGTCCTGGTGAGGGAGGCATTTTATTTGCAACTTTGCTTGGGGATTGATGGGAGCCAACGGGGTAACACTCCTCTGGTCATGGGTGACTTTAATGCCACCATTGGCACTGACAGGGAAGCTATGAGGATTGTGCCGGCCCCTGTGGGTCTGACAACCATGGTGAAAGTGTCTCCATGTTTCTGGACTTTGCAAAAGAAGGGCTGCGGATTGCTGGATCCTGGTTCCAGCACCCTAAGCTGCATCGTTTGACTTGATACTCCAGTACTGGTGGTGTGGTGAAGGAGATCAATCACATCCTCTTGGGCAGACAAAAGAGGTTCCTACAGAACTGCAGGGTCTACAGAAGTGCCCTGTTTGTGAATTCTGACCAAAGACTTGTTGCTACTCTGAAGATCCAGTTTAGGTCCAGTAGGCTACCACCTACTAGGAGAATGAGGCTGGACCTTGCCAGACTCCAAGATCAGGCTGTTTCTAAAGAGTTTACACGCAGTTTGTGTGAGGAAATTGCAGAGTTCTGTGCAACTGTGAAATGTAAGGTGATGTGGGAGACCTTTCATGACAAGATGTTGAAGGTTACTGAGGGTTGTATTGGTGTTGCTGGTGTTTCCAGAAGGAAGTATTGCATTTCACAAGGGTTTCTGGGTATCATTGACAGGAGTGCATGCCTTGATGGCAACTCCAGTCTGTATCGGGAACTAAAAAAGGACAGCTGCAAGGGCTCTGAGGGCAGATAAGGAGGTATTTGTTAGGTGAATCTGTGAGCAAGTGACGCACCTATATGGTCTACTGACCCACGTCTTGCTTACAGAGGAAGCAAAGCCTTACATACATCTGAATCTGGTTTTTGGAGAGTTGCAGTTATGTTGAGTGATGGAACGGTCTTTATGCACTGCAATTGTGACCCACTAGGCTGGCTACTTTAAGCAGCTGTTTAAATCTGATCCTACAGCTAGAACAGTGGACATCAATGGGTCCGAAGATTGTGAGGCTAATCCTTGACTTAGCTGTGAAACACCCTAACTCACTGAGATTTCACAGGTGGTGAAACAGCGGAGGGGAGGAAAGGCTCCAAGAATCTGTGGTATCCAGGATGAATTTCTTCAGGCTGGTGGTAAGGATGTCCTCCTGGCATTGCAAGCAATTTTTGCTTTAATTTGGGAGAAGGGTATCAGCCCAACTGCCTGGAAAATGGGACTTATCATTCCTATGTGGATAGGGAAGGGTGATCGCCTGGATTGCGGCAACTACAGGGGATAACACTGCTCTCAATGCAAAGTAAGGTCCTTGCTAGGGTCATTCTCAATTGAATCTGTGATCACTTGCTCACCTACCAACGACTCTAAGGGAGGCTGGCACGTGAGTGACGAGGGCCCTGCCAGGCTCCCCACTCCTGATGTCATGCTTCTCCCTCCCCTTGGCCTGCAGCCTCTGTCTCGGATTGGTGCGAATATATCGTTCCTGCAAGCGAAAGTTCGCTAGCTAAGCAGAGGTAAGGTTATATGCCCTAAGGCTGCCGCGTGAGTGAGGAGGGACCCGCCCCTTTCCCCTTGCATCTCTTGCAGATTCGTGCAAATAGATCAGCACCGCAATCTAACTATGATACTTAGCGCAATGAGAGAAGTCGCAAAATCAACTGGAATGTTCAAGCAACTTATAGAAAATTAAAAAAAAATCTAAATCTGTTAAGTACTTCTCTTGTGAAAAGCGGACGGGCAGACAGATATTGGATTTTATATATAGAGAGAGAAATGCAAAAAGCCACCAGCAAAAGGAAGAATAAAATTACTTCTTTTTGATCATTTCTAAGAAAAGAAAAAATATTAAATACGGAAAAAGTGAGTATATTATAAAAATTGTGCAATGTATGATTTTTGGGCCAATATGGGCTAAATACAGGGAAAAAAAAAAATCTTACCCTATCCCAGGCTCCAGATACGTAGGAGGGTACATAGGTGTAGGACTGGAAAAAGAGAAAAAAAAAAAACAATTATATATATATATATATATATATATATATATATATATATATAGGAAAGGAGGTAGGAAAAATCTCATTTTAACTTTAAATATTTTATGAACATCAGCAGTAACACAATAAATAAACAAGATAAACAGACTAAATGTTGGTAAAAATAAATAAAACTATTAGCCTTGTCAAACATGCCTGATATTAACAAAGCTTCAGGCACTTGCACTCACCGGCCACTTTATTAGGCACACCTTGCTAGTACAGGGTTAGAACCCTTTTGCCTTCTTCATGGCATTTGGATTGCAGTGAGATTAAGATCTGGTGGGTGTGGAAGTAATTTGAGTACAGTGTACTCACTGTCATGTTCAAAAAACAAGTTTAAGATGATTTGAACTTTGTTACATGGCATGTTATCCTACTGGAAGAGGCCATCAGAAGATGGACACACAGTGGTCATAAAGAAATAGACATGGTATACTCAGGCAATGTTTTTCCAATCTTCCATTGCTACTGGATATTTTCTCTTTTCCTGACCGTTTCCTGTAAACTTTACAGATGGTTGTGCATGAAAATCCCTGTAGATCAGCAGTTTCTGAAATACTCAGAACAGTTTGTCTGGCACCAACAACCATGCCATATTAAAAGTCACTTAAAACACCTTTTTTCTCTATTCTAATGCTCGGTTTGAACTTCTGCAGGTCATCTTGACAATGTCTACATGTCTAAATGTACTGAGTTGCTGCCATGGGATTGGCAGATTAGATATTTACATTACATTAGATATTTACATTAACAAGCAGTTGAACAGGTGTACCCTATAAAGTGGCCGGTGACTGTATGTTGTCCTGTGGTATTTTGTATAGAAACTTGATTTTTTTTTTTTTTTTTTACTTAAAAAATAAGATGAAATGACTTAAAGATGGGAGATTAAGATAAGATGATCATCAGTTTTATTGTCACTTATACCATTTACCTTTAGGTTTTCACCACCCAAAACGTACTCTGCTCCTTTACATCTAAAATGTAAAAATTATCAATAGATACTTTGTCATAGAATACGGACACCTGTGTCGCTATACCTGACACTCAGCATACTTTTGTACAAAGCAAAAAATGTTGCAAATCATGGAAGAACATTAAGAGAAACAGAACTGCAGAGACAAAAGTAGGTTAATACACAGCCTGAAGCTACAGCAACTGGTGGTGCACCTTTGAAAAAAGTAAAACTCCACTCACAACAGCCACTGTCAGCAGACGACTAACCAGAAATGGGTTTGTACTTCTAGAAAAATAGTACCAGGAATCTGTGACAAAATGTATTACTTCCAGGTATGTTTTATTGTCACAAGCATGCCTCAGAAAAGCAGAAAGCACATTTTCTTTAATCAAAGCCTTTGGTGTGATGGCCATTTAGAGGCACACGCAGGATAAGTGCCTCATCTGTGTCCTGCCACTTTGACTAGGCAACCTTTTTTCAAGGATAGCACTGCCTACCCCTTATTGGGGGGGGGGAACAACAATAAATGGTGTCCTAAACAAAATTTCTCCCATCTCCACTCAGCAACAAAACCACACCTGGCGAGTCATCCCTCAACATGTAGTTGAAAAACTTCAAAATCTTTCATCCTAGCTTCTTGGAATGTCCACACACTCATGGATTCAACCACTACTGACCAACCCCTCGGAGAACAGCTCTTGTAGCTTCAGAGCTACAATGCTACACTATAAATATGGGGGACTTAATCATCATGTTAAGTGGGCCAATTTCTTCACACTGCGTTAAGACACTTGGCAAAATTCCTGACTAATGGAAACATGCCATCATCGTCGCCATCTGTAAGAAGGGAGACCGCTTAACTACGGCAAAAGCTGTGGTATTTCACTGCTG
Organism: Polypterus bichir lapradei; assembly: GCA_026402145.1. Classification (NCBI taxonomy): domain Eukaryota; kingdom Metazoa; phylum Chordata; class Cladistia; order Polypteriformes; family Polypteridae; genus Polypterus; species Polypterus bichir. Next base: position 14,912,674 of record JANRMT010062813.1, on the reverse strand, counting down.
CAAGATGCTGACAAGTCATTGGTCTTGTCATATTTCTCTGGGTATTTTGTTACGCTGCAGACGGAGTACTTCCAGAGTCGCAAGCTGGCTTTCATCCCAAATGAAGCATAACTGACATGATCTTCATCATCTGCCAACTCCTAGACAAGCCTCAGGAACAACAAGACATCAGCTTTGCCATCATTGATCTGTGGAAAGCATGTGACACTGTCAACTGCGAGACGGTGTGGAAAGTACTCCGTAAATTTGGACGTTCTCCAAAATTCCTCACTTTGCTCTGTCTCTTCCATGACGGAATGAGTGGAGGTCCTTGTTGGCAGGGAAACATCTGCTCCCTCTGAAAATCACTGTTTGCGTTGAGCAAGGTTGTGTCCTGGCTCCAGTGCTTTTGAACATTTATCTTGTTGCCATCACTCTTCTCTTCAGAACTGCACTGAACACCACTGATGGAGTGTGGACCCAGTATCGACTGAATGGCAGTATGCTCAACCTCCAAAGATTGTCAGCCCACATGAAAACCTCCTCAATCATCATCTCTGAGCTCCAGTATGCCCAGTTGCTGTTGTAGCTCTTCACTTGGAAAGCCTTCTGAGGACCATTGAGTCCTATTCGAGGATGAACCAGGAATTCAGCACCGTCAAGACACGGACCCTTCAAACAGCCTTCTATCACACAGCTCCTCCAGTGGACATCAAGATAGGCAGCAAGACACCTTGGAACTCACAATCCTTCACCTACATCAGAAGCACAGTTCCTATTGATACCTCTGTGACTGACAAGATAGAAAACCGCCTCTGACTAGCTTCCTTTGCATTCGTCCACCTACAAAAATGTGTCTTTTGTCACCAAAATCTCTGCATGGCAACCAAGGTTGGACACACCTCCTCATTCAATGTGTTTTCTTTATTTTCATGACCATTTACAACACTCCATCCATCTTGGTCAAATAGCCCTTACACAGCCTGGAGGTGTGTTTGGGGTCATTGTCCTGTTGAAAAATAAATGATCGTCCAACTAACCTGACTTCTGCACAACACAACTGCTGGTCCCAACCCCATTGATAAAGCAAGAAATTCCACTAAATAACCCTGATAAGGCACACCTGTGAAGTGAAAACCATTTCAGGTGACTACCTGTTGAAGCTCATCGAGAGAATGCCAAGAGTGTGCAAAGCAGTAATCAGAGCAAAGGGTGGCTATTTTGAAGAAACTAGAATATAAAACATGTTTTTAGTTATTTCACCTTTTTTTGTTAAGTACATAACTCCACGTGTTCATTCATAGTTTTGATGATCCAGGGGTGCGGAAATCCAACGCCCGACTCGTCCGACACGGGTAAATTGACCGTCGGACAAGCGTGTTTTTCTGGTTTCAGTTGTCCGTGGACAAGTGCAGTTTTCTGGAGAAAAAAGAATTATATGTGCTGTGCAGAGCACGTTTTTACTACTACTTTCAAATTTTAAACATTTGGGTACGTACTTCGTGCAGAAACAGTCTACTTAGGCATGTTCTTCATGTCTCAAATTGGTATTCAATATTGCTTACAAAATGACGGCTGATTTTTCAAAGGGGAATCACTCTTGTGGTCCAACATAAGTATTTTACCCTATTATTTACACGCTTGGAGATGCGGTCATTTTTTTTATGCCGACATTACGATGTAATTTGATGATTTTTCATTATAAATCGATAAGTTTTATATATTATTGATAAAAATTAATTTTTTTCTACATAAAAATTTGGTCATTTCACCTACAATAAAATTGTTTTCGCTACATAAAGTTTGTTAGGCAGTTAATCTTTCCTGAAATTTGCGATTTCGCGTAGGTTGTGATATATTGAGGAGTTAAGAAATCTATTGCGTGACATCAGTTTTGATGAGCTGTCTATAGATCGTTTTTGATTAATTTTTCATATCAAACAAGTTGGTTTCAAGCTGTCAGCTTATTAAAAAATAAAAAAGAAAACATTCTAACCGTTTCCAAATGTTATGAAATATCAATAAAAATCTTCACTTAGACGCGATTATTTTTTCCCAACAACATCGGTAATATTTACTTCTTTGGAAATGTACCATCTTGTGGAATTTCGAATATGTCATTAGGAATTACCTGCGTAACCCATAACGCACTACGGTAAGCACGTTGTTCTCGCTATATGCGTGTTGCTGAAACTGAAACAAGTAGCATCGCGGATGAGAAATGGATCATTGCTTGATTAAAACTGGCACAACAGGCCCTGAAAAACCTATGACAGCGTATTAAGGCCACGGTGAAAAAAATACGGACACAGTGAAGACAAAAAAAAAATTAAAGTTGACATGTTGACTTTATTCTCGTAGTTTATCAGTAGAATGTCGCAAACTAAATTTCATCGTAAAATGAATGTTTCATTTAATAGATTTTCTCAAACCCCGTCATAAATTAATGTAGCATATTAAATGCTTTATATTAAGTGTTCCCCGACCCAGTTGTTAATCTCAGAACGCTTCTTAAACTGACTTCCTCTTGCACTGAGGAAGCGCCGGCAGCAATCGCCGCACATTGACTTCATGATATTCCTGCTCAATGAACATTCAGAATACTAAGATAAATACTTGATATCTTTTTCATGGTGAAATGCATTAAAGCATGTATTAGACATGGGTGACGGGGGGCACGGTAGCGTGGCTGTAGTGCTGCTCCCTTGCATTAAGGGGTCCTCAGGTCTACGTTCAGTGTAGAGAAGTTTATGGCAGGTGTGATGAGGCTCCAAAAAACTGGATATTTGAATGGGTATCGCACAGGTTTAACTGAAATTTTGTGTAAATGTTGGGTTCGCGATCTGGCGGTCGGAGAGACGAACGCATAATTCAATGGATGTTTTTCTGAGCAGGCTTTCTTTACTGCATTTTTGCTGTGTCTATCTTACGTACTGAACCCCCAGTTGCTATCCTTTGTCTTTCTCCATATAACCAACCACCACACGATAAACGTCTTTGTGAAATTAAAACTAGTTATAAACCTAGACCTCAGAGTTTTCAGAACTTTAAAAAAAAAAATGTCGTTATACATGTTTAATCATGCCATCCATTCAGAGGTCTAAGCGTATAACTAGTTTTAATTTCACAAATACGTTTATCGTGTGGTGATTGGTTATGTGCAGAAAGAAAAAGGATAGGAGCTGGGGGTTTAGTACGTCAGATAAAGACGTGAGTCTAAAAGTAATAAAGTTGGTTCAATTGAAAAAGTGTTTTCTAAAGCTGAACGCTAGGAGGTTGAGCGTTATGCTAGGCTTTTCAATACTACTTCTTTAGAAGAGTTAGACCCACGACCAGCTGTGGAATTCTGGCTGTCACCTGGCAACAGGCACATCATTCATAAAAAACCTGAAAAGTCATCAGCATCCACTTTCTGCAGGACCATCGGTCCAGGAACCTTGCAGTTCAGTTCAAGCAGAAATGAACAGCATTCAGCCCATGCTGTCTGAGATAGTAAAGTTTCTTGGGGGAGAAGATGTTGCAAGACAAAAGCTGAAGAACATGGCAGAAAATGAATCAGGACAGTGTTATGTTATGTAACTGTAATATATGGAAAAAAGAACTAGTGTAGCTATAATGAAGGCATTGTTTATTAGCCAGTTAAAATAAGGGAATCTTTTATATAATGTTCTAGAGCAAGGTGGCAAAATACTACTCCCTGAAAGAACTTTTTTCAGTTTTAAAATGGAAGGCAGTTTTGGTATCAATAAAAGAGATTAGAAAAATAAAGTATTTTTAACTTTTGTTATTTGTTTATGGGCAAGTGAATTTAACTGGTGGACAAGTGGATTTTCTAAGTTTACTTGTCCGTGGACAAGTAGAAACAAATTTGATTTCCACACCCCTGTGATGCCTTCAGTCATGAAAATAAAGAAAACACATTGAATGAGGAGGTGTGTCCAAACTTTTGGCCTGTGCTGTGTATGTATGTTATATATATATATATATATATATATATATATATATATTTTTTTTTAATGTAGGTAGATCATTTCGACCAGGTCATTTTAAAAGTAGCTCACAAGCCAAAAAAAGTGTGGGCAACCCTAAACTAGATACATGTACTTATATGACAGCATGAACTGCTTGTAGATATGGTTAGTCTTTTACTGGTGTCAACATATTGCAGTAGTTTTATTAAAAATAAGTGTCGGTCGTTCTAAAACCGTTCACATTTGAGATGCCCGTGCACTGTGTCATCCCCAGGAGCCCGGGATTCCCAAATTCCCGGGAATGGATAAACTCATCCGGGAATGGATTCCCTACTGGGGACCACACACTTTGGAGACAGAATAAATGAAGGAGTCCATCACTTTGAACAACAATGGATAAACCAACAAAAAAAGAAGACAATGGCAAGACATCACCATTGAAACCAAGCAACTGTGCCTGGGAGTCTATTATACCTTGCCATTTGTGCCCCTGGGTCTGCCCTTCCTGAATTGGCTTGCTCTCCCTCCAGTGTACACACAGGAGGGGGAATAATGGAGCTGTACAAATGGATGGACAGTGTTGTCATTGAATCACCGGACAGCCATGAACTGAACTGAAACAAAACCAATTCAATATGTAGCAGAAATGCACGAAACACAACACAATATTTACTGAGTAAGCTCAGCTTGGTGTAAATTGAGGAGGATATTGAAAGGATTGAAAAATAAATAAACAGATAAATAAATAAACAGATAAATAAATAAAAGGACTTTATTTTGTATTTTTAAATGTTGTAGTCACTATGATGATCATGTTCTTAAAAAGAGTAAGGACTGGAAAGACATTTCAAAACAGGCAGGGGGCAATGTCTTGAAAAACATTTACTAGTACACTTTCTTTTTTAAGCACTAACTAAAAATATTCTTACATCACTTAACTAACAGTAAACATGAGTGATAGTAGAATAAAAAATACACCATAAAAATGGATGAAAACCATTTAGCTAGATCATTTCTAGCTTAATATTTGGAACCTACATTTCTATGCTTAATAAATACATTTAAAATTAGCTTATAATCACAAAATAAATATGGAACTAACTTTTCAAACGTGCTCAAGCTCATTACATAAGCATCAGTGCATGCATTAAGTACTCATAATACATACAGCATGTACATATTATACATTACATACATACTAGCAAAATACCCGCGCTTCGCAGCGGAGAAGAAGTGTGTTAAAGAAGTTATGAAAAAGAAAAGGAAACATTTTAAAAATAACGTAACATTTGCTTTCTACTCGTTTGCATAAGCACAGTCCTTCACCAGCAATTATTTAATGTTAGCTCAGACCCGGCACTTAAAAGTTTCTGTCGCACTTTTGCTGAGTTTGTGTCAAACACTATTCTATCCCTGACCATGTCATTTTCGTTTCCATAAGTGCAGTCCTCCAGAAACTTTAAAAAAGCCAGCGGCAGCGTGTCTATAAACTTAATTTAAACTTTCGGTTTACACCGTGCTTTGTTTCCGCAGTAGCTGCACTTATGAATATGCTTGTACGCGTCACCCGCTTCATATTCTTTTGCTGCCTTCTCAATTGTGTAATGCGTTTTTTGTTCAGCGCTCTTTGGAGCTCTTCCTTGTTCTCTACGTACTGCGTTCACAGTCAGTTCACGTGAGCTGCTCTCTTGCGAATATTTACCTTATATGGGCAGGCACTCAATTACGTGGGAGGCGTGATGATGCGGGATGCAACTCTGCCTCACACGGCGACTGAGCTGCAGGCTATGGCTGTATATATGGTCAAAAGTAGGTTCCAGTTATGACTGTTACGCGTAGAATTTCGAAATGAAGCCTGCTTAACTTTTGTAAGTAAGCTGTAAGGAATGAGCCTGTGAGTGAGTCAGTGAGGGCTTTGCCTTTTATTAGTAATAGTAATATATATATATAATA
>JANRMT010062813.1:14863878-14879918 GCA_026402145.1 Polypterus bichir lapradei | reverse complement strand
ACTTAAAACTTTCTCTCGCAGTTTCGCTGAGTTTGTGCCAAACACCACCCTGACCATCTCATCTTCCTCTGCATAAGCACAGTCCTTCACCCGTGAATATTTAGTGGCAGTTTGCTATTGGATTGCCGCTGACGGACGGCCTTATATGGGCAGGCACTAAATTACAAACGCCAGCGGCAGCCTGTCTATGAACTTAATTTAAAGTTTAGGTTTACATCGTGCTTTGTTTCCGAAGTAGCAGAACTCATGAATATGGTTGTATATGTCACTCGCTCGCTTCTTATTGTTTCGCTGCCTTCTCAATTATATAATGCATGTTTTCTTCAGCGCTTTTTGGAGGTCTTCCTGGTTTTCTATGTACTGCATGATTACGTGGGAGGCATGATGATGTCACACGAAACTCCGCCCCCACGGCATTCAAGCTCATCTCCATTACAGTAAATGGAGAAAAACAGCTTCCAGTTATGACCATTACGCATAGAATTTCGAAATGAAACCTGCCCAACTTTTGTAAGGAAGCTGTAAGTAATGAACCTGCCAAATTTCAGCCTTCCACCCACACGGGAAGTTGGAGAATTAGTGATGAGTCAGTCAGTGAGTGAGTGAGTGAGTGAGTGCTTTGCCGTTTATTAGTATAGATATATATCTACATCTATATCTACATCTACATCTATATATATCTATCTATCTATCTCTATATATACTGTACATAGCAAAATCCCCGCGTTTCGCAGCAACGAAGTACTGCTTTAAAATTTTTATTAAGAAGAAAAGAAAACCTTTTTAAACTGAGGGAAAATATACCAATAACTATCTGTTAAGGATCTCTTTGTATACCACGTTGTCAGTTCAGCACTCCGGCTGTAATATGACCAAGCTGTGCACTGAGCTTACTTTTGAGAATGCAACATATAGTTGTCCAGGAGAAAAGCAATGTTGCCTCAAATCAATGGCAACCTTTTGTAAGGTCTGCCCTTGAGACTTATTACTTCTCATCGTGCAGCAGAGCCTTACTGGAAAGTGGAGGCATTTGAATTGAAATGGGAGATCAGAGGATATAACAGTGATGCGAGGAATACATTCAGAGTGTGGCGCTCTGTTGTTTTTTTGTGTAGCTGCCTTCACACAGCTTCCCCACTGCTTTATAAACGAATGCCATATAAGGTCGTCGTTTCTCCTTGCTTCGCGGTTCTGTACTGTTTTATTGTTCGTTTATTACGACTGCTATAGTTATTGTGTAGCCATTTGAGACTTAGTTTACTGTTCAGGTACCCATTTTCTTTATTTAATCCGCGGCTTGTACGCTATTTTTTGTTCGTTTATTACGATTATAGATATTTATTGATTCCCTTCTTTAGCTGACTGCCTGCTCATATAAGGCGTTCCGCTGTTTTTTTGTGAAGCAGCCTTTACACAGCTTCTCCGCTGATTTATAAACGAACGACATATAAGGCCATCATTTTCCCTTGCTTCGTCAAGGAACCTGCGTTTTTATTTAATCCACGGGTTCTCCGCTGTTTTATTGTTCGTTTATTACGATTGTTATAGTTCTCTTTATATAGTACGTTGTCAGTTCAGCAGTCCGGTTGTAATATGACAAAGCTGCGCGAGCTCACTCTTGAGAATGCAACGTATAGTTGTCCAGGAGAAAAGCAATCTTGCCTGAAATCAATGGCAACCTTTTGTAGGGTCTGTCCCTGAGACTTATTACTTCTCATCGCGAAGCAGAGCCTTACTGGAAAGTGGAGGCATCTGAATTGAAATGGGAGATCAGAGGGTATAACGGGGATGCGAGGAATACATTGAGTGTGGAGAAACTGTAGAGACAGCGTGTGTATTAACTTGTGGATTTTTCTGTGAGTATTTGGCGGCAGCGTGACGAAGTTGCTTCCGCAAGACCGCGTTAGCTGTGGCGCTCAGCTCGGAGCATATTCTTTTCCTACATTGTCAATTGTGTAATGCGTTTTTTGAACAGGTTTGATGCATGGAAGTGATCACTCGTACTGCGTTCAGTCAGTTCACGTGAGCTGCTCTCTTGTGTGATGTTGCAATGTCCACGGCTTTATTTAATGTTAGCTAAGACCTGGCACTTAAAAGTTTCTCGCTACAGCAATTTTAACTCCGTTACAAAGTAATCGAAAGTCTCGTTTATATCTCGTGTCTTCTCATTAAACTTGTATCTCGCGAATAAAGTATTCGACGAAGGCATGACAAACAGCAGCGGGTTTACACCGTGCTTTGTTTCCGCTGTAGCTGCACTTATGAATAAGCTTGTATGCGTTTTTGTTCAGCGCTCTTTGGGAGCTCTTCCTTCTTTTCTACGTACTGCGTTCACAGTCACTTCACGTCATTACATGGGAGGCGTGATGATGTGACACGCAGCTCCGCCCCCCACGGCCATCGAGCTGAAGTCCATTACAGTATATGGAGAAAAATAGCTTCCAGTTATGACCATTACGCGTAGAATTTCGAAATGAAACCTGCCCAACTTTTGTAAGTAAGCTGTAAGGAATTTGCCTGCCAAATTTCAGCCTTCTACCTACACGGGAAGTTGGAGAATGAGTGATGAGTGAGTGAGTCAGTGAGGGCTTTGCCTTTTATTAGTATAGATAACAAAAAGGAAAGCCTGCTTCATAACAGAAATAATTGCAGGAAACTTGGAAAAACACTGAAGAACTACCCTTGTAAAGTTATCATGAAAGATGCTAGAAGGAATTTCCAAGTTTTGGTAAAGTCTTTTACTCCACCCATGTTTTCTGTTTTTAGTAATTTGTTAAATTAAACAAATTATAACTTATAAGTCGGTAACTCATAAAATTCAGTAAATAAATTAAATGCACACAGAAGGCTTTTCTCATTTAAGATATTTAATAAGAAAAAAAAAATCTTACTGAACATAAGGATGTTTAAAACAAATGAAAAGTTTATTTTTATCAAATGACTCAAATCGCTTAATTATCTTTAATCTCTGATAATGCTCCATGGAATACCACCCAGTAATCAGCCTTATATTTAGAGAGCTCCTTCATTTGACCAGAGTGTCATTTAGAGGGTGCAAGACACTTTTAATGATAATCACCGGCTTACCCAACACCCAACTCTCTGTGCTGCTTCCTCCATAAAGTTCAGGAAAGGTCCCATAACAGAGTAAGCCTTTCTGATTAACATACAACATCTACTGGCATGTTCTTCAGTTCCTGTACTAAAGCCTCAAAACGCCACAGTAGGAAAAATATACATATGACACTAAGGAAGTACTGTATACTGCATGTTGAAATCTTCCAGAGACACTAAAAGACCCAATATATTCTGTATATATGAGAAAGTAAAAAAGTAACTTTCTGGGAACTGAGGGTGCAATAGGTGATAACCAAATGGTTACAGTTCTTCTTCTACTAAACCAAGCACCAGTAAAACAAATATTGCAAATTAAGAGACAAGTTAAAGAGTTACACATGCACAGGAAATCTGAAAATGGGCAATATTTTTTATATTTATGAATATAAAATGTTATATTAATTTATTTATATGAATGAGCATGCCCCTTTACAAAATGCATCGTGATACATAAAGAAAAGCAATTACTTCATCTAACTAACTCAGTGCTATTCTTAACCATTTTTGAAAAAGCAAATTAAACAAAACTAACAGAGATAACGTAAAACTTTAGATTTTATTTATTTTATTAGGGCTGCTGTTCAATTAAAAAGAATTGCACATGATTAAAATTTGTAATCAAAATTAACTGCATATTATTATACTACTACATATCTCTTTCAAGCATATTAATATTTTTCTTTAAAGCAGACATAACCCTGATTTGTAAAGTTTTCATAATCACTTGCCTAAGCATATTATTCCCATTAGTTTATTGAATAGATTTGTGTAACAGAAACAATCGAATAAACAGTGAAACACTAATCACTCAAATGTATATATATATATTTTTTTTTTTTTTTTTAATTTTGAGCCACATCATGATGCAAATTCATCTAGGACTTTAGTCCTGTAAATAATTCTGTCTTTAAAATAATATGAAGATGACAAAAATATGACATTATTGGTTTCCTGACCATTTTTCCAATCAGCTGGTTAAGAATACCAGTTTATTTACACTGGTTGTTGAATGGATCCTTTTTTTTTTTTATTAACAACATGTACAAATACAGAAAGGGTATAGGTTCCAGCCTCCCATGACCCTGCTAAAGAATAAACAGGCTTAGAATATGGTATGATCTGTATCGCTCAACAACTGATTTCATGGAGGAGGAGCGAGGTATCAGTCGCTCATCTTCAAAGTCTGATAACAGCTTATACATTCATATTTTCTTTCAAGGTGATTCTTATGAAGATCATTACCAAAAAACAAACACAGGAAACGTTCAAGCAACACAGACCCACTAATACTATTAACAGACTTGGATTTATTTGGTGCTGCTTCGTTAACAATGTGTGATGCATGGTCAAAGTAACTGGATTAATTAAAGCATTCAGGTTATGAATTAAAAAAATGTAATCGCAGAAACGTAACACATTAATCACACACCTTAACAGCGATTAATCAGTAGACTTAATTTTAATACAAACTAAAAATATATGTAAAGCAACAGAATTTGCTGGCAGGTATCTCCCAGGGGGAACACCTGTCTAGTTCCCTACTAGTGCCAGACAGTTGGAATTTACTTTTTAAAAACATAATACTTGTTTTCTGTTTGCTATGAAACACACCTTGTGCAAATGTCTTCATGCCTAAAAGTTACTATATCAAATACAGTTTAAATAATTGTCTGCTATAAGACACTCACTAAAGGAAGACTCAGAGCCTGCAAATTTAACCTTTTCACTATGGTCTTAAAATATAGTATAAGAAGGTGTGTTCATTCTATGAAGCAGGTATGGACAGGAACCCTTCAACAGGAAAAAAAAAAAAATAATCACAGATCAGAAAAAGTTAAGCTGTCATTCAACATTTGGAAAGTCTGAAATGAAGGACTACATTACTAGACATTATTTGCTTGTCACTATTTTTTTCTTTCTAACAAATAAAACATAACTCTAACAACTGTGAAAATACAATTACATTTCTTTAAACTATACTGTAGTGAGTGAGACAATTTATCTGGTGAAATATGTTTGAAACATTTAGATTTCATATTAAATTAGTCTCCACATTTCACCACAGAGAGCTCATTATAAGTACATTATTCTCATACACACTTGGACATCAAATAGGTTAAACTTATTATATAAATTATAATGTCCAAATTTTGACAAGTAATAATAATAATTCTTTTCTCGGCATTCAGAGATAAATATTAGACTAGAATATAGGACACTTACAGGAAGTTTACATTAATGCATTAGTTCCCTGATAAAATTTTGTTGTATCAGAGGTCAGAACAGATTAGCTTTGTACCCCTTCAAAATTTCCTAAACCTATTTTATCCACTAATAAATTGTTAGGGTTTTGGGCTTATGTTTAAGCCACCAATTATCAGGCACAAATAGGAACCAATTCTTAATGAAGCACTTTATCCAAGGGCACATTCACTCAATGCTCAAGCATTTAGCGTCACCAGAATACCCATTTCAGCAAATTCTATGCTCTTGTCTTCTAAGAAGAACAGATGTTCAGAAAAGAACCTTGTAGATCAATTCTTTTGGCAGAGAGTAGTCTGAGGATGCAGATTATGCAAACATACAGCTTTGGTTTCTAAAGTTAGAAATTGCTTTTGAGAATGCATAGTGTGAGTGATCAGTACTCCAACTGTAAATGTCGAGACCTCTTACTCAAACTACAGTAATAAAGAACATATCTGCAATACTGTTAGAAAATTGTTTTAAGTGGTATGTGGAAAAGGGATAATGAACCTTGTGCTCTTTATGATGATTTTTATCTCAAAACTCAAGAGCGGAAATTTGTCACATATTGGAAAAGGGTTCATTATTACATACTAAACTTAAAAAAAGTAAAATGCACCATCACCTAATTAAAAAAGACAGATATAAAGCATTGTTATTTTGGGATTTCAACATATTTTACCAAAAATGTCTATTTGTATAACATGTTCACACAAATAAAAGATCATTCTCTTGTACCAACATTACTGCACTATAAATATGCAGGTGTGAATTTGTAACAGTACCGATTTTCAGGTATTCAGACTTTAATCCCACTATCAAAAAAATACACAAAACTTTCTTGCCTTTGCAAGTGTAATGATAAAATAACAAATTAATGAGGAACAGTTAGAGGTGGGTTGTTCTAATGCGCATATGTAAAAAATCAAAAATAAATAAAATTTTTAAAGTGAAGAAGATAGAAGCACTGCACCTTTTCCCCCACTGACAAATCAACATTTAATAACTACTTTGGTTTCATAACCATGACATAAAATCTAACCTTACACATTTGTCAAACATTTTGGTTTCTTCCTTCATCATTTTAATCTTCTGCAAAATCAATAAAAGCCCAAAGAAAAAAAACATTAAGACACAGATTTCACATTTAAACCGAAGATAATACAAAAAGACTGATTGTTAATATTGGTTCTTCGCATACAAATGACCCAGCTAAACAAGTTTTTTTTTTTTTTTTTAAACTAAACAATATATATGCGCAAGTACTTAGCAAATGCAATTTTTAACTAGTACTCAGTAGAAGAGAGAGACAAAACGTTCTACGTGCCTACCTGGATGGGCCACTTTAAATTGGGACCAGAGTGCTGCCGTGCAGCGGGCGACACCTCAGCATCACACCAGTTCCAATCCCCAACAGGCCTGACCCCCACTGGCTCTCTTACGGTTTTGACTCTACTGGGAATGAGGCTCCCAAGGGCTTTCCCCCATTCCCTTAATCATACAAGAAGCCTTCCTATGGGCAGCTGCAGCACAGCTACTCCCGCAGAGTGCAGAAAGGAGTCCTGTCTCTTTATCCCGAATGAGGCATATTAACTGCACTTTGAGGGAACGTTAGTTATGGCACTAAAGCCAATCTAGTGTGATTTCCTGAGAGTGATCTGGCTTGCAGGATCTTCACTGCTGAGGATCTGATTGGACCAGGCCAAGTGGATGCCCACATAACGCCTGGCTACAGCAGATATATTGTCATTTTTGGATGGCAGTAGGACTGGACCGTGTGTCAGCCTACAGGGTTGCCAACCAGAATCCCAAGCTGTTTTGTCATGTGGTGGGTACGGCAACATGCCGTACCAGTGAATGCCCCCCAACCTGACCTGACCTGACCCTGTAGAAGCTTTTTATTATGTGGTCATGCATAATATTAATGGGAGCATGTACAGCAAGTTCAGGCAACCATTTTTATTGAAAATTATTTTGTTTCTTCATTTTACATCCTCTAGTTACATATTGCCAAATAATACAATTTAAATTTTAAAGGTATATCAAGCCATGTATTTTAAAAGGTAGCAGATAAATCAAAATTAATAAAGAAACATTCAGATTACTATGTTAAAATTTATTTTAATAAGACAATGTTTAAGAAAAAAAACAATCCTACTTACATTACCATCTAATTTTAACAGTCTACAAATATACTGTGACTACTGAGCCAACCCAATTCACAGAACAGAAAACAGTGTAGACCATATTGAGGTAAGTGTAATTAAATACCAAACAAAATAACTACAAGGGAGGGAAAAAGGAATGAGGTAAATAATACAAGTACAAAATATGAAAACTATACACCTCAGAGCTTTCTTACATTTCTCTAATCTTACTTTTGGAGAATATAATTAATGGTGTTTTGCCTCCCTGCACACCTCATCCAAAAGTACATGCATACTCTTTCTTGTCACTGAGCAATAAGGCTGCAACAATTAGTCGATGCGTCATAAACAGAACCTTCAATAGAGGCTCCAGTCACAAAGAACCACATTGGTTTTTGTAACTGCAATGCACTACATGAACGTCTGGGGGCAGTATCGTTTGTTATGGTTTGTCAAGACTGCACAGAGTCGTACCAATGAAGAAGAACATCTGAGGAGAAGAATGTACAGGAAAATAAACATGGTTGCAATGGCGAGTCAGATAGAGGAGGGGGGAAGAAGATGGAAAAAAAACGAGACAAACTTTCTAAAGTGTGGGAGCACTTCACTGAAAAAAGAAAAAAAAAGTTGAATGCAGATTATGCAAAGCGGAGCTTTCTTTTCAAGGCAGCACCACCGCGATGCAGGAGCATCTGAAATGCAAGCATCCTGGAGCTGTGATACCGCCGTCTCTTGAAAGGTAAGTTTTAGCGAGTAAAGTTAGTGTCACATGTTAACGTTGATGTTTGTACTATAATGTGTATATCAAGGTTTTGACAATGATAGTTAACCCTTAAACCAACACAAACTTGGGGGTTAATGCACCCCTGGACGCCAAATACTTTTTAGCTGGTTTTTAAGTAAACGTCACAATTCACAAAGAAAATGTGAAATTTTAATGGAACACGTATTTTTTCTCATGCAAAGAGCATCACAATTACTGCAACACTGATCAGTTTACATACTGCAAATGAACTTTAAAACTAAAAAAAAACTACTGCAACAATCATTATATGTTCAAGGTGCAACTGAAGCCAATTAATGAAATTCAGTACATCACCGAGCCAACTGTGCTTGAACTGGCTGCAAGCAAACACACAGAGGCAAACACTGATGATTGCAGGCTCGTCTAGTGCAGTGGCTGAATCCCAGAGACAGCGAGGCTGCAATTCTGCTGGGACTGGCAGTGCTCATGAGCTGGCTGCTCAACAAATGTACGGCACTGAGTGATCAGCTCTGGTGTGCTAAACTGCTCTGTGAAGCGAATATAGCCGGTTGCGGGGTTTAATGAATGTATGTCGTCACATATACTCGCCCCCTGCGTGCTGGCGAATTGCACTGAGACAAGACTATAGCCGGTTGCAGCATTCAATAAATATACAATCGCCGAATATACTCGGCTCCGGCATGCTGGCAAATTGCACTGAGAAACAACTTTAGCCGGTTGCGGAGTTCAATGAATGTACATCGCTGAATTTATGTCGCCGCATATACTCTGCTTCGGCGTGCTTCCAAATTGCACTGGAAACCGACTCTAGCCAGTTGTGGCGGTTTAAGGGTTAAGTGAATATAATTTCAGTTACGTTTGCTAACGTGATTGGAGCTATAGTAAAAGAGTGAATAGGAGTAGCTGAGCCATCCTAATTTTTTTTTCTTTCTCGTATAATATTTGAGTTCATATGAATAGTAAACCATCTCTAACTAACGTCAGGTATCTTGTGTTTTGGAGTATGTCAGTAATTAACTTGTTACATATTTTAGTTCGTTATTTTTTTTATTTTGGCATAATATTGTACATGATGTGATAAACAACAAGACTTTTCCTTCAGAGTGTTGTGATTAAAACATCTTTCTCTGTCTGCAAAATCATTCTTGTGTACTCCTGCTACCTCCGAGCGTCTCTTCTCAGCAGCAGGGAACATTGTCTCAAAGAAGAGAGGCAGCCTCACACCAGAGCATGTCGAAATGCTCACGTTTCTGCACTGCAATCAGGAATATATGAACTGAATCTTTTATAAACTGTACATTATTGTTTTATTTTATTTGTATTGAAGCTTTATATAAACTTTTGGACCTTAAGACACACCAGTGGCCATTTTTGGTTAAGTTAAAAGACTATGTGCACTTTAGTTTGTATTGTTTAAAGTATTTCTTTTTTATTGTGATGGTCAGACTAATATAAAACATCTAATTATTTTCAAATTCATATGTTTCACTGTTTGTTATTTTAATTTGATTATTATTAATTTTAATCGTGTTAATGCAGAGGCATCAGGGCGACATTCACAGGTAGACAGACGTGAGCAGATGAGGTAAGACATGCACTGGAGCCCAGAACAGGATGTGCAACCACAGGTCGCAGGAATCATTGAGACTAATTGGAAAACAAATTGAACGATTAAATCGACTACCAAAATAATCATTAGTTGCAGACCTACTGAGCAAGTACTTGCTCCACAACCAACTTTAAGTTCCTCTAAATGAACAGTTACAGGCCCTTCTAAATATATTCTCAGGAGTACTTCCAGCACTATTCCAGCATACAGCAAAGACTTTTGGGTCACTATCATACCCACAGAGATTCCGGAAAACACTATACAATTCTCAGAAATTTCTGCAGGAATCTTGAACACTGCAGCAGAACATTTTATTAGTATAGTAAAAAAAAAATTAACTGCACTTAATTTTGTAATGCTCTTTATAAATGTAACATTTTGCTTTTATACTATGACTAATGGATCATTTTGACTGAAGTATGGGTTAATGTAACATGCTTGGTCACTATCCTGTACTGCATCCATGGTATGTGTATCTTATCTTTTCTGAAGCCAAGCCATGTGGTCACAAATCAATGCTCAATGCAATTGACGAAAAATTAAAGTAAAAAACAATTTCTTTTATGCATAATGTAAAAGTCTATTCTTTTCTGACTGTTCCTGTGGGGCTGCTTTAGTTTATCTTAATATAGTTGAATGTATAATGTATTGGCATACATTTTAAGTTTTTTAAGCCTCATTTAGACAAATCCACAGAGAAATATTTTCTGTTTTACAAAGATAGCCTGAATACAAATTGAGTACTGCCAGATGAAGTCACAGTTGTGGATAATGAACTTGCAGCTTCATAATTCCAAAACAAGATGCTTAGTCATTTTTCTGAAGTATTAGATATCATAAAGAGATAGATTGGAGTTTTTAGTGGGAAAGCTGAATACTAGCCTACAATTTTAGTGTTGTCAACAGCTATGCAATACATAAATACTGTATCTATTACAGGACTCAAAATTGATTTTTGAAATTTTGAGGGTAATCCCAATTCTAATTTAACATGGGGGGGATTATAGGCTTTATTTACGGCGCAATTGTGTTTGAGGAGGTAAAAAAATCCACAATTTAAAAAGCACTTTGCTATTAATATTTCAGGCATTTTTCTTAAATATCACAACTTATTCTTCGTTATGTCTACAGTAGTTTATACAACTTTTGAGTAGATAAATTATTCAAAAGACTGGCCGATATGTTTATTAATTCAGCTACTGTAACTTTACATACATTCTGCAATTTCCACTCATATTTGGACAAAAGAACAGAGTTTCCAAGGAAAAATTGCAATTTAGAGAATTGAAAATAAAATATATTAATACTTTCAAAATATTATGTTTTTTATGTCATGTCTGTATAAGTTGCTGAAACTTTAAGACAGATATATCAAAATAAAATGGTCAATATTAATAATTTAAGAAGTTTGTGATATTTTTAAAAATGTCAACATACTTTAGCTTAGGTGCCACAGTAGTGCACACTAGTCAGCTCTTCCACTTTGCAGATCCAGCGTACTACAGTAGGTTCAAATCCAGCACCTGATTATCTGTGTGAAGTTTGAAAGTTCTCCATGTGTCCATTTTTCATCTGGGTAACTCCACTTTAGTTAAATGGTCCTTCCCAGTGTTGATGTGAGTGTAGGTGTGTACATGAGTGTACACTATGATGTACCCTGACTGCGCTATTTTCTGCTTTGTGCCTACTGCTCCCTGCTCATTTGAATTGGTGTAGGTTCAAGAAGAACTATGACTGTTTTTACTAGTTTGCCAATGAACATATTTACTTTTAATATACATTTCCAACAGGCCATAGCAGAATGTAAAAGTGAATTGTAATATGCCAGTAAAGTTCTTTTTTCTGCTGAAATGTCCTCCTTTTCAGAGTTGGTGACAGCCTTCTACAGTCAATTTTCAGAATGCTCAAGTTATCCATGAGCGATCTCAATAATGGCAAAGTCAGTACTTTGACAAAACATTTTCCACAACTGTCAGCACATCTTTAAGGGCCTATAGCAAGACACAGAGTGCTAGGCTTAAAATGCAGAACTGGATACTTGATCTATAGTACAGTATCATATAATATAGAAGGTATCCGTTCACTCCTGTCAAACAATGAAAACTAATGAGTTGTTTAGCAAAAAAGGTTTTATTGACAGTGACCTGAGAAAACAAACAAATAGAGGAAGCAGCATTGATTCTATAAAATACTGATTTGTCAAGTAGAAAACTACAAATAATTAAATATCAACCATGAAGCAAGTTGCTTTGGCAGGTACATACAATCTTCAAACATCAAAAAAAAATCAAAAACAGAAGCAGCACAATTGCTAGCAGATGAAAAAAGGAGAAGCACAATTGCATGCAGAGGAAAAAAACATTCCACTGCCCCTACATGCTCCAATGCATCAGAAAAAAAAATAACAAAACCTGAACTCAAAAATGTGTTACACATATACTGTATCAAATGATGTACTAATAGGAGGCCATAAAAATACTAATGAACCCCCATTAAGATGGTATTTTTTCCTACCAAGTATCAATACAATGTCATCATTTTATTTTAATGTTGTAGTTACCTTGAATTTAGTTACTGCAGGTTTTAAATCAAAATGGCCTTGTTTTAAATTACTGTTTTTATTAAACAATGGGATTTTTCCAAACAACACATTTCTGAATGGTTCTTTTAATGTCACCCCTATTTATCTGAAAACACTTCTTTTTACAAGCCTAATTTTTTGGATAAGTTTCATCACTTGTTAAGTAAGACAAAAGACCACCAGGTTGAACTTGTTCCTAATGGCTAACTCTTTTGCTTTATATCACTTTTTCCTGACTGAGGGTTGTAGATACCAAAGATCTTTAGTGGCAATTGCATCCCAGCTAGCAAAAACAGGCAGGACTGCTAGGCATCCCAGCTAGCAAAAACAGGCAGGACTGCTAGTTTTGCAAAAAAAACAAAAAAAAAAAAAAAAAACAGAAATACATAATTTACCAAATGATTTGAGATGATGTGACAGTATATTGGAAATGCTCAGATGCCTAAGTGCTCTTATACTGCTGACGATAATTAGGAAGTTGTTAGTAGTCAGTAGACTGATTGAGTTGAATGTCTGCACAGAAGGCACACAGGAAGAAATCATATAGGCACACATTAATATTAAATGTCTGCAGCTGGAAATTCCAGGTGGCATACTTTTAGATGACCTTTTGTATGGACACTTTGCTCAATCAATCTTAAACTACGGACAACCACTTCATCAAAATGAATATTTTTAAGAGCACTTCAGTCTGAGCACTCCCAATATATTGTCATTTTCTCTTAAAATAGCTTCATACTGTGGCTAACAGACTGTTGTTTAGATTGATGGGGGCTAAATGGTGGAGTGATAGTAACCTGTTAGACAGAGACAAGACTCAAGAATATTCAAGAAGATAGGTGGAGACTTTCAGAGAGAGGATACAAAGCAGCCATATGCAGGAGCTGTGGGTTATTCTTGATGAACCAAGGAAAATTAGAAAGTTGAGTGTGTAAAAGTGAGAGGGGACTGATCAGAGGTACTTGGTAGTATTAATTTAAGGAGAGGAAACAGCACAAGATTACCAGTGTCTAGTTTTTGAAGCGTGATCGATGTTTAACAAGGCATTTTCCATGCATCATAACAGCAATAAAATATAACTAGGCTGTTAGGCATTTAAAGTACAGTTTATTACAGTTACAATATACTAAATTAGCTCACATATTTAATCTGCAAATCTAAGTATCACAACTCTTGCTGCCTCAAATTTTTTTGCCAGTTTGAATGTGAGAAAAGTAGTTCTAAAGATCTTTGGTAACCTATTGTCTATATATAATCTTCATTTTGATCTTAATCTTTGTTTGTCCGCGAATGAATTAGAAGAAGAAGCACTAGATGGCAGTAGAGAGACAGCTAAAACATAGGCATTGCATTAAGAATCTCCTCCAGGCTTATACTAATGAAGACTGTAGTACTCCAGTCACACCTCAAAACACAGACATTCAAACTAAACAAATTGTTGTGCTTTAAATTAACTAAAGAGATCTTCATTTAGATCTTGATCTTTGTCCGCGAATTCCACACATGCGTAGACCACCTTCCAGTTTAGTACGTTGTTGTTACTCACGGATGTCAACAATGTGCCAGAATAACGAAAAGGGTGGTGGACAGTGTTACGCTGGTTAGCTCCTGAGGCCTGGTTAGAGAATGAGATTGCCGAAGATAAAAGGTACGTGCCTACGTAACATATGAATGAAAGAAAGACAGTGGGTAAAATGAATGACAACGTAACAGCACGTTCCGGAAATTATTATTGTTACGTTGTAGCCGGCGAGTGCTGCGCGTCTCAACAGTTGTACCGTGCATTGCTCACATGTCAGTGAAGTGATCCCTATTTATGCTTTAAAGAGCCTGGATACCTATCTGTCCCCCTTTTATAACCATTACTCCGTGTATATTGCCTTACTCTTTGGATTGCCACAAAGCAACCTGCAAGATTGGAGAAAGGTTGAGAAGACATGATGAGAGGAAACGATAGCGTTGTGAAAACAAGACAGACTGTGAACGGACAGAAGCAGACACCACCACATAATTACTATTCGGACAGTGATTCCGAGTAGGCTGTTCCTATCGAATCAATGTCCAAGGGTTTTCTTTTGTAATTTTGTTTCCCTTATAAAAAAAAATCATAATGCTGTGCGACGAAGGGCCCAGTTCACGACTGGCAGCCGCGTTTAAACAGGGAGCCCTTCACAGACAACTTTAACACGCGCAATGTAGTTGGGCGCACATGGCTAGTTGTCTATAATGTGGGAAAAAGTAATCAACAGCCAAGGACTAACCAAAGGTTCAGCCAGTTGGTATCGACTGCCAAGTGAGGAAACCATCATGAAAAGAAGAATCTCAAATAAATACCCAAGGGCTTTAAAGTGGCCATTCAAAAATGAATGTTAAGAAATATCCTATTATTAAATATTAACATGCCATTTTGAAGTAAATCCTGCAATAATTAAATGTAAGTTAACTATTTTGCTGAACCAAAATAAACTAATGACGTTTTTCATACTAATTAGATGGCTTTTATTTGTGCTTTTTATTCACAAATTAATGACTCATTTCCATACAAACATGGACAGATGTGTTGTTACCCCTAAGACTCACCCTAAGCCACAAATAGTAAAGCAGCCCCAAATCATAATTCAAGCCTCCTTCATGTTTCACAGTATGTATGGTGTTACTTCCTTTCAGTGGCGATGGAGCTGATACAACTTGCCAACAAGCTCCACATTTCTCTCATTTGTCCAAACGGCACTCTCCCAGAAGCATTGTGGATTATCAATATGCATTTTATCAAATTCCAGTCAGGCTTTTTTGTGTCTTCTTCCATTGAGCCCACTGCCGCTCGAAATATGAAGGATGATGCCATCAGAAGTTTAGCTACTATTTTTGGAAGTTGTTCTTGGCTTTTTGTCTACCATTCTCTCGGTCCTTACTGGAACGCTTTCCTAGCTGACTTTAGCTGAGTGGGTTTTAGTCTTCATGCACTCCCAGTGTCTGTAGACATTATTTCTAGGTATGATAAATTTATCCCACATCCCAAATATGTACTTTTTATGTCAACTGGCCCAATATAATCAGCTGTATATAGTACAGTATGTGTCCAAGTCTGAACTGGTTGTTTTTGTGTGCCACAATGACCCAAGACAAGACTTCCCCATTAATGTTGGATCTACATATACATATATACATCTATACTAATAAAAGGCAAAGCCCTCACTGACTCACTCAATCATCACTAATTCTCCAACTTCCTGTGTAGGTAGAAGGCTGAAATTTGGCAGGCTCATTCCTTACAGCTTACTTACAAAAGTTGGGCAGGTTTCATTTCGAAATTCTACGCGTAATGGTCATAACTGGAACCTATTTTTTCCTCCATATACTATTATAGACTTCTGCTCAATTGCCGTGGGAGGCGGAGTTACGCCTCCCACGTAATTTAGTGCCTGCCCATATAAGGCCGTCCGTCAGCGGCAATCCAATAGAAACACTGCCGCTAAATATTCACGGGTGAAGGACTGTGCTTATGCAGACGAAGATGAGATGCTCAGGGTGGTGTTTGGCACAAACTCAGCAAAACTGCGAGAGAAACTTTTAAGT
>JANRMT010062813.1:14792962-14858878 GCA_026402145.1 Polypterus bichir lapradei | reverse complement strand
AGCAGGAATATCATGAAGTGAATGTATTATGTGCAGTGATCGCTGCCTGTGCTGCCTCTTAGTGCAGAGGAAGTCAGTTTAAGAAGCAGGTAGCGATTAACATGGCTCAGGTAATACTTAACACAAAGCATTTAATGTGCTACATAACTTATGAAGGGGTTTGAGAAAAATCTAGTAAATTAAATATTCATTTTAAGATGTTTAGTTTACGATGTTCTACTTTAATGTCAAATTACGAGAATAAAATCAACATGTCAACTTTAATCTCTAGAAACTGTTAGAATAAAGTAGAAATGTCGAGAATAAAGTCAACATGTCATCACACTATTACACAGTACCCAGGTACATTACACAGTATTGAAATAAAAAATAAGTACAACTTGGCTTGCAGTATTATCCAGTAGTATAGTAACAGTATTAACAGATTTGAACATAATGGTCCACATCCGACCTTTTAAAATCAAAGTATCTCCAGGCAATGGACATGACTCCTTTTTTTCGGCAAAAGTTCTTCTGCGTCATCATGTTCAACTTTATCGTCTGCTACAGCTTCAGTTTCAGAATGTTCTGTCCATTTTCACCGCACAATACCTCCAACTACTGCATGTACTCAGTTGCATACGTGTTTAGCGGTGTAGCAGTGAAAAAGGGCCCCCGCGCAATACCTCCACTAACACATGTACTCCATTGCATACGTTTATAGCGGTGCAGCAGTGAAAAAGGTCCCCCCTTAAACAGTTTCGCGCTGCGCCACGTTCCGAACATTGTTTAGGCAATTTAAACTGGTGTTGCGGTATAAGAAAAATCCATATCATAACAGAAATATTAAACAGTTTTCAGTATGAACCGGTATACCACCCAGCACTAATCATGGAAGAATGAAGTCATTACCAAGACACAAAGTTACACAGGTCCTGTTCCAAGAAAAGATGGGTTTTTATCAGGCAACATGGTTTGAACGAAAACTAGCATGTACTGTGGCAAATCATGAGCACTCCTGGTTACAATATATTCTCATTCACAGCCAATTTCAAAAAGCTGAACAACTTAAGGCATCCAGTACTGATCACCCCATACAGCTTGCAAACATCAAATGCTTTATGTTTGCTATATTCCTACTTTACTAAAAAAAAAAAAAAAAAAAAAAAAAAAAGCAGCAAAGCAGACTCTTCTTAAGCTGCTGTATGCATATCTTGTTCTACTCTAGATGAATATGGAGCAAGGGCAGCATTAGTTGGTGTTGCCGCACAGCTTTGGAGTCCTAGGTTGAAGTAATCACCGTGTCCATATTTGTATATATATATAGTTGGAAGGATATACTCCCTATTTAAATAGATTTTCAAAAGTTAACTACTACACCTGCATGTAGATTAAGTTAACTAACAACTCTAATTTGGCAATCTTTACCATCAATGTGTCAGACTTTTAACTAATTAAAATGTAATTGAAAATAATGCTACTTTTAAAGGTAATTAAATTAAATCAAATTAAAAGCACCTGCAACTCAAATCTTAAAAATCATTCATATGACAATATCTAAGACAGTTTTAGTTGGTCATAATATAACTATTATAACTAATCTAAGTGCAGCATTAATGTTTCCTGCAACACTGTGTGCCTGGTGAAGGTTGGTTCCACCTTTGCATCCAGAATATCCTTATGAGCTTATTTAGGAAAAAATTATTAGGGCTGATCAAATGCCACCAAATTAGACTCAGATTTTACAATGTGTAGTACAAATATATCTTTCTTAAAGACGTGATGAACAGCTCTTAACTGCACTCTGTAATGCAAACCCCATTAATAATTCAGAAGATATTGTTTTTTGAGGTTCAAATGTCATCCTACTATAAATTACAAAAAAAATCAGCATGTCCATTATCTAGTTACTTGTTCAAAACACAAAAACAAATACGTTTTTGCTAACATTTTGTTAAACAGTTACTTCTGTAATAATCTGCACAGGAAGTAAACAGAAAACTAAAGCCTCACGTGATTGTTTAAATTGAAGACAGGACTCATGACCATCAAATGACAGGGAGAGGAGAGTCACTTCTGTGAGTCTTTAAGTTTTCTGTTTATGTGCATATTAATAATTCCAGAAGTTTAACATCATTATAATAAAAAAAGCATGCATGGTACACACTTTGAACAAGTGATTAGATAACAGGTGTGGATTATGTGACACAAGTATCACGAGGTTTTCTTCCTTAAATGGGCCCCCCCCCCCAGATGTTTCTTAAATTTTTTGGCATTGCACAGCACTGGTCACTACATGCTTCTGTTATGTCAAACTAATTTATCTCCATTCTGAATTAAACTATGCGATTACAGGGGGTAAGGAACATACAGTATATAACAAATATTTTTAGGAGCAGTATTGCTATAATATAGATGTGTATTACTGTTAGATTTAACATTAACTAACTTCTTTGTACATGTACTTAAGAATCTTCATCAGTAAAGTGCATCTTTTGCATGCATACACTCATCTAAAAGGTTACAAAGTTTACACACTAAGTGACTAACTTATGTTAATATTTATTTTTTGTGGATGCCCACATATAAAACAACATATGTATATGACCAATATACATAATTATACAAAAACAATCTATTTTATACTACTCAATAAAACCATATCTGTTGTAATATGGTTGTTATAAATTATTACATTATGCTGATAAACGAAATATAATTAACGGCATTTTAAAATATACTGAAGTAAGGTAACTCAAATAATAACGTGTAGCCATCAGCGCAAACGGCTTTTTCTCATTTAGTTTAACAGGGTTTCAAAAGACAAAACTTTTCCGGTTATTAACACAACTTAGCTCAACGGTGTAAAAGGTACACCGAAGATTCTCATGATACAAACGAATAGCCAAATGATTAAAAGAAAGAACTACGTTGTTTTGATTCCTCAAAGTATGTTTAACACTGGCATTGCACCAAAGGCCTAGCCGCTGCATGTTGATAAAGAGCACAAT
This sequence comes from Polypterus bichir lapradei, assembly GCA_026402145.1. Lineage (NCBI taxonomy): Eukaryota > Metazoa > Chordata > Cladistia > Polypteriformes > Polypteridae > Polypterus > Polypterus bichir. The sequence goes on along the minus strand of JANRMT010062813.1, from coordinate 14,855,888 downwards.
TGTCGGAGGTAACACGTACATGAAGTATAACCCACCGGAACTGAAGATTTCAATAAGCAGTTTGGGAGCACGATTTAAAGTCACCAGCCCCCTCTTATTGTCTCCACTGCGTCCATGACAGTCTCCATTCATTAATCTCACCGAAACAAATCAGCCACAGGATGCTTTCTTTTAAAACTCACTAGGTAAATATCACTACTCCTGTATAGATAACAGACTTGCGATTGAAAAAGAAAAAAAAAATAGTATTTTGAATTTATTTCTCATCGTGGTAATAACCAAACCCTTAATGAACCGCAAAAGCTTAGGCATCAAAAATGGTTTAAAGTTTTATTTATAACCCTAAATAACGAGCGACAAAGAATTAAAGTTATCCTCTATTTAAAGTTTTATGCACGCAAATCACAGGTACTACTTAACGTTGTATGTATGCCTCCCATCTCCCGCCCCAATGATGAAACACAAGACTGTAAACATCTCTGGCCCGAACACTACCAGCAGGCCTCCGGCTAGATGGAAATGCTCTGACGGCTCTTTGAAGTTTCTTTGGGCCAAAAACAGTGGACGAACCAACTCTCACATTTCGTTAGCACTACTTGGGCCTCTTTCCTATTTATTAGCAATTGAGAACAGTGTTCTGGAACTGCCCTGCACGTCAAATAACATGAACACACAACTAGCAGAGGCCCGAGGTGGAAGTATCCCGTGCATGCCGCGGGGCTGCTCGAACACACCAAAAAGACACAGAAAAGTCCACTGCCTAGAAATAAAGCTCGCCATTCTACTGCCCTCCCGCACGCACGCACCAAAACGTCACAAATGAAGAGCCGCATCGTACCTGCACAGAAGTCCGGGTCTTAAATGATTGGTAGAATTCCACAATAAGCAACGCACCCCCTCTTCCTTGCACGCAATATTCATCTATTTGTGTCAACTTTCTTTGGAAGAGAAAGGGGAAATCAAAAATATGGTAGAATATGAGTTGCTTCGTCTCTCCTGGCGCAACGCCCGGGAGATTGGGGCCTTACAGGTTACAAAAAGCCTGATGTAGACTGAGGTAAAGTGCCCGAACAGCCCTTTGTTCCTGAATAGACATGAACAATAGCTCTAGGCCCTCCTCTTTCTCACTACTTCCCCCCCTCCCACTCACTCACTCACTCACTCACACTCTTTTCTCTCTCTCTCTCTCTCTCTCTCTCTCTCTCTTCCCCTCCATCTTTCCAACAGCGACTGTACACCCTGCCGAAGACCCTTTCAGAAAGAGGCCCAGAAGCCACGCTCCTTCCGGCTGCCTCCCTCCGCGGCGCGGCCTTTGAAACACGGTGACACCATTACGGAGCTCAGCAGTGTTGCTGTAAATAGAAATCAATGCGAGCCTCACGGATGCACACGCTGCCATTACTTAAGTAAGGAAAAGCACAGGAAAATGAATATTCATATTGTTAGTGTTGACATGTTAACCATGTTAAGCGTTATTATTATATTTATTCATACATAGCACCTTTTTCATTAAGTCAGTTTAAACTGGTGTACATACTGTATAAGTCACACAGAAAACATTGTATATTCTTATTATAATAAAAACAATGCACATTACAAAAATCTATAAAAAATCATTAATGTAAGTATACTGTTAACAGTACATCAAATAGAAAAAATAAATATATACTTGTCCATCAGCTGAAGAACTGCAGGAGTGACAATCGGACTTCATTTATTATATATGTATATATTGTATTTATATATAAATATTTATAATTGTGTGTATATATAGTATTCATGAATTAATTTCCTGGGCCCATATTGCACATTAGAAAAATCAATATAAAATCATTAACGTAAGTATACTGTTAACAGTACATCAAATAGAAAAAATAAATAAATATATACTTGTGCATTAGCTGAAGAACTGCAGGAGTGACAATCAGACTTCATTTATGATATGTGTATATGTTGTATTTATGTTAATATATATATTTATAATTGTGTGTATATATAGTATTCATCAATTCATTTCCTGAGCCCATATTATATTGAATCATATAGCGAAGAAATAGGAGCTAAATCTGGACAGAATTCCAGCCCATTACATGTAACATAAATTAATTCACAACTTTCAATCTGCTATTTTTTGACATATAAAAAAAATATTTCCAAAAGGAATAATAATATAAAATAATAATACATTTTATTTATAAAGTGCCTTTCCCATGCTCAAGGCAGTTCATGGAGTCTCAGAAAGAACAGCACGTTATATGTAGCATTTAACACAAATATCTTCTGCATAGAACACTAAAACAGATAAATATAGGATATACAAAGCATTAAATCTCTCTATTATATAAAAAAAATCCTGGGACGAGACAGGACTTTTTTCAAGAGATTTTTTCAAGGGACAAGACAAAACAAGCCGTTTTTCAAGAGATTTTTTCAAGAGGTTTTTTCAAGGGTCAAGAGGAGACTTTTTTCAAGAGGTTTTTTCAAGTCCCGTGAGACAAAACTTTGGCCATGAGATTTTTTCAAGTCATGCCCTCCTCTCAACCATATTTGTGAATTTCCCCTTGGGATTAATAAAGTATCTATCTATCTATCTATCTATTCAACCATGCACACAGTACTCTCACCTCTCATTCATGTGAATGCTTTTGACAGACACAGTTCTTGTACTCTCAGCTCTTATAAATTTTATAGCTCAGAGAAACATTGAAGTCAAACGAATTAATGCCAAAAAAGACAATCAGTTACACAGCAAATTGGATAAATGCATATCAATAGACTATGCTGAAACAGTTGGTAGTGATTGGGTGGAAGAGGAAAACATCAATTTACAATATCTCGAAAAAGTCGGTTTATTTATTAGAGAGAAAGAAACAATATTCATTCACGGGCAGTTATACGTTGCGTTGTCTAATTACTCGCTGTAATGTAAAATAGCTAGGTCTATTATGCATATGTAATAATTTACATGAAAATAACTATCTGTTTAAATTGTAAATCCGCTTCCACGTGAGCAACAGAAACACAAAGTGGCTAGCGCATAGCGCCCGCACGGGGGTTGGCGAGCAAAGCGAGCTGGGCTAGTAGAATAAAAGACAATACATCAGAGTAAAATACTAAATTCAATACTAGAAGAAAAGCCTGAACAAGTAACATAATTTGTGATATAACACACACACACATTATCCCGAGCATCTGGACAGAGAGGTAAGCTGAAAGAAGTAGCAGAATAAGTTAAAAGCCTTCTTGAAGAGATGAGTTTTAAGTTGTTTTTAAAAGAATGGATGGAGTCAGCTGATCTAATTAGTTTTGGGAGCTCATTCCAAAGTCTGGGTGCTATATAGTTGAAGGCCCTGTCACCCATAGAGTGCAGGTTAGTTTGGGGCACAACAACATTTCCAGGATCAGAGGACCTTAGTGAGCAAAAACAGCATAGTAATGGAGAAGTTCATTGATCAGGTCTGGTGAAAGACCATTTAAAGCTTTGTAAGTTATTAATAGAATTTTATTTTCAATCCTATAAGACACAGGGAGCCAGTGATGGCAAAGCAGGATGGGTGTGATGTGGTTACTGTTGCTGGTTCATGTAAGGACTCTTGCAGCAGAGTTATTAAATCAACTAGAGCTGAAATGGCACCTGCCAGTAAGGAGTTACAATAATCGATGCAGAATGTGATAAAAATATGGACAAGTTTTCTCAGCATCAGAAAAGGAGAGGAAGAAGCAAACACAGAATATGTCATGGAATTTATGTGATTGGAATAAGAAACAATAGAATCAATAATTACAGCAAGATTCTTTGCATTAGAAGAAGGTCTCATGAGATCATCTTTTCTTAAGTTGTGCCTTAGTGCCAATTTACAAGAGTTCAGTTTTGTTGCAATTTAATTTTAAAGAGTAATAATTTATAATTAAATAATTAAAGAATTATAATTTCATTGAAGCAAGTTGTGAGCTGAGAAATCTCTGATGAAGTTTCACTTTTAACATTGAAATACAGTAGAGTATCATCTGTATAAATATGATTATCCAGTCCAAAATTATGAATAATATGGTCAATAGGAAGTATATACAGTATTGTAGATACAGAAGAGCAGAGGGCTGAGTACAGAGCGCTGAGGAATTCCTTGTGTGACCAGCACTGAGCTGGACCTGCTGTTTCCAAGACTAACAACCTCTTTCACATCAGTCAGTCACGATTTAAACCACTGGAGGGCAATGCCAGAGATATCCAGAAATGTTCTCCATTCTGGACAGTAAAACATCATGTTTCATAGTGTCAAATGCTGTAGTGAGGTCTAACAGAATTAATATAGGTCTGTCCAGAGTCTGCTACCATAAGCAAATCATTGGTTACCCCAAAGCAGAGCAGTTTCACAGTTTTCTGAAATCAGACTGAAAGGGTTCTGTCAGTTTATTAGAAGTTAAGTAATTGGTGAGTTGAGAGACTACAACACACTCAAGAACTTTTGACGGAAAAGGTAAGCGAGAAGAAGGCTGAAAATTGTTAAGATTGCATCAGAACCAGATGTTTTTAACATTGGGGATACAGAAGCGATTTTAGAAGTGGCTGTTATAAAGCCGGTGTCAAGAGATATATTTATTATTGTTGTAACAATCGGGATTATGGCATGGAGGCAGAATTTAAGAAGTGTGGTGTGGATGATGTCCAGTACACAAGTAGTCAGCCTCATCTTATAAAGCAGAAAAGGAACTGGATGGAGTGGAAAGACAGGGAAAGATATAAAATGATGATAGATATCATCATCAAATATGAGCAACTAGCATTCCTAGTTTTAGTAAAGTACATAATGGTTTAGAATCTTTATTTGTTGACTACCTCCACTAGCAGCCAAATTATATGATTATACATGTTTACAATTTCAAAAAGGATCCATTTGGTTTTCAACTAAACATTCCTAGTTAAAATATCTTGTTAAAGGTGAAAAAAATATTTATGATTTGTCTTGATTTCAACCTTTTACATCAACAACATCTTAAATTTCAATAAGGATGTGTATAAGGATGTGTCAAAACTTGATATCCACTGCTTACATATAATAAGCATCATAGTTGTTGGCCCTCCTGCCTCAAAGCTCCAGTGACCAAGAGTTAATTACAGACCTTAACACTTTCTGCATGAAATCTGGATGTTTTCCTTGTGTTTGCATGAGTTTCCAAGTTTACATTTACTCTAAAGTATACACAGTACAATAACATTCTTACTTAAATATATCCTAAAGACTAGTGACAGCTGTATGATAGTTTAGAAAATAAATAAAGTCTATCTATCTATCTATCTATCTAAAGCCAAAATATTCTACAGCAAACAATAAATACCACATTAAAGCCTAAGTATAAATAGACTATTCTAAAAGAAAAAAAAGATGTGAACAGCCAAGTCAGTTAAATACAATTGCTAGTATCATGTCATTACAACCACTGCTGAGTGGCCTTATGACCTGAGGGAAAAGCTGTGCCTGAACCTAGCGGTGTAAATGGTAATAGTCCTGTATAATTAGCCAGAATGGTGGGAGACAGAAACATGATTGTGCAGATTGGCTAATGCCTTTAATAATATTGTTTATCTTTAGTAATACTGCTTGTCTTTCTAAGACAACATGCGGTATATTTGAACAGAATAAAAGATGACCCAAAACATTATGACCACTCCCATTTGAAACAAATTATGTTGACCATCTCATAACAACTGCACTTGTCAAGTTAAGGGATATATTTGATGGTAAGCTGACATTAAGTACTCGTAGTGGACATGTTGAATGCAGAAGATTAGGGCAGGTTTAAAGACCTGAGTGACAACGATACTTGGGTCTGTCAGTTAAGAAGTCCAAAATCAAATTGCAGCAGTCAGCTGTAAGTCCCATTTCTATAAGCTCTATTCTAAATGGAATAACAATATTAAAAACTAGCTGTTCTCTATACATAGTGGTCTGGTGCAGATTTATTATCTACGTGTGCCAGTTTTGTGGTATGAAGTGTAAAGGATTGTTATATACCAAATGGAGTTGGTTTAAGCTAGTTGGAAAATTGTTTAATGTGCCCCAGCACTAGTCTTTCAAAGCATTTTATCTCAGTTGAATTGAATTCCATCAGTTGGTAATTACTATTACAGTCTACATTAGTTTTTTTTTTATTTTGGTACCATGATAGTTGTTTTCTTTTTCAAACTAGACAGAAAATTAGAAATTTAGAAGCAGTAAGAAATCAAAAAATAAAAGGGGATAAAAAAGAGCTGGAAAGGAAAAAATGATACATAAGGTATTAAGACTAATAACTCTTAATTAAAACCATTTTACTTATGAGAGAAATGGTTAAAAAAGTCAAAGATAACCCAAAGAGATTGTTTTACCATTTTAGCAGTAAAGGAACAGGAAAGGAGTATATCAGGAATGCTAAAGAAAATTAAAATATACAGTGAAATAGTGAACATTCTAACCTTGCATTTTTCTTAAGTTTTCACATGTGAAGAAATGGATAACATCCCTGTAGTAACAGACACTGTCAGTAAGGTATGTAGTGATTCTGGAAATTGTGTAAGGTCAAGTTCAAAGGCTGAAATTGAACAAAATGTGTACAGTATCCTAAAGTGCTTGAGGAGGTTAGTGAGTACATACAAAAACTCTTGACATGTAATTTGCTAAGATCACTGCACACTGGGGACGTTCCTAAGGACTGGAAGCTAGCAAATATTACCCTGTTACATAAGGTGACTGGGCAGATCCATGTAAACAAGAGCCAAAAAGCTTAACATGCATCATAGTTAAATCCATGGAATTAATTATTAAGGAAAATACTGATGGCAATAACAGGTGTATTAGTGAACAGTCAACATGGGTTCAAACGGGCATGTCATGTTTTACTAATAAAGACGTGGAAATTTATAATGATGTCTGTAAGTTGGTAAAAAAAAACTGTCTCAAACAAAGAAAAGAGTCATGGTGAAAGAAACCTTATCAGAATCATTCAGGGTCAATGTTGAGACCACTGACCTTTTAAATATATAAACATTCTGGATAACTATATAAATACCAAGCTGTTCAAGTTTAGAGATGATACTAAACTAAGTAGAATGCCAGATAACCTAGAATTAAGTTAACCATTACAGAGGAATTTGGACAGAATACAAGTTTGAGCAGATTGATGTATGGCAGATGAAGTTTAATATAAGTAAATGTAAGGTATTATACACATAGGAATTAAACTTAAAAGTACCCTTTTATGAAAAACACATATGAGTCATTGTGAAGGCTTACAAGATGTTAGGTTAAATTGCACGATAAGTACAGTACATTTCAAAGAAGGTTTTCTTTAAGCTATAATAGCGCACTGGTGGGTCCTCATTAGGTTTACTGACTCAGATAGAGACTGTTAAGATTTTATGATAGTGACTGGGAGAAAAACATTGTCAAGAACAAACTAAGGTCAAAATCAAAGATCAAGCCAATCAAGAGTCAAAGCATAAGCATTAACTAAAACTCAAAGGCCAAAATTTAGAGCCAATTTTTAAACCAGGAAGACAATAAATAAGAACTTTAATTTGCATGCTTTACAAGAAGTTATCCTTAAGTCTTTGATACTGTGGAAATGCACGGGTCAACTTATATATCTTAACTCCAGTGACATCACACATTTTGGGGAATTCTGTGAACAATTGCCATGAAAGCACCCAAGGACTTTGCTCTGAAATGGCAGTGGCCAAAAGGTATAATTATAATTATAACTTTTTCAATTCATCAAAAAAGAAAAATAAAAGTTATTTTTGGAATCATTGGGTTCCAAAACTGCCAATTACATGCATACATTTTAAGTATTAATTCAGGGGATCCAACAAAAAACTGTCAAAACGTGCTAATTATAACATCTGGAATACAGCATGCAGTTTTGGTCTTCAAGCTACAAAAAAGACATAGTAGCACTAGAAAATGTTCAGAGAATACAACTAGACTGATTCCAGGACTCCAAGGTGTGCTTTTGAAAGACTGAAGGAGGTGAACCTTCTCAATTTACCTAAATGAAGATTAAGAGGTGAAATTATTAAAATTTTTAAAGTTATGAAAAGAATTAGTAAAATGGATTGAGACTTACTTTAAAATTAGTTCAACAAAAACAAATGAGCTCAGTTGGAAGTTCGTTTAGGTAAATTTTATACAAACACTAAGTTATTTTTTTTTCTCACAGAGAACACTAGGCACAAAGAATAAATGACCAAGTAAAGGGGTCAAGGTTAGAACTATACGGGCATTTCAAAGTCCTCCTGATGTTATTTTATGAAAACCCAAAATCTTTCACGATGCAAATAAATAGAGTTACACCAAGAAGCTATGTTTAATTTGACTTGGAAGGTTAGGGTATGGTGGGCCTCATTGCATGCAAAATTCGAAAGATGTTAAAAAAATAAAAGACATGCTACTGCCCCTGGAATTGGTTGTAAGCAATCATATCCATCATGGCAATGAAATACTGTACTTAGAATATTAAGATAAAATTTAGGAAGGATTTCAAACACACAGTGCAAGACATCTCACTTCTAGACTGCTGTTTATTTAATTATTTAATAGCTACTGTTGGTTGCTCCATTATTCAGTACTGATTCTTTTTATAAGCTATAAATGTTTCTGCTGTAGCTACACAACCTAGTAGCTTTATACAGATTTCAATGAATGACACTTTGTGTGAAGACGTACTTCCTGGATTCCATCTTAAATGTACCTTTCCTTAGTTTCTACCAATGTTAAAGATTATTTTTGTAAATTTTACTACAGGATGAACAGTCCAAGAAGAAAACAACATCTATAAGCAGAGTACCAGAATTGCATAGACAGGAGAATAGTTCATGTAAAGAATACTTTAGCTGGTGTTGATGAATAAAAACACTGCAACTTCTGAACTGTTTCTTGCAGGACAGAATGTCAACTCTACAGTCCTGTAGATGGCAGTAAACCTCAAGTGTGGTGATAACAGTTCAGATCTTAAACACAAAGCATTAAAACAGTAGAGCAATTTTGAGCAATACAGGCAATTCAGTCCAAGAAATTTTATCATGTTGTAATTTAAATTATTACAATAGAAATGACAGCATTCAATGGGACCATTGGAGAAATGGGGATGAGAAGAAGTTTCTGGTCTACAAATGTTCAAGATTTAACTTGAGAATTGAGAGTCTATTTACAGCTAAACCCTCTTGGCAAAAAACAGTACATTCACATTAAACAAACAAAGTGCTAGGAGATTGGCAGAAGGTGCTAACACCACTGTGGAGATGCTGGTGTCCCAGAAGGACTCAGTCTAGGATCCTTACCTAGCCAGGAAGCCAGTATCCTGGAACAACAGGGCGAGATTACTTATGTGAATTATCTGCTTCCCAGAGACACTAGATGGCAGCATCGCCCTGGACCACAGATCCCATTGGGACACCCGCAGGTCATGCTGGTGGCTGTAGTTCCGTGGACTGGCCCTGCTCCCTATGTACTTTTGTGAGGCTTCCACCTGACCCAGAAGGACTTCCTGTGGACAATATCCTGCAAAGGAAGTACGTCCGGGTCATATATAAGAGAAGCAACTCCTCCTCATTCAGATGGGGTCAGGAGAGGAGCTGGACAACACTAGCTGAGATGAGGAATAAATGAGACTGACAGACAGAGAGAAACACTTGTGTATATACAATGTGTGAGAAGCCTTTTGGGGTACATCCACCTCTCTCATTTTTAAACTCATCACAAATAATATTTTCTAGGGTGCTACTCTCTATGGCAGTTCATGTACCCTATATGTGTGGAATCATCAGTGGACTTTCCTGACAAGATATGTGTTTCTCTGTGTTCTCGCATCATTTTGTATGTATTAAGTAGCAAACAGTTTCTTCTTCATGAGGTATGCTCAAGACTTCCCAAGTAGGGGTTTGAACTGTGACAGACTGTGCAAGGGTCATAGAGGATTTTCATGAATCTCCAGTTACAACTACATTAACTCAAGTAAAACACAGCATCACAGTTAATTTCTCCTAGTTACTGTCACAAGCTGAGGGAAAATTCTTTCCAAATGGCTATACACTTCTGTAGGAAAAAAGAGATACTGCACATAAAAGACAGTTCACAGACAGATAAAAATAATATATTATCTGGTTACTCATTGAAAACCTTGTTACTGACAGACATTCAGTTCAACTCAGGTTCACTATGTACAATGGCAATTAAATGATAATATGATTAGAATATCATGCTACTGGTTTAAATGAACTGCCCAGTTTCAAAGTCACTGTGCAAAATCCTTGGGGAGAGTTAATAAAAACAGGCAGCAAAATATAAAAATTAGAAAAAAAAGTAGCAAAACAAAATAGGGTCTATACACTGCATTAATGTATGAATCACTCCAAAGACACTTGGGTGCATGCAACAATTTCAAGGATCATAAAACTGTGAAATGTAAAAAGCAAAAAAGAAGAAAGCCTGCCAATACAGGCTAATTCTACATATTTTCTGAAATGTCGCGTTTTAAATGCATATTGTCTTGCAGACAGACATTGCCATATGTAATTGAATGTCCCCACTGAAATTCTGAAATTGTCAGACTGCTTTTTTGGATCAAATCCCTCCAAATTTTATTCTCACCAGTCCTGGCTACTCTCTCATGCCCACAAGGTTTAATGTGTAGACCTGGAAGGGATGATTCTGCTTGATGGATCTTTGAGCACTTGCCATCGTCAGCTGATAAATTTGCAAATGTCCGGCACTCTAAACAATCTGAAGGCTGCAATATGTAGCTAGGATTTGTGGTTGTCTATTCTGTCTAATGAATGCATTTTTATTCATTTTCCAGAACAGGTATCGGTACACAGTTATATCAGATATACAGTATGAACTGTTGGCAAAAATAATTTGAAGGGTCAAACAGAGAAACTGAATATGAGCCAAAAATCATAACTGTGTCACTTTTAAATACAGTCTAAATGTAACTAAGCAGCCTGTAGCAACATATAAATGCAAACGCAGCCTGTATGGACTTCTCAACTCATATTTTACCACTTCAGCTTTTCTCTAGCATTGCTCCAATTACCCCTATGCCCCCACCATAGACAGTGCCTATGAATCTTAAAGCAACCAAAGTACTTTACACACCATTCTTAACTTTTGTATGGCATCTGGATGTTTTCTACATTTCTGACTGACTAGTTCTTGGTATTCTTCGTTTTGTGGTAGTAGAGGGAAATATATCAAATAGCATAATCAAAGTAATACAGTAACTCATTTATTGACTTACAATGCTTCTAGGGTATTGAAGTCAATAAATCTCATACAGAAAGAGAATGTTTCAATGTGGTTATAGATAAACATGAGTTTGCGTAATTGAGATTTCCAATGTTAAAGTCAACCAAATGATATATAGCCATGAATTTTGATGTATTTATTAGCAACTATTTTTGTAGCATATTTGCCACAACTTTATCAGATGAATTTCTAAACAATAATAAAAATATAATAATGTGAAAATCCTACAAGTAAAATAGGCATATTTACTGGCTTGGATATCATAAAATGATTCATGGACCAACAAAACAGAACACAATATATGGGTACAGTACATGCCAGTTCTGCTCTACATCAATGAAAAAAGCCAGAGAGACAGAATTAGTCTTTAGTCTAATTAGTCTTTAATTAGTTTAGTAAAGACCTTCAATAAGTAAAACATTACTTTAATTATACATGTACTGGAAAGATGTCCTTTACCTATACAAAGATTATTTTTTAAGCAATTAATCAACACCACAGATTATCAGAATAAAATAATCTCAACTAATGTGAGAGAATAATACAATGTCTTAAAGGCAATTTATGGCAGCTAATTTATGAAGATAAAAATTTAAAATACACCCATAGTAGATGAACTTTCAAATTAACATATGTTTTCAAAATAAATCAAAAACTTAGATTGCTTGGTGACTGAAAGTTATCTTGGTGTGAGTTTGCCAACTAGTTTTCTGATCTATGACTATGTACACTTGACAATAATCTTGACTTGACCAAAGATGGGAGTTATTTTGTACCTACTGCCATAGCAGTAGGCTTCGACTCATTACTTTTTTTCTATCTTTGATATGTTGGTCTTGCAGTCTCTTTGTATGCTGCCTCTCATTTCTTATTTTAAAATGTGTCAAGTATCTGTTCTGTTTATTTTTATTTACCCATTGAAGTCAGCAGATTTGCAGTATCTTACAAATGTTTTCTGCATTTGCTTTATCTTGCTGTGTAACTTACTGTTTCATGTTTGAATTTCCCCTTGGGATTAATAAAGTATCTATCTATCTATCTATCTATCTATCTATCTATCTATCTATCTATCTATCTATCTATCTATCTATCTATCTATCTTTGTATTGCATACATGTTTTCCTTGGGGGCAATTCTTCTTTGCTTCAAACATAGAATTGAATATATATATAACACTTAAAATATCAGAAAAAAACAACTAAACAAGGAATTAAAAAAGAGCGGTAATCTGTAAAAACAGCCAGGGTTCAATAACCATCTAGGAAAAGCTTGGGTTGCTACTGGAGAAAGTGGTGGTGAGGCTCTCAGGAAGTGCATACCAATATGGTGTGTGTGAAATCTTAAAACCCATTACAGTGACAGAGATAATGTGCTGTACAAATTGGTACCATCCTTCAGATGAGATGTAAAACCGTGGCCCTGACTCCGTGGTAATAAAGGAAGGGTGTTTCCGGGTGTACTGGTTAAATTGCTCTCATTGGCCTGATCATTCAGGCTCCCTAATTATCCCCTGTCCCTTACTGGCTATCTCTCTCTCTCTGTCTCACTCACATCTTCACCAATAAATATCTAATGTGTGGACACTACACATTTGTGGTGGTAGAAGTGGTTCCACACTGTCTACATAAAGTGGTTTGAGGTTTAAAAAAGAGCTATATACATGTAATTATTAGTATTATATCAAAGAATGTCTTCTTTTAAACCCATTAACTCCAACTGTAGAGTCAGAAACCTTGAGCTCATACCTGCATAATTAATTACAATGCAGGAAAGGGACCAACTCAGTACAGGGCATTAATCTATCACAGGGCATACTCACTCTCAGTCACAGGGGGAGAACCTAATGTTGACAATTAGCCTAATCTGTTAAACACACCAAAAAAAGTAGGGCAGACAAAAAGAAAATACAAACTCTACACAGACAGTGAGCTAGGTGGAATTTGAGCTTATTCTATTGGAACTCTGATACATAAGCATTAATTAGTGTTTTTTTAATTAAAAAAGCCACAGTGCTTTAGAATCATGTATTTTTTCCTTAAATAGATTGTCGTTATATATTTTTTTGTAATTACACAAATAAAGTTATTTCATTTAAGAAATGTAAACTGGTATAATTGTGTCGGTGATAATATTACTCCGGTCATTGTACATGTGACAAAATGACCCAATAAACCTGTAGTTTTGTTTATTTTATTGTTGCTGATAAAACATGTTCCGTTATAGTATTTTATATTGTTATAATAACGGTATTTTTAAGTATTTAAAAATAATATTAAGAAAACTTTTCAAATACTAATTTCTTCAAGTCCAGTTTAAAAGCCTCCAGCCATACGCTATGTCAAATGCGACAACATCCCCCACTCGCTCCACCAGTCTCTCTCGACTGAGTGGCGCCTACCTCTATTACTGTCGCTGCTGGTGAAGTGTGCGCATGCGCAAGCAAACAGACCTCCCTGTGGAGGGCTCCCCTGCCCCCTTTCTCGCGTGCAGCGGAAGTACAAAATGGGATGTGTCCCCTGAGAATGCAGGCTCTTCCATCAATATTTCTCCCTCCCTTGTTTCGTACAGGCAAAACAAATCGCTCCTCATACTGAATCACAACAGCGCCAGTGCTTTTAAATTCAAACGCGCGTGCGTTCAGAAGAGGACTACCAAATATTGCCTCCTTAAATAAGATACAAAATACGTAAATAACCCAGAAGGTCAGTAAAAAAGAGCTAATGTAAAAAACGCCTGCCTGCTTTAACTGCAAGGTATGATTATATGACTGAAAGAAGGCACAAACATTTATCATAGATGACTGAGGCAAAACGTGTCGTGTTGATTGGTGGGAAACAGTAAAAGGAAAAATGTGCACGATCAGCATTATGCAGTTTTTATTGTCTCTGTAGTTTTGTAATGCTCAGATATAATAATAATACATTTTACTTACATAGCACACTCAATACCATAGTAATCTCTAGGTGCCTTGCAAAATAAACAGCAATTATAAATAAATATATATTTAAAAATATATACATTGAAAAATAAATAAATAAATAAATAGAAATTTAAAAAAAGAAAAGTATGCTAAGTTTCTTTTGAAAAACAGCCAGTAATGCCGAGGACTGAACAGATTGTAAAAGATTGTTCTGTAAGTGCAGACCAATAGAAAAAAAGCACAGTTACTTATAGTGCATTGCTTTATTTGTGGCAATTCCAACAAATCAGAAAACCTGCCAGGTACATCAAAGAGAACCAGTCAGTGTAGGTAAGCTGAGTAGATCCTGGAGATAGACAAGCCATAGTAACACATTTATAGACAAGGTATAAGACCATAAAATGGATCATCTCCTTAGCAGCCTAAATGTGATGCGATGGTAAAATCGGGATTACCTATGTATACTAGCGGCATTCTGAATAACAAGTGTGTGAAATGATTTTTTCCATTTCGAATACCTCATAAATAAGGAAGTTTTCTTTCAGATAAGCATCTGGTTGTTAAATAATAACTATAACATGAATAATACAAATAGAAAGATCATATGTAGTTTAGTGTGGAAATATACGGGGCCAAAGTTGCACTAAATTTGCAAATATGCAATGGTGGACCAATTATTTTAAAAGTTAAAGACATCTCATACTAAAGAACAATCCCTGAAAATTTTGTCAATCTAGCATTAACAGGTTAAAAGTTTCAGTTTATGGAAAATTGTCATTTTGTTTAGCAGCACTTGTTTTTTTTCTAACCCTCTTTTTAAAGCTTTCATATCACAAAAACTAATAAAGATACTGTACTAGCTTAAATTTGGCACACTAGTTTTGGGTACAACTACATTATTTCCTTAAAGTATGAAGCAAACCAGAGATAGTTAATCTGTAGACCTCTGTTGATTTCACATGGATTGTCCCAGATGTAGTTGATATGGCAAAGTGGTTGTACTGAAATTCTGATATACTTCTGTTGTAAATGTTTACTCAAGATTGAGTTGGCCACCATCACTCAGAGGTGCTGT
This sequence comes from Polypterus bichir lapradei, assembly GCA_026402145.1. Taxonomy (NCBI): domain Eukaryota; kingdom Metazoa; phylum Chordata; class Cladistia; order Polypteriformes; family Polypteridae; genus Polypterus; species Polypterus bichir. Next base: position 14,840,611 of record JANRMT010062813.1, on the reverse strand, counting down.
GTTTAGCATTTTCCCATGTGACATGGACAAGAAAATGTGGATAACTTGTGCCACATAGAATATTACTGCCCTGAAATAACTGCTTATCCAAGTTTTCACGAATAAATAAGTGTATCTTCTTTAAATAAGTGTATCTTTCGCTACAATGCACTGCTCTAATTTAAACATACCGCAGTATCTGGATGATTTTAAGAACAGGCCAGAAAACAATTGCAATAGTAAAGACAAGATGAAAAAAATAGTGAACCAATTTTTAACACTGTGCATAGATAAAGATGGTCTAAGTTTAACTGTGTTTCTCAAATGATATAGAGGTTGTACACACAGTGGCAATATGGCTTTGAAAAGAAAGTGTAGGATTGATTACGACCCCAACATCTATAATGAAAGAAGAGATAGTTGCAAATGGCCATTGATAGTAATGTGTGTGACAGCAGACATTTTTATCTGGCAGTGAGTACCCACTAGAATAGCTCCTGGTTTGTTGCAATTTAACGCAGGTGGTTATCAGTTGTCCAATTTTAAACATTAATAGGCCTGGGCTAAAGAAAATTAGATGGATTTGAGGCAAAATCTGGAGTTAAATCTGCATAACAATGTAGGGACAACTTGTGCTAATGAAGAATTTTACCTAAGGGTAACAAATAGATCAAGAATAGCCTTGGGCTAAGTACTCCCCCCCCCCCAAGTAATTGCAGAACCAGAAGAGACAATGCTAGATTTCAATTTGTAACTTCCAGTTACAGCTGATATAAACTAATCAATCCATCCATCCAGTGACTTTTTGAACTCAAGACCCACCTCTCCTCCTCACTTCCTCATTTGTTGATCATAATTTCTATCTTTCATTCAAAAAGTTAGTCCCATTAAGTTTTAGTTTCCTTTTTATGATGTGTGCTGATTATGCTTGAATTTTACATATATATATTTTTTAATAATATTATAGCAAAAAAAAAACATGTGTTTTGCTTGTTTTGAATCCACACCTGGATAATTAACATGTAGACTATGTGACAAGAGTAACATGGAATTTTTTTTTCTTTTTTTCATGGACATTTTTCACATTGTTTGCCACTGTACACCACTGGTCACTTGTGACTTCTATTATATCATAAACTTTTTTCTTCTTCATTCTGCATAAAAATATGAGATAAAAAATTTTGCTCGACCACAACTACAAACTACATGGGGTAAGTAACACATAAAAATATAATGGATTGTTCCTTTAACAACATCATAAAGTCAAAGTCAAAAGAACAAGCATAAATTCTTAACTGGGAGATGAAAAATAAAAAAAACATTATTTTGAAATGAGTCTACCTTATATTCTGTCTTACTGACAGCGTCACATGCTTTGGTGATCTGAGTCATAACTATGGCAGCCCCCCCCCCCCCCCCCCAAAGAACAGTAGATTATAAACATTTTCTATAATTGCCAAAATGAAAAACCAACGCAGGAAAACAAAATCTTCAAGGTTCAAAACCCCAAATGGAGAAGGAAATTTAAAAAAAAATTCTTTCAGGAGGTTAGAAAAATAAATAAATAAGAAGCAGCATTATAACATTAATCAAGCTAAGCATAGCTGAGGGCTATAGCCTATCCGGAAGCATACGACACAAAGAATGAAACTGCCAGTCCCTTGTAAGGCCCTCTCATGCTAACATCTACACTTGGGCCAGGAAAAATAATCAATTAACCTGTCCAGCACATAAAAATCCATGCAGGCCTGATTAGAACATACATCTATTTTTTTAGAAGGAGCCTCTCTCTCTGTTAACTGAGATTAAGAGGACTTACATTTATTTATTAAAATTACTGTTAATAAATATCCAGCATATCTGAAACCCAACTTATAACCGGAGTTATTTCTTGGGTTCCCAAGCTCCCACTAATGGTTATATGAACACAGTAAAGTAGTTTTTGATTAAAAATAGAAGTCAAATTAACACAATGAATATTTTAAGTACAGACTCCTTGTATTGAATCAACTGAAGCATTCTAAGTATACTGAGCTTCTGTAGTAATACATCAAAGTAAGTATTAGGCCAATATATGGCTATATACATTTATTTTTGTTTTTGCCAAGCAGCAAGGTCACAACAGGATCCAGATCTGGTGTTGAGATCCTGCCTGTTCTTGAAACTCAAAAAAATGATGACAAGTTTTAAAACAAAACCCATACTTACATGTCTGCACCAAATTAGTGGGCCTCACCACTTTAAGCAGACTGGCCCCAATGTCAGGGGCCAGGCTTTCAGTCAGCACAGTCCCAGAAGTGGAGCAAAGGATTTAAATATCATTAAAATAATTATTATAAGGATGCAGGTATCAGAAACAAAAAAAAAGTTAATCAAAATATTTTTTCCTAAAACTCAAACTTAATAGCAAATAAAACCTAATCTGATAAACCAGAATAGTACCTCAATTCATGATTAGGGTCTCAAAACATAAAAGTGAACAAAGCCAAATCTGATAAACCAGAAAATTATCTTATTTTGTGAGTAGGGGGTTCAAAAGAAGGAAATCCAAAATCAAAAACAAAAAACGAAACCTCAAAACACAGTCAGGAACAATAAAGGTTGCTTCCTCTTAAAAACTGTAGGGGGCAGTTCACTAGCTGTAGCCAACTTATTACTGTTTCCTAATGTTCTTCCTGTACAAAGCACTTACAGTCTGTAATAGGTTCAAAATGCTGCTGCCTTAGTTATTATTGGAACCAAGTAAAATGACCACGACACCAACTCCCAACTGCCTAAAGTAGTGTTTTCTTTTCCTAAATAGGGCTACTACATTACAGAGTTCTAATTAAAAACACAATAATCTGTACACTGTGCTGTACACATAAGACACCTGAGAACTTCTGAGCTGACTAACTCCCCCAAAGTCTCAACACAAAATTCTCATGAACTTCAAAATTACCCTCCCTGCCTTTCAGTGAATTTTCAACATTCAAACCCTAAGTGAATGGTAAAAGCATACCAGTTACTCTTGTATTTATTTTTATCATAACCATTTTTCCTACAATGAAGATTTGCTGTAATGTGCTGTCTGTTTTTATTTACCTTGATATACCATGCATTGATCCATCCATTATCCAACCCGCTATATTCTAACTACAGGGTCACGGGGGTCTGCTGGAGCCAATCCCAGCCAACACAGGGTGCAAGGCAGGAAACAAACCCTGGGCAGGGTGCCAGCCCACCACAGGGCACACACACACCTACATACCAAGCACACACTAGGGACAATTTAGGATTGCCAATCCACCTAACCTGCATGTCTTTGGACTGTTGGAGGAAACCGGAGCACCCGGAGGAAACCCATGCAGACACGGGGAGAACATGCAAACTCCAAGCAGGGAGAACCCGGGAAGCAAACCCAGATCTCCTAACTGCGAGGCAGTAACGCACCACCATGCTGTCCACCTTGATATACTTTTTATTTAATTCATTTTTAATTCATTTTTTTATTTTTAAACTCAGATGTCCCTCTCATTTATCATAAACACTCATTTTTTTATCTTACATTGTTTTGAATTTCCTTATTATTATTATTATTATTATTATTATTATTATTATTATTATTATTATTATTATTATTATTTGTTCTGTTTTGTGTATTGTATTGTATTGACCCCCTTCTTTTTCACACCCACTGCATGCCCAACCTACCTGGAAAGGGGTCTCTCTTTGAACTACCTTTCCCAAGGTTTCTTCCATTTTTTCCCTACAAGGTTTTTTTTTGGGAGTTTTTCCTTCTTTCTTAGAGAGTCAATGCTGGGGGGGGGTCGTCAAGAGGTAGGGCCTGTTAAAGCCCATTGCGGCACTTCTTTTGTGATTTTGGGCTATACAAAAATAAATTGTATTGTATTGTTATTATTATTGCTTTATGATTGTGCTCCTTGAAAAGGTGACCTCCAACAGCTAAAACGATAATGGTTCTAAAGTAATAGAAATGTATTTGAAGTAATTTGATATGCAACCAAATGAACTTACAGAAGAACAATATAGTGGTTATCATTTCTGCCTCACAGTTCCAGAGTCCTAGGTTTGAAGCCTGCATATGGGCACTATCTCTGAAGTCTGCATGTTCTGCCCATGTTTTATTGGTTTTCGTCCCACATCCTAAAAATGTGTATGTTAGGTTATTTGGATACTTTAGATTTTCTCTCCTGGGTGGCATGTTGCCACAGAGGTGTAGTGCTGTTGTGCTACAGGAAGGAGACTAGGGTTCACATCCTGGGTCCTCCCTGCGTGGAGTTTGTATGTTCTCCTTGTGTCTGCATGGGTTTCCGCTAAGTGCTCTGGTATCATCACACAGTTTAGCTGGATTTGTTTTGCTAAATTGGCGCTTAGTGTGTGCATATGTGGGTATGCGGTATGTGTGTATGTATTCGCCCCATGATGGACTGTGCCCTGTCCAGGGGTTGTTCCTGCCATGCACCATATGTTTAGTATTAAGCAGGTTAGAAAATAACATGACAAATTATCCTTGTGCATGTGTCTGTGTGTTTGTATGTGTTTGAAAATGCAATGGCATCTTATCCATGGATGGTTTCCATTTAGTGCCCAGTGCTGCATTCATAAGTACAGGCTGTATGTAATCTTGAATTGGCTAAGCAAGTTAGAAAATGGACAAATAGACTAAATATTGTTGGTTAGATGGAAGAAGAAAAATACAAAATCCTGCTGCAGTTCAAAGGTCAAATGTAAATGTTTCTTGTAATAAACCACACAATTACAAGCATGTTCCTTTTGTAAATTTGAATTATCAGAATCCTTTTCAAATTCAAGTTCATTTAACAGAACATACTGACAAGGTAAAGTTTTTTTTTGTTCCAACAATGGCATCTACATGTATCTATATGTTGAGTTTATTTTCAATTATACATACTTGTAGACAAGCTATATGACTTCCATCTCAGCTTTCTTATGAAAAGAGAGTACACTAGAGTAAAAGACATTTTTTACACGTGCTGCATCATGTTAACATGCTACAAATATCATAAATGAATTTCCAATTGAACTGCCATTAACAAGGGCCAGAATAAATGGGTTCAAAAAAGGTGGTGAAATAAATGCATAATCCTTTAAAAAATATTTTTGAAACATGTAATTTTTATAACACTGCTTAAAAAGTGTGATAAAAATTCAAAAATATTTATCATATTTGCTTGTAATACATAAACATGAAATTACCATTTCCTTAAAAATTAAAATGCTAATGCATTTAAGAAACGATAAATCTTTAAATTGTAAATAAGTATAATAAAAGAATTTCATAAAGCATGATTTTCTTGTTAGACTTAAATTAAACTAAATCTGATTAATTTTAGCCAAGTTTCGGGGCTTATAAACTGATTTTATTGTAGATGTTTTTACTTAAATAATGTAATATCTGCCACAATTCAGTAAATTTTAAAATATTTTTTACAATTGAAGTTTAGAAGCATTAATTGAGTCAATGTGATGTGGTCAGAAAACTCTGATATACGACATCATGTGATGAGTTTTTGAAGTGCATATTTAGAAATTGTTTATTTTAATTATTTAAAACTATACTCAAATACATTACTTACCTGCAATTTCAAATTCATCAGCCATGGTTATTTTCTCACTTTATCTATACTGCTCCTCTCATAGTATGCTGTTGCAGTTCTGTTACCCTGTTTTTGTATTTTGTCAGTACACCACGTGGCCTGTAGTGACTAAGAGGACTTATCATTTGATGCCTTACTTGCAGAGGGCTTGTGAGAGAAATTACGTTGATAGACACATGGGCTATGTACCCCACCCAAGCTTCTACACAGCACCCATTTCAGCCAGCAGGAAACCACAAATGAGACGTGTTACAATGCTGATAACACAGCAACACTATCCTTTCATTGCAACACAATAAACACAGGTCATTGGAAATCCAGAGTAGAAAAAATACACACTTACTCCATTTGAAAGTTCTGCTTCCTTTTTTATGTAATCATAAAACTAAAAATTTGTTTATTAATCCATTTGAAATCAATAGGAGGTAGAGAGAGGGAGTTTTGAATATTCGAAAACTCATGAACATTATAGACCAATCCCAAAAATGTATTTTTGACAAAAATGTTTTTGTTATTTTTAGAGCAGAATGACAAATAAAGAAAACCTTTCTGGCACAGTTTTGAAACAGTTGATTATAATACTAACTTTTTATTTTGTGAAATTAAAATAAGAAATTAATGTAAAAAGCTCTGCATCATACATTGAAACATATTCTACAACATCCTGAGCATAATGCATAATGGCTACTGTATCAAAAAATAAGTAAATGATTCATACTTTCATGATCCTGAGGAGATAGCAAAAGTGATTATTACATAATGTAACACTCTCTATCCTTCTTTATTCTGTTCACAGTCACTGGGTTCTGGGACTTTTTTGGAAGTATTAATTGCAAAGTAGGAAGAGTTACAGGACTGGATATCAGTCAATTGTAGGGCCCATCCAAATGCCCATAATCACACTTACATTGTGTCAATTTAAAACTGCTAGTTAATGTAAAATGTACATCTTTGTCATACTGAAGAAAAAAAAAACTGTTTTCCCGGAGACAATTCAACTCATACGGACAGACCATTCCAGGTCCACATGGAAAGACAGTGTGTGTGTCCTGTTAAAAACTGAAATTGAGATGTTTGAGTATGTTATGGTAAAAACACAGTTGATTCCATATGTAATAAACAATCTGAGTAGTATCCAAGTATCCAATAAACATATAAACATTTCAGACAAACAGAATATCAATGACAGATCTTGACTTAAAAAGTGTGATCAGACCTGCTGCATGAAGTATCAGGAGGACATATATATAACACAGTACTTGAACATCCACCACAAATTATTCAACAGCTCAATAATAAAGAATATATAGATGTTTTGTAATGGCACTGACCCAGCAAGGTTTAATTTTGAGCAATTCCTAGTAGCCTAATAAGGAAAACAAGTTTAACTATACAATATTTTAAATAAGGCAGTAAAAGAATGAATAGTAAGTGTGCAAAAATCAAAAAAAAAAATTAAAAATGATGTAGCACTATAATACTTGGCTTTTTGTAAATTGCATGTTGATTTGAAGTCTTTTTCAACCAAATATATAACTTTTCAATTTTTTATGCTAAAATAAATTCTGATTTTACATAAAGTGTACACAAGTGGTAAACACCAAAATCTAATTAGAAAGCAGCTCAGGTTCAAGATTGGTTACAAGTAAACATTTGCAGCTGTGCCAGGACTCTGTTAACTGAGTTCATTAATAATGGTTTAATTTCTTAATTTAGCCTTATTTCTGAACATTGTTAAATATAAAAGATAATTTATATATAAAGAATAAAAATGTTCAGTACATAGAGATCAAGTGATCTGAACACAAAACAGAACAAAAGAAAGGCATCTAGCACACAGTGAGTGTGAAAAAAAAATACTTCTCAATTTTTTCTTTGCTATAAATAAAATCTTTCCTAGTTGTTATATAACCGAAAGTGCCTTTACAATAAAATAGAATTGTGCATACATGTACTGTATCTACTGGATTGGTAACTGGATTTGTAATTCTGTTATAATGACAAAGAGCAACATACTGTCTCTCCTTTGTATAGAACTTACTGCTATGAATTATTTATTAAAATCTACAAAACCTCATAGTACTAACAGGTCTGTGGTGCAATACAGAGATGCCAAGAAAGTATTAGTCAATAATATATATTTTTTTTTTGTATTTATTTTTATTAATTTTATTACAATCCATACAAAGCAATCAAGTTTTTACAAAAAGAAAAATTAAGTTAAGAACAGATCGATCCCCACCCCTGAGAGAGAGAGCAAGCCAAACGGCGTTAAATTTAAGACTTGTAAACATACCTAAATTAATAATATCTCTGTGCTTTATGAACTTATTTTAAAATATTACTGAGTAGATCCTGCCATGTTTTGAAAAAAGTCTGTACGGATCCTCTAACTGAGTATTTGATTTTTTCCAACTTCAAATAATATAACACATCGGTTTCCCACTGACTTAAAAGAGGAGAGTTTGGGTTCTTTCAGTTTATCAGAGTCTGCGTGCCAAAAGTATAGTGAATGCAATCACAATTTGTTTGTCTTTCTCCACTTTACACCCATCTGGAAGAACACCAAACACGGCTGTTAATGGGTTAGGAGGGATTGTGAGTCCAAGGCTATCTGAAAGGTAATTAAAAATATTTGTCCAGAATAATGTTAATTTGGTGCAGGCCCAGAACATGTGACCTAGTGAAGCTGGGACTTGGTTGCAACGTTCGCAGGTTGGATCATGCCCTGGAAACATTTTGGAGAGTTTTAGTCGAGACAGATGTGCTCGATATATAATTTTGAGTTGTATAATTGTATGCTTTGCGCATATGGAGCTCGAGTGAATTCTCTGCATTGCTACTTTCTACTCCTTTTCTGATATATTAATTGAGAGATCTTTTTCCCAGTGTCCTCTTGGATCTTTGAAAGGGAGGGATTGTAAAATGATTTTATATATTGTAGAGATGGAGTCTAAGTCCTTGAGATTGAGCAATATTTTTTCCAGCATGGATGAGGGTGCAAGATGAGGAAAATCTGGAAGGTTTTGTTTAACAAAGTTTCTGATTTGAAGATAGTGAAAGAAATGTGTAGCTGGAATGTTAAATTTGGAATGTAATTGTTCATAGGATGCAAAGACGTTGTCTATATAAAGATCTCTAAGCAAGTTAATTCCAAATTTTTTCCAGATATTAAAAACTGCATATGTTTGTGAAGGTTGAAAGAGGTGGTTCTCTTGCAGGGGTGCCACAGACAGAAGCTTCTCCGTCTTAAAATGCTTTCTACATTGGTTCCAGATTCTAAGTGAGAGGAGCACAATTGGGTTATTTGTATATTGCCGATAGCGTGTGTTTATTGGAGCACAGAGCAAGGAATACAAAGAAATGCTGCAGGATTTTACTTCTATTGCGGTCCAAGCCTGTGTATGTTCTTCTATCTGTGTCCAGGTTCTTATCGCCTGTATATTTGCTGCCCAGTAATAAAACTGGAAGTTAGGTAGAGCCATGCCGCCTTCTGCCTTTTGTCTTTGTAAGGTCGCTCTTTTGATGCGTGGATGTTTTGAATTCCAAATAAATTAGGTTAATTGCCTAAAAAATGATTTATTAATGTATATTGTGATGTTTTGAAATAAAAAAGGAGTTTAGGAAGAATATTCATCTTAACAGTGTTAATTCTTCCAGCTAGTGTGAGATGAAGGGTTGACCATCTATGCAAGTCTTGTTTAATTTTTTCCATGCAGACGGCAAAATTTTGTTGATATAGAGCTTTATGTTTACTCAATAATAATTAACTTATGTGATTGAACCGGGGTGCCAGCGAGCCCAAAACTCCAACACGATCACACAATACAGTCCTGGGTTTAAATAAAAGATGGTCTATTAACCACAATTCATCCACAAAATAACAAAGTACAGGTTTTCTCTCTTCACAATCACCTCTCCACTTTCCACCTCACTGCCCTCCTCCAGTCGAGTGTTGCTCTCTGTCCTCCCAGTTCAGACTCACCTGGATAAGAGAGTGCGGTCCCTTTTATTGAGGACCCACAAGTACTTCTGCTGCCAGGGGTAATAATAATAACAAAGCAACACAGAGCAGACAGTACTGCCCATTGGAATTATTTCCAGGTCACACAGAAGTCCTACATACGTAACAGGGAGTATCTTTCCCTGCAGCATCCTCTTTCAGCACCCACAGACCCCAGCAGGACTGTGCTTCTGGACTACAACTCCCAGCATTCATTGCTAGTTCCCAAATGGGCACCAATCTAGCAGCTGGGGGGAATAAATACCCCCTAGAGACAGTCATTCCCTGTCCTCTTCTTCTATTCCGGCCAGGGAGGTGTTACACATGTGCCTGGTTGGGACGCCTGCCCATTGACTTGGAGCTTCCCGCCTGGGTAGAGAATTATCCCCTCTATTGACTGGGATGTCGGTCCATTCACGTGGCTCAGAAAGTGGCCATTTTAAATAAATAGATAAATACCACATTCACGTCTTTGTGTGGGAGTGTGGTAGCGTGGCGAGAGCAGTTCCCGTGCACGATGTAGGAGCAGACAGCCATGCAATTAGTACACAGGAGCAGGATCACCCGTGACCCTAATTGGCACTGGAAGCTGCTGATTGCCGCAGATGTACCACATCCCCGCTTTAAAAGGGAAGCATGAGTGCAGGAAGGAGGAAGAAAACACGCAAACTGTGCCAAAAAAGTAGCATTGGGGTGAAGAGAGAGAACAAGACTGTCAGCCAGCTAATATGGGAAAAGGCAGCGTGGTTGTTGGTCCCGCAATGGAATGAAGGATTGGCGCTCTAGGGATGGATCATCCCCACTGAATATTAAGAAGAGTGGGTGCAATCAAGGTGGCATCCACCTCCAGGGATCCGAGGTATCCCAGTGCGAGTTAGAAGGAAGACGAGAGGGCAACCAACCCCGAGTGGTCTGGCCGACACTGCTCGAGGCAGCCAAGACGGGGGTTGGATTGGAAAGGACCACAGCTGTTAAAGTCTCCGCCAGCTGAGTAAGCAACAGGTGAGCAGGGGAGATGATAAGGGAGTTGTGTTAGGTCCGTCCAGAAGGGACATTGACCCTATGACTGTGATGGGTTTTTTTTTAATTCTCATTTTAAGTTCTGTTTTTAAGCTCACAGATTTCCACTCTTCTATTGGATTATTTTTTTAAATTTTGGAGCACTGCACTTTGGTGAACACTATGATTTTTGAACTGGTTTTAATAAAAGCATTGAACACCTGTACACCATCCCCTTGCTTTGTGTGTGTGTTTGTCCTCATCTACCAAGCTTGTCCCGGTCATGACTGTTGGTGGTGTTGGGTGGAATCCAATAGCATGTTGCCAACCTGCACCGTCATACTCGAGTAAGTTACACTTATTTTTACATATACTTAGTGCAATTTTACTGATGCCATTCTCTAAAAAGTCCAATCAACATATTATTTCTGTTGTTGGTCTAATTAAATTCTTTCTTCCTTTTCATCATTTTCAGGGTGTTTGAGAATATTCATGCATATATTAATTAATTACACCTATATAATTGTAACTATATAAATTACTACCAACATTGTCATTGGTCTTCACATTTGCATGTTATGCTCACCTAGATTTATTATTTTAGCTTAGGGATGTTTTCTGTGTGCTGGGCAGCTACTGTATTTTACTTGGGAAATGTAGTCTTTAGTGTCACGTCCTAGTGGGTACAAAAAATAAAAACAGAATAAAAAATATTTTGGTGGCACTATATGAGATACTGAGATGTCTGGATCTTTACAACAATAGTGGGCACAAAAAACGCTTGGTGCCAAGATATTAGCAAGAGGCCCTATCAAAGGGCTGAATGTCTTTCCTATAAGAGGTTAATTCTCTCACCTGACTCTAAGTCAACAAACTGTAAGTACATGTTAAAAATAACTGGGTTCAAATGTGCACAAATGAGCATAATTCATTCTGCCTGTGTGTAACTTTCTCAAGGCTATCTGCTTTTGATTCTTTCCAAGTGCATTCAAGGTTGCATTGTGTTATATGATAAAAATATCCATGATGACTAAATACTATTAATATCCAAGATTTGTTACCTCTCTGTCAAATCAAACACCCTGACCATCTGAAGGGATTTGTTTAATTTGAACTGATATTCACCTGACAATCAGTGACTGCTACAGTATGTCCAGGAAAGTACATGTGCAACATTCACTTAACACTGATTTTAATGCTGAATTTCAAAAGTTCTTTGGATGTTTACATGAAATAAAAAATATTTACTAAAATAAAAGTCTACACTTGGCATGTACTGTAGCAAACACCAGGCAACTTAAATCTATTACCTAAAATAGTGAAATAATTTCTTTATCTATCTATCTATCTATCTATCTATCTATCTATCTAGCTGAGTTTTGTACAAGCCAGTACGACATTTGTTAAAAGATAACAGGGTAACTTATTAATATGACATTGTGAAAATGTGAATTCATTTATACAGTTCTTCCAAAAGTATACATAAAAACAAAACTACACAATAAAATATTTATTTTCCTGAGAACTAATTTCAATTTCACCTGAATTTATCATTATTTTTTCAGATGATTGTGCCTCAAAAATGTTATTGAAGAAATGGAGTAGTTTCTAGTTTAATTTAAGCATTTGTACCATCTAAGTCTTAAATTTGAGCCATTTTACTGCGTTTACTCCCTAAAGTCTTTTAAATTATACAACGGTGTTATGTTTGACAAAAAAACATTTTTAAGAGTTTACATAATATAGAGGCAAATACAAACACTAGAGTTCAGTACTGTTTTGTGTACTATTAGCTTTAGCCATTTAAACACAAATACTGAAATAAAAACACCTGATCAAGTCACAATAATAAACTCATTGTATTTCTGGTGTCAGTTTCTTTTTATAAAGATAATTTATTGAATCTATTGGATAATCTAATTTAATTAATTAATTAATACTATGAAAAATAACCATGCTTTTTCTTTTTCATTAGAGGTAAAATACTCATTGGATTGAGGAATGAAAGCTATTGTACGTATATTGTTTGTTCTGTCTAAGTCTTGATATATGAAGACAAACTATTCACATTGTGATAGGAACGCAATTCAAAGAATGTAATCACAGGAAGAATGGCCTCAGGTACTCAGTGATCAAAAGCTACAATGGGGTGGGGGTTTAACGCCTGCTATACATACTGTAGACCAACGGAATGAATAAAACAAATTATTTAGCATGTTAATTAGAAAACAGATTGTTAATTCAATCATCATTGTTATATCTTAATATGTGGTCTGCTTTGGTGAGATCAGTTAATTTGTTCCCTTTCTTATGAAAAGTATTCAATACATATAAACACGATTATTTACCTTGTAGAACAGGCCATGTGTTGAATATCCATACAGGATAAATGAGATATTAATTTTGCATTATTTTTCTAAGATATATGCTTTTTTTTCATATACTGGTCATTCACGAGGAAGGGTCTTGATCAGTGTAACAATGTTGCTTTCCACATCAATAGGTTGATAAGGATAGATGAGTGAAGTTAAATATGGACATAGCCTTCAAATAGAAGAGGCAAGGACACACTTGCAGTTGTCATTTTTTCTTTGAGCATGTTTTATATACTTCATGATTCACACTTTTGAAAGCTCAACTACAATATGGACTTGGGTTGTCACATTTATTATTACAGCACATTTTATGTAATAGTTTGACATTAGAGGGCAAAGAGCTGGTTTTTCTATTTACACTGTTGCGGACCCTACCAGGTTTCTGATTTATATATATGAAATGAAAGATGTTCATTATTTGGTCATACGAATGACATGATCATAGGGTGCCTATTGAATATTTAACTTTATACAGTTTATATGTTTTTTATATGTAATCTTTTTGCATAGGAAAGTAAAGGATATGAATTAAACTAACACATCCCCAAGCGCACTATATACTGTAGGTTTGTCATAGTGTCATTGTCTTCATATCTTTCTGAGTATTTGTGATTGCAATTAAAGCTCATTTTATATATTAGGGATGGGTTTTGGTAATAAATACAAATTATTTTTTGATGTAATTATTTTCTATTTGCAATAAAACAAGCAAGCATCCCTTCTGCCTCTGTGAACCTAGAATATCACTATTAGAAACCAAGTTTTATCCAAAATTGGATCAGCAGTGAGTGGTTTTATATCCTTCCAGGCGTTCACTTTGTGGATAGATCCTAAAATCACTGCTGAGGTCAGGGTCATATGATTTTGTTTTTCAAAGATAGTTTGTTACAGGCAATCCATAATAATAACAATTCACATCTTGGAATCAGATCAGACTGGCTGCTACACCCAGTCATGACACTGCAGTTGTCTTAATGTTAATAAACAAACAGTAAGCCTTTCCAATAGCAATAAAATCGTAGATAGTAACCTTTCCAGTAAAAAAAAAAAAGTCTCTAAAGACACTGAATAATCAGAATAGCCATTTGGTGTATAAGCACCAACAACAGTTAAAAGTTTTGAAAAATTCCATCGGTTTAGCATTCAGATGGAGACTTGTGACTGTCTATACACCCACATGGAGAATTCCGCTATAGCTTACTTCAGATTACTAGAGATCACAGTCTAATGGATACTTTTCAATCTCTTCCATGAGCTCTAAATCATTCTCAAACCGTATGACATCTTTCCACACAGAAATGTATTCCACAAAAACATAATATATATATGCATGGTGGCATAATGGTTAGGACCAGGGACGTTCTTAGCAGTTTGGGGGCCCTACGCGGCTCAGGAATGTACAGGCCCCAGATGGACGGGGGGGTCCAGGCAGGCAGAGCCCCCCCTTAGCTCAGGAAGGTGTTCTAATAAAACGTCCAGAAAAGGCCTTAGATGATCAGTAGGCCTACATGTACGCTTGGCAGAGTGGTAAAATATTGATTTTGTTCTGGATCTGGTAAAGGCTGGTAATATAGGGATATACATGATTTTATGGGGATCTTTCTGAATGAATCCGAAACGAATCTCTAAAATTTACGTTTGCTATAGTGCATTTGGCAAAGTTACAATGGCGTGACAATATTATTAGGGATTTAGGTGAAGATTGCAATTTGGATATTAGGAACGAGGTTTAGGAATGTAGGGCCTATGTAATATATTAGCTTTACGTTTAACTAATAATCCAAATAATAATATATGATAGTCTCAAAATGCACCATCCGCCACCAATCTACGTTGTGCAATGGTTTATCCAGACTGAGCGATCGCTAGTTATACATTCCCAGTCCCACTGCCATGCCCCCGATTCCCTGCCTGCTGCCCCCTGCTCCTACCCTTCCCCTCTGAATTCGACTCAGAACGATAAAATTTAGGATGAGGAGGGTATCGTGACACACGACGTGAGGGACTGGCACAGACGGCTGCAGTGCCAGGGGCATGACAGGGGCCCCAGGCTCACCGCCCAACAGCAAAAAAAAAATTGTAAGTCGGGGCCGGGCCATGGGTCCCCCTCACGGTCGGGGCCCTACGCGGATGAGTAGTTCACATATGCCTAAGAACGTCCCTGTTAGGACTGCTACCTCCGGTTCCAATTCCTGCACTAGTTGTTGTATAGGTAGAATCTGCACATTCTCTATGTGGGTTTTAGATTAATTGGTAATTCTATATTGGTCCTTGGTGTGAACAAGAATGGATCTATAGATGTGTGTGTGTGTGAATGTCCCTGTGATGGGCTGGTGATTATACAGGATGCTTCCTGCCTTGTACTCCATGACCACCCCACCATAACGTAACCCCGAATTGGAGTAAGCAGCTTTCAGAATGTTATGTTATTTTTACATACCACATATTATATGAACTCAAATATAATCCATTGAATATTTCCTGACAATATATTTACCATATAATAATATACCATATTAACAGCATTTAATACTTTTTTAATTTTAGCTGTCTTTTAAAATAAGTGGTTTACAAGAAAAATAAAAAAGGAGCAAAAATGTGACAACAAAGTACAAAAATGCTTTGGGTATTAGCACTTCTTCAATAAGCTCATATGTCAAAAATTATTAACTTCCTTTTATGTTACAGTATTCATACTGTGCAACTTTAAAAGCAGAAGGAAAACATCCATACATTATTGAACCCACTAACTAAAGTTCAGCATCACAGTAGCCATAAACTATTCTAGCAGTATTCAGTGCAAGGTAGGGACCAGACCTGGATGAGACACCATCCTTTTCCACATGCTTACATGACTCACTCCTACTCAAACAGGGCCAATTTAGAGTCACCAATTAACATAATACACATCTTAGGGATGCAAGAGAAAAAAAGAAAAAAACAGTGCAGATATTAAAATACAAACTCCACAATGAAAGGTCCCATGGCAGGATTCAGAATCAGAAGCTTAGATACATCAGTGCTAAACATTTCACCACCACTCTATCCTAAAAAGAAGCAAATCATTTTAATAAATATACCTAGTCGACGTACCACATATCACTCAGCTTTAGAAGATGATGATTAACAAAGTTTCTTTATGTATTACTGAAAGAAATGCTTTACTTTGCGTAAACTCACCTGTGCCAATTAGGTACAATGTCCAAACCATGTTAAAATAGTGAAGGAAAAATTGGCTCTGAGATCTGAAACAACATATTATACAAGTACCCAAATTTACTCC
Source organism: Polypterus bichir lapradei (assembly GCA_026402145.1). Lineage (NCBI taxonomy): Eukaryota > Metazoa > Chordata > Cladistia > Polypteriformes > Polypteridae > Polypterus > Polypterus bichir. The sequence continues at coordinate 14,824,351 of JANRMT010062813.1, read as the reverse complement.
ACTCCAAATTTACTCCGCAAATTAAGATTAAAAATGCTTTAGAAGTGTACCACTTATCTGAGAGTGTGGAGGAGATCTTGTAAATGAGAAATGCAAAATTTCCCTACAGTGTCTTGATTTGGAGAAGGGCACTTAGCGTCTCCTATAACTAAGTAATGTGGACTACTTTAAAAACTTAAAGGAAAAAGGATTGTTTTTCCAGAAAACTGCACCTTAACTACTTTGCAAAGGAGGAAATGGATTGGCTGGCATCTCAGCTGGGATGGTTACTGTCTCTTTTTCAGATAGGAATTTCAGCATAATGGAATGGTAGGTTACGATTTGAACACCAAATGAGCTGTGTGGGAGTTGTACTGTTGGAGTCAATTAGTGATACTAGGAGTTGCTGGGAGGAGGATCCACTGTCAGCTGGAGTTTCCACCTGACATGGATGCGCTTCCTAGGTACGACACTGACCTGCAGGAAATGCTCCTGGATCTTGCATAAAAGGGAGTCCTTCCACCTTACCCAGGTGAGTCAAAGTCAGGAGTGGAGAAGGACAAAGCTAACTTTGAGTGTAGGCGGTTGAGGAAAAAGAAGAAAGTAAGGAACACATATTATTGTACTTGCTGCTTTATGGAAAAGGTATTGTGCCAAAAAAATACTCATTTTGAACCTGGGACACTCATGTTTGGTGTTTGGGTTTGAGATGTCCCCTACAGGCCACAACTTCATCATGAAAGCTTTACTTTATTACTAGGTACATGTTCACATGGTAAACACTATAACATACTGCAGAGATTCAAAATTATTTTTAAGTGTACAACCCTATAACTTGTTCTGACATATTTAGTAGTAGTACTAATAGTTGTGGTACAAAGTACAATGAAATTCTTTTTTCCATGTTTGCTCAACTTGCAGTACAGAGCCATAAATTAATTAATCTTGAACAACATGAGCTCATCTTTTTATCATAAATTATTTGGCTCCTATCCTTTTCAATTCTAAAATCAATCATGCAAGTTAAGAGACTATTGCTATACTACATTTTATTTATATCACTTTTCATAGTAAATAATCCTTCAAAATTTATTCAACATTTATTCATAAAAATAGCAAAACAGATACTGTTTTCTTTCACAAAAAGTTAAACCTGAAAGAGGTTAATAATGTGAAGATGCAACTGATAATAACAGATTTATTACCCTTGTAAATGTCCCACAAGCCACTAGAGAGCACTGTGGGTTAGGTTCATAGAAATACTGTGGAGGACTGACAGTCTAGCCCACCTTGGTCACACCCTGTGGTATGGGGAACCTGCTGGGAAACCTGGTGCTGGTAGTGAGTGTTGCTTACCTGATCTCTACCCTCTGTCTGATTTGCACTGTATATGTGCAGAATGTACATGTATGTGTACCGTTGATTGTCTTTTACAACACTGCCCACTATCAACCTTTTATTTTACAATGTGAGCAATCATACAATTTGCATTGCATATGTGAAGTGCCCTATGTCAGCTTTGCACCCGTTTTTCACAACTGCACTAAAAATTTGGTTTTTCAATGCTGTCCAATCTACTGCACATGTGTATTATTTTACAACACAAGTCACCTGCTTAATGTTGCACATGTGAATCATTTTTTATATTGCTGTTGAGTTTGCTTTCATTAATTAATGTATTCTTTGCATTATTTTTGTACCAGCAGGGTTTTGATTGCTGGCAAGGTACCTTGCAAGTTCTTGAAAAAGGTTAACCAGAAGGGTTCATGGACTCAGGCTTAAAATCATCTTTTATTCGGTATACAGGAGGTGATGGAATTGAGAAATATCCACTGCAGATGACTGGATAGGTAGGAGGAAGAAAGGAAGGTAAGCCAGAAGAGTAGAGAGAAAAGGCCAAAATGGTGTAGGAAACAAAGCAAGGGGAATTTAGGGAGGCCAGAAGGCTTAGGTTTTATTTTCTTCCCTCACATGTTTCCTTTTGATCCAGCTTTGTTTGTTCACTTGGTTTGTTAATAAAGCCCTTTTTCTTTTATTACTTTTATCATTCTGGGATACTCACAAGTACCTCCTACACTCCACAGTATATTTGTACATATTTATTATGAAATGTAATTTGTTTCATTTACAATAAGAGAATGTGTGAGTGCCTCACTTTGTGGTTACTGAAACATTTTATTCCGCTATTCTGTATTGTACCAAAATAGGCATTACAAAATCTAATAATCAAAAGATTATTCAGTGCAGTGTTTTATTAAGTAAAATTCTCTATTTGCCCCATTGTGTGATGCTCATATTAAAAGACTCCTGTACAAGCACTTTTATGCATGTATTTTACTCTGGTGTCAGCCCTGCAAATTCAAAAACAATTTTACTTCCTTGCTAAAACTGAAAAAGGAGCTGGAAGCAGCTTGTTTCTAGTTTTAGGCTAATTGGACTACATACTGCATTCTTCTCAAAACAGTACTTAATTCTAAACTCACTACCAGTCACACGTGCAGTACATGTGACAAATTGCAGCCTCACAGGACTCTTTGAGATAATGATACACTGTGTCTGTGAACTGTCATCCCCACCTGCTGGTCTCTGCTAAAATAAGTTTTCAGCAGTCGAGGGTTGCTTCTTGCTTTGTGCTGTTTGCAGCTGGGGCAGGTTCTGACTCTCTGCAACACTCTGATGGATTAAACTGGCTCAGAAAAAAAAATCTGTTTTTATACTTTTAGACAGATTTAGATCTACACAACAATGATATTTGTTAACTTCAAAACAGAGTTCAACACTGGACGTGTGCAAACAATAAAAATGTTATGTCATTGTTAATTGTGAAGCATTGACTGAGAATAATATTTGACTTAAACTTTACCTTTTATTACAACCTTTTTGTTTTATGTAACTGGAAATTTAAAGCTCACAATATGATATCAATTTTTTTTTTCAATAATTAGATATCTTTTCCATGACTCTAGGCATATACAGTAATCTAAGGTATGACTGGGAAAGTTAAACAGGCTTCTATAAAATGGCAAAGAATGTGCTAAGCAAGCTACATTGTAATTTAATCTCAAAAATACACCCACATTCTTCCAAAAATTACTTCCACCATCTTGCAAGGAGGTGACTAGAGGGTAGGAGGCTATAAAACCAAGGTTAACACAAGGGTTGCATAAGACAGAAGGAGTTTTCACCAGTAGCCTTCAAAGAGAGAGACACTCTGTTCGTGAAATAAACTTTCTTTATACAAATGTGTGAGCACAAGGAATGATCAGAGCAATATGCCTGGCATGAGTGATTTGTACTCCAGAAGGGCCTTAAAAAGGGGCCTCTCTTGAATGAGAGAGACTAGAAGGTGACACCTGGACTTATAAACATGAGTGATCCTCTATACAAAGAGATGCATTGAGATAAAGAAGAAATGCAAGAGGCGGCATTATGTCCTTTTGGTTATGGGGTACATGGCTATCTGAAATTGCAGTAGGTTGAGGTAGTTTGGAAGCTACCTAACACATGATGTCCTTTAAGGCAATTATAAGAAGTCACTTCTAACTGGAAGTAATTCCATAGATTGGCAAGAAATGGTCTAAAGATGGGGTTGAAAGCCAACTCACAACCAGAGGCTAAATACTGCAAGTCTACAGTCAGAAGGATATCTGTTCCTGAAGGGTAAACTGGCAGAAGGAAAAGTGGCAAGTGTCTGAGATAAACAGACATGGGAAGGGGGTGCTCTAGTGTAATATTATGATGGATAAATGGGTGAGTCTTAACCATGAATATTTAGCACCATTTTTGTTTATTGCTTGCCTCTTTGTTGTTTGACTGGGTGTGTTTTAGATGTCCTCCTATTATAGCCTCCTCACCAAGTATCACTAAAATAATATAAAGCCCATCTCAAAGTAAAGTTAGTATAGTTACTACAGTATAAAATTGTTTTCTCTACGGAATGCTGAATCAGCATTAGCATTGGGTCCTCTTTGTTGGTTCACGTTTCAGTAAGTTATATGTAGACAGTATTGTAAGAGTGTAGAGGAGGACAGGAGAAAGGTGTGCTGATACCATTGTATTAATATTCAAAACAAGACTGTGATGCAAATTATCAAGCCCTATATGTGATAACATGATCTGACCCTATAGCAGGCCAGATGCCACTGTTGTGGTCATAAATGTCCTGAAGAATGATGATGTCCAGATGCTGTGTTGAAATTAGCTTCTTTCCATAATCCCATAAAGCACCTTTGTGATGCCTTGGATTGAAACATTTGGAGACATGACCCTCTGCCTGCCAATGGCCAGCAACTGCTGCATGAATGGGATAACGTACACAAATGTGGTTTAAGAGGCTCAAAAAAAATCTGTGTGCCACAGCATCAAGCAGTGGTGGCTGCAAAAGATGGACATGCAAGATAATGAAGGACGATAAGATTACTGTCATTGTTCACAGTTGTTATTATTTTCCTGATATTTTTATATTCTCATGTGTTTGGTATTATTTCAGCAATGAAGGCAGAAATCAGAAAGGTAATGCATTTCTTTGTTCAATAGTGTATACCTCTGAATTATACCTATGAACTCTGTTTGGGGCTCTCAAGAGACTGAGCGAGGACTCTGAGTGTCTGGGCTTGCAAGTGTCCTGGATAAAAAACAAGATCCAGGCCTTTAATGAACTCTTGGGCACAGCCATCAGCAGTGTGTCTGTCTGTGGACAGAGTGTCGATCTAATCGAGAGTTTTACTTACCTAAGCAGCGACATTCCTGTCTCTGGTGACTCTTCCTATGAAGTCATTAGATGGATTGAGAGAGCATGGGGGTTATGAGGTCATTAGAAAGAGGTGTGTGGCACTCTCGATATCTTTGCAAAAGGACGAAGGTCCAAGTCTTTAGAGTCGTGGTGCTTCCTGTTTTTGCTATATGGTTGTGAGACATGGATGCTTCGGTACTGTGTCTCTTCGGAGAGTCCTTGGGTAGTACTGGTTTGACTTTGTTTCAAATGAGTGGTTGCTCATGCACTCCCAAATGTGGCGCATTACCTGCATTGTGAGGGAATGCCAGTTATGGCACAACGGTTATGTGGTGTGATTCCCTGAGGATGATCTGGCTCACAGGATCCTCATTGTTGAGGACCAGGGTGGCTGGACCAGGCCAAGGGGATGCCCACGTAACACCTAGCTGCAGCAGATAGATGGTCATTTCTGGGTGGTGGGACTGGACCAAGTGTCTGCCTTGGGGGTTACCAACCAGGATCCTTAGCTGTTTCGTTGTGTGGTGGGTGCAGCAACACACTGTACTAGTGCATGCTCCCCAACCTGACTTAAACTGACCTATGAGTAGTGCAATCATACCTCTGCAAAAAATTTTCAAAAATATATTAATTACTCAAAAACTGAAAAAATCTAAAAATATAATGATACCAATTAATAAAACAAGCTGAGATGGCAAGTGAATCTGATACCCCTATCTGTGAAATGGTATTGTGAGATCGGATCCCTTCTTTCCAACTTCTTCTGAAATGCAAAAAGACCCTCTGTCGAAGTAAACTAACACATTACATTTTTGATGTAGGACTGTATTTATCTGATTTAGAATTATAACATTGCACATACACCCTTCGTTCGATCTGTAGTTAGTCCTCTTGTTACTTATGTTATTGCATTATGGTCTTGAGTTGAGGCACAGCTGAGGTACTGTTCAAGATGATGCACTTATACAGCAACATTTCAAACTGATATGCTTCTAACGGTTACTCTTTCTCCTTTCTGCCCTGGGCTTTTCACTGATTTGGCTTCCTTTGGTGCATTTTTGATGGGTCAGGGCTCGGAATATTCTAGTTATTTAGGTTCAGGTTAACTATTCTCACCTCCTCTTTCTTCTTTTATCTCAAGCTGAAGTCAGACCTTAAGAACAGTTCAGTTTAGCTATCTTCCCCTATTTCCCCTCACCTTCTTTATGAATTCTCTGTGTTCTATCTCCACATACAAAGCAATTCTTCACTTATTTTAGGCTGCTTGAATAGAGGCCTTACATGACCCCTGTATTGGAAGCATGACCTCCCATCCTCTCCTCCTTTATCCCAGAATTCAGTTAACAAAACAAAACATTTTATTCATCTTCAAAAACCTTACCAACATATTCAGTTTAAACTCCAGCATTACCTACATTTAACACCTTGAAAAGTGATGCACAATGGGACTAGCCAAAGACTATTCTCAAAATGTCTACTGTATTTTCTTTAGCATATTTTGGGACTGTTCCTCTGTTTCCACCGTCTTGTCCTTTGTCTGTGACCCTTTTTATTGAGTCTATTATTTTGATATTCCCTTCTCTCTCTATATATGTTTCTCCTGTACCTCTCTTCTCTTCCTTGGCCAATATTTTTTGAATAATTCTACGTCCTAATTTCTGCAGGCTTTCTTTCTATAATCTGGTTGTTCTTGAACTGTGTATGTCCTGGATTGGTTGGTGATCCAGGTATCAAAAATTGTATGTCTGCTGCGTGGCATGCCAGGGATTTGTGAAGTGGAATATTTTAATGTTTTCAGACTTTCCTCTTAGCCTTTAACTTTCTTGCACTATAGTTTTCCTTTCTTCTCCTCACAGGGGGCTGTTTTCTTTTATCTATTTGCTATAAAATATGTTGTAATTGTTCACTTATTTTTTTAGTTGTTAATCACAACCTGATTGTTACATTTATTGTTACACATATTGCTACATTCAGAAATGTTACATGTGTCAGAGAACAAAGAGAAAAAAAATAACTTAACCTGACCAGCTCTGAAATGTAACTTCACATTTGGAAATGTATGGCAAGCAAAAAAAAGCACTATCTCCATGTAGAATTTCTAAATTATATAAGGTGAAACATAATAATTTTGTTAGGCTAGCAGATCTGCTGTGTCTTCCATACCAAAACCTGAACTGTCCATACTTTTATGCAGCAGTACCTTATGATTTATGTTACTTTATCTAACTATGTCTGTCTGTATAATCCTGTTGCAAACAGAATTGTGTCTAACAATAATAAAGGGTATCCACCTACCAATTTTATAGGCAGACTTACTAATTTACTTTCTTCCCACACAAGAGAGGCGAGAAGAGTTGTTAAACAATGTTCAGTTCCCTAAGATGTAGAAATTTTGTCAAGATAACAGAAATCACTTTTTCACCCCTTCCCACAATTTTCTATAATTTTACCCTATTTCCTAACCTCTCTCTCTCTCTCTCTCTCTCTCTTTAAGCCCCAGAGTCACTGTTTTAAGTCCAGAGAAACAAATTCTGGATAGGGTGCCAGTCCATCACTGGGTGAACACATACAGTCACAGACCAAATACACACTAGGGACAATTTAGCGTTGCCAAGTCACCTAACCTGCATATCTTTGGACAGTAGGAGGAAACCAGAGCACATGGTGGAAACCCACACAGGCATGGGGAGAACATGCAAATGCCATGCTGAGAGGACCCGGGATGCAAACCCCGGTCTCCTTACTGCGAGTCAACATTGCTACCACTGCACCACTTTGCCAGCCCTATTATTAAATGCAAATCTGATAAAGATTCATTCATTTCAAAATTTTGAAAACATCAAAAAAATACTATTTTATTTAAAACCTTTATTCCAAGTATGAAATATAAATGGTAAAGTTTTTTTTTTTTTATTAATTAGTACCATTTTGATTTACTGCACTCAGTTTTTACAGCTGCTTACTCATTCAAGATATCCATCCATCCATCCATTATTCAACCCGCTATATCCTAACACAGGGTCACGGGGGTCTGCTGGAGTCAATCCTAGCCAACACAGGGCGCAAGGCAGGAACAAATACCGGGCAGGGCGCCAGCCCACCTCAGGGCACACACACACACCCGGGACAATTTAGGATCGCCAATGCACCTAACCTGCATGTCTTTGAACTGTGAGAGGAAACCAGAGCACCCAGAGGAAACCCACGCAGACACGGGGAGAACATGCAAACTCCACGCAGGGAGGACCTGGGAAGCGAACCCAGGTCTCCTTACTGCAAGACAGCAGCGCTACCACTGCACCACCATGCAGCCCCTCATACAAGATATATTTTCAGTAAATAAATGTACAATATTTTAACTATAGTTATTTCGGCGTCTGAATATAAATTCTCAAATCTTGGCAAAATTTATTTCTCAAAAAGCATAAGGGTAAACTACTGAGCAAGTATTCTGATGTTAACAAAAATCATAATGTAAATGCACAGAGTTGTGCAAACAAGATCATAAAGATCACTGTCTCTCACACATATTTCTTGTCGATTTTCAAATTAATTCAAATTAATATTCATGGAGTGCCTAAACACTGACTGTTCCTTGCTCATTAATCAAATCTATATTCTGAAATATTTTTTTGAACTATATGTAAATTATCTACACCTCTCATCAGTAAGTACTTTCTCTTATTTACATTCTATAAAACGGCACACATTTATTTAGAAATGATTTCGTAAAATGTTTTCAGTATATACAAATGTTTATATTATGAGCAGATCTTTGCTAAGCCACAGAAACAATCATAAGAATGACCATAACTATTAGGTTTAAGTTCAGACTCCATTTTAATTGTTTATAAAAACTTAAATAAGCTGCTGATTTTAGTAGTTATATTTCTTTTAAATAAAAATGAACTTCCTCATAACCAAATTTTGTCACATTTTACTGTGAAATATTTTTTATTTTCAGACAAGTCAAAGCAAATATTTCATTTGCACTTGTTGGATATGTCCCTTTACACTCAAAAATAAATTTTAATAAGCTAGTCTAAGTGTCTAGATGTAGGCTGAAAAGAGTAGGCAGGTAAAAATGAAATAAAGGCTAACAGAGGCACAAGAACAGGTTTTGTCAAAGAGAGAGACAAATCAATAATCACACCAGCTGATAGGCCACTAACGTCCTGAGTAGTGTGTGTTTGCTGCAGCATATTTGGAACACACAGCAGGAAACACATCCAGGCACTGGTCATGTCAATAACTCACTAATTATTCTTGTATGTTTAAAAATGATTTAACAGTAGGAGTAATTATTGCAAATATGGGCATTTACTTGCACATCAACACATTCAAAAGATGGCACTAGAGATAAAAGTTTCATAATTTAAAAGTACACCTAGAAAAAAATATTACCATCAACAAAAGAATGTTTTTGTTAATTTTACAGGTCTACAATCTACACTGTGCATGAGTTATTTGCCACAATCATTTGTAGGTAACACTTAAATGCACATGGCAGCCACTCATAATACTAAATTAAATGGTTATAAAATAGCAGTGCCTTTACTTTGCAAAGAACTACTTGGTCTTATTAATGAAGTCTCAATTAAAGTCAACTTTGATAATCACCTTCTCACTACAACAAAGAAGAGGCATGTTGGGTCATTTGCACTAGTTGTATCTACAGGTGCCGGTCATAAAATTAGAATATCATGATAAAGTTGATTTATTTCAGTAATTCCATTCAAAAAGTGAAACTTGTATATTAGATTAATTCATTACACACAGACTGATGTATTTCAAATGTTTATTTCTTTTAATTTTGATGATTATAACTGACAACTAATGAAAATCCCAAATTCAGTATCTCGAAAAATTAGAATATCAATTAAGACCAATACAAAAAAAGGATTTTTAGAAATGTTGGCCAGCTGAAAGGTATGAACATGAAAAGTATGAGCATGTACAGCACTCAATATTTAGTTGGGGCTCCTTTGGCCTGGATTACTGCAGCAATGCGGCGTGGCATGGAGTCGATCAGTCTGTGGCACTGCTCAGGTGTTATGAGAGCCCATGTTGCTCTGATAGTGGCCTTCAGCTGTTCTGAATTGTTGGGTCTGGCATATTGCATCTTCCTCTTCACAATACCCCATAGATTTTCTATGGGGTTAAGGTCAGGCGAGTTTGCTGGCCAATCAAGAACAGGGATACCATGGTCCTTAAACCAGGTACTGGTAGCTTTGGCACTGTGTGCAGATGCCAGGTCCTGTTGGAAAATGAAATCTGCATCTCCATAAAGTTCGTCAGCAGCAGGAAGCATGAAGTGCTCTAAAACTTCCTGGTAGACGGCTGCGTTGACCTTCCACCTCAGAAAACACAATGGACCAACATCAGCAGATGACATGGCACCCCAAACCATCACTGACTGTGGAAACTTTACACTGGACCTCAAGCAACGTGGATTCTGTGCCTCTCCTCTCTTCCTCCAGACTCTGGGACCTTGATTTTCAAAGGAAATGCAAAATTTACTTTCATCAGAGAACATAACTCAGCAGCAGTCCAGTCCTTTTTGTCTTTAGCCCAGGCGAGACGCTTCTGACGCTGTCTCTTGTTCAAGAGTGGCTTGACACAAGGAATGTGACAGCTGAAACCCATGTCTTGCATATGTCACGCGTGGTGGTTCTTGAAGCACTGACTCCAGCTGCAGTCCGCTCTTTGTGAATCTCCACCACAGTTTTGAATTGGTTTTGTTTCACAATCCTCTCCAGGGTGCGGTTATCCCTATTGCTTGTACACTTTTTTCTACCACATCTTGTCCTTCCCTTCGCCTCTCTATTATTGTGCTTGGACACAGAGCTCTGTGAACAGCCAGCCTCCTTAGCAATGACCTTTTGTGTCTTGCCCTCCTTGTGCAAGGTGTCAATGGTCGTCTTTTGGACAACTGTCAAGTCAGCAGTCTTTCCCATGATTGTGCAGCCTACAGAACTAGACTGAGAGACCATTTAAAGGCTTTTGCAAGTGTTTTGAGTTAATTAGCTGATTAGAGTGTGGCACCAGGTGTCTTCAATATTGAACCTTTTCACAATATTCTAATTTTCCAAGATACTGAATTTGGGACTTTCATTAGTTGTCAGTTATAATCATCAAAATTAAAAGAAATAAACATTTGAAATACATCAGTCTATGTGTAATGAATGAATCTAATATACAAATTTCACTTTTTGAATGGAATTACTGAAATAAATCAACTTTGTCATGATATTCTAATTTTATGACCGGCACCTGTATATACTTAAAACAGAGTAAAAAATTCACGTTGAATGTATCTGGCTAGATGCTAAATAAGGATTCTACTTATGAAGTACACCTTAGTTAAGCTAGTATTGTGATACTACAACCTGGCATTTTAAACTACATCTTAAATACTCTATTATTCAGTTATTTTAATAAAAATAAAGTATAAGGCATGCATTTATATATTTTTAATCCACCTATCCAGTTCAAGGTCACATAGGCTTAGGCTTAAGCCTCTCCCATAACACTGAGTGCAGTTTTAAGGACCAGCTTCAGATGGGGCAGCAGACCATCCATCACAGGGTATACTCAGACAGACACTCTCATTCACACCAGGCAAATTTTGTGCCACCAATTAAAGGACAATACACATTTTGGTACAAGAAAGAGAAAACAAAAAATGCAATTGAAAAACCAACTTGAATATGGAGAGAATGTACAAACTCCATGCATGTCAAAGGTAAGCTAGGATTTGAAACCAGGACTCTGGAATTATGAAGCAAAAGCAGTAACCATAACTGTGTCTACTGTAGAATACTGGTATTTGACTTTTTTAATTTCCTGCATAGCTCCAGGAAGTAATCTAAATGTCCCAGTTAAATGAGTGGGTATTAAATAATTCATAGAAAAACTGTGTAAATGTGAAAAAAACTATGGTAACCCTAGATCTTTGTATTCAGCAGCTATAATTTTTCTTCCACTGTGCCATCCTTTCCAAACGTACTACACCTGGTATAAATCATATTAAATTACAGCATATGATCTCTATATATAATCTTCATTTGGATCTTGATCTTTGTTTGTCCTCGAATGAATTAGAAGAAGAAGCACTAGATGGCAGTAGAGAGACAGCTAAAACATAGGCATTGCATTAAGAATCTCCTCCAGGTTTATACTACTGAAGACTGTAGTACTCCAGTCACACCTCAAAACACAGACATTCAAACTAAACAATTTAAATTAACTAAAGAGATCTTCATTTAGATCTTGATCTTTGTTTGTCCGCGAATTCCACGCATGCGTAGACCACCTTCCAGTTTAGTATGTTGTTGTTACTCACGGATGTCAACAATGTGCCGGAATAACGAAAGGGGTGGTGGACAGTGTTACGCTGGTTAGCTCCTGAGGCCTGGTTAGAGAATGAGATTGCCGAAGATAAAAGGTACGTGCCTATGTAACATATGAATGAAAGAAAGACAGTGGGTAAAATGAATGACAACGTAACAGCACTTTCCGGAAATGATTATTGTTACGTTGTAGCCGGCGAGTGCTGTGCGTCTCACAGTTGTACCGTGGCTTGCTCACATGTCAGTGAATTGATCCCTATTTATGCTTTAAAGAGCCTGGATACCTATGTGTCCCCCTTTTATAACCATTGCTCCGAGTATATTGCCTTACTCTTTGGATTGCCACAAAGCAACCTGCGAGACTGGAGAAAGGTTGAGAAGACATCGTAAGAGGAAACAACAGCGTCGTGAAAACGAGACGGACTGTGAACGGACAGATGCAGAAATGCTCCTACACCACCACATAATTACGATTCGGACAGTGATTCCGAGTAGGCCGTTCCTATCAAATCAATATTCAAGGGTTTTCTTTTGTAATTTTGTTTCCCTTATAAAAAAAATCATAATGCTGTGCGATGAAGGGCCCAGTTCACGACTGGCAGCTGCGTGAAAACAGGGAGCCCTTCACAGACAACTTTAACACGTGCAACGTAGTTGGGCGCACATGGCTAGTATAGTAATATTATTTTATCTTATACATGTATGTTAAATACAAGAACAATATCCAGCAACAGTCAATAAATGTGAGAAAACACAGTGCACACAGCCAACATACTGCCTTTTGTGAACCAGCCACCACTAGTCTAAAAACCCCTCAAATATGGGGCAACTGATTACTTTAGGCACATCTGACAGGGGCCCCTACTTCCATTGTCCTTCCCAAAAATAGAATACAATCAACATGAAATAATACTGCCAATAACCAGAGCTTACATACAAGAAGCCAAGATATGAGCTATGATCTATTAGCCCTTGCAGCAACCTAAATAAACTTCAGCACCATTCTGCTGAGATTATAGCAAACATCCATAATTAACTGATGACATAGTAGGTAATGACAGTTAAATTCTTTATGCAGGCTGTATATTTTGAAAGATGGCTTGGTTACCGACCAGGAAAAGGCAGCACATCCATCCTCCAACCCACTATATCCTAACTACAGGGTCACGGGGGTCTGCTGGAGCCAATCCTAGCCAACAAAGGGTGCAAGGCAGGAAACAAACCCCAGACAGAGCGCCAGCACAGGGCATATACACACACACACCAAGCACAATTTAGGATTGCCAATGCACCTAACCTCCATGTCTTTGGACTGTGGGAGGAAACCCACACAGACACGGGGAGAACATGCAAACTCCAAGCAGGGAGGACCTGGGAAGCGAACCCGGGTCTCCTAACTGCGAGGCAGCAGCGCTACCCACTGTGCCACCATACCACCAAAAGGCAGCACATTGCGTGTTGCGTGTTGATTATCATTCAGGGGTGCATTTGTCTGACACTCTGGCAGAGGGCACTGTGTTTTGGTGGCTGCCTGAATTTAATGTGGATGTGAGTCCAACACAGAGGTTTAAAATCACCTCTTGCCTAAAGTCCTATGTAATGGAACAGACTGGATTTTCCAATTAATTTACCTGTGACTAAAATAGAAAAGGACAAAAGAAAAGAAAAAAACAGTACAGAAAAGGTCTGAGCAAAAGATGACCCAAAATTTGTGCATTCAAGAAAGATTATGCAGCAAACCCCAAATGCAAAATAAAAATAATTCAAAATGGACAATAATTTGAGTTCAAAACCAAAAGACAAATAAACTACTGACTGGCAAGGGTTTGTATAGAATGTCCAAAAATGTGGACACTGTGAGCTGTGTGCTACCAGATTTTTATATTATGGCTCCCATGATGTCAGATGTCACATTACCCACGTGTTGTGGCCTAACAACAGTATAGCAACAATAAGCACCTGCAAAAAATCAAAATGATGTTATGGTAAAGCTAATTATTGAATAAAAGAATGATTTCAATAAGTATTAAAATAATTCAAAATATCTCAGGGAATCATGCCCCTAGGAACAAATGTATTTTGAGTCTGCAGGAAAATATTCCGGGATATTAGCCAAGTTAGTACACAAAATTCATTTATATCCTTCTTTATTTTATTAAGGTTGAACCAGAATTAGTATCACAAAGTTCTTTCTTGGAATGTTTTTCATTTTTTATGTTGTTGGCATGCTAGTCCCTTGCAAAGTCTTTCCATCAACTGGTTGCATACTGCCTTCTTTGATACTGGAGTTGAATTGATATAATTCTTCAGTATCACTTCCATCATTGTGCCCACTAATGTCCCACATCTTGCACCATGAAAATCACAGTGTCCATTAAGAGAACAAAAAAGAATCAAAAGAGCAAAAAATAAAAATTATGAATACATTAGAACAAAGAAACATATAAACTAATGTATTCCTGAATATGATGTTTACTGCTATTGTATGAACAATGAAAAACCAATGATAAATGGCAATTATTTAATAACACATATAAAGAAAAGCAACCACAATAATGAATCATCCAAGAGATCCAGATACTTTAAGCTTGGGTTGGTAAAATGGATGTTGTGAGACTTAAATAGTGTCCAAAAATTATTGTGAGGAAACAAAAAGACCAGGAGAAGATACACATAGGTTAAAGATATGGTCGGAAAAGCTAGGAGTCAAAGCCAAAAAGAGCCAAATTAACTAAGCTGCCATGAACCAAAGAAAAAAACTTGAATCAGAAGTAGAAGTCAAAGTGAAAGTCAAAAGAACCAGACAACTTAGTGTTAGGGCCTAATTGGAAAATAAAGTAACTATGGTAATACTTGAGAGATGTAAATTCATTCATCAAGGGACAGTGAGTGTTTAGACCATCACTATATTTATCAAATCCCGTAACATCAGCAGCATGACGGTCATGCAAGGCACTGTGTTTAGCAATAGAAACAAGACAATAATAATAAACTTTACAAAAACAATTCAAATTGAAAAAGACCACAAAAACAGAATCATTTGTATAAAAACACTATAGAATACACAAAAGCATACATATAAAAGGCATTTATATTACAATGGGTAAGAAGACACCTGGGGGAGTGAGTTTTCTTTGAGACTTTTTTTATTGGGGGAATTTAGTTTCTGGCATTCCTAAATTGTCCTGAAAGTGTTTAAACAAGTGTGTGCATATGTGTGTTCCCCATGTGATGGATCGGCATCCTGTCCAGGTGTTGTTCCTGCCTTGTATCTCATGATTGCTGGGATAGGCTCCAGCATCCCCATGACCCTGCCTTGAATAAAGGGGTTAGGAAGATAGACTGAAGTGTACACTGTAGTTTCACTTTATGTCACTTTCATTTTGATCATTTAAAATTATGCATATATTTCTGAAACATTTGTTTTTTAAGAGCACCACCATTTTGGTTTTGGTTTCCATGATGTGCCTAATTGTTACAAGGAAGTATGATCCCAGAAGTCTTGCTCAGTTTTGTTATGTTCCAGCCGGGGTTTCATCCTTAATTTAATTGTTTTATTTTATTTAATATTTTTGATATTTTTACTTAAGAAATGTTTTGTAAAAATTAATTATTTTGTTTTCTAGGTATTATATTATTTATTGATTTAGTATTTATGAATAAAGTTAGTTTGTTAATGTCTCTTCTTTTTTAATACCTGTTTTTTGTATCCTTTGTATGCAGCCTAGGGGGAACAAGGTCACCTGACTCTGCAACAGGGGGTTCATGCTCAGGGGTACTTAAGAAGAAGTTTGAAGATTGTACTTTTTGTTTTCATTCTTGAATTTTGTGGTTTTGACCCATGCTATAAGACACTGACTCTCATTTACATCTGTTGGATTTTGTTCACTTCAGGTTTGCCTGATCCCCCTTTTTTGTACATTCCTGTTTTTTGTAATGATATTTATTCATTTTGTAACTTTCTAAATAAAAATGTAAATATTCAAAGGATCTGGTTTAGTTTTATTGAACCAGAGGTTTTTTATTGGGGGGGGGTTCCCCTCGCTCCCCTCGCTCCCCTTGATATTTGTGACTTTAAAAGCCTGTGTGCTACATTTCTGGCTATGTACAATTCTTAACTAGAAAATTTTGACTTAGTATTTTGGAATTTGGTATTGGCTTTGACACACAATCTTTGTTATTATGGTTATACAGTGGTACCTTGGTATACGTCCGCTTTGGAATAAATCCAACTTGGCATACGTCCTGTTTGGACATGAAAAATTTTGCTTGGTATACGACTTTTGTTTGGAATACGACTCGCGTGCTAGAACACCGTGCGCTACCCTTGTTTACCTCTCTTGAGACAAAGCCACAACTGCCCACGAGTGACAGTACACCAGTTGCTAGCATTCAGTAAACAACCTCCACAATAACTCTCTGTGAATTTTCACGTGATTTTGTGTTTTTTCGCGTAAATTTGAATTGATTGTTGAAAAGTATGAAGGTGGCATGCGTATCCGGGACTTGGCTGCTGCATACCGTATGCCGAGAACGACATTATCTACGATTGTGAAAAACAAAGACGTTATTAAAAAGTAAAGTGAGGTTAAATTTTCATTTATTTCATCTAATTGCTTTTGTATTTATGTATTTTAGTATTAAGCAGTGTTTAAATTATTTCATACAACCCCATCAATGTATAATATGCCAAAAACAATAGGATTTTTTTCATGGGAACGGATTAATCATTTTCCCTTTATTTCTTATGGGATAAATTCGTTTGGTATACGTCCTGTTTGGTATAAGTCCAAGGATCTGGAACGGATTAAGGATGTATACTGAGGTACCACTGTATTTTGGTTAACTTTGCTCAAATACTGTCTGCCAACTTTCCATCTTGTGGCAGTATAAATGTTGAAGAAAGGAATGTTTATTTTGGTGAAGTTGGCAAGTGGGTAAGACACCCACCTCAAGACCTGTATAGTCAGGCTGAGAGAGGCAGCAAAATAGTGTTTCCCTTTGCTTATTTGTACTTTGTGTTCTCCCTTGTCAGTATTCCTCTATTTTGTGGGTAAACACACTATTATTCCATATTCTGGTGTCCTAAGTGTTATTCTGGTTTGAGAGGGCTTCTGGTAGTGAGGTTCCTCCTATTGCAAATGCATAAATATAAGATCAATATAAATGTATTCAATTATTATTATTATTAAATGTTGTGTGCTCCACATGACAACTTGGCAGCTGTATGCACTTACAGTATATAGTTTTATATTAGTCCAACCAAAATAGTTAAATACGAAAAATTATTCTTTTTCTTTATTTTGCAACCAGTTAAGGGTATTCCATAACCATGAAGTGCTGCAGGTGAGTGTTTGGTTCTAAAATAACAAAGATATTAAAAGGTAACTTACAGTCACCAGTTACCTAATAGTCATATCTTTGGGATACGAGAGAAAAATATGGAATGCCTAGAGAAAAATCCTCTGAGACAAAGGAAAAATGTTCAGACTCCAATGTCTAGGCAGGGATATAAATGCAAGATTCTGGAGTTGCACACAGGAGTGCTAACCTCTGCAGCACCCTCCACACTGACAAGGCTAAATTGATTACAAATAAGTATAAAAGGCTGTTCAGACTGGTTCTGGCTCTCCATAAGTCTGGACTGAAATCAGCAGCTTCAGAAAAAGGATGGATGAATAGACAGATTTCTCTAATAAATAGATTTCTTTCTGAAAGTCATGCTGTGCAATGAAATGCTTTGCAGAGATGCCATCAAATTTGTGTAAAATAAATCCTGAAAGTTATAATTTTGTTTAACATGATCTGATAAAATAAAGGTTTCCCAATACTCCAGGTGGTTTTTGCAGGATTTATCCCAATAAATTGCAAATATATACTGGTGTTACAGCTGTCTGAATGTTCTTGGGTTATATGAAACAGACAAGGCTTGGTAAAAATATCAGAATATATACTGTAATGTACACAGAAAAAGTCCTTAGTTACATATAAATATATGTATATTTAACATATTCTTTGATACAAGTCAGTAGTGTGGAAGGAATGTTTAGGATATGATGGATTCTATTAGCACTTTTTAAAAGAAACCCTGGAACATTCCAGCCAAGTAATGATAAATACTTGAAAACATACTACTGCATCAGAAACATCCTATTGTCCATTTAACCAAATAAGCTGTGATTTAAGCATCAAATTTCAAACACTCAAAAGATAATATATATGGATACTTTGTGGAAACAGAATAATAATAATTGGCTGGACCTCACATTCAAATTTAAGGAGCCAAACTTCCCCAAGTTTGTTAGTGTCCACAACAAATATTTTACATGTATAACAACATGAAATGTAAGATGCCATAAAGGTTGAAAAGAAAAAAGTTAATACAGATTAATAGAGATTAAATGAGAAATTAGGGTTCCAGGTAACAGTATAATTTTAATGCTAGAAGAAACAAATGCACTAGTTAAAAAGGTACCTACAAAACCCTGCACACTGTTCACAAACAAAAAAATTAAGGTATCCATCTGTAGAACTTTCAGCTTTTATGAAAATCTCCCAGTGGTATTCAAATATCCAAGCAGTGTTACCTATATTCAGAGGTCCACCAAAATTGTTTACAAAACATGTAAACGTCATTTGGAGGCAAAAATGATTAGGTAAGTTTTAGAGCTAGGCAATTTGTCGTCAAAGATCACTGATTTAAAATCAGAGTGGGATGAAGAGTATTCATCAATGCAATACATCTAATGTTAATTAAGGACCACTTTCGAAAAGCATGTCACATTCGCCAAATTCCTCCCATACCCATCTAAATAATAAAAGGTAATTTCCTCAACTCATCCATGATCTAATATTTTTTAAATATAATCCTAACAAAGCCATTTAAAGTTATGTATTATACTTTGGTGTATTTTTTTTTTCTTTATTTGGAAAATGTTTAATCAATGTTAAATCAAAAAACAAAAAAAAGAAAAATAATGACAACATTTATTCTCCAGCAGGTTTGGAGAGCTGCTAAGGTTTTAATAAGAATATTATTAGTTACCAGCGTGGCAAAAATAGAATGATTTTATATGCAGTAAAAACCACATTTGCAAAACAAAAAAGGTCCTTTATCTGCCACTTTAGGAAGGTCAGGTTCTGCTACAGGTCTAGAGACCAGTATATGGTCCCTGACTAAGAAGACTGGAACATTGGTGTTCTTCAAGGAAACTGACACCTTATTAGGCTGTCTAGAACACACAACTGTGACCTGTGACAATTACACAGGACTCAGGGGTGCTGGGACATTACGGGTGGTTACAGGTCATTCTAGCTTGGTGTTTCTTAGTAACCAAAGCGAGCCACTTCAGAAATGACCCAAGAATAACATTTAAAGAGAGACGAGTAGAGGAGACAGAACAAGACAGAAGAGTTTGGGGAAAGGGTTTGTGGGTGGTTTGAAGAGACCAGAGTCCCATATAAGAAAAATAGAGATTGCAGATTAGAAAGGAATGGTTTAACTTTTTTCATGGACGCTTGTTGGTTTTGTCAGCACTTGTTTTGTCTATTTTATACCTCACTTATATGTATTGTATGGTATATTAAATATACTGTTTTCTTTACATTTAGACTCCTTGCTAAAATTCTTGGTAGGATGATAAACCAAATAGGTGCATTTTATCACACAGGAAATAAACAAGCAATTCTTCTGTCCTTTACCAATATTAAAAAAATGCAAGGAAATAAAAAACAAACGCATATTAAAATATTGGAAACAACAACCTTTATTACTATGCATATACAGGGAGAGCAAAATTTGCTTTTATATTTTCTGAGCATTTTATTTCATAAAGCAAACACAAAACAAAGCATAACTCAAAGTAAAACTGGCTTTGATTCTGTTTATTTAAGGTCATTTTGCTATATATTGCTACCTTAAAACTGTCCTCCTACTGCACAATTTGCACCTTTTTTCCTAAGAAATCTCCCCCTTTCCACCTTTGTCAGTGCACCAAGGCCCAAGCACACTAAGCTATGCAGGATTAAACAGCCTGTCTTTTGTTTGGTTGCCATTTTAGTGCTTTATATAATTTTCCTCTAATCAAGGGAATCATGTGACTTTATGCTTGAAGAGGCACAGCTTTTCAGAAACATCAGTGAGACAGGCAGAGGATTAATGGCTGTTGTTTCTCTCCCAGATTTAATCAGAAACAAAACCATTTTTCTGTTTTTGAACTTCTGAAAAACCTAAAAATCCATGTTTTCACATTGCATGCAGCATTTTATCAAATGTATACTCTGGAATGTTCAACATACAAATGTATAATATGATGTCTGTACTGAAATCAAACAATAAAAATAAACCTGTCAGCAATAAAACACTGATAGTTAAGTATGAAATTAAAGGTAAATTCATTGTATTTTGCCTGTGTACAATGAGCTATAAAATCTCAGCCTTACATAAAGGCATCTGCAACAAGGTTTAAGCTACTGGAAAATCTGAATAATGCAATCATGAAAACTTCAGGGTCCTTCCCTTGGTCAATAAATTTGACTGATGTATGATATTTGTTTATTTAAATAAACTTATTATTCCCTATATTATTTCTGCTTACTAATGAATCTGTGCTATGTTCATAATCCAAATATCAAAAGCTGTTTATAAAGAAATATGAAGAAAAATTTTATTCTTTACATTTTACACTAATAAATTAATTCCTTATGTTGTTTTTATTATACCATCATTATAGGATCCTTATTATCACATATACAGAGTACAGTGAAATTCTTACTTGTTTCTGCTAATCATGCAAAACTAAAACTGTTGATTAGTTTTCTGTTTGGAACAAGAGTTAAAAAAGAGTTTGGAACAAGGTGTTAAAATTAAAAGGTCAGATACCTTAGTACAATTTTAAATTTTAGAAACACCATTAGTGCCACTGGTTGGGTTTCCTAATTCTCCTCTTGTCTCCTCACAAACAGTAAAAGTAACCAAATAGGACATGCATCTCTGGAAAATTCCATGACTATGCTTGTAAAAAATGTACTCTTGTGAACATAATCTAGTTAATTTTAAACAAATGTTATCCACTAAAATTTGGCCTGTTTATCAAATGAACTGCCAAAAAGACATTCAGCAGTATAATGAGAACTTAGATAAAAATCAAAGTGAACATTCTTTAAACAAATGTTTTCACAGTCTCTTAGTATAAATGTGTGCAGAATGTATATCCATAGAAACAGAATAATAAAGAAAGTGTTTTTTTTTACAAATTAATATTGTGCTCATGTAAAAGTAAACATTGTTATAGAAGAGAAGAGAGATCTAAAAACAGCAAATATGATCAAGTCATTTTCCTTAATCCTTAAAAGTTTGCTGAGAAGCAATTCTCACAGGATTTTTTTTTGTTTCACAGCTAACTTAAATACATAAGATTTTATTACGTTATAGGCAATCATTTGTGTGATAAGGCTACATGCTGACACAAGTAAAAAATAATACATGAACATCTGCATTCATATTAGTGTTTCTGAAACCTTCATTAGGCACCTTATTGATAGAGTCCAGTATGAAAAAGAAGATAAACATTCAGGTGGCACAATGGCTCAGCTATTAATGCTTCACAAGACTGGGTTCAAATCCTGACCCAGTTACTTTTTGAAAAGTCTACATATTATCCCAATGTCTGCAAATGTTTTGGCCCCACATGTCAAGGACTTTCATATTAAGTTAACTGGCAGCTCTGAATTAACACTTTATATATGAGTGCGAATTTGTGTGCAAGTGTGCTCTGCAAAGGGCTGGAGAAAGAACTAGCAGTATTAGTGTTTGAAATCCTAGACTTTGGCCACTAGATGACACTGTATATTATGCTTAAATAAATATTATACCTGGTTTTAATACAAATGTTTGAAGAAATCCATGAACAGCAAAAGTAAAGACGACCTCATTAATTGAGCAAATTAACCATTATTAACTTAACACTCATATTGACTATACAGCTAATTTGAATTTGTGTTGAGAAATTTAATTGCATGCTGCATTACAAAACCCAATATATACTTACTTGACATGTTCTTTGAGCGAAATGAGTAAAATGACACCTGAGTGCAGCACTTAAGCTTTTCAGATAGTGAAATGTAAGTGTGGCAAATGTAGCTTAACCTGGGATTATTTTGAGCAATAGCATGACATAGCTTTACCAAGGAAAACTGTGATTACCAATTGTTAATGGAAATCACATTGCATATAATGATAGAAAAAGACATGTCAGCAATCAATGTGGCTGATGGCAAAGGCATTCAAATAATTATTTTGACCTAGGCTACTACTTATTTCTAGAGTCACTTACATGAACTGTAAGTTCATATCCATAAATGACTTATACACGTAATGGCCACAAATTCACAAGCCCCTAGCACCTGGGCCTCAATGGCTTGATTTTTTCATACACTGCAAAATGTTTACCCTAGAGAATTTACTTAGTGACTGCACGCACACTTCATTGCACTATGGGCAATACCAGGTACCCCTGTTTGTGCATAAATAAAACATTTTCTGTGAAATTAACTGAACATTATTTTCTGTGTGTAAGGTATTGCAAGGTTAACAATCATTAATCAATAACTTAGGGATAACTATTGGTTATAAAATGTGATCAAAATGTATATCCATACTTCAAGGACTAGGTGCATTACAGGCTTGCAAAAACCACAGAGCCTCAGCAAAGTT
The DNA here is from genome assembly GCA_026402145.1 of Polypterus bichir lapradei. Lineage (NCBI taxonomy): Eukaryota > Metazoa > Chordata > Cladistia > Polypteriformes > Polypteridae > Polypterus > Polypterus bichir. The sequence continues at coordinate 14,801,574 of JANRMT010062813.1, read as the reverse complement.
TTTCAATTCACCTGAAGCAAAGTAACAGTATTATTTATAAATTTCAAATTGGAAAATATCTGACAATGGAAAAGCTGCAAATGTTACTACAGAAAGGAGGCAAAATGAATCTTAGTAAATAAGCCTTACCACTATCTCCTATAAAATTACTGAAACTATATTTTAAATAACCAGAAAGGATTTGTAAGGGGAACATCACACAAAACAAATTTGTTAGACATTTTCGAACAGTCAACTAGAATACTAGGCCAAGGCGAAGTTCATGGTTTACTTAGATTTTCAAAAAAGCACAAAAAATGGTTCTGCACAAAAGATTACTCCTGAAGGCTTGAAGTTATTGGCTTCAGCTGTAACTTATGAAATTACATTGCAAGCTGGTTAATAGGCAGAAGACTAAGATTACAAATAAGAAGAGAATACTCCACATGGGGTGTGTTAATCAATGGAATGCCTCAGGACTCTGTGTTTGGACCATTACCTTTTCTAATTTATATTAATGATAATGATTTGAATAGTAAAGTTGTGAAATTTCCTAATAACAATGTAGCTGAACGAAAAAGAAAATTCAATAAATGCAGCAAACACAATTTAAAATTTTCAAAACTAGACAGTTATGAATTGCAGCTTGATAAAAAAAAGTACAAAATAAAATATGCAGATAAAATACACATTAATTATTAATACAATATGGGTGATGCTGACTCGCAGAAAATAGATAAAAAATACTAGACAATCCACAAATGTGATTTGCGATTAAAAAACTTTAATAATATGCTAGCTCAATATACAGTATATCCAAAAAATATGTAAAAATAAATTAACTGATATTATACTCAGACACTGTAATGTGCTATTGCGGCAGTGTGCAGAGAAGAGCTACTGTGAGGATTGCAGGTATGTCAGGCTAAGCAAGCGGAACCTTTTTTGTCTTGGCATGAGGAGACGGTCTGAATTTTTTTTTGTTTTTTTTTTAAATAGTGACTAACATAACATTCTCAGACCACGCTTAATCCAATCCAGGGTTGTGGGGTGGTAAACCCTATCCTTGAGGCAGGAAACAGTCTTGAAAAAGGTGGACTGGAAGGTCTTCAACTGATTGTAAAATTTCTTATGTTCTGTGTTTTTAAATATAGACTAATATATACAATATAATAGTATACCTGAACATACACTGTATTAATATCATAGTTATAAACATTATGACAACTGAAAGTGGATTGCTAAAATTGGTAACTGAACCTGCACAAGCCAATGCAAAAACAGTAAAGGTTATGGGATTCCACTCAGATTTTCATCAGTGGTCTAGTTAAGATTAAAACATTTTATTAACAAGTGTACTATGTTTTGGTCTGCTTCACATCAGGATGCAATGAAAATGTTCAAAGCTAAAAATAAAAAGTCATCAAAAGATAAGTTCACAGTGTCAATGAAAGTGTTTCAGGGTTATTGTTTTAAAACCAACCCTTTACTAAACATGTCTGTTAAATGTGTTTACTGTATCATAAACTGTAGATAAAACCTTATTTTCATAGATACTCTATTATGTTCTGTAAAATAAGCAGTTTTCACAAGGGTTTCTTATTGATCATTATTGTTATTTTTAGCTAATGAAAAAAAAATAAGTTTAATTAAAAGTTCAGCTCTTTTAATAAGAAATCAGAAAGAAAGTCAGCACATAAGTAACATGATGCAAAAATACATTGCACAATACAGTTTAATGTTTAAAATAAAATGTGTACACATTCAAGACCATTGAAACATAGAGTATCTTGCAAAAAATCAAGCTTCACAGAAAATACAATAAAAAAGAACCCAGATAGAATATACAAAAAACATATGCCAACAGCAGTACTAAAGGAAGAACAATTAGCTTTTATTAAAAGGCAAAAAGGAAGGTAAAATTCAGGTCGTTTAGATTTAGCAAAACAAGAATATGGTCTCCATTAAGATGACTCATGTTACATTACTCTTAAGGTAATGTAACATGCAAATAGGAAGGAAGAAGAAATGTTTCCAATGCCAATAAGCCTTACTTAAAGCACATTTACAATCATTGCAATGTTCTAATATCCTTGTTTATATAACGCCATACAATCACAGCCGCACCAGATGCACAGATGACAAAACGGACAAATTTCTGCATCAAACATGTAATGATTTACATATCATACAATAGTACCTAGCTTTAAAATTGCTTTATCAGTTTATATTCTACTCCTTGTGTTTTGAGTTACACTGGGATGTCAAACATGTATGAACAAGAACTAAAATATCTAGTAATCGCACAGATTCATGAAATGTTCACTATTTAGTGCAAATGCATATGCTTAAAGATAGAAAGTTATCCAATATTGATATTTATATGCAATCAAATCATGACATACCCGTGACCCTGTAGTTAGGATATAGCGGGTTGGATAATGGATGGATGGATGGATGGAAATCATAACAGAGATCTGGAGTAAATTAAATTTAAGTTGGAGTGATTGACATCCTGTAAATCATTTCACTGCCAACACATTTACTGAGAGATTTCAGACTTAAAACTTAAGAGAAAGACCTACAGTATACCCCACAAGTGAAAATATAGAATTACTTAGAAAACAGGATGAATGTGTAAAATCTGATAATAAACCATACTGTAGTTCTATTGAAGCCTACTTGCTAATTTGGTGTAAAGATAGCAAAAAATTGCATATCACTCTGTCTTAATATGAAGTAAAATATTCTAAAGTATAATTAGCATCAGCAGTCCAAACTTTATGTACATAATAATTAAAAAGTTTACTCTTAAGAGTAATTCTCAAATTGCCACACCCAAATTTTATAAACTTGTTATGTAACATTTAAAGAATCGAACAAAGATCTTAGTGTGTTTCTCAATTAATCTTAAACTAAAGACGTTTTGCTGTTATTATTTTACCGCAAGTCTAATAATGATGAATTATTGAGAGCTATTAATATTTCATATTATTCTTGTGTAAACCAAAACAAATATGACAGAATATGCAAGTTTCTTTTTTTTCCTTTACAGTGCATTTACTGTAAAAATGCATAAACAAAAGATTGATGCTGCATTTTTTAAGCTATACATAAAATGTAACATGAAATAAAAGAACCCTTTTTTAGTTAAGTTTTAAATGTATTTGTATAAAGAGAAACATGGTTTTCAAGGAAAGGGTGCATGTTTTTTACATTGTACTAGTCATATAATATGTACTGCCAAAAAAGCCTTCACTGAAACTGTAAATCATGAAGTATTATCTACCAGCAGTTGAAGATAATTATTTTTCCAAGGATTTCCTCTTTCCTTTTATAATTTAAAAGAAGATTTCCCTACTCATCAGGGTTTCTCTGAACTGAACACTAGATTGAACTTATGACTGTTATATGAAGAGTTATACATATTAAACATGATAGTATTATGAAAATATAACAAGACAGACTTTTTCAAATTGACTTCCTAGATGTAAAATTCCCAAAGGGAGTCTCTCTTTGTTAAATTTGCTAACTTTCAGATAAGTAATATCTGTAGCTGAATTTGGCTTAGAAATTCAGTCTTTGCATTCTTCTCTGAGATTTTGTATGCTGATCAATAAATGATAATCCACTCATTCAAAAAGGTGAGAAAACCTTTAAATTGTATTTTGTGAACTGGCTCTTTTTATATTTTCCACACTAATTCAATCCAGGCCAATCTATACTATTCAGCTAACTTAACATCCTGTAAACATAAAGCCGGGTTGCTAACCACTGAACAACTTTGCCACCACTCTGAAAACTTGATAATTTTAAATATATTTATGCATATAATAAATGTTATTATGCTACTTTGTGTCACTGTCCCGAATTCTGAACCTAATGACCATCAAAACACAAATTATAAACATTCAATTTTATTGAATAAAGAAAGAAAAATTTGCAAGGTAAACTTAATAAGAAAATAAATTATCTGGATAATACATCTGGGCCATACTACACAGCTGGGAGCAGCTAGCACAGTTCCTCATGACCTTAGCCTCTGACTAATGTCCCATCATTCTTTCCTGTTTTGGGCAATCACCCATCTGACAAAGAATTTTTGTTGCCCATGTTTATCTGTTCCCGACAAACTAATTCTGAGTCAAAGTCAGACTTACTTGCCATTCAACTTTAAAACAAACACATGTACAGCCCTTAGAGAGTCTAAACCTCTGATCTATGATTATCCATACAAGGCTACAACCAGCTATTCATGCACATACTGGACTCCCAGCAGTAAATGAAGGGCAACCATTGCTTAGAGGCTACCCTTTTACACCAGTTACAGAAGAATACTATTCCTAGGCCTGAAACACAGCTACATAATAATCAAGGGCAACTTCTCCTAACATTCCTCATTACCATGGATCCAGAACGTTCTGCTGGCCTGATGTTTTTATCCTAGTTGGTACACTCTTTCCTTTTAGATCAAAATAATACTCTCCAGCCAGAGACTGCCATGATAGATACATTCAATACATATTTCCATCAATTCATTTTTCAGCTTAGGGAGTCTGGAGGTTAAAGCTTTTCTAGTCAGCATTATGTACAGGGTAGGAAGTTTCACTGGACCAGTCACACACAAACATCTTAGTATACTTTCTCAGGCTAGGGCAATCCAGCCTTGCAACTCAATCTTCCATAGGAAAAAATCACGTAGACCTGGAAAAATGTGCAAAGTCAAATTCAAAGTGTTTTGTCATGATTCTATACTTCTAAAACAACATAAACTTTGACATTACCAAAAACTACTTTTATATCAAAATGCTTAATGCTTTGGTACTATTAAAATGACATTCAGCTAACTCACAACTAACATGCATATCCATCTGCATATTGCCATCAATTGCAGGATACTGTTAATAACATGCAAAACATGCTGATGTTGTTATTAATGTCTGCTGTGGTAATCTATACTGAGTTAACATTTTAATACAATGAAACTAAAATGAATAAAAAGGCTTCAGTGATGGCGCAGATAAAGTAATTCATATGAAAACAGTAAATCAACAGAAAATGTAAAATAGGAAATCCTTATTATTTTTTAAACCACTAGGAGATTTAATGTGCATTAATTTATTAACCCACCCCCATACATTTTAAATACAACTCTAATTTTAAATGTCTAAATTTAGCATCTTTGAATTAGAACTACAAACAAATAAAACATGCCAAGCAACATCACTAATACAAAACAGAGTCTAAAATACTGCAATGAAATAATACAGTACAAGTTTTAAGACTTAAGTTGAATGTATATATATTGGCCCATTAAAGTATATTTAATAAAATATGTCTATTTGCAGGATACCATATGTACTTATACCCAAGTACATTTAATTTTTTTAGCAATCTGAATTCAACTGTTCTTTTTAGTGTCATGTGGACAGACAGACAGACAGACAGGAGTCCACTGATCAAAACATTTTTTTTCTAAATAGCACAAGCCTGCCTCTGAGCTTCACATGCCTTATATTACTTATTATCTGATAATAGAAATATGTATACCAAAAACAATTTTAAAAGAGTAATTCACAAAAGTAGCGTTCTTACCACCTATTAAGTAGATAATATTGAACAAGTCACATAAAAGAACATTTGACAATTAAAGATATATATACTGTGGAAAAATCTACTGAAGCTTTAAAATATCTCAAGAAACTTTTCACTAGGGAAAAGCAGATGTGCTAAATATACAAGATGTTCTATATACACTTTAACTTAGAAAGTTTGCACAAATGTGTGTGTGAGCATGTATCAGCACCACCTAAAGAATTTTTTTTTTTTTTTTCTAAAGTAAAGAAATTTAATTTACACACAAGGGTAGAGTTACAACTGAGACAGAACAAAACTTGAATTATAAGGACTGGCAAATCAATTTCCCAGCTAAAACATCTGCATTACTCTCATGTCCACTACACGTCTTCTATACTTCCTCATAGCAAGTAACTGTGCTATGCCTCCAACCAACAGATTACCTTTCTTTTGTATAAAACAGCCTTCTAAACAGATGGTTGAGGTTACTTTTGTGAACAGCATTCATCAAGAGATTAGTGGATATGCCAGTATGCTACTTCAATGCATCCTCCAGAAACTCTTCTTCATTAAGTCTGGTGTGCACCTATCACATGTAATGTCCAAGTGACATCACACTTAAGTCAGCTAATGACAATGATCTTCCATTGACCTGAGAAACATTACAATAATTGAGTGCACCTTTGAGTACAGATCTTTGGTCGCAGACAAGTTATTAGGTATGTTATTGCCCAGCCTAATACATCTCTCTCACTCTGTGAATATTCTGTTCTTTTTTGAGATCAGACATCTGCTCTTCCATTTTTAGAAGGAGTAGGTACTACATAGAAATTACAAATTGTATTTTGAACTGGTTATGCTTTGCTTGTTGGATTTAACAAACACCGAAAACAATAACACAAAGCAGTTAGCTAAGCTTTAATTCCCATTACATCCCATTGAAGAAAACTTCCACCAGTTAATCCTAGAATCTTGCACATACAAAGAAAAAATAGACATTTTTGATTAATAATATCATTAATCTGTACCTAACAAACGGAAATTAAATTTTCATGGAGTGGAAATGACCTGATTTTCAGCTGGACATCTAACACATATGGTTGAAGGTGACAACAGGGATGCTTATCAACTGTTTACTATTAGAAAGGACTGTGATTTGTGAGAAAACATAAATATCAGAAAACATATGTTGAAAACAAAATTACAGTTTTTTGTATATGTAGTGTATACAACATTATATACCACACATATATTGCAAATCTGGTTATTTAATCTCAAATCAAAAACATCACTGAACCTTAAAAACATAATTTTTCCTAAATACATGACAACACATTTTTAAAACTTCAGTCAAATTTTTAATATATGCATAAAGAATACTTAATGTATCTGAACCAAATAAATGACCCAATACCTTGGAAAGGCAGGTACTACAATAAACTTGAACCTTTGAAATTATTAAATATTTAGCTTGCCAAATCACTGGTTAGACCGTAAATATGGACAAAGATTTCCATTTTCATCTCTAGATATACTACAATCCTTCAAACAAAAATGAAAAACAAGACCAGCTTCACTTTGCATTTTATAATGGTTATGAACAATACAGCCCTCTAAATGTGCCTCAGAAATAAAAAATGTCCTTTGCAGTTTGTTTAGTCAGCTGTGGAGTCACAAACGCAAGCTGCGAACCAAAACACAAACAATCCAACTTTTCCCTGAACAATTCACTTATTGTAGCAGAAAAAAAAATCCTTACCCAAGCATATACAGACTAAAAAAACACAGACAAGAGATATTGTCTCTTTTAACACTGTTTTTGTTTTAAATCAGAATCGGGATTCTTTTTCTAGTAGGTATAAAAAAAGGAAAAGAAACAGAAACAAAGCAGCAACTGCTCTAGCATTCCAGCTCTACATCTGTCAAAATGCACAGGCCTCAAGTCCTAGACTCTGCAACACTCCTGATATTGTAGCTAATTGACTACACATGAATTAGACAGGAAAAACAGCACTTACCAGGGCAAGCACAGCCTACAGACATCTTCTCACATGTTTGACCCTGCTCTGAATGGAATGGTTGTGTGCACTTCGCACGGTGCTAGCATGGGTTTGCTCTACAGATCAAGAAAAAAGGGGATCAGTCAAGAAATAAAATGCACAAATAAGGGTCCTTTCTGAAGCAGGAAGAAGGAATTATATTCCTGTACAGCTAGCTGTGCTCTGAGTCATTAATATGCAAATTACAATGCTGGTGGGAGGAGAGAATGAGTGAGGGAGAGAGAGAGAGAAACAGGGGAAGAGAGACAGAGAGAGAGAGAGAGTGAGAGGGAAGGGGGGGGGGGGGGCTGTCAAAGTGACCTGTGAGACAGATTTCAGAGAATAACAACCATGTGATGAAGATTTTTTTAAAGATGTACTAGCTATTTTTTTTCTCTTCTTCATGGTTCTCCCGTCCCCTTTCTCTCTCTCTCTGCCCCCTCTGTCTCTCTCTCTCTCTCTCTCTCTTTTCCACTCACTTACAGCAGGGGCTCTTCACTGGGATGCCTGTGGAAGAATTTGGCTGGATCACTTGAGCAATGAACAGAAATATGCTGCCTGATGTTATAAAGCTTACAGTAGCACAGATGTCACAGCTCACCATTTTGGGAGTGAGACTGCATTTTTAAATGAAGGCTACATGTGTACAACATGTTTTTTTTCCTTTCTTCTTGTTTATATATGTCCTTTGTTGTATGTTATCCTTAAATGAAAGAATTGTTCTTTCCCAGTATTTACTTAACCATTCCAAAACCCTGAAATTGGATCAATAATTATTTAGATTAAGGACGGGTGGGTGTAGCACCATTTATTTATTGTCAAAGACTTAAATGAATGAACATAACATATGAGAAATTGGAAGTATGTATTTTACAGGATATGTCCAAAGATTCAAAATAAAGGAAAATATAAGTTGAATAATATTGTCTGTTTTATGCAAAAATAGAGGGCAATCAAATGCCATATAAAATAATTCACATTTATTTCTTAATTTATTAAATTCATAAGTTCATAAGG
>JANRMT010062813.1:14722188-14792562 GCA_026402145.1 Polypterus bichir lapradei | reverse complement strand
GCCAAATTAATTGATTCTACATGATAATGAAAGGCACACACTTTTTATATAAGGTCCCAGAATTGACAATGTGCTTCAGAGCAAAAACCAAGCCATTAGGTGGCTACAGAGCTTGGAGACAGGATTGTTTCAAGGCACTGATCTGGGGAAAGCTATAAAACACTTTTCTGCAGCACTGAAAGTTCCCCATGGCACAGTGGCCTTCATAATTCTTAAACTGAAGAAGTTTGGAACAACCACAACTTTTTCTATAGCTGCCTGAATGGCCAAACTGAGCAATCAGAAACAAAGGGGTTTTAGTAAGAGGAGTAACCAAGAATTCACTGTTCACTCTGGCTGTGTTCCTGAGAACATGTGAGGAAATAGGAGAAACTTCCAGAAGGACAACCACTACTGCAACATTCCACTGTTCTGGGCTTCATAACACAGCAGTCAAAAGACATATGAAAGCTTGCTTGGAGTTTGCAAAAAGACAACTAAAGGACTCCCAGAACATGTCAAACAAGGTTCTCTGGTTTGATGACACTAATATTGAACTATCTGGTTTAAATTCTAAGCATCAAATCTGCAGAAAATCAATGGTGGCAGCTATGGTATTGTTTTTCAGCAGCAGGGACTGGCAGACTAGACAGTGTTTAGGGAAAGCTGAATGGAGCAAAGCACAGAGATATCCTTTATGAAAACCTTCTCCAGGGCACTCTGCACCTTTGAATGATCTTCCAACAGGACAATGACACTAAGCACAAAGCACAAAAACAACACAGGAGTGGCTTAGGGACAACTCTGGAAAAGTCCTCAAGTTGCCAAGTTAAAACCCAGACTTGAACCCAATCAAACATCTCTGGAGAGACCTGAAAATAACAGTCTACTGAAGGTCTCCATCCAGCCTGACAGAGCTTGAGAGGATCTGCAGAGAAGTATGGCAGAAAATCCCCACATCCAGATGTGCAAAGCTTGTTGTGTCACACTCAGGAACACTCCAAGCCATAATCACTGCCAAAGGTGCTTCAATGAAGTACTGAGCAAAGAGTACTTTTGTCAATGGGATATTTAAATTTTTTATTTTTACTAAATTTGCAAAAAAGTTCAAAAAATCTTGTCACTTTCTCATTCTTAGATATTGAATGTGGTTTGATGTAGGAAAAATAATAATGTAAATGATTTTAGGTTGCAAACATAAAATGTGTAAAAAGTGAAGGAGTCTATATAATTTCTGAAAGCATTCTGCTTCAAATTATTAACATATACCATGTTGTTCACACAGGGGAAACTGAAGTGTTACACCATTTTTTACAAATGCACAAACATCATTCTCAACTTCTGTACATAATACCAGTTGATAGATTCTGTCTGCAGCTGGTGGGAATGAATTAAAAATTTAGCCAAGGAGAGACAAAATGGTGAAATGAGATACATAGACAATTGCTAAAAAGTGTTTACTAATATTTGTAAATACAAATCTTCGATATTGCATAGAAGGTGAAGATAATGGCTCAGCATTGGATCACACTGGATCGGTAGCCTCCATTTTTAAACAGGGGTGGAACAGCATGTGCTCCAATTATTGACAGATTACAGTCTTCAGCCTCACTGAGAAAGCATAGACAAAGTTTCTAGAACAGAGACTCAAGGGAAATCTTTACATCTAGGAAAAAGTAGAGTATGTATTCTATCCTGGTCATGGCACAGAAGAGCACAATTTTTTAATCTTTGAATGGATTTTTTATTGTTCTTGTGAATTTGCCATCTTTACACATTTTTTGGTCTGGGAGAAGGTTTATTTCAGGATATCTTGTCCCATGACATCTTATAAAAAAATCTACAACAATATGTAATTAGGTGGCTACTATTGTGTGTCATATTATCCTGTATTTGCTGAATGCAAGTTGGTTTTGCTTAACTGCCACCAAGATGTTAAAAACAGTGTAGGACTCTGCCAAGGTGTGGCTTTTTCCCTCACTGGTTTGTGATTTTCTGGTACAGTCTGTTATTGTGCAGTGTAAGTGCCAAGAAGGTTGGACAGACATCCTGACTGGGATGAAGGATGATACAATGCCTGGCTGGAAGGACTGAGCAATTGGAGACACAACCTGGCCAGGACGCCTTGCAACCCTTCTCTCAGAAAAACAGAAAAATGTGTTGACTGAAGGAAGCTAGAAGCTAGCAATAGTTCATCCCCCTGTATGACAGATGGCAATATTCCTCTCGAGTCACCCCAGTATGAACACCACCAGGGATGCATGGGATTCAGAGTGCACAAGAATAACCTGTCAGGGTTCTTGGATGTTGCTAGAGGGTGCTGCTGGGGAAGGACATTCCTGGTTTTCACACGACCTGGAAGAGGTCTCAACAACTGGTGCTGAGGTCCTGCTTAAAAGGAGCCCACCACCTCACCAGAGGATGTCATTTACCAGAATGAGTAGAAGTAGAGAAAAAGTATTCACTTGTTTTGTGCATTGTCTTAAGATTGGCTTTGTTCACTTAGAAGAGTTTTGATGAGGAATAAAAGTCTTTAATTTGAACCTGGGATTATGTTGGGTGAAATTGTGTATAAGGTTCAGGGCTCAGTGGCACCCCTTGTGGTTACAGCAACTAAGATTTGGAGGGTATAGCATTTGGAAAATTCTTTTTTGCTCCCTGCAGAAAATATCTTCAAGTAGATTTTAACTGCATTGTGGAATCAAACTATAAAAGTCACAACTATTTCAAGATGCTGATTTTTATACTAGCACCAGAAATAACAAGGAATTAGGGTACTGTATGTGCAACGTCTGTTTTATTTCCAATACCTTTTTTACAAAGGTTCCTGGAACCAACCATAAAATTTTACATCTTGCTTGCATGTGAATGCTGTGCTAACCTGAGTGTGTCTCAATTAAACTGTTGTAACGTACAAATTGATTTCTATTTATTTTTGTATGCCAGTCTTTGCTGAGTAGAGACTCTGAAAAGCTATGCATATTTACAACTAAAATGCACTAAACATATACTATTAAATCATATAACATTTATAAATGGAAAATACAGAGTAAAACAGAATCATATTTTAACTTGTGTCATCATGCAGACAACAAGTCTGTTGTCATGGCATTGTTTCTGTCAGCACCACCTTAAGCACTTGCTGTGGTTGTTTGCTTCAATTTTATTTTGTGGAAACACATTCCTTTTCGATACAAAATTGAGTAACAAATGCAATGGACTGCAAACAAAGTGTAGGCACTTACTGTAGTTTAAACTGATGACAATGCTAATACAACTTGGTAGAGCTTGCTCATTTTCACCTTTTTCCTCTAACATCCTAAAACATATTGATTAATTTAATATGCATCTTTAAATGAGTTCAATGTAAGTAAATAATGCTGTTTTCGATTTGAGTTTTACTCCCTGCACTAGCCAGAGAGAGAGCCTGTAGCAAACACCATGTTCTAACACAAGAATGCTAATCAATGTATTTGGTGCAGGCCTACTTTGCTCCAAAGTTTAATAATCAACTTTGTAGTTGTGTCATCGAGCCTAAATCTGTAGGATCTGGACAATCTGGTAAAGAGTGTCCAAAAAAAGGATGCTGACCTGTCAACTAATTGCAGCTAGTTTGTAAACTAGCCTGATTCAAGCATTTGGCAAGACAAACCTGGAAAAAGCACTTAGTAAGATAAAACATTTTGGGAGCACCTGGTGGATCCATTTGTTCAGGGTTAGTTTCATTCTCATCTCAGGGAAAAAGAACATCACAAGAGATCTTCGGGACATATAGTCTGAATGTGCCCAACTCAAGACAATTGAAAATGTTAGTGTTATACCTAGTGAAACAACTTGTTCAAAAGCAAAGTCTTATATTCACAAAAGGTTATTTATTATATTGTATGCTTATTTTTTTAAATGAAATGTGAATTCAGAATAGTGTGATCATGTGTGAATTTAATGTAAAATATGCAAAGTATGAAAGGTGCCAGGTTTATAATTAGAACTTCACCTAAACCAGTCACACTTTGCCTCAGCAAGAGGCATGTATAGACCTTTAGTCTCACTGTTACAGCTATAATGAATGTTCCCTGTATCTTTGTGTGAATGGAGGTTTGTGGTGTACAATGAGTCACGTATATGAATTCCAATAGTGTGATGAGTAGCAACTTCAAATTAGGTATTTCTCATTACTATGCAAAGGGGTGCCGCTGCCTGATTCTGCTAGGTAAAACACTATAGCTCAACTAAATTATGCAATAAATACTCTAAATGTTCAGATCTCATTTAGCAACAATGCAAATAAATCTCTTCAGTCGTACTATTCTTAAAAGCCTTGCACTTTGTGCCTTGTTTAATAAAGGACATGTCAAAATGTAATCTTTCTAATTTCTGCGAACCATGCTGTACATCTTAACATTACAACCTTTTTGACACAAAAAAGCCATTCAGCCCCACAAAGTTCGTCATGCTATAATTTAGAAAATGTATCTTCATGAAAATTACTAATTGAGCAAACAGTATAAAATGCATAATTGCAGATGAATCGCCTTGTGTGATAATGTGCCAAGAACAATATCATACAGCTATTTTGCCCATTCCACAAAAAAATCATAGTATAGGACCAGTGGACAACCTGAATCTTGAAAGACCCCATTAGAAAAGGCACTATATAAATAAAATGTATTATTATAAGATATTCATTTTTCAGAGGATATGTAATGTTTTACTCTAATTTTTTATATGCAAAAGTACCCAACTGCGTTAGCATATGTAAGCAATATTAATGTGGCACTGCTTGCATTTCTAGGTGTATGGTAACACAATGTTTATTTCTGCTGTTTCAAAGCTGCAGCAACCAATGTTCGAATCTTCACCCAAGTCACTGTCTATGTGGAGTCTGTAAATTTTCCTGGTATTCTTGTGTTTCTTATCTTGTTACTCAGGTTTCTCCCATATTACAAAGATCTATGTGTTGACTTGACTGACACTTCTAAATAAGGCGGATAGTACTGAGTGTGGGTCTGTGCGTCAGCAACTCTTGGAAAAGGCTGGTGCCCTGTTCAAGGAATGACTCTTGCCTTCAACCTGATGCAGGCTCTTAACATCCTGCAATCCTTTAATGGAATAAGAGGGTTTAAAAATAAACAAGTACATGATTGACTGACAGAGGAATGTTTGATTTTTTGGCAATTTAGATAACAATATACAGTATATATATATAGAACTTTCAGGTATTTCTGCCCAGGAAGAGTTTGCTTTATAATGAAGAGAATGTCCAAGCTATATTTTAAGGCTTTCTTACATGAAGGTAAAAATTAGAAATTTTAAGAGCACTCAACCAGCATGTGCATTTTATCGGTTCAGATTTAAAACTGTTGCAATCAAAAATGCAGGAAATTTAAATATGCGCTCTTTTTTTCTGTTGAAAACATTGCATCCTGGAACAAACCCTGTTTACTGGCTACCATATATAAAGTTCTATGGTCACTGAATAACCATTTTTTAATATCACAAGTATTTATGCAACCACTCCTTAAGGATTACATTCTTCAGACTATGTACAAGAGTGTTTTTTTCTTTTTTTTATCTGTAAGACTGCCATTTTTTGCTATAGTTTACAGACCCACCAACTAAGTTGAGTAGAGCATGCTCAGATATGAAACATGCCTAAAGAAAGATGCTAGCTGTTTCTACTCACAATGAAATGATGTTTTGGCAAGGTAGAATAAAAATATTTGCAATACTACATTCAGGACATCATCATTTATTCTTGTAAAAACATTACCTAGCATATATATCTCTTTCATACAGTGGTATTGCTAGTATAACTTCTAGACAGACAGCTGTATTATTAGACAAAACAAAACAATCACACAGTTTTGGATAAAAGGTTGACTTCCTTCTATGTTGATTAACATCTGCATCCATCCATTTTCCAACCTGCTGAATCCAAACACAGGGTCGGGGTCTGCTTCAGATATTGCACCTTAGTTCTAAGAAAGCAGTCATGCAATCCTTGTCATTGAAGATTTTGATAGATTTCTATTAGAAAATCCTAAAGCTGATTATCAGCATGATGACATATTTGATTCAATTCCATTCAATTTACTTTTGTATAGTGTGCTTGACTGATAGCTCAGAGCACTGTCTACATGGGTTTCCTCCTACAGTCCAAAGACATGCAAATTATTTTGAGTGGCAATGCTAATCTGGCCTCTGATGTGTGTGTGTGTGTGTGTGTGTGTGTGTGTGTGTGTGTATTCACCCTGCCATGGACGGGCACCTCTTCAGAGATTTTTCCTGCTTTGTTCCCAGTGCTTGCTGTAATAGGTTTCAGGTTCTCTGTGACCCTGTTCTAGATAAGTGGGCTTTGGAAAATGGACATTAGTGAGCAGCTAGTTATCTGTATCATAATGATTTTAACATCCTCTGTTTAGAATCATGAAGTATAAATCTCAACTGCTGCCCACATTGTCTGAAGATTTGTGGCTCAAGAATTCAGTCATCAAATAAAATTGAGGGACATCATTTTCATTTTTAGAGATTGACTAGAAACAGAGTTTTCTGGAGTATGTTGTTACTTTATTAGTGGGAGTTACTATTTCAGGCAGCATTAAAATGTGTGACATAACTTAGCCTTAAAACTGTCTTGTGTCATTAAAATTCATAACAAGTTTTTCTGTTCCTTGAAATTGCTTATGTACCAGAGCTTAGAATTATTTATTTTCCAAATTTATTGATTTGTCCCTCAAATTCCGTACTTACCTGGCCATGAACAAACTTGCATTCGCATTTATATTTTACTTGGTTCCTGTTTCCTCTACAAATCCAAATATAAACCATCACTAAGGAAGCAGTAGTTATGACTGTCTACAATGAAGTACCTGGCTATAACCTTAGACAGAGGCCTAACCAAAAGAGAGAGTTATTGTCTTAGAGACAGAAGACTGATTCCAAAAGCAACAACTGAATTTCCTTCTGAGGTCTCACAAAAAATGACAATTGCCTGCTGCAAATGAAACACCAGTTTATAGCAGGGTACACTGGGTCAGGCACTATGGAAGTTTTCAGACATTGATTAACTTGATAAACTTTTGAAGGAAAATGAAGTCTTCAGTGAAAAAAGTGGCAAGCAATGTAAACTCCATATGAACCATCCTGCCATAATTCTGGGGCGCTAAAGTAGTGAGATGAAAAAACTGTTGCAGTCTATACATATCCTAGATAGGGACATAGCTAAAAGAAACTATGTATTGGTTTTGTGATTTTATTCATGATTGTCAATAGCCAAAACCATTTATCTGTTAAAATTCCAGTTATATTAGAATAGATTATATATTCTTTATTAATCCCCAAGGAGAAAGAGGAAAGATGAGTGTTTTTAAGATAACCACAGCATTAATATTAGTTACTGTAAAATAACGTAGTCCTTTATTAATGAGAAAGTTAGTGTTTTTAAAACTAGCATTACACTTAAGTAATGAAAAATAAGAAGTTCCAGGTAAGAACACCTGGGCTTTAAATTTCATCACAAACCACTCTTTGATCTCTATGAAAAGAAATGCATCATCACCACAGATGTAATACAAAGTTTCTATCTATGCCATTAATCTTGAATAACATTCTCTAAAATATATCCAGGGCAGGACCTGAAATGCAAGCAATGGCATGATAAAACATTCCCTGCCAGGTCATACACTTAGGTCCATAAGTATTTGGACAGTGACACAATTGTCATAACTTTGGCTCTATACATCACCACAATTGATTTGAGATGAAGAAATAATTACATGATTGAAGTGTAGACTTTCAGCAATAATTCAAAGAACTTAACAGAAATATTGTATAAGCCATTTAGGAATAACGGCCATTTTTATATGTGCCTAATCCAAGCACCAATTTTTAGGGGCTAAAAAGCATTTGGAAAATTGACTGAAAATCTGTTCCATAGCCAGGTTTGAGCTGGTCCCACATTATTTCATTAACTATTAAGCAAGTGTAAGGTCTGGAGCTGATTCCAAGTGTGGAATTTGCATTTGGAAGCTGTCCCTGCGAATTCTCAATATGGGCTCCAAAGACCTGTTCATGCAAGTAAAAACGGTCCATCATTAGGCAGAGAAAACAAAACAAGCCAATCCAAGAGATAGCAGAAACACCAGGAGAAGTCAAATCAATCATCTAGTACATTCTTTAAGAAAAGGAATGCACTGGTGAGTTCAGCAGCACCAGAAGGCCTAGAAAACCATGGAAGACAATTGTACTAGATGGTCACAGAATTCTTTCCTTGAATAAGAAAAACCCTTTACAAGATTAGCCAAACCAAGAACACTATCTGGGAGGTACACCTATTATCGCCAAAGTGTACAATCAAGAGAAGACTGCATGAAAGTAAATAAAAGGGGTTAACCACAAAGTGCAAAACACTGGTAAATCTCAAGCATAGGAAGGGCAGATAAGACTTTGCCAGAAAATATTTTAAAAAGTCCAGTTTTGGAACAGTTTTCTTTGGATAAATGGAATTAAGATCAAAATATACCAGAATGTTGGAGAGAGAAAAGTATGGAGAAGAGAAGACTCATGATATGCAATATACCACATCATCTGTGAAACATGGTGGAGGCAGTGTGGGAAAGTGTGACTGCCAAGTGGGTCACTGGTGTTTACTGATGATAAGACTATTGACAAATGCTGAAGGATGTACAGGGCTATACTGGCTATTCAGGACAACACTGCATAGTACAGATGGACAATGAGCCAAAACATACTGTGAAAGCAAACCAAATGCTTTTCAATGCAAAGTAGTGGAATATTCTTCAAAGACCAAGACAATCCACTGTCCTCAACCCAACTGGACAGGCATTTAACTAGCTGAAGACAAAATTGAAAGCAGAAAGTCCAAGGAACAAGCAGCACCTAAAGATAGCTTCAATAAAGGACTGGCAAAGCATCAGTAGGGTGGAAACCCATCACCTGGAGAAGGCCATGGGTTCCAGACTTCAGGCAGTCATTGACTGTAAAGAATTTTCAACCAAGTATTGAAATATTATTATATTCATGATTATGTTACTTTGTCCTAATACTTTTGAGGCCCTGAAAATGGGGGACCATATATAATTGTATCAATTCTACAATTGATCACCTACTAAACCCTAAGTACTTCCAGTAAAACCTGTGAGGCTATCGCTGTATTTTTCAATCAAAAAATTAATGATATTAGAAATAACATAGTATATCCCTCCAACACTAAGGATCCTCCTAAACCCCAGCATTCTGTTATAAACAAATTAAACTCTTTCACTAGGATAGATTTACCTGATTTACAAAAAATAATATCTCAATTAAAATCCTCCACCTGCGTCCTTGACTCAATAACAACAAGGCTTTTCAAAGAAGTATCGGGCGTGCTAATCGATAATGTTCTGGACATAGTAAATTCGTCATTAGATAAGGGGGTCTTCCCAGACTGTCTTAAGACTGCTGTAGTTAAACCCCTTCTTAAGAAACATAATCTTGACCCCTCGGCTCTTGAAAATTTTAGACCCATCTCTAACCTGCCTTTCTTAAGCAAAGTTCTGGAGAAAGCAGTCATTATGCAGTTAAATGACCACCTAAATAAACATGCTATTTTTGATAAATTTCAGTCGGGTTTTAGAATAAATCACAGCACAGAAACTGCACTCGTTAAAGTAGTAAATGATTTGTGAGTGAACGCAGACAGAGGCCATATATCTGTTCTCATCCTCTTAGATCTGAGTGCTGCATTTGACACTATTGATCATAATATTCTTAGAAATCGCCTTAGTCAATGGGTGGGCCTCTCTGGCAGTGTCTTAAATTGGTTTGAATGCTACCTGACAGGGAGAAAATTTTTTTGTTAGTTGTGGTAATTACAACTCAAAGACACATGATATCCGATATGGTGTTCCACAAGGCTCTATCCTGGGTCCGCTGTTATTCTCAATCTACATGCTTCCGTTAGGTCAGATTATCTCAGGACACAACGTGAGCTACCACAGCTATGCTGATGACACACAGCTGTATTTATCAGTAGCACCTGATGACCCCGATTCTATTGATTCACTAACACAATGTCTGACTTGTATCTCAGAATGGATGAATAGTAACTTTCTCAAGTTAAATAAAGAGAAAACTGAAATCTTAGTGATTAGCAATAATGGATACAATGAGGCTATTAGAAATAAACTGGATACATTAGGATTAAAAGTCAAGACGGAGGTAAAAAGCTTAGGGGTAATTGTTGACTGTAATCTGAATTTTAAATCGCATATTAATCAGATCACTAGGACAGCATTTTTTCACTTAAGAAACATAAGTAAAGTTAGACCTCTTATATCACTGAAAGATGCTGAGAAATTAGTTCACGCATTTGTTTTCAGTCGACTAGATTACTGTAACGCACTCCTCTCAGGACTACCCAAGAAAGACATAAATCGTTTGCAACGAGTGCAGAATGCAGCTGCTAGAATCCTAACTAGGAAAACAAAATCCAAACACATTTCTCCAGTTTTGGTGTCACTACACTGGTTACCTGTGTCATTCAGGATTGACTTTAAAATTCTGCTTATGGTTTATAAAGCCTTAAATAATCTCGGCCCTTCTTATATATCGGAATGACTGACACCCTATATTCCAAATCGTAACCTCAGATCCTCAAATGAGTGTCTCCTTAGAATTCCAAGAACAAAACTTAAAAGAAGTGGTGAGGCGGCCTTCTGCTGCTATGCACCTAAAATCTGGAATAGCCTGCCAATAGGAATTCGTCAGGCTAATACAGTAGAGCACTTTAAAACACTGCTGAAAACATATTACTTTAACATGGCCTTTCTATAACTTCAATTTAACTTAATTTAACTTAATCCTGATACTCTGTATGCTCAATTTCCTCATAATAACTATTCAGGGTAGCTCTAAAATCCGTACTGACCCCTACTCTCTTTTCTGTTTCTTTTTCCGGTTTCTTTGTGGTGGTGGCCTGCGCCACCTCCACCTACTCAAAGCTTCATGATGCTCCAACAATGATGGATGGACTAAAAGGCAGAATTCTACGTGACCATCATCATCAAGCCTTTCCGTGAGAACCCTAAATCCAAAGAGGACTGTTTCATTTATGTTAGGTAGAATGCCCAGAGGGGACTGGGCGGTCTCATGGTCTGGAATCCCTACAGATTTTTTTTTTTTTTCTCCAGCCGTCTGGAGTTTTTTATTTTGTTTTTTCTGTCCCCCCTGGCCATTGGACCTTACTCTTATTCGATGTTAATTAATGCTGATTTATTTTGTTTTCTTATTGTGTCTTTTATTTTTCTATTCTTTATTATGTAAAGCACTTTGAGCTACTGTTTGTATGAAAATGTGCTATATAAATAAATGTTGTTGTTGATGTTGTTATAAAAATGGCTGTCTTTTCTAAATGGCTTATTCAATGTTTTGGTTAAACATCTTAAATTAAAACTGCAAGTTTACACTTCAATCACATCTTGATTGCTTAATGTCAAATCCGCTGTGGTGGCATATAGAGTTAAACTTATGAAAATTGTATCACTGTCCAAATAGTTATGGACCTAACTGTATGTTTTGGCAATGATTCAGGTCATACTGGCAAAAATCTTTGCTTATAAGTCAGTTTTCAACATTATATAAATGGGAGCTGCACACAGATCATTATCCAGGATTGTGGATATTTTCAAAACTTTTCTTGCAAGTGCATAGTTTGATTTACTGGTGATGAATATACAATAGGTTTATAGTTTTTTGACTTTGCAATTTGTTTCATGTATGACTTAGATGAAAGACTGGGTTGATTTTCAATTCCATAAAATTAATTCTTCTTACATATTAAGGAATTTGGTATAACACCCAGAAATGGCAGGCATGAAAACATTTCCCCATTGAATCTATCCATAGAGGAAAATAACTCTAATTTTACAATTTGCAACATTTAATTTACAATAACAGGAAAATTACATTGTTTATCCTTGTGCTGAAATATGAAGTATAAATGGTTAATATAAATTGTTAAAATGGAGCACCTCAAGAGCTACAATACAGACAGACTGGTGAGCAACAAATGGTCATGAACATAGTCTATGGGGTTATTTGATCGTGATCTGGGGATCATCTCACTCTCAACATCTCAGACTATGTGACCTCTCAGACTCTATATAAGAAACCTGAACATCTTCATATGTGCAATTGTTGCTAATGTGTTTCTGAAAATATCAGACGACTAAAAAATAAAATATATTTTTAAAATAAATGCATTTTTAAAAGCAACTTGGCTGTATTCATATCACAGGATATGCTAATAGCCATGAGTTTAGATCTCTGTCCTTTTCTTTCCTATATTAAATTAATTTCTTTACACAAATTGAAGTTATAAAGAAGATATAAAGAATGAAGATATAGTGCCATAGATTGGGTTATATCAAAACAAACCAGCATTTCCAAGTGATCATCTTTAACTTACAACAATTGTCCTGGATAAAGAAATGCAAATTATTTCAGTTTGTGTTTTCTTTTAGATTTTAGATCTTTTCACTTGTCACTACTGTAAGCAACTAGTTTTCACTGTCATCCTTAGATGATGTAGCAAATGATGGAATCAACTTTATTTGAATCAATTTATTTGCATTGTTATTTATAATTATCCCCTAAAATTCATTAACAATTAATACTGAACAATAAATTGCATTAAACTGCTATTTCTAGTCCTATAAACTTGTTTTGTAGACTGAGAGAGGACTTACAACTGAGTACACAAACATTGCTTGTGAGATGTGCTACCAGAGTAGGATAATAAGGTTCTGTTTCATGCTAATTAAGCCATGTATTTTAACATGTATTATTTATTTTGAAGCCAGCTATATATATTAGAGCTTCACAGACGGTACACTGAGGACTGGAGTAAAGTAAAAACTGAAATATAGTGTATTGGGTACAGATAAATGAATGTCAGTTTTACAATAATGGAAAAAATATAGAATGTTTCTTATTTAATACATTAACTTTTGAGAAATATATTGTGAGATTTTTTAGGTAAGAGTGACTGGAGCTTTGAAGTAAGGTAGTTATACTTACTAATCACGGTGCCTGGGAGAGGCAGCATGTTGCAGGTTGATTAGCATCTGCAAGTAAGAATTTCACTGTACTCTGTACACGTGACAGGAAAGAATCTATAAATTATACACTAGGGGGTTTTAAGTCATCGGCTCTTTATATTTTTATTAAAAGACACTGTTTATGTAATTGTACTTTTCTCCCTAGCCTGTTTCACTTTTGCAGATTTCTTTTTCATTATAGCAATTGCCTAATTGGTTTCTTTTATCATTTGAACAGAAGTTTTTAAACTGGTGTAAGCAAGGCCAAAAAAATGTTTTCAATATTGACCCAAAATCAGGTTAGCAGAGCCACCAACAGCTAATCACCAAACAGTAAGATAAAACAATCCATATCTACCAAATGCTTAAATAAATTCAGAAACTTGAAACAATCCTTGAAGCCTTCTTTTCATCCAGTAATCAAGTGTACCACTCCTGCACACCCAATCCCAGTTGTATTAACTTGAAAGTGACATGAACCTAACATTCCCCTATCTCTGTTGATTTTATTTAGATGAGTTATTCTTTAGAAATGTATGTACTTTTTTTCTAGCACAACTATGGAAAGCATACTATGTAAAAAATAACAGACAATGCAAATTTTCACATATTGGCATTTAGATAATTAGATTAGTACAAAGTAATGGACTAATACACAAAGAAAACAATAAATTAGTAATATCACAACAAATAAACCAAAAAGGCAATTAAACATTTTTTAAAGATTAATGATTACTAGTAACAATTAGTCTAACCAATCTCTTGTGTTACTCTTATGCTGTTTTTTCTTTCATGGTTTATGTTTTTATTAGTATTTTATTGTGGTCTGTTAGGTTAAATTGATTTTATGCACTACATTATACACATTACAGTGAAATTACACAAAATGCATGGACTATTTCTTTTGCTGTTATGAATGATACTCTTTAATTGTGAAAATATTGTCAGTTGAATCTTTCAGGCTCTGTAAGTTACTACAGGCTAATACTTTACATGCTGCTATGAACTGTCTGAGTGACCTGGCCAATTAAATATATTAATCTGCTACTGTTACTTTTGCTAGTGCAAGTCAGTCTTTATTAAGGATGTTAAAAACTAATAATTCTACACACAAGTTTCCCGTATTTAACTTTATGTTTTTTAAGCCTATTGCAATTATTCGGGGTGGCACGGTGGTGCAGTGGGTAGGGGACGGCACGGTGGCGCAGTGGGTAGGGGGCGGCATGGTAGCACAGTGGGTAACGCTGCTGCCTCGCAGTTAGGAGACTCAGGCTCACTTCCCGGGTCCTCCCTGCGTGGAGTTTGCATGTTATCCCCATGTCTGCGTGGGTTTCCTCCAGGTACTCCGGTTTCCTCCCACAGTCCAAAGACATGCAGGTTAGGTGCATTGGCAATTCTAAATTGTCCCTAGTATGTGTGTGTGTGTGTGTGTGTGTGTGTGTGTGCGTGCGTGCCCTGCGGTGGGCTGGTGCCTTGCCCGGGGTTTGTTTCCTGCCTTGAGCCCTGTGTTGGCTGGGATTGGCTCCAGCAGACCCCCGTGACCCTGTAGTTAGGATATAGTGGGTTGGATAATGGATGGATGGATGGATGCAATTATTCATTGTTTGTTTCCATAACAACTATCAAGTTATAATACACCACACAGATAATTAGTTTTAACAATAATTAATTTTTCTTTTCTCAATAAATATTTTCTCAATGTTATGGATTACCCACCAGTTTGTTGCCCAAATTAACCCCCTTTTCAGTTTCTAAACTCACCAGTTGTTGATCATCATCTGAGCTGCTTGAGCACAAGAGGTTTTCTTCCATTTAAAGTCCTCCATCTTATGCATCCTGTCAGTTTGATAAATTGTTTATATAACAAAAGATCCACAGAAACAATAACTGCATACTTCAACAACAACATTTATTTATATAGCACATTTTCATACAAATAATGTACGCGTAGCTCAAAGTGCTTTACATGATGAAGAAAAGAGAAATAAGAGACAAAGTAAAAATTAGAATAAGACAACACTAATTAACATAGAATAAGAGTAAGGTCCAATGGCCAGGGAGGACAGAAAAAACAAACAAAAAAAAAAAACTCCAGACAGCTAGAGAGAAAAAATAAAATCTGCAGGGGTTCCAGGCCATGGGACCGCCCAGTCCCCTCTGGGCATTCTACCTAACATAAATGAAACAGTCCTCTTTGTATTTGGGGTTCTCTTGGAAGAACAATCCTATAAACTTCTACTGTAAAAAACGACAATTAAGTGTGGGGTACACATTGCTATCACTGGAAATGCAAAGTACCTCTTTCTAACTTGCTGAGAAATAAAACAATGATTTTCAGTGACTATTCCAAGCCATCCACAACCTATTGACTGCTTAAAATAAAACTAATTCTAAGACTTTTATATAGTGCCCTGAGTCATAGGAGCTATGGACAGCAAATTTTGACCAAAATCTAACCATTCACAAAGCCTGCAATAAACTGCTATTATTAGCATGCAGCCATTAACAGTAGTATATACAACTCTTGCCTTACACACAGTTTTAGTCCTATAATAGAGGAAGTCTGAGCGTCTCTTACCAAATGCTGCAAAAGAAAGAACAATAAAGAAGCAATTTTGGACAGCACGACTAATTCTGTTAGTAAAAGAGTGGGTTGTCTGAATAAAAAAAGCAATCATAAACCATTTTAGATCTTGCAAAAGTGACAGTGACTATTGAGTGGCAATACAAAATTGTTGAGGTATTCATAAAATTCTTTTTGAGATTGGAAATCCATGTTAAATCTAAAACAGAAAGTCTCAAGCATATAAATATCTTGCCTTTGCCTCATTTGTAAATAATAATATATGGAATTTATTGCTGCTAGGTTATGACAAATGTTTTTGAAGATGTTTCAGGTAAAGATCACAGATGTTTCAAGCTAAAGTAGTTACACTCACTAATCCTGGGGCCGTGTTGCATATTGCAAGTAAGGATTTCACTGTACTTTGTACACATGGAAATAATGATCCTATTAAATTATGAAACAGTGACAACAACCAACCATACATCCATCCATTTTTTGTACTTTTATATTCCCATGTAATGTCCAAGTTAGCTACAGCAGGTCAATGACACAAACAAGCCCTGAATGAGTTGCCAATTTATCACAAAACAACGCACATGCTTATACCTCACCCATAAAGGACCAAACAATCTAACATACACAGAATACCTAAGGAAAATTCATACAGATACAGGGAGAAACTACAGACACTCAACACAAGCAGGGACTGGACCAAGATTAGAAATATAAACCTAGATTAGATAAAAATGGAAACCTGTGAGAAGCACTTTACAAAATATAATTGTACAATTATATCCAGCAAAGTGATACACCATTTGGCATTGCCATCTCATGGTATTTAAATCCAAGTTTCAGTTCCTGACTTTGATTCCTTCTAAGATGTAAAATTTTCAAATTTTCCCCAAATTCCTTTGAATTTGGTTAATTATCTTTGCTGAATAGGACCTGTATGAGTACGTGTGAGTTTACCTTCTGATTGACTTGTATGCTGTTTAGTATTTGTTTCTGCATTCCCCTCATTGCTGTATATAGCAGGGGCTTCAAACTCAGACCCTGGAGGGTAACCACAACAAATTAATTATACAATTAATTATACAATTGATACAAAGAAATAAAACAGAGACAAGAAAGGCTGAAACCTACACAGAGATTCTAAAAATGTTTACATCATTTAAAAAACAGATTTTTTGTTAAAAACGACTTCTAACAGTTTGATGGCATACTTTTACTAAAATGGACATATAATGCAAAGAAAAACTCTATACTTCAGGAACTTTCTTTAAATTATCTCTGATATTCCTTATTAAAAATACATATGACACTGAAGAAAATGGAACTTCAGGAGTGATTTTTATGGGTCTCCGGTGATGATTCTAGCATTGATATGCCATAGCATTTCTGTCTTGGGTCAGTTCCAAAACAAATATCCATTTTTAAGTGACGTTTGCTAGTATTTCCCATATTCCTGCAGTTAGGTAGTTAATACTACACCATCAGTGTATGAGTGTCATTGGATTATCAGGCACTGACTAACGGTTTCATGTTGTTTCTTCTCTTTGAGTCGATGCTGCTCAGATAGACTCCAGTTTCTAAAATTGCTATACTGCAAATAAGCAAATGAATCAAAAATATATGATTACATAATTATTACCAAATTAACAGGTTATTCCTGTGTATGATGTTCATTTCTGCACGTGCATTGCATAACTAAAATGACATTCTTACGGTTATAAAAACTACAGTTTTCAAGCGGCATGATTAAACTGTTCATTAAAATAAACAGGTAAGAAAATGCTGAACCCTATTGACTTTTTATACAAGAGACCATATACATTAATTACATTTATAACTTTTTATAACGGTGAACGCATTTATGCTCGCTTTTAAAAAAATGTAAATGTAAATGAAATAATAACTTTACTGAAATACATTTTCTGTACTGTTTAAAATAACAGCAGAACTTGCTTTCTAGTTCATTAACAGATTTTATCTTGAATGCTTATTTGGGACACACTTCACACCAAAAACTTTACAAGATACACCTTGAATGGAAAAGCTATACTCAACCATGATTAAAAAAAATGAAAAAAAAAGGCAGCCATCAAACGACAACATACCGCCACCACACGTCCAAAATGTTTCTCTCCTTGATGGAGGCGGTACTAAGCAGTCAAGTGGGGGCGGTGTTCTATATGCAAAATAATTTTACGTCACGTCGCTTTTCTATAACCCGCCTCTTTTTTTCCTAATACGTAACACAGTAAGCGTGGGAAAGCGGACTGCTGTAATGGCGGAAGTACAACGGCTAAGTGGTGTTTGTCAATATGGCGGCTGTCAGTCTTGGTGTATGTAAAGGTTTATTATTTGAGAAGAGTCTAGAAGATATACTTTAGGTTATGCATTAGCAACAAAATTAAGGCATATTACTTTTTACTTTATACATGTAGTTTATCACTTGCAGAATGTTTTGACATGTTTTAATAACTGGAAAGAATGTTCGAGTTTTGTTATTTGGATGCATAAACCACTCATGATTTAATTTATCGGTGTGTATTGGCTTTTGCTCATTCATTAATTGAAAGTTCAAAGTTTAGTCCCAGTTTTCATGCCGTTGTGGCAGCAGTGAGTACCACAATCAGGACATAAAACATATAGCAATCAAAAGGCTATTGAGGAGTAACGCCCATAAAAGCAATTAATCCATTTCAGCGTCGCGAAATCCGGAGCCTTGCCTAAAGATAAGAATCATTCCTGGACTGGATCGATTTACCTGTACTGTACACTCACATCAGTAAAGGATGCTAAAACAAACCAAAGGAGAAAGTGCAAACTTTACATGGCCAGAGAGGACACCGTTTTCGGACACAATACGTGCTAGCGTTTACTGTACTTTGACGGCACATACGCTAATAAAGAGGCACCGAGGTGTATTATCTTTATTTGGTTCTTTAGTTGGTGAAATGTGACTTACAGTGACAGTTTTTTTTTTCTTTTAGTTTAACTTTATTTTTAATGTAAGGTGATTTTAATACAAGTGTTTGACAACTTCTAAACTTGTCAGAGTCCTCTTGAATAGTTTTTGCTGCCTCCTCAGTGTTTATCATTCCTCCAATTATAGTGTCATCTGTGAATAAGTTTACTAACAGTCCCGAAATAAATGTCATTAATATAAATCAGAAAAAAGTAATGATCTCAGGACTGTCTGTGGTCACTATTAGATCTGTTTGTGACTGATCAGTCATATTTCTGTAACAAAGTGGTGCATTGATCAGGGTTAGGCGCAATATATATGGGATTACTACGGCTACTAAGTATAACAGTGTCTTGCAAGTGAGTCCTGGGAGAAGTCTTTGATTAATTTCATTCTTTACTCTGGCAAGCCCTTTACAAAGACGCATATTTTATGTTTTAATGTACTTTGTGTTCTTTGTCTGTTTGAACAAACACATAACGGACACATAAACTTTATATAACACATTTTCATAGTAAAAGTGTAACAGGCAACAGTTGATGAAATAAATTAATGTAGGAAAGTGGAACTACTTAGAACAAAGGATGGATTAGAACATACTGTAATTGTGGTCAACTGTGTGACAATAGATGTCCCTTTAAAGACAGTTCTTATGCCTTTTATACTGTTTTAACTTTTTTGCCTTAAAAGATACACTTGTGTGGGATTTGATTTGATGAAGTTCTCACAAATAAAGCATGATTATAAATGTAACATGTTAGGATAACAGGAATAACTCGTAAACTGCCAGCTACCACTTTCACAACAAAAGTAGAAAAGAACAAACTTCCTTAACAAAATAATAAATTAAAGGGTTAAAAAGGATGAAAGAGCTCATTTCTGTTTACTTTCATTTTGCAAAAGACCTCAGTTATCTTGAAAGTGGATTATGTTTCATTTTCATTTTTTCCTCTGCATTTTCAGTTACTCTGTTTTCTTCTAAAATGTCTCAACAAATTACAAGGTTTAAATGTAACCACCAGATCCCCTGGGCTCAGAGTGAACACAATAAATATATCATTCTTCAGATGACTTCAGTACAGTTGCTACTGGTAGACAATGAACCATGTTTAGATTTCTACTAATAACTCTGTGATGTGTGAGTCCCTGTCTTGCACCCCAAAACATGAGGCTGAGTCTCAGTACTTTAGCAAAACCAACTTTATTCAGCTTGAAATAGGAACAGCACGGTTATTTATTGTAATGAGATCTACCACTCTCCTATACACAGATACAGTAGTCAGGCAGGTTGATGGTCATGTTAGTGGCCAAGTAATACCGTTCCCTGCATTTACAATGTTCCTTGCATCACCCATCGACGGCAGGTGCTCATAGCATGACCGCAATCTTTTCAAATTTGTTTTTGCGGCAAACTACTCCAGCGCTGGGGCAACCGATAGGCTGTCTTCCATAGACGCGGCGATCACCCTTTGGGACAGTCTTCGGCGTGTTGTCCCATTGGGGGGAGCCCCAAAAGAGTTTAGAAACCTTACAACCCATAAAGCTTTCAATTCTCACATTCAAGAGCTATGAGACACCTGAAATCTTCATAGTTGCCTACTTTCTTCATCCATTATGAGGGTAGCCAAAGATGGCATTACATATTTTTCCTCATGATGTAGGTGGATCCTAGAATATAGCAAACTCCACACTGACATGGGTAGAATAGTCAAACTGTACATGGTGTGCCTTTTTTCAGGTAGATGACAGAGGGAGTCTGCCTTGTAGGGCCATCTGTTCCCTCAGTATGCTGGGTGGCAGCATCCCTCTGGTATAGCTCCTGTGTGGACACCTACAGGGCTGCATGGCAGATTTAGCTCTGGAGAGCATCTCATGTGGAGTCCTTGGGGGCTGCAAGATGGTGCTGTTGGGAGATGGATTTCCTAATCAAATGGAGGTTCCTACAGAACCAGACATGCTTCTAGGTCCTAGTTAAAAGGAGCCCTGTCTTGCCCAGATAAATTGGAGTCAGGAGACTAGAAGGGTAAAGCTCCCCTGAGAAAGAATAGAGCAAAAAGCAAAAAAGAAAACAATTGTGATTATGGAAGATGCTTGCTCTAGGTGCTGTATAAAGTAAAGTTTGGAAATTATTATTCAATATGAATGGAACAGTCATAACATTTGATAGAATGAGGAGGTCAGAAAAAACATAGGACAAAAAGGTAATTTTCTGTTATGTTTAAAATATTTACAGTTTGCCAGAACTTGTGATTGCAAAAACAGTGCAAAAAGTGTAAAATGACATCACTTGTTTGATACTAGATTTCTCCTGCACGGAGCAAAATATGAAATAGAAGTTTCTTGAGTTACATTAAAATTTACTAAACCTGCATTAGTTCACTCAAAAGACAGATTGATATCTGTATCCAATACTACATTTCACTGTTTCAGTATTACTTAATATAGGTCAGTATAGCATTATGGTTAATAAGCAAAAGCATACCTCTATTCACTTTACAAGTGTAAAGTGCACATTTTGGGTTTAATAGCTAAATCATATTTCTCTTCACTTTACAAGTGTAAAGTGCACCTTTTCCAAGATCACCTTTTATTTAGGTAAATGTCTTTATACTGTAGTATAGAATTCTATCACATTTTAAACTTTTTTAAAGCATTGAAAAATCAAAAGAAATCCATTCATTTTCTAAACCCCATTTTCATTATAGGGATATGAAGAACATGAAACTATACCAGAAACACTGGAAACCAGACATAAATCAGACTAAGATGTGACACTAGTCCATCTCGGTTCATAACCATTATATGTGTACATTCATGTTGGGCAAATTTAAATTTGTGGGTTAACTTAATATGTGTGTCTCTGGGATGTGGGTATAGAGAGAATTCTATATGAAACACAGGAGAATAGGCACTCATTCGGTTACCAGGCAAGAATCAGTTCCATGTCCCTGCAACACATATTGGAAATCAGAGTGAATGATAGTCATTTGAAACCCATTTATAATAGGAATATGCCCTCATAGTGTCCATATACACCCAATATAATGGTAAGGATTTAAAGCATATTGAATGCAAGGCAGTACATAAACTAAAAACAAAAAGATAACATTTTGTTTCCCATCAGACTCATTTTTAACAGATTTTATGTTCTGCCAGGTAAGATGACTTATCCAATTGGTCTCCTCTTAACCACTTGACCAAAGTGCTCTACATCTCACCTCCAATCCCTATTTTTCTTTGTCTCACTTTCATTCATGATTATCACTTCCTCCCTAAACACCATAACCGTTTGTTCTTGTGGGAGTGGCTAGAGAATCTTATCTTCCATGCTGGCCCCTTGTTTTCCCAGTGTGACATATTGTGGGGGCAGAATGGTGGCGCAGTGGTAGCGCTACTGCTTCACAGTAAGGAGACCTGGGTTTGCTTCCTGGGTCCTCCCTGTGTGGAGTTTGCATGTTCTCCCTGTGTCTGCGTGGGTTTGCTTTGGGTGCTCCAGTTTCCTCCCACAGTCCAAAAATATGCAGATTAGGTGCAGTGGCAATCCTAAACTGTCCCTACTGTAGTGTGTGCTTGGTGTGTGGGTGTGTGTGCATGTGCCCTGCGGTGGGCTGGCGCCCTGCCTGGGGTTTGGTCCTGGCTTGCGCCCTGTGTTGGCTGGGATTGGCTCCAGCAGACCCTCGTGTTAGGATATAGCGGGTTGAAAAATGACTGACTGACATATTGTGGTTTTTACTGGTTGGAGGCATTTGCTGTTCAAAGCCTGGATGTTTTCATAGTTGGGATGGGGTGTTCTTTAAATGACTAATTGTGATATGATGTCACAGAGAACAGAGCTTGTCCTTCACAGTTCCAGAGCGTTGCACTGAAATCCCACTGTAGAAGAATATTTATGCATATTATTAAGGTTCTTCGCAGGTTTTCTCTGGGTATTCTGGTCTCTTTACACACCCCAAATATGACCTGTTTAGATGGATAAATTACTCTAAATTAGCTCAGTACAAGTATTTTTACTGTGCTTTACATTGATCTGAAAAACCTTCTCTGATTGTTTTTTGTCTTGCACCCAGTGCTGCTGGGGATTTCCACTGCAAACTTGCATTGCAATAAATTAATTTAGAAAATGAACAAATGATTAATTTCAGCAGGATAACCTTCTTTGTTATTATTATTGTAATGATTTCCAATGCATAAGGCTTTCCATAGACTTCTGAGAAACAAAACAACATGTGGATTGTTTGATATAGCTCTGTGACATGTTATGTAGAGCAATGTATTGTAATTAGCATAGCACCTTTTGTACATGAAAGGAATTCCAGAGTAATTAAGAGAAGTCAGAGGATGAACAGGCATGTGCTAACAACTGCTAAAAAGGGTTGCTTTAATTTTCAGGTTTACACCTCAGCTAAAAATCAGACATGTCAAAGATAGGTACATTGGTTACTTTTTTATTTGATGTTATTTTTCATAGAAAGTTTAATTTCAATAATATTGTAGGTATAGTATTTTAAGAAGAATAACTTGGGCAACACTGAAGGATAAACTTAATCCATTAGTCTAGATATAAAGGCAAAACTAGCATTTGGACACTCTCAACAGAAGGTTTTTACTGTATCCATTTCTTTATTTAATGGCTCAGTTAAGAGTTGAAGCACCAGTATTTTATTCTTCTCAGTTTATATTTACAAAAAAAAAAAAAAAAAAAAGCACCAGAGACCAAAAACAGAGATGTACTGAGCAAGTCAGGTAACCTGCTAATTCTGCAGGTTGTTTTGTGCAAAAATACTAACACAAACTTTGTTGCCAATTATGATATTTTGATCTTATAACAAACCTCTATATATACTAAAATAAACTAAAATAGTAATGCCTTAGGGAGAAACTGTCTCTGTTAAACATCAATCATTATAAAGTGTCTGGGAGGCACTCCCAACAGAACAAAACTCTTGATTAGAACACATATTTTAAAGGCAATGTATTTATAACACTTGGGTTCACAAATTTATTTTTCCCCCTTGCTTGTTGTAGTTAAGTTAATGTCTAAAGTAAATTGTTGTTATTTAACGTAAAAATAATTGCCCCATACATATTTTTTAAACAGTATTGCACTTTTAACTTTAATGAAGGCCGTTGTTTTACCACATTCTCAGGTGTTCAGAGAATATAATAGTACTCCAAAAAACAAGGTTATGCTTCTGTATTATGTATGAGGCTCTCTGACTGTTGCAGTGGTGAGCGTTGCTGCTTCATTACTCCTAGGTTTGAATGCCAGCATGGTCACTGTCAGTGTGGGGTTTGCATGTTCCCTGTGCGTATGTGGATTTTTCACTGGGTGTCCCAGTTTTTCCTCACAGGTTCCAAAGATTTGTAGGCTTGACTACTGGGGGACCCTTTGTGAAAGCTTCTATGAAACTTTGCGTGAGTGTGCGCTGAGATGGACTGATGCACAGGTCAATGTTGGATCCTTCCTTGTACTGTATCTAATGTTGCCAAAATAAGCTTGATTCCCTATAATGCTAAACTAGATTAAGTGAGCTTCATAATGAATGAATGGAATACACAATGAGAATAACATTTTAATTCATCAACTCTAAATTCAGTCATCCTTGTCCTTTGAAAAGGTGTTATGTTTGTAGGGAGGTGTTAGTGTGCTACAGTGGTTAGTGCTATTGCTGCTAACTACAAGTTAGGACCTGAAATGTCTTGGCCCAGTTACCAGTTGATCAATGTGTTTGTGGTGTTTGCAAGTTGTCCCTGTACTTTCTCTGAGTTTGCTGATTTACTGTCACATAACAAGAGCTTGCAATTTTGTTTGACTTGTAACTTTCAATAGATATAACACCATTCTAAACTGGTCTATGATAAATATTTAATTTTTACAGGTGTATTGTACCTTTAAAATGTATAAAGCTGAAGTCCGTTTGGGCTGTGACTTGTATTAGAGAGACATTTAATCTGTCCATAATGGGGATTTAAACTATGATGTTGTGATTTCCAAGTGACATTTATAATTCTTTACCCAGTTTGAAGAAAGTTTAGGTGGTGGTCATTTTACTTAAAGCAGTACATACAATTGGAAATTGAACACATGTGAAAGGCATGGAATGGTATTCATTGTCTGTCTTGCAAAATAAAAAAGCATAATTTAAAGTAAACATTTTAATATTGTGGTGTAACTGGAGGGGACATCCACATTGAAGAATTTACTGTATCTGCCTTTTTAGTGCCTACCTCTGACTCACTGTGTGCCCTTGATTGTGCCACTTACTCTACTGTAAAAGTACACATACTGTATGTAAATAATTTTAATGTATCCTTATCTTATAAGTCACTTTAAACTATCAGTTATACAATAATCCATACCTTTGTTTCTACACCAATTTAATCCAGTTCAGGACTGCAGGTACCCAGTGCCCAACAAAAGTGTGTGGAATATACAAAAATAATAATGATAATATTAATTAACATGTATAAGCATTTTATTTAAAGTGTGTCGTGTTTGTGCAGTAGTTCTGGTTTCCAGTTTCATTTCTATCTCTGTTTAGTTAACTAATTCAGTCCATTTGTGTGTAAGTTTTCTGTGGTTTCTTACAAATTTATGTGTTGCATTACCTGACAGCCTTAAATTGGGGTAATTTACAGTATGTCACTGTCTGAACCAAAATTGAATTAAGTAGGTCTCCGAATGTATGTTTGTATGCATGTACTGTATATACAGTGCATCCAGAAAGTATTCACAGCTCATCACTTTTTCCACATTTTGTTATGTTACAGCCTTATTCCAAAATGGATTAAATTCATTTTTTTCCTCAGAATTCTATACACAACACCTCATAATGACAACGTGAAAAAAGTTTACTTGAGGTTTTTGCAAATTTATTAAAAATAAAAAAACTGAGAAATCACATGTACATAGGTATTCACAGCCTTTGCTCAATACTTTGTCGATGCACCTTTGGCAGCAATTACAGCCTCAAGTCTTTTTGAATATGATGCCACAAGCTTGACACACCTATCCTTGGCCAGTTTCGCCCATTCCTCTTTGCAGCACCTCTCAAGTTCCATCAGGTTGGATGGGAAGCGTCGGTGCACAGCCATTTTAAGATCTCTCCAGAGATGTTCAATCGGATTCAAGTCTGGGCTCTGGCTGGGCCACTCAAGGACATTCACAGAGTGGTCCTTAAGCCACTCTTGATATCTTGGCTGTGTGCTTAGGGTTGTTGTCCTGCTGAAAGATGAACTGCCATGCTTCACTGTAGGGATGGTATTGGCCTGGTGATGAGCGGTGCCTGGTTTCCTCCAAACGTGATGCCTGGCATTCACACCAAAGAGTTCAATCTTTGTCTCATCAGGCCAGAGAATTTTGTTTCTCATGGTTTCAGAGTCCTTCAGGTGCCTTTTGGCAAACTCCAGGCGGGCTGCCATGTGCCTTTTACTAAGGAGTGGCTTCCATCTGGCCACTCTACCATACAGGCCTGATTGGTGGATTGCTGCAGAGATGGTTGTCCTTCTGGAAGGTTCTCCTCTCTCCACAGAGGACCTCTGGAGCTCTGACAGAGTGACCATCGGGTTCTTGGTCACCTCCCTGACTAAGGCCCTTCTCCCCTGATCACTCAGTTTAGATGGCCGGCCAGCTCTAGGAAGAGTCCTGATGGTTTCGAACTTCTTCCACTTATGGATGATGGAGGCCACTGTGCTCATTGGGACCTTCAAAGCAGCAGAATTTTTTTTCTGTAACCTTCCCTAGATTTGTGCCTCGGGACATTCCTGTCTTAGAGGTCTACAGACAATTCCTTTGACTTCATGTTTGGTTTGTGCTCTGACATGAACTGTCAACTATGGGGACCTTATATAGACAGGTGTGTGCCTTTCCAAATCATGTCCAATCAACTGAATTTACCACAGGTGGACTCCAATTAAGCTGCAGAAACATCTCAAGGATGATCAGGGGAAACAGGATGAACCTGAGCTCAATTTTGAGCTTCATGGCAAAGGCTGTGAATACTTATGTACATGTGATTTCTCAGTTTTTTTATTTTTAATAAATTTGCAAAATCCTCAAGTAAACTTTTTTCACGTTGTCATTATGGGGTGTTGTGTGTAGAATTCTGAGGAAAAAAATGAATTTATTTTGGAATAAGGCTGTTACATAACAAAATGTGGAAAAAGTGATGCGCTGTGAATACTTTCCGGATGCACTGTACATAAAACAGAATTAAGTAATGTGTTTTATACTCAGGTAAAAGTAACCTTTGAAGGTTAATTATTTAGATTTTAAGAATTTTTGAATGTGTTAAGCATTTAATTTTAAGTGGAATGACACCGAATTAGCTGTTCCATTGTACCTTACATTTTTAGCAGATACATTCATCTGGTGGTGGACAGATGTTTTCTTGTCAGCATTAGGTATAAGATAAAATTCATTTTAGGACTGGTGTCAGTTTAATTCAGGGCATGCTGACTAATGCTGGGCCAGTTTAGGCTTGCTAGTTAACCTAATGTGCACAAGTCAGAGCAAAACCAGGATTTACTAAGAAGATTCATACAGAACATGCATGTGTGTAAAAATGGTTGAGACCCTAACTCTGACTTTTTGAGGTTGAATGCAAAAGTGCTAAATACTTTAAAACCATGCCAGCCATTTTTATTTATTTAATTGTTACAAATGAACCCCTCTTTTTAATTTTCAACTTAACAAAATTGAAAATCATCCACCAAACCTAAGAGAGAAATTAAATGACAAACAGCATGCTAAAAAAATAACACTTCTCATCTTTCTG
Source organism: Polypterus bichir lapradei (assembly GCA_026402145.1). Taxonomy (NCBI): domain Eukaryota; kingdom Metazoa; phylum Chordata; class Cladistia; order Polypteriformes; family Polypteridae; genus Polypterus; species Polypterus bichir. The sequence goes on along the minus strand of JANRMT010062813.1, from coordinate 14,765,169 downwards.
TTATTTTTGAACTAGACATTAAGCCCATTACAATAACGGGCGCTAGAACAGTAGTGCATAAACATTAGTAGGAACAGTCTAAATTAAATGGCAAGGGACCTTGTATGTGGCTGTAATATGCGTCACTGTATTGTGTGCCTTTAATTTTCTCTCTCAGTAATACTGGTTTGTATTTCTGTAAAATGCCTGTAATTTTGTTTGATTCGTTCCAAAACTCTGGTTGTAACCCAATTTGGTCATGAACCGAAGTAATTTCCCCAATAGGATTGTATGTAAATACAATTAATCCGTTCCAGGCCGTATGAACTGTATGTAAATATATTTTTTTTTTAATTTTTAAGCACAAATATAGTTAATTACACCATTGAATGCACAACATAATAGTAAACTAAATGTAAAAACATAGAATAACACTAAGAAAACCTTGAACAACAGAGAAAACTAACACTGCAAGAGTTCGCGCTATAGCCTTATGACCCGCTCGCTAAAAACACTTTTTTTAATGAGTTTTAAGCACAGGGAAAAAAAATGAACATTTGAAAAATCCGTAATTTAATAAACAACCAAGAAAAGTAACATTGCAACAATACACGCGCACGCCTGTGTGTGTGTCTCTCTCTCTCGCGGGCCTGCGTGTGTGTGTGTGTCTCTCTCTCGCCTGTGTGTGTGTCTGTCTCTCGCGCGCCTGTGTGTGTGTGTGTGTCTCTTTCGCGCACGCACCTGTGTGTATGTCACTCTCTGCACACAAAGGGAATGCACAGGCAGAGACTGAACACGTGCCGTGTGGCCCCGCGCATGCGCACTTCACCAGAAGACACACACACACGGACACCCGGATGCACACAGGGGTTTTATTAAAGAGGATAGGAAACATACCGTGGAGATTTTTATATTAGACATATAAATAGACATACTGCATATTTAATCAAATTATTGAGAAGACTTGAACTCTGCAGTGAAGAGTAAACTCTTACTGAGGAAACTAACTTCTTAAGTGATCCATGTGGACTTCGAAATTCATTCCATTTAGTGTTATCAGCAAAAACTAATCCTTGATTTTATAAACCATCTTTTTTAAGTAGAGTTCTCAATGTTGTGTACATTTTTTCATTTGAAGATTTATTTTAAATTTAATGTTATTGTTTTTTCAGATTAATTCTGTTGAACTTTTATGTGCTTGTTAAATGTTTTATTTTTGCATCATAACAACTGCAGTATCACATTAATTTAAATCTCCTGCAGGGAATGCAGAACTGGGACAGGTGCAAACAACAATGTGCTAAGTGCTTCTCTGCAGGCATTCTCACTGTTTTTACCACCTGTGTTTGTTTTTCAAACTTTTATGAAGTATCAAGCATATTGAAGAGACCAATGGTGACACAGAGTAGTAAAGTGTATTTAATGTTAAAAGAGGGTGTTTGATTGAGACAACATGTACAACAACATTATCCAAATTGAGTTCATTTTAATCATAGAGGGATTTTTTAGTGTGGACTCAAGATCAAACTTAGAAGTGGAGCATTGAATTATAGGAAAAAGATCTGAGAAACTGGACCCTGATTGGAGGCATCCAGTGTTTTTGGTGTCTTTTTTAAAGTCTGGAATGTATCTGAATTTTTAATTAGGTATTTTGAATTTTGGGCTGTACCTTATGCGCAAATAAGAACTGTGGGAATAATTTTGCTTACATAAAGCAGCTACTACATGTTAGTTTTTCTGAAAAAAAATTATTTGCTGATACAGTTATCAAGATTGTATTAGTACATCATACTAATACATACATGTGAATTGTATTTATGTGGTGTTGAACATGTGGAAAGGTTGTTGACTGATAAAATAGCATTAGTAAGGATTATATTGTACACATACTCATAAGAAAATCTATAAACTTTGGTTTACTTGACTTACTTCTGTATTTTCTGTGACAGAATTATCAGAAATAGAATGATTCAAGTTAACATTTAAACCAACTTATTCTCGAATACTTAAACTTTGAGTAACCCTGCATATCTTTAATAGAAATGGTTTCTAAATGTTTGGAAGTGTTCGATTTTTTTTAAGTAAACAGGCCTAATGAGAACCCAGTTTAAAGAGAAAAAAACATTAAAGAATGTGGCTTTAATGAAGCCTAACACCATAATATATTTTGAGTGATGTAAGCTGCTTATGTCCAAATATTTTGCAAAGAAAGTAAGAGTCTTACTATCATGAAACTATGAAATGTATATGGAAGTGAGACTTTGTGGTGATAGTAATGGTAAGATGTGCATGGACAATGTGTCAAAATTTGTCTTTCATTTGCATGAGCCTATCTGGACTTGATGTGGAAAGTTATAAAAGTCGCTGGTAAGGAGTTGCAAGATATATGGAAGTGAGAGGTGAGTGAGGAAGGAAAAGCATTTATCAAAGTTAATTGAAAAACTGAGAATGACTTGGATAAATTTAAAGGTCTGGTTAGGTTGGGGAGCATACACTGATATAGTGTGTTGCTGCACCCGCCACATAACAAAATAGCTTGGGATCCTGATTGGCAACCTTCCAGGCAGGCATGCGGTCCTGCAAGCTGGATCACCCTCGGGGAATTACAGCACATGGCCGTAGTGATATAACTGACATTCTGTCATAGTACTGGTAATGTGCCTCATTCAGGACTCCAAACCAATGGTATCCAAGGATTCTCCAAAGAGACAGTGTGCTGAAGGAGTCCAAACATCATCTCAGGTCAGTGGATAGCATCCATGTCTCACAACCATATAGCAAATAAAGAAACACCAAGATTCTAAAGACTTGGACCTTCGTCATTTTGCCACACACCCCCTTTAACAGCAACCTCATAACCTTCTATGCTCTCCCAATCTGTCTACTGACTTCATACTACTGACACACTACCTTGATAACAAATAAACTTTTATTTATTACTCAGAAGTCTGAAAAAATACAATGACATACTCTCATAAGTAATAGTAGAATTGCAAAATGCCTTTTGAGGATTTACAGCTTGTATGTAAATGATCCAGTGATTGTGGTAAAACAGGTAAAACTCATGAATACAACTGATAACTTTATATATACTATCTTTTTTAGCCTTAGCATTCTTTATTTTTAAAATTGTTAAGAAAGAGTTGAGTAAAAAATAGCAGTTAGTAAAGAAATAATGAGAAACTGAGAGAAAATCAAACAACATGGTTATTGTTTCTGTGCCAGTTATCCCACTGTTAATTCCATCAATGTCTGCTCTTTAGAAACCTGTTTTTTTTTTATTTCAAATGTCTATTTTTGAAGAAAGTAAAAATTAAATGTCTTGAAAGATATTGACCATGACCCACATGCTTACATAAAGCAGCTACTACATGTTAGTTTTTCTGAAAAAAAATTATTTGCTGATACAGTTATCAAGATTGTATTAGTACATCATACTAATACATACATGTGAATTGTATTTATGTGGTGTTGAACATGTGGAAAGGTTGTTGACTGATAAAATAGCAAAATGCATATAAAATTTTTATAAATAAATAGTGTGATAAAAATTTTCTTGGATGAATAAATGTAATAACAAGCAACAGGGTTAAATACCCTGTTTAATTATCAACAAGGACCAGCTTCTAATTAAGAAACTGGTTGAAATGAAAAACTGCAGCCACTGCAGATCTTCAGAACCATGAGTGAAGAAGATCCCTGCCTTAAGCTAACAAGCTCATCACTCATTCTCACATCATTTCCTGAAAGTCCAATGTTTAATTTGAGCCTTGAACCTGTGTATCCTGAAAATTCCAGGGATATGTGTGTTAAGTTAACCATAGCCTCTACACAGGCCCAGAATAAATAAGTGTGCTCTGTTGGCTCCTGTGACCCCAGACAGGATTCTGTGATTTTAATTAAGGCTGGATGCATGGATAAAATGTACATAGCATCATATCAGTTTATGTATGTTATATTTATATCTATTTGTTCAAGCAGAAGGGAAAAAACTTATAAAAGTTAAAAGAAAGTGGGTGTCATGACTTTGCAGCCTCTTCTGTAACAATACAATCTTGAGTCTTCCTTAATGCTGCACTCACATTCTGTCCTTACCAGAACAATCACATTCCATACTCGATGCAATTTCATTCCATCCTCTCGTACCGAGCCTTTGAAAGCGTGTTTTTACTGATGTGACATAGTTTCATTCCAGCTTGTCTATACTGAACCTTCAGAAAGCATTGCTTGTAAGTAATTTGACATATTATTAACATTAAAGTTTGAATTTTGTCATAATGTATATAAGTAATTTGACATATTATTAACATTAACGTTTGAATTTTGTCATAATGTATACATATATTAGTTTGAACGTGTGTTTTCTGTTAAAAGTAGCACAGCCAAATCAATATAAATTGTTAGGTGGTTTTACTTGGTGCAACTGGTTAAAGAAGCAGATATGTGATTGATTCCTCTTTATTTGATGCATTTTAATTCTTCTGTAGTGATTATGCTTCATTTGTAATATTACTTCAAGCTCATTTGATTGAATGTATGTTTTCGGAGTCTCACAATATCGGTGATTTTAAAATAGAGCAAACCTTCAATTAAATGATGTTAATTTTGCTGCAGTGCTTGACTCATCATTTGCATCCTTGTTTAGCAATCTGTTGAACTTTGCAAGATAGGCAATAGCAGGGGTAGAATAGAGGGTGTAGCGTTTGACACTTGAATTTAGCCTAAAATGTTCTTAAAGCGCATCTGTTGCATTTGTATGACGTTATTGCTTCTGTAGAAGAGATCTATGAGCCAGTGAAATTCGCCGGTGTTAGACAAAACATAACATTTGGCGTGAAATGGATTGACCTGTGGTACCTACGATACAAATCTGAATAGCTTTGTGCATGAGAATGCTATTAGTAAAGTATCTAGATCACGCATCTTGATGGTAAGCTTAATCAGCTTTCTTTAGATTATTAATACATAAAGTATTATTGCTGATATCTATTAATCATAAAACACACGATGACAAATGCATATAAAAGTAAGTACAGTATAGGTGTTTCTAACAAGAAAGCATCGGTTCTCGAAACACATGGCACCATCCGGTTCGCTCCCACATGTTGAGGGTGGAGTTAAACTTTGACCCTGTTGTACGTCTTTCTTGCCGGGAACACGCGTCGCCGCCGGTTCTGAGGAGCGAAGCTTCACATGTAGCGTCAGACCAGGGAGCGAGTAAGATGGCGGCACGGTGGGGTGCGGGTGAGGAGATTTTAACCACCGGCAGCACTGGAATCTACAACACATTCGAACCCTACGAGGTAAAGAGATCTATCGTAGAATTGTAGTAGGAGCGTCTCCGCGCCATGCCGGCTTGGACACGTGTACTGGCGTGGTGGATGGCGGCGCTGATACAGTCTGCGGCGCAGTGAAGTGACACGTGGATGTGCTTGCAGTAGAATGGAGCGATCATTGAAGAATTAGCTAACGTATCGCATTCAACTTCGGTTAACTTGATGTTTGTCATTCAATTGCATTATTAATTGGGATATCAGGAGCCGTCGCAGTGAGGCTACATGGCAAAAATGCCGGCTAAAGGAGCGTTTTTTTCTCCCATTAATCTGAAAGCGAGTGCTGACTTGGCAGGCATGTTTTACTTGGTAACTGATGTGTGATAACAGTGCTTTAATTGTTTAAAAGTTGTACATTTTGGTAAAGTTTTATAATAGATAGTGGAGGAAAGGACTCAGTTGTAATCACAAGTGACCAGATGCTGTGTAACGTTAAAACGCCACTCGTGTAGCTGTCAGTGATCTGTACACGCAGCCTAATGGTTCTCTCATGGCCGTGTGTGAACCCGGCAAGAGTGTTGTGAGTCAGCCTCACGTGGTCTGCGACAGCAAATGTGAAGAGACTATGAAAACCAAACCTTAGGCAAAGTGCGGAGCGCTATTAGGATTTTAAGTACTGCATGTGCATGATAGTGCATCTTTCGTAAATAAGTATATATTTGACGGTCAATGGCATTTCGCGTGTATGTGCAAACACGTTTTGAAACACTATTTCACTTTCCCATCACAACACGTGGGTCGATTCGAAAGCATGTCCGGTCGCAACTCTGTTTTACCAACAGTTCTGTGCACGCCCTAGTGGGGGAGGGAAGTATTGACTGAAAGTGCGGTTTCCGTTAGCCGGTTACTCGCATTTTCTAAACCTCACTTAAGTCGTTTGCACGATGTGGTTTGGGACGATGAGGATAAACTTTCATAGCTTCATGCCTCGACTAATCCCATTTTGGGCGTGTTTATTGTTTTCAAGCGGATTTCCTGAAGTAGTTTCTCAGTCCCGAGTTGTTCAGCAGCCCTTGCATGCCAATTTTAATATGAAAGATCTTTTTTTTTTTTTTTTTTTTTTTTTTCCCCTCCCCAAACTTTGATGGGCCACGCTAATTTCCCACCAGTTCACTTTGATTGTCTGGGGCTAGTCAAAAAATATGATTTTGTAAATGTTTAAATTTCTCATTTTAGGTCTAGGGTGTCTTAACTTCTGTCATGTGGGGCCACAGGGACTACAGGCTTTCACTCAAAACCTCTTCCTTAATTTGTGGCCAGCTGTTGCTGCTAAATAACTACATTTGCTTTAATTTTAATTTAACTGTTATTTAAGACTCAGGCCTCATGTTTCCATTTCCCTAATTAATAGCCAATCAATAATGAGACAAAACAAGCCAACACATGACCAGCTAACATGAGTCTGTCGTACAGTGTTGGAAAATAAAGAAAGGTGATGGTCTCAGTAATGTTGATGTGCCATAGGTCGACAAAACTTTTAACATGCAAGCAATGTGGCATAGTGGTTAAGGATTTGGACTTCATTTCATACTCCAAGGGTGTGGCTTCATATCCTGTTACTACCCTATGTGACAATGAGCAAGTCACTTCACCTGTCTCTTCTTCAGTCTTAACAAATTGTAACTCAGATTTTGTAAGACGCCTCTGAGTAATGGTGTCAGTTAAATATGTAAATTAATTTGTATCATCTATTTAAGAACTTAGCTGGTGATCTGCTGGCCCACTTTACATCTTCTTTTTTTTTTTTTTTTTTTTTTTTTTTTGGCCATTTAAGGAAAAAAAACAATTGAAAGGACTGAGCCTTAAGTTATTTTGGGTGAAGGTAAAATGTCAATTAACAGCAGAAGTTGGCCACTAATTGAGAAAGTTCCAGGAAGGCACTGGAGGATTGACTCCAGGAGCTGGACACCCCTGGTCTAGATTGAGGGTTGAGGTTGCAGGGTCCAAGATAGCCTTTGGATCAATCTACTGCCATGCTAATTATCCTTTTAAAGTAGACAATGGTAAAGTGGTCCTTGATTAGAACAGGTGTGTGGATGGTTGGTATCAAGCTACATCACAAGTAGAACACATACCTTAGTTTTTCATGATGTTAAACTGGCTAACCTGTTTTCATTCACAACTTTCTACTCGTCAGATCCTAATTACTTTATATTTTTCAATGTTAAGTTGCTTTGATCCATTCCTGGTTTAAAAAGCAATACTTTCACTTCTACTACCCAAAATTTTACATTGTGGAAAATTGATCTTCATTAATGGAGAGGTGTGCTTGGATTGGACATGGATAGCTAATAGAAATATGACATTTTATAAGGAACATTTGAAGCACCTATTAATCCCTGTCCAACAGAGGCAGAGTTTTTTAGGATACTCATTATTATTTTTATTATTATTGTCATTATTATTATTGTTAACATAATTGTTAAACTTGTCCTCTCTGTTTGTAAAGGTCAATTTTTTTGCAATTTTTAACTCGCTTTAACTGAACCTTCTCATATCAAACTTTGCATGCATGCTGATATCTGACGACAATGCAATATTTCATCAGTTTTGACCCTGGATCTGTAAGTTAATTATCATTATATCCTATATACCTATAGTGTTATTAGCAGTGTTGGTCAGGTGGTTAGTGTGTTGGATTTGCGCCCAAATGGTCGAAGGTTCAAGACCAATACAGACAAATAATAAAAAAAAAAAAAAAAGATAATTTTGATTAATATTGAAGCTTTGTCACAGGACTTCAACATGACAGTTAATCAGCATTGGTCAATTGGTAGCGTGTTGACATTCATTGTATGCAAACTTTTTTTTTTCCTCAATTTTAGCAATTCATGTATACACACATTTGGTGAAATACTTTTAAGTGATTTGGCGATATTGGCTCAGTGGATATAGTTTTGGGCTTTTTTAAAAAAGATTAAAGGTTCGATTCTCCAATAGACAAATGCACATTTCCATTACTTCACATGTGCACTGTTTCACCATGGTTAGGATTTTCTCAAATGAGAAATGAACATGAATGTTACATTTCACTTTAACATTGTAGATTCCACTCTTGCTAATGTAATTTCTGTCAAATCACCCTAACCACTCAAGTCAAGGTTTTTGTAATGTGCCAAGGACTTCATGGCATTAGGGTGGCTAAAAAAATATAAAATAAAAGATTTTTAAGTGACATGATTTTATTCAAAAATACACTAAAAACAACTTTTTTTCTTTTACCAAGAAACACCAGCAGTTAGCTATATGTATTAAGATATTATTAAGGGGATGGTATTAGGAAGTATCTAACTAAGTTTACCTTCACCCTCCCTTTTTTGTTTTGTGTACCTAGTTGATTTGCAGACATGCAAATGGTAAGTTAATTAATATTTCCACTAAATATAGCTTGCCCTGTTGGAAATGGTGGACTAGGTTTATGTGTGTTGTACTTCTTTACCTTTTCAGTTAATTGAATGAAAGTCAAGCTCAAAAAATGGGGCAATAGATGATGTACTGTATATGTAGCTAAATGATGATGATGCTGAAAATTTATAGTTTCAATTTTCTCATTTTTTGTAATGCCTTTTCAGGTGTTCTGTAAAAGGTATGCTTTTCTGATGGTCAATATGCATTCCCTAAGCAATGAGTGGACATGTATAGTTATTTGTAACCAGTCTCTTGCTTAATTTACAGACCTGGTTTTGCCAGATAGACTTTTTAAATGTAACTAAAGTTTATTAATTTGTTAATTTCTAATGCATTATCCATTTTTGAACACCTATTTTTAGAATGAGTAGGCCCTGCAGTGGACTAATGCCCCATCCTAGTTTGATTTCTGGCTTGTACTTGATCCTACCAGAACAAGTTCTGGTCCCATCAAGATTCTCATTTGAATTATGAAGGTTTTAGAATTCTCCATTTTCTGCAGTAGGATAGTTTGTGGATCTGGTGAAGTACAAAGGGTTGGTCTGAAAAGACCATTGCCTTCTAATGTTCTAAACTGAAGAAATGTGGGCTTTGTCAGGGTTTGTTTATCCTATACTTTTTCAGACCAAAAAATTGGACCTACCTGTAGGCCTTGCTGCCAAAGATTGTATGACAGATAAAACAACCAACACATATAATTAATTCATTCATCCATCCATCCATCCATCCATCTTCTCAACTTGCTTATCCAGGGCAGGATTGTGGGGAAGCTGCAGCCAATCCCTGTAAACAGATGGCACAAGGAAGGAGCAATTTCTGAAGTGGGGGATGCCAGTCTGTGGCAGGGTGAATACACACACACATTGAAGTGCCAATTTTTAAAATGTTAGTTCACTTAATCCTAATGTCTATGGACTATGGGAGAAAACCAGAGAACCCGGAGGAAAGCCATTTGGACATAGCCTGAAATATGCCATCTCCATGCAGGGATCAACTGCAACACAATCTCTGTTCTTGTTGTGAGATAGCTCTGTTATCATTGTGTTAATGTACCGCCCAACATCCTGTCTAATCTGTAAAATTCCCAGGTTAAATAATACCAGGATTTTAATGGGATTAGTTTATATACACAGACAAAGGTGATCCAGCAACTTCTTCACCAGAGCATTCTTGAAAGTTTCATCTCAAGATCGTAAGTAGGTCACAGACACAATTAAGATGAATACTACTGATTGGAAATTGGGGGGGAGGGTAGAGTCAAATGAGCAGAAGCAAAGATGTGTTAACTGAATTTTTAGGCTTTCAAATGATATGCTAATGTCAGTTTTTATTTGTTGCACACTATATACTCCTCAATCTCCCACACCAGCTTTACCACTGCTTACCAGCAGGTAGAATTTTTTTATCTGAGGAGGTGAATGTGCATTACACTACCTTTTTTGTGTCAGATGGAGGTGAACGTCTCCATTTAGAAATGAATCTTATTTCTAGATATTTTTTTAAACCATATCTCTCTATTATAAAAAAAAAAAAAAACCCTTGGAAAGGAAAAGCAGGGCGACAAGACGTGATCTTCTCAGAAGTTCTCGAAAGACACTTTAAAGACCTGCAATACGAAAGTGACTGGCTACAGAGCGTCTTGCGGGGACCGTAAACATGAGACTTGGTGCCAAGAGATTGTCCCAGGACCGTCTCGCGGGGACGTGGAACATGAGATTCTTGCAAGACACGCCCTACTTACAACCAGTATCAAGTAAGAGCACGGCCAGCAAAACACTGTCGTGTAAAGGCACGTAGCACGCAACGATCCTGTGCTCTCAGCATATATAAAGCGTATAGGGACAATACATTCTAGATGAAACATCGACTAAGCAAAGAAGAAAGAGCAGCGTGGAGAAAAGAGACCCAAAAGTGTTGGAGAGAAAAAGGCAGATAAGAGATTATGAAAGCAGTAAAATTTGAAAGTATTGTAGCGTCCCAGACTGTTGGGTCCGATTGAGGGAGGGCAGAGTACAGCACGGAAGACTTATAGCTGGGTATTGATTGATGCGGTAAGGGGGAGGTGGCGAGACCTGGGGCAGGAGGAGTTGGAGAGGGTGCTAGAAAGTTGTTTGGGGTTACGAAGTCGGCGATTGTTCAAGTAAAACTTTGGTGACACTTTATTACGTCAGTCTGTTTTTTTTTTTTTTTGTTTTTTTTACTTCTCTATTCGAGCTGGATGCAGAGGTTGCTACAGTATCAAAAAAAGATTATTAATCATCAGGACCAGGTGTAATTGAAAAAACAGCAGGACAAAGTGAGGTCAGAAATAAAAGGCAAAGAGTAGAAAACAAAGTAAAATGGCATGAAGAGGTTCAAAAATGAGGGGGCAAAACACATACAGAGCAGATTAGAGATAATGAAAACAGTGAAATTCAAAAGACACAAAAAAACCTTGGTCGCGATATACATACAGAGCAAGTTACACAATATAAAAGCAGAAAAATTCGAAAGTATCAAAATAAGAAAGATCGCATTAGCGCTAAAAAAGAGAAATTACTCGGTGACATAACGGAAAGACGAATAGAGATCGAATATATGGACATAGGTGATATGTCAAAAGTATGGAAATATTGTAAGGCTTTGAAGTTTAAGTCAGAGACTTGTAGATCGTCTTATTCATGTTGCCATCAGGGAAAAGTAGTATTTCTACACAATGAGGAGGCGTATCCAAGAGAATTAAGATTTGATGTTTGGGAAAAGTGAAATCCACAAACAAACAGTCAGTCATTTCCCAACCCACTATATCTGAAAACAGGGTCACGAGGGGGTCTGCTGGAGCCAATCCCTGCCAGCACAGGGTGCAAGTCAGGAACAAACCCTGGGCAGGGCGTCAGCCCACCGCAGAATCCACAAACACTACAGGCAAAATATACGAGTCTACAATAATCTTTTCGCCCTTGCATCAGTCAATGCACAAAACATAGATTTAGATTTACACAATAATGGACCATATGCTTTTAATTTCAAAGAAAACACAATTCGGTCAGGTGTATATTTATGATCACGGAGAAGCAATGCAAATTTAAACAGGTGAAAAGAAAGGTAATGTAGTATATATTTCGCGAATAACATTAGACACCAAAGGAGATCTTGATATGCCATTCATATTAAAATATTTACAGTTTCCCATGAGAATAGCTTTTGCTGTAGCAATTAACAAATTACAGGGAGAAACATTAGAAAAATTTGGATTATTTATTAGAGAAAAAGAAACAATATTCACTCACGGGCAGTTATACGTTGCGTTGTCACAATGTATCTCCAGAAACGGAGTCAAAATTCAATGCGATCTTGAAGAAAAGGTAATTAAAATATTGTTTTTAATGAGGCTTATAAAAGTGCAAAAAATGAAACTGAAAATTCCAAAAGGAAAACAAAACAGCTTTTAAAATTGTATATCAGATTAACCAAACACACGGGTTGGTGAGCGAAGCGAGCAGGGGGCAGAGCCCCCTAGTCTTAAAAAAACAAAGTTTTCATAAACAAGACTTCCAACATTTCCTGATTCGCTTTACTAGTGCATGACTGTAAATCTATACTAATAAAAGGCAAAGCACTCACTCACTCGCTCACTAATTCTCCAACTTCCCGTGTAGGTAGAAGGCTGAAATTTGGCACGCTTATTCCTTACAGCTCACTTACAAAAGTTAAGCAGGTTTCATTTCGAAATTCTACACGTAACGGTCATAACGGTCGATAATGGTTGACAACGTCCGCCATGTTGAACTTTCTTATTTATGGCACCATCTTCACGAAATTTGGTAGGCGGCTTCCCTACGCTAACTAAAACCGATGTATGTACTTATTTCGATGGTATGACGCCATTGTCGGCTGCCATATTGAACTTTCCAACGTCACAAATTTTCCAACTTCACGTGTAGGTAGAAGGCTGACCCTATCCTCACGAAATTTGGTAGGTGGCTTCCCTGCGCTAACCAAAATCGATGTACGTACTTATTTCGATGGTATGACGCCACTGTCGGCCGCCATATTGAATTTTCCAAACATCACTAATTCTCCAACTTCCTGTGTAGGTAGAAGGCTGAAATTTGGCAGGCTCATTCCTTACAGCTTACTTACAAAAGTTAAGCAGGTTTCATTTCGAAATTCTACACGTAACGGTCATAATGGTCGATAACGGTCGACAACGTCCGCCATGTTGAATTTTCTTATTTATGGCCCCATCTTCACGAAATTTGGTAGGCGGATTCCCTGCGCTAACCGAAACCGATGTATGTACTTATTTCGATGGTATAACGCCACTGTCGGCCGCCATATTGAACTTTCCAATGTCACTAATTTTCACAATGTCCGCCATGTTGAACTTTCTTATTTATGTCCCCATCTTCACGAAATTTGGTAGGCGGATTCCCTGCGCTAACCGAAACTGATGTATGTACTTATTTCGATGGTATGACGCCACTGTCGGCTGCCATATTGAACTTTCCAACGTCACTAATTTTCCAAATTCCCGTGTAGATAGATGGCTGACCCCATCTTCACGAAATTTGGTAGGTGGCTTCCCTACACTAACCAAAACCGATGTATGTACTTATTTTGGTGGTATGACGCCACTGTCAGCCGCCATATTGAATTTTCCAAACATCACTAATTCTCCAAATTCCCATGTAGGTAGAAGGCTGAAATTTGGCAGGCTCATTCCTTACCGCTTACTTACAAAAGTTAAGCAGGTTTCATTTCGAAATTCAACGCGTAACGGTCATAACGGTTGACAATGTTTGCCATGTTTAACTTTCTTATTTATGGCCCCATCTTCACGAAATTTGGTAGGTGGCTTCCCTGCGCTAACCAAAACTGATGTACGTACTTATTTCAGTGGAATGATGCCACTGTCCTCCGCCATATTGAAGTTTCCAACGTCACTAATTCTCCAACTTCCTGTGTAGGTAGAAGGCTGAAATTTGGCAGGCTCATTCCTTACAGCTTACTTACAAAAGTTAAGCAGGTTTCATTTCAAAATTCTACGCGTAACGGTCATAACGGTCAACAACGTCCACCATATTGAACTTTCTTATTCATAGGTAGAAGGCTGAAATTTGGTACTTATTTCGGTGATATGATGCCACTGTCGGCTGCCATATTGAACTTTTCAACGGTCTTTGTTACTTACGGGCCCATCTTCAAGAAATTTGGTACGCGGGTTCCCAACGCTAACTGAATCCTACTTACGTACATATATACGTCCATAGCCTGCAGCTCGGTCACCGTGTGAGGCGGCGTTGGGTCCCCCATCCCAACGCCTCCCACATTGTTGGCTGCCTGCCTATATAAGGCCGTCTGTCGCTCCAGTCTCTACATTCCCTTCCTTGCTTCGCCACGGTATTCACGTCTCCCTGCTGATAACTACAGCCTTTTTATTTAATCCACGGCTTCTCCGCTGTTTTATTGTTCATTTATTACGATTATAGTTATTGTATAGGTATTTTAGACTTACTTTACATTGTTCAGGTACCCATTTCCTTTATCATTCCAACCGTACCCCCATTAACATGTCTATCGAGGTAATCACCATCGATCAAAGAACTGTCACTTACCAAGTGGTTTCCATGCCCGGAGATGGCACCTGCCTTTTCCATTCTCTTTGTTACATATTGCACAGCCATATCAGGCTCACTCTTGATATCCGGAGGAACATTGTGTCTTATGTATTGAATGACTGGGACAGGTTCAAGGTGTGGACTGATGACGGTACAGGAGATAATTATACTACACAGGAGCACTAGAAGAGTGAAATGCTTAAGTGTACCGAAATGGCCAAATATTTTACACCTTTGGACAACCGCCAATGCCTCTTAAACATCTTAGCTTCACAGGTGACGATTTCAGTAGTGGACACTTTGATGTTTAGAAATGTTTAAACTCTCAAAAGCTGGATGTGAAGTTATCAATGAAACTGGTTGTATAGTTACAACGCTTGACAGATGCCGAATGTCTCTTCAACACAAGTCCTACAAATACTGTCGTAACTGAAACAAACCATGAAACTCAAACCGATTATGACAGCAGCAATCCAAGCTGTGAAATTTGAAACAAGATTACTGTTCACATGGCCAACTGTACGTTGCATGCTCAAGAGTAAGCTCAGCGCACAGCTACAGCTTGGTCATATTGCAACTGGAGGGCCGAACTGACAACGTGGCATACAAAGAGATCCTTAACAAATAATTATTGTTATATTTTCCCTCAGTTTAAAAAGGTTTAATTTTCTTCTTAATAAAAATTTTAAGGCAGTACTTCACCGCTGCGAAGCGCGGGTATTTTATTTTGCTAGTTCAATTATAAATGAGAATTCCATGGCACTGTGTGGTTTATCTGAGAGAATTTTTAGTCAATGAGCACACAGTTAAAAGTAATTTACATTAATGAATAAATTAGTCTGCTTTCCTAGGAATTCTTGACCCAGCTTTCTTTATGTGTACACTCAATCTGGCAATTTATGGAAGGAATGAAATATACCTAAACATATACATAAATATATATATTTTTTCTTGTAAATCCAACCAGAGAAGAGAGAACTTCAGTTGAGAGTTGAGTAGTTTTGGTCAGCTGGAGCCTGGAATGCTGCAACCACTGAAGACCTCCTTTGCTACGTTATACCTCAGTTAGTAGCAATCAGTCAAACAGGAATTAGAAAGGGTTTGTTAAATACTTTCTGTATAAAGAAAGGGTTAGTACAGTAGTGGCCAAAGGTTTTTACAGTGATACAAACATTGTTTTGCAAAATTTGCAGTTTCAGTTTTTGTGGTGGCATTGTTTTTATATTATTGTGCAGAGTGATCAGATGCGTATTAATCAATTTCAAAGAGCTTTATTAGCATAAAAGTTTACTTTATCACAAAAAACCATTTTCACTTATTTTGGCCATGACACAAAATGATCAGCTAAAAGTGTCCAGCAAGTGCCAGGACCATCTGCTCCTGAGGAGTCCGGTACAGAATCATACAGAGCTTGCTCAGTATTGGCAGCAGGTAGATGTGAGTGCATCTGCGCACACAGTGAGGCAAAGACTTTTGGACAACAGTCGTGTCAAGAAGGGCAACAAAGAAGCCGCTTCTTTCCTAGAAAAACATCAAGGACAGACTGAAATTCTGCAGGAAGTACAATGATTGGACGGCAGAAGACTGGTGCAGTTATTTTTTCAGGTGAATCCTCATTCCAACTGTTTGGGACATTGGAAAATCGATTGTCCGGAGAAGAAAAACGTAAGTGTTGCCATGAGTCCTGTGTCACACCAACAGTGAAGCATCCTGAGACAATTCATGTGTGGAGTTGCTTCACGTCCAAGGGAGTGGGCCCACTCATAATTCTGCCCAGGAACATTGCCGTAAATAATCATATCAAAATGTCCTCCAAAAGCAACTTCTCCCATCAATGCAGGCACAATATGGTGATGATCTCTGTATTTTCCAGCGTGATGGAGCACCATGTCACAAAGCAAAAAGTGATAACAAAATTCCTCAGAGATCATATCATTGATAATCTGGACCTGTAGCCAGGAAACTCCCCAGATCTTAATACCACTGAGAACCTGTGGTCAGTTCTCAAAATGTGGATGGAAAAGCAGCCCATGAGTTGTGATCAACTCCAAGCACTAAAAAGGCAAGAATGGATCATCATCATCGGTCAGGATTCCATAGCGAATTGCAGAAGTTATGAAGAAGGGGGGTCAACACTGAAACTTATTACATTTTTATAATTGTTCTTCAGTATACCATAGAAACATGTAAATTAAAAAATCTGAAAATACTGAAGTAGCAAAGTTTGCAAAACGCATTTGTGTTGCTGCCAAAATGTTCGACAACTACTGTAGGTCCTTATTCATATTGTTTCCTCTTTGCCACTCTAAATATGCCTGTGCAGCTTGAATAATTTCATTATATGTTTAATTAGATGCAGAATAAAGTGTTGTATGTGTTTGTGTATGCACATTGATAATATGTAGAATTTTTGTATGTGTTTGTGTATGCACACTGATAATATGTAATCTCACAATGACACAGACTGAAGTAAAGACCACTGACCAAGGAGGAATCTGGCACCCAGCAGGCATCTGCATGTACATGCAATTCTTTTAATATAAAATTATTTTGAACTGTGTTGTATTACCAGGACACTATATCTATTGTGGTATGGTCCTTGTTAAACAATATTCCTCCCGGGTTATGGAATGACTAGTCAAATGAGCAAGTTAGGAATATTCAGTATGTCAAACTTGTTTGTGAGAGCCTTTGAATTTAATCTGTGTGTTTATCTGAAGTGACTGTTCTTGTTCTATATTAGGGTGGGGGCTATAAAAATTAATTCCAACATAGCAAAAATACATCTCCATGCGATCTGCTAAGATGATCTGGGAACAAAAGAAGAGAAGAGCCAATGTGCATAGTGTGTGTGGTTTATTTGTTTTGGTTTTTAGTAAATGTGAAGCGCTGCATGATTGATTGGCAAGAAACTAGGAGTGTATGCCATAACAATATGCCATATTGTTTGATGTTGGACTTAATTCAAAATGAGGGATAAAACTAACAATTCATTATACAGAATGGTGGAAAAATATTGTTTATAACTAAGTATCGATTGCATTACATGAGTTGTGTTAACAATTTAAGCAAGGGAATCCACAGTGAGAGCAGCTCCTCCTTCCTTTAAAAAAATCTTGTTTTGCCTAATACAGGAGGGAAAAAAGGCATGCTTTTAGTTGCTGGTATACTTGCATGGAAAACCGCAGCAGCTGCTATCAGCAGGAAACAAGACTTTAAGGATTACCTAGGATGTAGCTGCATCTTTTCTAGATTTCTGAAGTCGACCAGCTACTGAGGTGGTAAGGCAGGGTGCAGCATGAGTCAAATGCATACCAAAGAAACTGCTCAGTCCAAAAAGTTCTTTTTAAAAAGTTTAGTGAATGTTTTTTATGTATGGTTTAAACTGTTTGCCCTTAATGCCTTACCCACTGCAAGGCTGGAACTAGAACTAAACTGGAACTAGTCTTTAGTCAGAGGGTCAAGAGTTGATTAGAATATTCCATTTATAATTTAGCTTGTGGGTGTTGTAATAGAACCTCTCATTGACTATGCACTAATATATAGGCAAACTTTTCGCATTGATGGCCCCTTTTATACATTAATTCAGTTATCCATCCTTCCATCTTCTCAAGCTGCTTATCCAGGGCAGAGTTGTGGGGAACCTCTAGCCATTCATTTTAAACAGATTGCACAAGGCAAAAGCTTAACATAAAAACTGTCAAACTAGTTACTGTAGCACTCAAAGCCAACTATAAAATACTGGAAATCTAAGGCTATAGAAATAAACATCCTACCCTACATAAAAATGGGAAATAAAAAGTACTTTTCTTTAGGTCAGTGCTTCTCTAACTGTGGTATGTATGCGGGCACCCTCTAGTGTTACAGATGTTTTAAAAGCTTTTTTATTATTATTATTTGTCAAGGCTATCTATTTGGAGAGTTGGCTTAAATGGTTGGCATGCAGAGGAATCGCCAAATGGGAAGTATTAGAGAAGTACAGTGAATACATTAAGCAGTACAGCAGAAATTGAAGTCAATGACAATGAACCTAGCACAAGTGTTGGTGGCGACATTAGCAGTGCCAGAGAAGCTTCCACTGCACCAGCTAGCAAACAACATAAAACAATAAGGAAATATGACTTAAGTTGCACCAAGTTTGAATTCTTTTGGAGTGGGACAGAAGATGAGCCAGGAGCAGTGTGCAGTGATGTGATGGTTTCATGCATTTATTACTAAGAACATCTTCAACAGCATTTTGCAACCAAGCACACAGTGCTAAAAGACAACCCAGTTGATTTTTTTTTTTTTTTGAGAAAACTTGAGGATCTAAAGCAGTTCAAGTCAACAGTTTGGTTTTGTGCTTCACCCGTAGCTCAAGCACAAGAAGCTTAATATGCCAGTCTCATCATAGTGCAAGCCGGTAAGCCACCCACAATTAGCAAACAACACAGATGATGCTAAAAACACACTGATTGAGCAAATTAAAAGAGGTCACTATTTTTCCATACAGCTTGATGAGACTACAGATGTTGTAAATATGGCCAATTTACTTGTTTACATTAGATATGAATTTCAAAGCGCGGCTCGAGGACTTTCTGTTCTGTCAGTCACTTCAGAGCAGAACTACAGGTGAACAAATCAAGTTCCTGAATGCATTTGTTCAAAAGAATAAACTCGTTTGGAAAAAATGTGTCTGTCTTCATGGTCTATAGGTCTACTAGCAAAGCTGAACAAATGAAAACAATATTGAAAAATCCTTGAAAATGTCTCTGGTTATTGGTGTCATAATATCCTCGTCTTTTTGCTGTATGCTTTTTAAGTTGTGAGCATGCACTTTTTTGCTATTGTTAACTACTTAAGGAAAATTAAAGTAGTGCATTAAAGTGAAGTACATTCAAGATAATTCGGAGTGTTTTGGTGTATTCTTATCTATGGCGATAGGTCAGTTATTTTTGTTTATAGGCCTTATTTTCTGTCAAGAGGCTCTCTGTAAAACTTTGTTTATGAGAATTTAACTTGTCCAGTATTTTTTTTTTTTTTTAATCTGTGTTGTCTTATTAACACAAATGTCTGGGGAAATCTGTCTGTACCCCCACCACCACTACCCCATGGCTAGTTCTCAGTGCATGTAAAATTAGGTTTTCCATATTCTGTGTTCATTTCAAAATAAACTTTTTATGCTACTGTTTTAAAGTATACATTTGGTAGCTTTGAAGTTGCACTTATTTCTTCACATTAACGGTATATGTTTGCTACATCAAATTTGTTTTTGTCTTCTGAAGTAAAACATTTTTTAAAGTTTTAAAAATGCTTTGTCCTTTTCTGCAACTAACGGATTACACAGGTCCATAGGTGAATGAAATAAGCCTTAAAACCTTCCAAATGCATTCTCTTTGAAGCAGCAAAGATTTCAATCTAAGAAAATATACCTTTTGCATTTATGAGGCCAGCTTGTGATAGCGAAAGAAAAATAGAAATTATTTTATCATGGATTTTTGGAAATTCTTTCTTGAGGTAAGAATACATTTGCTTTTCACTTGTTTGCTCAGCTTTTCCTTCAGTAAGCCCCCAGCACAAAACTCTATTTTGTTTACAGTCCTACCTTTGCCTCTGCAATTCTAATCTTTCAACAGCTATTGAAAGCCAAGGAAGAAGAAAACAGACTGAACGCTTATGTCGGTTTTTTTTTTTTTTTTTGTTTTTTTTCCTTCCTAAATGGCTTTTTCTTTTTGCACTTTGCATTCCTTTTTGTTTTACATAGCCAAAAGAGCAAGATTAACACTGGGCGTGTTTCATTGTGCTTTGTACAAATAACAAACTATCCTTAAATTTATGGGGAGAAAATGCAAAACCATAGGGTAGAGCTGTCATTTTTGCTTGGACCACTGTCTGCAGAAACTAATATAAAAAGAGCTTCACAAACAGTACTGCGGGCTTGTAGGCAAGGGTGCAGACTGCAGACATTGTGCTTGCTGAGCCTGTAAACTGTCACTACTGTTTGATGGCTCTAATAGCTGTACCTTGTATGACAGATTACTATAACGCTTTTGCATGTTTGGTAGGAAAATGCAAATGAGGAGCCAGGGTGAAGAGTGACATGAATGTTTCCTCTGGCCCTGGGTAAGCAGAGTGCAACGAAGAGCTTTTCACCCTAATGAAATCAGCTTTAGCATGGTAAAAAAATAGAATTGTCTAGTTGTCTACAGCACAGACAGCTAAGCTCATCAGGACATCAACATTCAGTGTCAAGATCAGAGGTTGGTGATGAATTGAAAGGCAAATCCTTGCCATCTCCAGTTCCACGTTCTACTTTGAAAATCGATGAATGTTGCAACGGTGTTTTGCTTTGTCCTTTTTGTTCCTTCTCAAAACGACACAGATATGCTGTTTTGCAATAAGACAGGAATAAATACTCAACATTTTTGTCTTGAATAATTAATGTATTCATTAAATTTTAAAGCTTTTTCATTCACCTATCCATTATTGGCATTGTAAACTGCAAGAATAGACAAGGTATTTATAAAATATAAAAAATGCTTCATTTTAGAACATAGTTTTATGTGGCGAATATATATCCAGACTGTGAAAAAACTTCAACTACAAAAACACCAAATTTATCTTTTAATACTCTATCGGGTAGGCCACAATGTAGCTCAGTTCATGAGGCTAAAAATCAGTATAGTGGCACTACGTTTCAGATCAGTAGGCTTACTGAAAATGTAATTGAAATTAAATGTAAAGATACTAAACATTTGTGCAGGGTTTTTGAAGGCAATGGTGTCCATTAGCACACAAACTAAAAAGTAATAAAGGCAGTGAAAGTATGTTTTGTAAATATTTGAACAGAATAGGAAAAAGTGATATTGTCTGCTATTGCAAACACATTGATGGATTACACGATTACTGCAGTTAAGGCCAGTCAATCCTTCTTGTAATGTTACAAATGTAAACGTAACCATTCTAATAGGATAATGACTTGATAGCAAGCTTTTTTGAAAACTTTGTCATTACAAAAGTGGCTGTGACTTGTTTTAGATGATTTGTGTTGCTTTGATATAATTATTTTTTGTAAATATGTAGATAATTATGGTAAAATTTCAGAGCTCCAATTTATTAAGATCTTATTAGCTTTGGAATATGTACTATGTTTACAAAACCATGTTTCATGTTTTTTGTATTGCAAGTTTTTAAAAAGTTTTTTTATTTCCTGCTAGTAAATATATTGGAATTTATCATTATAGCTCTGCCAAACTTTGTTTACAAATCTGTATATTCTTTGCCTGAACATAATCAACTAAAGTAGTGGATTGTAGATATCTTGTTTTCTTTGGACCAAATAAGACCTTGTGAAATGTTTGCCTGATATGTAAATGTACAGAGAACATGCACAATTGTGCATAATTTCACACAGTACTTTCCAAGCTTTCTATGTTTATAAATATAGCTGAAAATCCACAGTATGAATTTTAGAGTTTATTGGTTGTATATACACAATTGGTTGGTTTGCAACTAATTGTAGCTAAAAGGTTAAATTTCGTATTATTAATCAATCAAATGCCACAAAATTGAGGTTAAAGTAAATTTACATGCATTTAATTTCCAATTAGAGTATACAGTTTTTAGTAGATTGGGGTGCAAGCGAGCCAACCCTGGAAGGCAGGTCCTTTGCTGGCCACATTCACAGATACCTGGCCAGTTAACTTAAAATACAGGTCTTTTAAATGTGTGAGGAAAATCTGAATACCCAACAAAAATTGTAGTGCTCAGTGTTGGTATTTGAATGCTGCATTCTGAAGCCTTACTCAGAATTGCTAATTCATTGTGAATGTAAATACTCTAAAACAAGTTTTGTTCAGCAACACTGATCTCCGTAAACATTTAGAAAATTGATTTTGTAAATTATAAAAAGTATATGATGAAACAACTAAAACTGATCATGACAATGTGTCATTAGAACAGAGCATGGTTAATGTAGTTTGTCCTGTGTTTAGTTGGTTAATTATTTTTATTTTAGTTTTTTGGTATTGTAGTTTTATTTGACAGTCAGATTACAGTTAAAGATAAAGCTGCTTCTTGGTCATATCTTTTTCCAGAGTGTGGAATCTGGAAGCAGCTGTTCAGTTTGGTAGTTTAGATTTCAAGATTCAAACACTATGATGTACTATTAAGGGAAACATAAGTTTTATGTAGTTCTATAAAGAATCAGAGTTGTAAAACTTCATTTTGAATTGTTTATACACCAAATGAAACTTTACTGTGGCGTATAGAGGCTGTTCAAGGATGTTTTTCTGGCAAGTACACTACCATAACTTACATGCTGTGTTAGCCAGTATAAGCAAAAATTCATGTCATGGTATATTTTAAAATGCTGCCCATTTTGGTAGATGCCAGCATAATGTATTCATATATACTTTTATATATATTTTTTTTAATTTAAACTAATAACCAATGCTTTAGTTATTGATTGTGTACACAGACATATGCCCCTTGTTTGTCAGAAAGCTTTAACACTCAGCTACTCAAATGAATTTCAGAACAGGTATTTACCTTTCTGGCTTGCGCTGATGAAAGTGAAGCTTCCTTCTCACTCATGCTGCCTCAGAGCAAACAAAGAACAAGATGCCGCTTTTCCGGTTCTCCCTTCCCTGTTTCAGATCAACAGCATTAAACATTCTCTATATGTTGTCATACCCATTTAATCCAATGCAGAGTTTAGAAGGGCCAGTGCCAATATCAAGTCTCCAATTGGGTTTAGCCTCATATCGCTGTGGCTGGTATTCTTACAGGAGTAGACTTGCTTATTAAACACAGTTCACATACAAGTTAATAAAGACATTACTTTTAAGAGAGTAATAGACAAAGTTACATTTTCCAATTTATTTTACATGCACAGATTTGCTGTTTTGTGATAGAACTTGTTTTATGTGTAAAAGTAGGGGATGTGGGGTGTTTTTTCCCTAAATTCATACTGCAAATAGAATTAAATTCATTATATGGAGTCAGGTGCTTTATTGCCCACTTTTATATTGGTCATTTTCAAAACTTGCTTGAGCAGTATTGAATCTATCATGCTGTTATCAGAAATAGCAAAGTATATTTTTATTGTTGAAGCTTTTGAGTGGTGCTTCTCATTTTTTTAAGCTTCTGTGTTAGTTTTCTAAAGAGGGTTATAAATTTATTCATTGCTGCTGTGCCTTACAGTGTTATGTGTTTCTCTGCAGGACATAATGTTGGATGATTCTTTGTGTAGTAATGGCCTTGGATTAAACACACTGGGCGAGGCTGACCTGACAAGTGAAATCCTCGACTCCTTTCATGGCTGCTTGGAGCCATCCATCCTCTCCATCTTGGAAGACTCAACTTTAGAAGACGTAAGTGTTTGGGGTGGGATTGGTTTAATTTGATAACTGCCCTTACTTTACATTACTTTGCTGTAATGGTTAATGTTTTTTTTGCTTATTTTGGTGATTGATTTGTAAACTGTGCATAAGCATGTTTCCAGTTGTAAATAGGACTTATTTTTAAATGCACCTTTGCCCTTTCATTCATCTGTTTTATGAGCCCACGTGGAAAGGGCCATTTTCTCCCCGTCTCTCTTTCTGAAAAGTTGCTTATCATCTTTCCTGGTACCTATAGTTTATTCCTGAAAAGTAAACTCTGCAGAATTGCACTAACTAGACCACACTTATTTAGACAGACAATGTTTATCTAATTATGTGTACTATATCAGCAGGAACAGAAATTACAAAAGATGGGTGTTACCAGGACCTGCACCTGGAAAAAATGCTCTATGGATGAATGCACTTTGTGTTTGGTTTTGTTTTCTTGTTCTCAAAATATCAATCTGACAATAGTAATCCTGAAACATAACTCTTAAGTTAAAGTATAAAATGCTTTTCGCTTAAATATAATGTAGCACTACTTTAGAATGATTGTTGCATATCTATTTTAAACTTCAGGGTGTTTTAAGTTTTAATAACAATAAGTAAAACGAACAAGATGTGTTTATATATGTTTACCTGTACATGTGTTTTTAATTCATAAATGAATTGGAATTTCAGAGTGCTTTCACATTTTATTCTCAGCCCAAGAACAGAGTAGATGATGAAAATGTAACCACTTTGTTAACTGCACTAACTGAGATACTTGACAATGTTGATGATGAGAACCTGTCGCCTTTTGACACCCTCCCTGATTTAGACCTCTTAGCCTCCCACAGAGAGAGGGATAACTCAACAGTAAGTAACTCTTTATGTTCTGGATCCTGCCATCAATTTGAAGATGGAAAGACATATTTGTTTAGCAGGTCTTTATAATATGTTTGTCAGACTATTCCAAAACCATATTGCAAATCAAATATTATACAATTTTTGCGTAATACCTTTGTGGTTGACTACACTAGCCACTAGGAATTATGAGAACACAAAGTAGGAACATAAGGAAAAAGGATATGTAGCTAATTGTAGGTCTTCTGTTTTATCAGGTTTTGTTATAAGAATGTTTTGAACTGCCAGGATTGTTTCAGCTTACACTCAATACCATTTCATTTAGGTTATCTACTGTATGTTAAATCTATTTTTTTTTAATTTTGGAAATGTGTATCTTGGCTTGAATAAACAAAAGTCTTATTGTAAAGTCTTTGCTATGTACTGTACATTAAGCCATAGGAAACAAAGATTTTATTATTTTACTGTTAATGTGTGAGCTTTCTTACTTTGTGTTCTAGCTGAGACGGTTTCTGACTTTGGCAAGATCCCCACCTGAACATGAACCACCAAACCACTGGGATCTGCGTGCCCCGAAACAGGTATTTTACATTACTACAATTGATAATTTAAGTATGGAAACATTGTGTAAATAATATTTACAATTGACAATTTTTTATTAGTACAAAATGCTTCCCCCCCTTATATCGACTTCATTTTTTCCCCCAATATTAATCTTTATTATCTACAGTTTTTGAATAAGAGAATTTGAATGGTCAAGTAACCCCTTGCTGTGACTTCATCAGCCCTACTTTTATAAAACTTCTGAAATGTTTTTCTAAAGACTAAATATTTGATGCCTATTGCAGTATAACATCAAAGAAAGAGATTTTTCTGATTGATTACTAGCAAATTAAAATCTAGAGCAGGATACATTTTTGCTTCAGAGGGGGAAAGCAGAATTGATTCAGAAAGCAGTTTAAGCATATTATTTTTTTTATTATTTAGTTACTAGCTAATACCTGTGGGTTCTCTCACAAAGTTCTCTTTTAATAAATAGGCTGACATAAAAATATGGACTCCATTTTAAGTTTTTGATTATGCACCATGTCTTCACTGTATACGAAAATCACTCAAGGCGAGTGAATATGTTCAGCAAGGAACTACAATAATTCTCTGTATACAACATTAGATGGAGCACCCTCAGGTTTCAGAATGAATAGGGAGCAAGGTGAGCTAACTCGGGAGCACGCCACATTAAGGTGGCCATGAGAAAACAATCATCCCTCAAATCTACTCCCACCTGTTTTAGAGAGCCCTGTTTTTTATTGATAGTCATTGCAAAAGACGTTTTCATTGGAAATTGCAGGTGTTTGAATTGAAAAGGAAAGTAAGATGGTTTCTCCCTGACCACATTCTTTAATTACTTTTTTGTGTAAAGCTTTTATTTGCATTCTTGTGTCATTAAACAGTTTATAGAAGGATTTATGTTTCTCAAAAGCAGAACTGGTACTCCTATCTTCAAAATAAGTTTAATAAGTTAATGTCCTCTTGTGTGTTTAGTTTTGCTAAAAGACCATTTTTGATTTCAAATCAGTATGTCTGTTTCTTAAGTGAGAATTGAATTTCAGAAATATTTAGCTAAAATTTTACAAGGAAATTCAAAAATTGGCATGTGTCCCATTTTTTGCGACCACCCAGTATATTTTTTTAAATTGCAAAAGATTGTACAAATCAAAATAAACCTGGCGTATTTCTGAGAAAAATATTTTAATATCGAAGGGGTAGTTTCAAAAAAATCTGTTCTCTCACAAAGAGCCTTAAACAAACCTCCATATCAAACTTCAAAATTGTAGTTCTTAGGGTGTAGGGGGATCTAGTGATCTATCAGTCAGTGGGTTTTTGCTTTTATGTAAATAGGGAAGCGATTCACTGATTAACAAGATTCACTTCCAGAGGATCAAAGCTGCATCAGCATCCTTGCAGGTCAAGTGCTGGCTGCTGCTGTTAGTAGAGAATGTACAGGTGTGCTGGGTCAGCCTAGCTCTAGGCTTGGGGTGACCGTACACTGCAGGGCACCCACCCGTTCATGGAAAGAGTTCTTTGAATTGGTAATTGTTTCAGTAAAGAAAGCAACATTTGCTTATTTATTATGCATAAATTAATAGGTTTAAGTACCTTTGTTGCCTCCATATTTTAAGAGTGTATAGTTGATTCTAGCAAAACCTGTGTAAATAAACTAGAGCTAACAACTTCACAGGCTGGTACTGTTACTGAATGAGCCTAAAGCCAAACAAAGATTGTCTCTATCAAACATGAGCAAGTTGGCACCTGTAAGAACAGTCTCTTGTACAGAAAATTCTTGGCCAGAGCTGAAGCCAATTTTGGGAAAACCCTGAGTTGAATTGCACTTTGTGCATTGCTTTGTCCATTTTTGTGTGTTTTTTTTTTTTTTTGCAGTAATTATTGAAATTGTATGGGAATGAAACAATTTTTCAACATTATCAGTAATGTTCAAAGAAGATTATCAATTATTTGCATACTTTTTCAAATGATCATCTATGTAGCAATCTGTGCTGAGCTTTTATGTATTTATTTATTTTATACCAGCTTATTGGTAGCACAGGTGGGAGAAAAGCAAGGTCGCTATTGACTTGCTACACTTAGGATTGGCCAAAACCAAAAAAAAAAAGTATTTCGTTTATATAAAACAGAATTTAAGTTTTCTTAAAAAAGAGGAAATAAGGGAGTTTTAAAGGAAAGAGTTCTTCTAACAAAGTAAATTTGTTTTTTTAATAATGTCAAATGTGTTTTGCCATAATATATCCTTGCATTGGCTACATTAATATGAAAGTAAATCATATACACACATCATTTGCATGTAAGAAGGGAATCCATCCATTTCTGGTACCCACTTTGTCTAATTCTTTAGAAGAATACAATACCAGGTGTGGTGAAGAATTGAGCCATATGAAATACGTACAAAGCATATTAGCTCTGATTTGCATAGAGCTCGGAATCTGGCAATACCAGATGCAAAATAGTAAACAAGCCAAGATATATTATGGGTTGCCAGTTGTCATATACATGACATACCACTGAATGCAGGTAACAAGTCTACTAAAGTCACGCTGTTGGAAGTGGAGACTCCATTGCATATTTAAAATTAAAATTCCCCATTATAGTAGAAGTTAGTTAATTACTTGCCCACCTTTTAGCATCTGTTTGTACAGAATATTATAACTGGGCTAGCATTTCAGGCCTCCCATGGTGTTGACTGTGTTCTTGGGCCTCATTTTAAAGACGTGACTCATTTTTTTTTCTCATTCAAGTGTTTTCTTTTGTTACATTCTTAGGCAGAAGGAGGTTGTACAGATAGATGGCGGGAGTCTTTTGCAGATGGATTTGTAAAATCTTGGGAGGAAAATTCTCATGGAAAAGCAAGAAATTCACCTAGAGCCCTTGCTATGCGGACACGCTTAACTGTGGAAGCAAAGAAACCCACTTCTCAGGCTTTGCAGAGAAGTGATGGGGAAGAGGAAGAGGAGGATACAGAAGCAAACAGTCCATACCAAGTAAATCAGACGGAGAGTGAAGAATATTCTTCTCCTAGCAGAACAGATTTTGACTCTTCCGTAGAGTGCATTGTGAATCCTCACACATTTACACTGAATGACCTTGTTAAGTACATGCACCCTTATTGCATTTCTGTATGTGTGGAACCTGTAGATGAAGAGACTGAAGTAATTTTAGCAGAAGGAGAGTTGGCACTTGAAATTGTGGTACCCGATCAGCAAGCTCCGATTTCTCAGCTTATGAACACGGAAGTTAGAGCAGTAGAAATGATTAGTGCTGCAAAAGAACCAACAGAACTAGCCGTATCTACTAATGAAGAATCCTTAAGCTATGAAAGTGTAGCTAGGTCCTCTTTAGAATCCCAGCAGCTCACTTCGGTGAAGATTCTAGACAAAAGGCCAAAGGAGAAGTTCTCTGAACGAACACCCAGCATTCGGTGCAATAATTATAAGGAAGATTCTGAGGCTGGCAGAACAGGAAATATCTGCGGTTTGAACAATACTACTCCTCTTGTTTTAGATGAATTGGTCAATTCAACTTGCAGAACAAAAATTAAGCAAGGGCCCCTTCTTAAAGAAAAGGTTTCCTCTCTTTCCTCCAAAGAAGCTGAACCAACTGCATTAATAGAAGAGAAACCTGGCAAAAAAAGTTATGCTTTAACTTCTTCAAACCTTCCAATAGAACTAGAGCTTAATCAACAAACAAATCCCGAAGAGCAACAGGCAAACCCAATAGGTGAACCTTTTCAGAAGATTTGCCTTGAGAAAGTGCAAGAAACTGAATTGATACCTACTTCAGCAGCACAACAACAAACTATAGGTATTGTTCGGGACACTGAGAAAAATGTAGCTTGTGTACAGGCTGGCCATTCACTTAGTCAAGTAGTAAATTCATCTTTCATCTCCTCACCTACTGCTGAAAAACACCCACCTAAACAACAGAAAGAGTCCAAACCTAAAATGCTCAGTCTGCAGGAGTATAGACTTCTTCGCCAGAAACGCAAACCACCTCCTGTTGAGAAGCCAGAGGACAATAGGACAAAGTGGCCTACTTTGCCAGAGTTACCAAGAGAGTTGCCTCCCATTCCTTGCTTGCCAGAACCTGCTTCTGTGCCTCAGAGGAAACAGGAGAATGCTTCTGTATCTGTGTGGCCACCGCTAGGGCCTGGAGCACCTCCAACGCCTGAAGCCTTACTGTCTCCTCCAGCTGCTAAAGTAATTCCTAAGACTACTCAGAAACTGAATCCTGTGCCTAAAGCAGCCTTAAACTCGGATAAATCTGTTCCTTTGCCTCCCAATAAAATTCCATCACAACAACCACCTGTTCCAAAGGAAAGTCCTGTATCAAATGTAGTTTATCCCAATAGTCTTAAATGTGTTAATTCTACTAATGAGAGTTTGCTAACATGTAACCCTAAAAAATTTCCAGGTGGTGAACAAATGATTAATACAGAAGGATGTTCAGTTTTAACAGAAGAGTGTAGTCATGAGTTTGATCATCTGCCTAAACAAAATGGGGAACACCTCCAACATGAAACAAAGGGAGTGTCTGGGCAACCACATGAGGTTTCAGTTGTAATCCAGCCAAAGGAAAACTTGCAAACAGAAGCTTGCAGCTCTGTACACTTTGAGAGACTTCAAAGCCCATCCAATTCCAGTTTGTCCAAGGAGCCCAGTGAGGATATTAAAAAGACCCCAGCAGTCCAGGATCATGGAGCAAGATCACATGGTATTACAGAGAGTAGCCCTTTCTCTTCAGTGTCATCACAAATAACAGTTTCTTGGCAAGTTCCTCAGAGATATCCCATAAATAACAATGCCCACAGTAAGAAGCCTGCAGTTACTCTGTCTCAGTCTTTGACAAATTCTACGGAAGAACTAATTCGAGCTTTCACCAGTGAAATAGGTAATAATATGTAGTATTCATCATTTAACTATTAAACTTTTGAACAAGTGTTCTTTCTAATTTAACTAAAATAATGGGAAGTTTTAATGGATAGAAGCCACAAAATATTTTATTGTGTAAGTTAAACAAACGGGGGTGGGGGGGGTCTTTTTGATCAACAACTTGGTCTGGAACAGATTGGTTACAGGTTAGAGAGTATTAACATTTTATAGTGATGTAGTCCTAAAAGGTACCTTGTCACTTATTTTATTTCTTCGCAATGTATGGAAGAATATAATTTTTGAAATAACATATGAAACTGTAATGCATCTGATTCCTTTTTAGTCCTCTCCAGAAATTTTCCTATATGCTAGGCATGATCCCGATAAGACAGCAAATGGTGTCCTGAGGGATCTTCTCCTCTTTGACCGGGATTAGGGAATCAGTGAGCTCATGGACAGTATGTGGAGCTACTTGGCACTGATACATAATATCCCAGAGGTTCTCAATTACACGGTCTGGGCACATGAGGCCAGGTATTGTCCTGCACCAGGAGGAAACCATGGCCCACTGCACCAGCATAAAGACGTGCCAATGTCCCTGAGGATTTCATCCTTATACCTAACAGCAGTCAGGGTACTATTGCTGAGCATGTGAAAGTCTGTGCAACCCATAAAAGGATATACCTCCCCAGACCATTACTGACTCACCACCAAACCGCTCATTTTGGATGATGTTGCGTGCTGCATAATGTTAAGCACAGCTTCTCCAGACTATTTCACATCTGTCAGGTGCTCAGTTTGAACCTGCTCTCATCTCTGAGAACAGGGTGCCAGTGGAAAAGCTGCCAGTAGTGGTATTCTCTGGCAGCTGCCAATCGAGCTGTATGGTAATAGGCTGTGAGCACAGGTCCCCGTATAGGACGTAGGTCCCTCATGCCACCCTTGTGGATTCTGTTTCTGACCATTTGGTCAGAAACATGCACACGTAACCAGCTTAAGGTCATTTTGTAGGGCTCTGGCAGTGTACTTCCTGTTCCTCTTTGCACAATGAAGCAGTTACTGGTCCTGCTGCTCGGTTGATGCCCTTCTACGGCTCTGTCCAGCTCTCCTATCGTAGCAGCCTGTCTCCTGGTATCTCCTCCATGCTCTTGAGAATCTGTTGGGTGGCACAGCATACCATCTTGTGTATGGATGTTACATCCTGGATAAGCTGGACTACCTGTACAACCTGAATCAGCTGCAGGTACTTCCTCATGCTACTAGTAGTAGCAAGGACAATAGCAAAATGTAAAAATACAGAAGAATTAGTTTGGAATGATGAGGAGAGAGCAATTGTCTGTAGCTGTCACCTGAAAAACCATTCCTCTTTGTGGGTTTCCTTACTGATGCCTCTCCAGTGCACATGTCACTTTTCATTTGCACCAAAGTAGGTGAAGTTGATTCACACTCGCTTATGCTTCCTAACTGTCCTTGATGTGCCTAAAGATTAATTGAGAGTTAGACTGTGATGATTGTGTTCCTTTAGTTTTTTTGAGCAGTGTATTTCACATGCTCCTAGTCTGTGCTGTCATGTTCTGGAGGTTTTTAAAGGCTGCTGTCAGATAGGGTTCTGCTATGTAGAAAAAACAGAACATCCACCTTTTTTGTTTTTTATTTGTGATACAGCACTTTATTGTGGATATCTCCAGAATTTAAGGAGTAAATGAAAGAATTGATCATTTTCCTTGTACTAACAAATTGTTCCAAGTACTCTAGATGTATAGCATAATCAGTCTTTACAATAAGGTTTCTCCAACATTTGTAAATTCTACTTTCGTAACTGATAGTATTCTTTGCAATTAAGTCACACTTCTTTGTCTCGGGCTGGTAACTGTATCCATCACCTCAGAATTTTATTGCAAGTTCAGGATGCTTGCAGTTGTCTAGTTGACAGGTTTTCAGGCATTTAGGTTCTTTTCTGCTTCTAGGTCCTCCTAATCATTTTTAAACTAGAAGTAGTTTTTGGCAAGATAAGTGCACATGATTAATAGTGACTGGAAAAAAAATGATGTATATTGATATATATATATTTTTGGTTGTTTATCATCCACATTTGTTTATGATAATATTGGCTGGAGATGTCAGGTTGAGATATTTGTGTGTCCCCACAAAACCCCCCCCTGGCTCCATGGCCCTCCTGCTTGAAATGTTTCTAATTTTTATTTTTTCTCCCTTTTAAACCATGTTAGGAATAGAAGCTACAGACCTCACAAGCTTGTTGGAACAATTTGAACAAAATCAGGGTGAGCATGTTCTGTGAATAATAAAATAATAAAGCACCACATTGAATCATTTTTGATTGAAATTTGTATGAGTACAGTTGTTTTAACATGTTTGTTCTGATGGCATCCTTCTTTGTTTACATACACTATATACATTAGCTAACAAAGTTGTTCCTAAACACAGCAACAGTAAATCTTCTAGAATTAAACTGTTTTATCATTCCATGATGAGAGCAGCTTAATCTCACGCAGGGGTTAATATTGGTTAACTTAAATTTGATAAGATTATCCTTTACTCTGTAAACATCTAAAAACTATTGTGTTTCTTTTAAAATAACCTAAACCCAAAGTCCTCCGCCCTATGGACTCTCTCAGACTGTAACATTTTAAAGCAGGTTTTTTCATGCATTGCTGCTGTGATTAGTGCACTGTAACTGTAACACACCAAATGCCAAAATTGTTGCAAGTTTCTTCCCCCACACAATCCAATAACCGAGGCGATGAAAACACTTCTGCTTTCTAGTGCATATCAACACATCATGAACATATTCACTATAAGTAAAACAGTTCATTGCTCATAGAGCTGGGGCCTCATGTATATGCACAAAAATGTTGCGTACCCTAATTTCCTCACTCAACTTTGAGATGTATAAAAAATAAACTTGGTATAAAGCCGCACACATTTTTACAGCAACTGCTTACAGTTTCTGCTTGGTTTTGCAACTGGATGGCACCCAGCAACAAAACAGTCCCACTGTTTCTGTGTTTCCCTTTCTTTTTTAGATTAGTGGCCATGGTGTGGGTTTTATCAAATATACAGAAAATTGAGTATCGCACACAAACTTGAGACACTTGATTGTAATCATTCTGTAACAATATAATGGTGCATGGAATGGCCAAAATATTCCAACTACTATAGCTACACTAGCATTGTTAAAAGACATTGCAAATGAGAGAATCAGAGGAGAACGCATATTTTCTGATGACGATTGATGACTGGCTTCTAAGTCGATTTAGATTTCCATGAGCTATCATGTAGCTTTGTGCTGTTAGAATACTAGGATGTATAATGCATTTCATCTTCAAAATGATACTAAGTAAAGTATGTATATTACATTTTACAGGTTAATTTTTAAGTTCATTTAAATAATGAAACGTGGGGGTCATGGTGACGCAGCAGTAGTGATGAGTTGATGCCCCGTCCAGGAATTATTCGTGCCTCAATGCTTGCTGGGACTGGCACGACCCTGGATGGATTGATG
This sequence comes from Polypterus bichir lapradei, assembly GCA_026402145.1. NCBI lineage: Eukaryota > Metazoa > Chordata > Cladistia > Polypteriformes > Polypteridae > Polypterus > Polypterus bichir. Next base: position 14,731,677 of record JANRMT010062813.1, on the reverse strand, counting down.
GAATAATTAAACATGATTAACGAAGTGTATATTTATCAATGTTCCTTAAAAGTTTTGAATAATCCATGTTCTAAGTTTACAGCTGGTTTTAGATTTATTACAGACGCTTATTGTATCTCCATTTGTTACGTGGAGACACAAAACGGAAGAGGGTTAGTACATTTGACAACCACAGTACTCCTGCAATAAATTATTCCATCCAGTGTCGTGTTCATCCCAGCAAGCATTGAGGCAAGAACAATCCCTGGACGGGGCACCATCGCATCACTACTGCTGCGCCACCATGACCCTACATGTTTAATTATTAGCAATATTCATTATTTAAATGAAGTTAAAAATTAACCTGTAAAATGTAATATACATACTTGCTCATTGCTACCACTGTGCCACTGTTTAATACTTTTTCTCATGAAAATGATAGCAAGTACACATCTTAGTACTTTCTTAAGTGTTTAGAGAGCTGTAATATCATGAATGTAATGTATTCTGTGTGGTGATCACTGCCTGTGCACTCCTATCTGCGTAAGAGAAAGCTTGTTTAAGAAGCATGTCAGTGACTGGGTAGGGGAACACTTAGAATTCAAAGCATTTAACATGCAACTTTAGTTACAAAGGAGTTTGAAAAACTCCAGTAAATTAAACATCAATTTTAAAGTAGTTTATGATGATCTACTTTAATCTCATAGTTTATTTTGTCATTAAAGTGGAAATTTCGAGATTAAAATCAATATTTCAACTTTAATCTCGACATAGACCCTTCCTACCCATCCCCCCTTCTTTATTTTGGGCACCATGCGACTTTCTGAACTTGAACTTTGGAGTGCCTTTGCCACACAGTGCCACTCCATCAGTTTCCTTTTGCTGTTTATACCACTGCCTAAGTACATTTTACCTTGTCTTGACTGAGCAGAACCTTCATTTCACGTTCATGGGAATTCTTTTTTACACGTGCTTTTGCCATTGTCTTGTAACAAAACACTAAATGGGATGGGCTAGTTATATTGATTTGCATATTCAAATGGGCATAATTCTGGGAGTAGTCAGGGTGGGGCTGTAGGCACCTGCACGTTTGTTAAAATTCATATTGATTTGGATTTATAAAGAAGTGTGTGGGACTTTGATTAAACACAGTTTTATACATCTGAATTTTTAAGTGCCTGCACACATTTTCAGTTTTGCCTGTACACCATATTAAAGTGTGAGTTTTGCACACGTAGTTATACATGAGACCCCGGGTGTCTTAAAAGGTTTTAAGATTGCACATCAAGTAAACTACATATATTCAAGGAACCAAGTTATTTATGAGAAGGCTGCTTCCTAGGTTTTGTTTTTCCTACTATTTCAATAATTTAGTAAAAAAAAAAGTTGGAATATACACAATTGTGCACATTGTAAAATTAACTTCCTGAAATTGTAAACGTCTATACTTGATTCTAACAGAATATGACAAGGAACACTACATTTTATAGCAGTGAAAGAAATCTAGTTATGAAAGGTTTATTGGTATATGTAATCTATTAAATGAATGCATATTCTTATATATAATACCAGTAACCGCGTACTGCACAATAGCATGCAGTGAATACACTTGAGCATTCATAGTTTTTTATACTCTTTCTCTGTTCGGTTAGCATTCGTTTGCTCAGAGATTGATGCGCTTGCTGCTTCCTGAGCAGCACTTCTTTTCCCCATCCTAGCGACCCGCTGCTTCTCTTCTTTCATTGGCATCTTTTTGTGTTAAAACTGATTAAGTTAGTTTTTGTGTTGCACTTGCTTATGTTTTTCTTACTTTTTCACTTAAGTGGAACTTAAGTGTTCAATCTGCCTCAGGAATGATTAAAGATATGAAGAGGTAGGTGACAGCAAAGGTGGTAGGGAATAAGAACGATGCACGTACACATGCGCCACACGGCCGCCCTGCTGCGCACTGCCGAGAGTTGATTCTACAATAAAATAAAAATAAAAAGAGTAATAAAAATCATCACCCCGAAAGCGGACGATAGACATCACGTAGTATATGTGTACCAAATTTCAGATGAATAGGTGAAACAGTTTGCAAGTTACAGGTGATTTAAAATCCTGCACAGACAAATGAACAGCCACGGTAGCGTATTATATATAAAGATGTATTTGCTGAACCTAATATTTAATGGAATTTGCTTAATGGTTTTTAAGGGTACTAAAAAATGCAGTTACTTTTAAGTTGCAGGAATTCTGCTTAATCTGCAAGTTTAACTCATTCTATGAAAGATGCACTGACTTGGGTAATACTCAACACTTTGAAGGTCATTCTAAAATACCTCAGTGTGCCAGTCTGTGAGGCATATATATATACACAAAGATGTATACTTCTAATTTTATTATTGGTGCACTATGTGTGGCATGTTAAAGTTTTACTGTACTTTATCAGGTGTCATCTTTTTTTTCCCACTGTTGCCGTTAGTGAAAAGTTTTCTTCTCTCTTTTCAGCCAAAGAAGACAAAACTAACTTAAGTGATCTTCGACAAGAAACAGCTATAGGATTTTGTAGGTAAGTAATTGTTGTACAATTATATTGCAAAATTAGCTTTTTTACACTGGCTGCCTGTCAGTTTTCGAATTGATTTTAAAATCTTGTTGCTAGTTTTTAAATCTTTACACAGGCTTGCTCCTCCCTATTTACCCGAATTGTGTGTTTTACACCAGCCATCTAGAGTGTTAGATCTTCTGGTCTGTTGTCTCCTGTTGTCTCTTGTTGTCCCTCGTACCAAGTGTAAAACTAAGGGGGACAGGGCTTTTACAGCTGCTGCTCCTCACCTGTGGAACTCTTTACTCTAAAGGAGTCATCTACAATTGAACTGTTCAGAACAAGATTAAAGACTCGTTTCTATTTACTTGCATTCTGTGACCTTCAGTAATACTGATGGTTTCCTCATTGTCATTATGTAACATTACTTCTGTTTATTATTTATTTTATTTATGTTTATTTTATTTTTATTTATGCTATTCATGTTAATTGTATGTTTTTCTTTTATTCTGTTATTGTAAAGCACTTTGGCCACAGCATTCCTATGTTGTTTTAAATGTGCTATATAAATAATTTTGACATTGACAAGTAATTTCCAGGTGATGTGTTGTCTTGTCTTATAATTTTGGCCAGAAAACAAATTATAGAAAGGTTTGTTGCAATTTAGTTTGCATTTTCACTTAATGCCATTTGAGAGATAATTCTATACAGTGGGAATCTTAAGTATTCCTTTACAAGCAGTAACACATTTGGCTCTTTTACCTCCACCACACCACCCATTTCACAATACTGTACGGGTTTTTAACATGTGCACATTTTAATTACATATATGCAATTTATTCGGTTTACTTTTATATAACACTTCTTTGGAGTCCACATGCTCAAGTGTATGTGCTTACAAAGATTTATCAATATATACCACAGCTTTACCATATTAGATGTGTCATCTTCACATTCCAGCCAGGAGGGCAAAACTATGGACAGACCTGTGTAATTTATGAATAAAGTTAATAAAATGGCAAACATTTATATAGAGAAAATGAAAGATGATTTATTTGTGGTTCTGATGTGGTGATAAGCTTTTTTGGACAAATATCACAGACATGCTTGCTGCAATAAACCAAATAATTGCAATTTATTCATAACATACAGATAATGGAAGATGGATATATGCAGCTATATACAGATGGAAGGGTAATAACAAACAGTACAACATAAATCTATGAGAGTTTAATTTGATCTTTTTCTGTCCTATAGAAAAAGACACAACTTGTGAATGATTAATTATCTGAATAATTAACCAGGAAATGCCATTCATTGCGGACCAGCTTTATAATGTTCTTGTCGCAGTTCTGGTCCATCAACCAGTTGGATGGATAAATTCTTAGCTAGCTATAAAGTCTCTATTGCCTTCAATTTCACTTCAGTATTGATTTATTCAGATTGTTTGCACACTGCTCCTTTGTGGGGGTTGGTAAAATTTTGCTCTAAATTTCCCTCTTTAATTAAAGAAAAGTAACTTATAACAACTAATGACTTATCCTTCACACAGCTTAATGACTTTCAGTTATAACAATAACTAGAATTTATCAGCTGGCTTTAGCCCAGCTACCAAGTTATAGCTGATATTTCTTAGGCTCAAAGTAGGTGTACTTGCATTTTGTTTTTTGTTGTCTCCATGTAGGAGATGTTTTGTCCCACTTTCTCCAGGGTCGGCTTTCTCAAGCAGACATGGAATGGTATTCAGTATCTTTTTCTTAGTTTGTTCCAGTGCTGTTGACCTTCTTTGCTTTGGTCACACCTTATGGTTGTTGACGGTACTGCTGATTGTCTTTGAGTTTCACACTAGGGCAGCCAAATTAGCCAACAAATAAGGTTCAGATATATTAATTAAAAATAAGTAAATATTCAAATATATTCCAACCCACACTATTATGTGTATGTTTGCATGTCCTTTTTTTATACATTAACTAACTGATTACCCAGTGGCTTCACTCGCTGAGTGCAAGGGGAAAAAGTAAAATGTAGTATATAAATTATTAAACAGTAAAACATTAACATATAAGAAGTAAAGATACATTGAGCCGTACTGGAGTGCTTTCGGGTAAAGTACATTTTAAAGGCGCTATAACACAACAGTTAAGGAGCACTAACAGCAGCTTAAATGTATTTGGATCATCTCTTGGTAGCAGATCCCTTGTGAAAGGTGCTACACGACCGCTGTGGTATAGAAACTACATTTTCTATGTGACCCTGCAAATTTCTGCCTGATAACCTTGCACTACGTGCCCGTGATTTAAGAGAAAAATTATTCTGGAAAATGTGGGCGCTGCCCTTCCGTGCTTAACGGGCAGAAGGTCCAAACAATTCCCAAGTCCAAAACTTAACATGAAGAGGTTGGTACATCTTCTTAGATATAAACCCTCCATCTTCTTAAAAGAATTTATCACAAAAGCAACCTTGAATGTTGCGGGGTTTTACCTGAACTCACCTTAAGGGGGAGAGTAAGTAGTTGTGAAGCGCAAATTACAAAGAGTCCTGCTTCGATGGCGCCGATTACACTCATTCGCAAATATTTCCACTCTCCCAGGAGCCCACGGGGTACTCAAAGTGTCGCAAGCAGTGTGAGAAGAGAGGACGCCGCCCGAAACTGCGAAGTTCTCAACCCCGCAGAGTAGCCCGACATTCCGCGGGTCCGAGCGTCCATTTTGTTCTCACCACCCCTCGCCACTGAAGGCGGTGTTGTCTTCACATTGTTTACAACTCGGCACAGTTAAAAAGTAGAAAGACGCAAAGCTGTTTTCCTTATCTCTTCTACTATCAAGTACTGCCAATTAAAAAAAAGTTATAATGTAGCAGTTTCCGCGACAGTCACGTGGACGAAAAAATAAAATTTCTCTGTCAGAATGTGCCTGGCGGTGAACGGATCAGCACTGGAGTCCAGAGAGGAGGGCTGGGAGAGGGTGACTCGTGGCGCACTTCTATGGGATAGATCGGCGTGTTTGTGTTTACTTCTTTTCAATATCAGTAAAGTAACTCTCGCACAAATAATTCATAAAGACGATATAAAAACAGCATCCACATACAAAGTGATTAGTTCCTGTATTATGTTCTGTGGTCATATGTAATTTCCGTTTTGCATGGTGATACATAATTTCCATTTGAAACATGAAAAGAATTTTATATATATATATATATATATATATATATAAATAAATAAGAGAGAGAGAGAGAGAGAACAATGGCAGTGGCAGCATCCACTGCAACAACAAACGGAGAAAATCCTAGCAATATTCGCCGTCTGTCGTATATAAAGAGCCATCAGATGCACTCTATAAAAGGGAAGAAATGCGCACATTTGTCTTCTGTCTAGAACTGACTAGATGAGCAAATAATAATTAATCATGTTTATACAGTATAGAGCTTTTTCTAACATAAAGTACTTTACTGCTTTTCTGGATAGAAAGCATAAATGTAATCAACCATGAAAAGAAGTTTAAATCCTTAAGTCATGTGCACTGGCACAGCTTTTAGCTACATTAACATTTTTATTTACTACCAGTGCTTCTACAACCATGAAGCGCTTATGACTATTGCCTTGTGTTGCAGCCTTCAGATGAAAGGATATTTGAAAATAGTTTTTCCCCAAAGCATACAAAGTGACATGATCAGAAAGAAAGTAGAACCACTAACCTTGAGTACTGCCTGTAAAGCTGACGGCCCGTGATTACTTAAATAAACTTGAGTGCTTTTTGGTCACTGAGAAAAAGAAAATCACAAGACATGTTGGATATAGTTTGCAACAGTGACAATTTTTATTTATTATTTTTAGCTAAGTAGAGTGTGTTTACTTTGACTTGATTAGTTTGTAGTGGTGAATGCCAGTTCAGTGCTGCAAGCAGGAGTCCGTGGTTAATGAGTAACAAATCCAATTCACAGCAAAACTATAATAAATGTGTTCTTAATATTTTTCATTATACTTCTTTGCTTTAGGCATAGTGTAAAACCAACAGCTACATAAGATGGAAGCACTTCGTTTGTAGAGGTAGCTAAATGTGCCTTGGTGACACTGAAAAGCCTCTTTACAAGCAGACTTTAAATTATGAATGGAAAAACAGAATTATGACCTTTTAATTTCCATTTAATGCCAAGATATTCTCATTATGTAAACAACAGTTTGGGATCACGGGTTTAGGAGTATACTAGGACAGGATCAGAAGCCAAATAATACTTGTTCCAGAGATTTGTAAAGGAAAAAAAAAACTGCTGTTAAAAATCATAGCAGTGGCATAGACAAAACTACTGTCCAAAACTATATTGTGAGGCAGCTTAGGTGTGTAACATTATTTGTTGCCAGAAGGTAACAGGCTTACAACTCAACATTATGAAAAGTCTTATGTGTAAAACTAGATCTGGAAAATACCATAACTTTGAAAAGTGTGTCTTTAATAACACAGTGCAAAAATGAGTGTGATGTTAACCAAATAACCGTTTTTTTACAACTGAATAGCAGCCTTTCACTTCCAAGACCTTTTCCAAATTTTAATTCTATTGAAATAGTGAAATTCGATCTGACAGCCCTGTTTGACACACACTAACCCTCTTTATCTAACATTAAATTTGGTCATCAGTTGACTCCCTTCTTCAACAAAACTATTGCATTGCTTTATGTTCATTGTCTTTTTGTACACCTTACTTTAATTTACTTTAATAAAAATTTACACCTACCATATATGCTCACTTATAAGTCGGATCTCGGTGCCATACCCTAGGCATTGGTTTCTTGGGTGCACATAAGCCCAACTTTTTGGTTGACAATTGGTTGAAAGTTTTATACATCAAGTTTGCCAGTGTGTCAGTTCTGTTTGTTCACTGACCAAGTGTTTAAATGTTGCATCACAGAGGTATCTTTTGATCAATCTTGTATCGGATGAAACCCACAAGGTGTATTCCAAAGATGGTTCTGAGAGTAGAACGTAGCCTTTACCTGCAGTTAAGTATCCATATGACAGTTGCCTCTTAAGCAAATGACTTGTGTGCCAAAGCAAAGTGGATAATACAAGTCTGTCCTATAAAAATCATAAGCTTACAGTAGTTGTTTGCTTAAGCACATTTTTCAAGGATTTCTAAGAACTAAAGTTGTATGTTTGTAGCATCTTTTACAGACCTTGATAGATGTATAAAAGTTCCTTTGCATAAGGACCAGACACTTCATTTTACTTTTGTTCCTGAGCCATGGATGTAACAAAAGTGACATTTCTGATAAGACTTGTTAGACTGTCTTACAAAAAATAATAATTTGGGCAGTGTTACTTATGTTGTATTGTTGTGTCTTGACTGATTAGATTTTTAATTAGGCTGAACTGTTTGGAGGGCTTTGAGATGATGTTTGTGAAACTATAGTTGCTAATTTACTTGTACATTTCTTTTTTAAGTAGATCGGAACATCCAGAGAAGAAGCTGATAGAACGTGTATGTGTTCCAGATCTTACTAATACTGCTGGTATGTATAGAACCTTGAGTAATAATTTTCAGTAAAGGTTTGGAAAATTTTGATACAGGGAACTACTAGGCTGTAGCCTTGGTTAACATCAAATTCTTAATCAGTATAGATGACACTTTTCCAAATTTAGCAGTTTGCCTATTTATAAATTAAAATATACATAGTCTGGTCTTACATAGGGGCATGAGGTCTAGGCATAAAAACTAAAGCATAAAACTTAACCAAATACATCCATCTGTGTCTTGAGGTCTCACACATACTGTAAAACAGTATATATGTGTCATTTTGGATTAAAAGTAGGGGAAAAAAGCAAAACACTGTGAAATTTAGCCATTTTAAAAGGAAAATTGGTGTGTGCTTCACCTCACTGCCCGCCTCCCTCCACAGCCACCTTTCAGTCCCCTGAGTGTTGTTTCCTCTAGTACATCTATTTCATGTCACCATAGTTATAACTGACATTGTTGTGTATTTGCTGCCAGGTGCTGAATTGCTTTGTCTGTACTGTAAACAGCTAGGTGATAATCACCAGAAAAATATCATAGACAAATTTGAAAAATCTTTCCATGCGCTGATTTCAGTCATGGCCTGCAGAAATATGAAATTGAGTAAATGTTTGCCCAAAGGAAGACTCTTGTAAAAGTTACTTTTACTCGTGTAAAGTCATTGTCCTCTGTTGTAACCACACCCTCATCAAAAGTGAATAAGCATGCACTATAAAATTTGGTAATTGATTTGTGGAACATCAGTCTGTTTCTCTGTGGTTTAGATCTATGATGTAATCTGCCTTTTTAATTTCCACAGTATATTGTTGTTATGTATACATGCAACATGCCACTGAAAGGGCATTATGAGAAGTGTTGATTGGCATTGTGAAGCAACCATCAACCAGCAAATGATATTGAACTGATTATACTAAATTACATTTTATCAGTTAATTGTCATATATACAAATGCAGTGGGACTCCCATATGCAAGCTTGATAGGCAGGCACCATGCCTCCGCTTGGCATGAATATTACTCTGTAGAATGTGTAAAATATAACTTGGAATGTAATGGGCAATTACCAGCCCATGCCCCAATCACTCCATGATTCTGTGGTTCATGATTTCAGTTACATAAAGCCTTGTATAGATTCACTGAGAATGGCATTACAGTGTTTTTCACAAAACGTGGAGTAATTAATACACACCCTGATCCAGTATCCAATTAGAGGAAAGAAGTGGCAAAAGATGGCATGCTTATAGCCACAGCAGACCTGATAATGTATAACAATGTGGTGATAAAAAGTTGGTTTTCTTTCCTCGATGTGCATATGAATCTGAGGGTGCACCAAGGCTGACTATGGAACTTGATTGTATGTGAAGTGTTGTTTAGGAATAATAATTCAGTGATTTGAATGTGCATCATATGCTCCAGCATTCAATATTAAAAAAAAAAAATATATGTATGTATGTGTGTGTGTGTGTGTGTGTGTGTGTGT
>JANRMT010062813.1:14705679-14721788 GCA_026402145.1 Polypterus bichir lapradei | reverse complement strand
AAAAAGCTTATGAATAATGTCTGTACCTCTACAATCTCACATGTAATTTCTCCACAAATATCTGTCCCACCAAGTTCACAAATCTCTCCATATGTTAACTTTGTGGACCATGATTACTGCCTTCCACATGTAACAAACCAACAGTCTGAGGGAGTTAATCGCTGGAATGTTAAACGGCAGTCAAGCATCACAATCAAACCAATAAAGCATTGTTCAGTGCCTCCAAATCAAACCCCTTCAGCAGTTGAGCGAGAGTGCCCAAAGAATTCGGTGACAAAGTGCCCTGAAAATGATGACTTGCAGCCTTTGGGTCACAGGACCCCCATGCAAGAGAAAGTCTACCTATCTGGTTCAGTTCTTTTGTCCCCAGATGCTTCCCCATCAAGAGAGAAATCAGAAGATCCATCCAGAGAGAAGCACACACATTCTCTTAAATACTCTTCAAGTCCAGAGAGAAGAAAAAGAGTGGGCAAACGAAGAAACTACCGAACACGTTCAGTTTCTGTATCATCTGACTCTTCATCATCGTCTCAATCCAGATCACCACCAAGGAAGAGGAGAACAAGGTAAAAAGATTCATACACACAGACATACTTTTTTTAATGGGAATAAAACTGCTTTGTGATCATGTGTTGCTGCAGTTTAGTTCAATTTTGGATTTTAGGGATATGCAAGATACAAAAGTACATTATTTTTTTTCATTAAGTAATATTGCAGCTGCAGTGTAAATTTAAGTTTAGGGTCAAGTCATTTCAGAAATGTGGTGTTAATTTAAGCAATGAGAATTTATTAGCATGTGCTACGTCTGTTGAAAATGTCTCTTGCTGCAGACTGTTACATAATATGTGGCTTTTTTTTTTTTTTTTTTAAATCATTACAAAATTCACAAAAAATCATCACAAAATTCATGTCCTTGTTGTTCAGCGCTTCAGGCACTTGACTGCAGAGGCTTATTATCAAATTCTGGCCTGGTCACTGTATGTTGAGTTTACATAGGTTTTACTCCCATGTTCCAAAAATATACAGGCTAGGTTGAGTGGGTACCTTACCAGAATAACTGATTAATGATGGTTTCCACATGATTATTGACCACACTGTCTAGGTGTTGTTTTTATGGCATCCTATAATATTATTAGGGATGCTCCGATCTGGGTTTTTTTTTTTTTTTTTTTTTTTTTTTATGGCCAGTACCAATCACTGATTTCATGTTACTTGATTGGCCAATCCTCCCTCCCCACCCACTTTAAAAAACTTTTACACTAACCTCTTGCATACCCAATCAAATAGAAGTCTTATGGGAAGGGTTATGTCAGGAAGGGCATCCAGTGTAAAATTCTGCCAAATCAATATGTGGACAACAATTTTGGATGATCTGCTTTGGCAACTCCTAACGGGGGCAGCCGAAAGAAGATTTCCAACATTAAAGTGTATTTTTATAAATAAACTTTAGACCACAGGTGTTAACTGTTGATTTTTTTTTTCTTAACAAAAGGAAATTCTGTAGGCTTCTTGTTCAGTGACTATAAAATTCTAAAATAAATAAAATTTCCTTAAAATACTTTAATAAAATATGTGCCAAAATAGTTATCCATAATACGGCATGAAATAAAATAAAATGCTTTTCATAATTACAAGCTGTCATGTTATAATAGAAAAGGAGAACTATTTCTCTACCAAAAAAAAAAATTTACCACAAGCAATCAATTAATATTGGCAATTAAATGCTGCTTAAATGTAAATACACATGCACTTGTATTTTAATCATTAATTGCATTACAGCTTCTTGCTGTTAAAATATACATTTACTATATTTGGTAAATGTGTATCAACTAGAACTAATTCTTGAGGTGTAATTATAAAATATGGATTACCATTTTAATTATGTCATACTTGTTTCTTACCAGAACTTACGCAGTATAACAAATACTAAACAGTAGAAATCTAATAAAAAGCCTATTGTTTGCTAAGCAGCAATTTAAGTTTTGTCTTCATCTTTTCTTTTTCCAATTAAATATTTAAGCTTTTGCATTTAAAACAAGCTTGCTGTCCAAACTCAAAGGGTATTCGTTTTATTTTAAAGGGCAAAATAAAAAGGTCTGATTTCATTAAAGTAGCGTTTCTTGCTGTTTATCTAGTTGCACAGGACAGCTCCTCCGATTTGCTTTTTTTTTTTTTGTATACAGTTTATTACTCAGCTTTCTTTAACATAAAGACTAACATACCAATTTCCTCTCATTCTCCAATTAAAAAAGCAGCGAGTGAAATTCCTCTTTGTTTATACTGCAGGATATTTGCTGCACGAAAAAAGATGTGCACTGGCTCAACTACCGTAATATACCTTGTATAATGGAGCACTTCAACTAAATTAGTGTAATGCTTAGAAAAACAGGGGTTGAAAATGTCGGTTTTTGTGACCAACCTTTTTACCGATCACCGTTTGAGACACTTTCATTTAAAAAAAAATTTTTTTTTAATTTCCAGTTTTGGTTGGCAGCTGATCGATTGGATCATCCCTAGATATTATTTTGTAGTATGCTGGTTTTAAAACTAAATAATTCATTCACAATACTGCATTCTATAATAAGCTTCCATGTTGTGTGTTTTGTCTATTAATTTCAGGAATACCTTTTTTTTTTTTTTTTTTTTTTTTTCCCTCCTTTCAGATACAGATCACATCGCTTACAAAGTAGCTCTAGTTCAAGCTCCAGCTCCAGCTCCAGTTCTAGTTCTAGGTCCCGATCCAGGTCCCAGTCCCGGTCTCTTTCCCATGTAAGGAGACGACGCTACTCCTACTCTAGTTCATCTTCTGACTCCAGAAGTCGATCTAGGTCTTCATCTCGATCCAGGTCTTCAGGCCATAGGCATGTCAATCAGAGGCAAAGTCGGTGCGACAGGTAAAATTTATTAGTGACAAATATCTTTCTGGATGCTACAAACTTTCAAGTTTAATAATGTTTCAAGCTAAAGGTTTCCCATGTTCATTTTCAAAATGTAATAGTACAGAAACATTTGTGGAAGCTTCCAGTTGTTGAGTTACTTTACTACTTTAACATTTCTGAAGTTGTACCTTATAAGAACAAAAAAATTTGATTTTTTTTAATGAGATTTGATGGCAGCTTTACCAAAATACTTCATGGTAACCTATAAATGTGTCTGGGAACCCAAAAGGCATTTCACACGTGGACGTATCCTTTAGATTTGAAGTCCTTCGTAATATAAAAGCTTGAGCTAACCTAAAAAAATACTTTTTGGCTACTGCCCATGCAGTTGCAACGGAGTACTGTATATCTCTTTACTGCAAAGAAATATTCAATGTTCAGCTGGACATTTCCTGCAGAAAGTTTGGAAATTGTAGTGAAAAAATTAAATATGAGAGTGCTTTACATCTCTGAGTGAAGTTATGATGCATTTTTGCAGCTTGAGAGTGTTTGTACTTTTTTGGGGGGTTTTCTGCGCATTTTACTTTAGTCCATTTATTACATGTCAAGTCTGTCTAAGATATCCTTCTATAATAAATAAAGCACATTGAAACAATACAATTCTCTTAGCACAGCATGTTAGGGTTGGGTCAGAATTTACTCTTTAGTAGGTTAATAGTATGTCATTCCAGTTAACAGTCGGTATTGGGAATCCAGTCTTGAAAATATAATTGGGAAAAAAACATTTTAATTAACTGGTGTTGCTGACAGCTCAACTTGTCAATTAAATGTTACTTTTTTGAATAATTTGAAAGTGTTTTGAAAATGTTTTAAACTTAATACAGTAAGCTTGTAGTACAAAGTACAACTTTAAAAATGATCAGCATAGCATGATGCTATGTACATACAAATTTCTGATAAGTTTATTAATTTCATTTTATAGTTTTAACAATAAAATGAAAACCTTACTTTCTTAGTCATCATGAAATAGTGAATTTCTTTGTTTAAAACTTGTATTAAGCAATTTTACTTTTTAATATGTTACACATTGTATGTTTCTCTGTGCTATCCAACCAAAATGCTTCTGATCTTTTTCTGCCCGATAGCCCAGAGTACAACTACTACTACAACAGATCAAGGGATTGTGGTGAGCAGCAGTTTTTTCGAGACCAGCTCAAGGAAAAAGCAGTTGTAAGTTTCTTCTATCACTACTTATTTGTTCATAGTTATTTTTTTATATATATTCTGGAGTACCATCCTGATCTTCATCAGGATTTTAAAGGGTCTTCAGCTTGTACCAATGTTATGTGAAAGTGGAATTTTTACTGTAGCTTTTTTTTTCTTTTTTTTTTTTTTTTTTTTTTTTACGGAAAAAATATTTAGCTAATTTTTAGGAGTTAGCATTGTTACATGTGTTGTCTAAGCAATGTGTTGTTAATTTTAGGAGGAAAGACGCATTGTTTACGTGGGAAAAATCAGAAGTGACATGACCAGAAGAGAGTTGAAAGAACGCTTTTCTTTGTTTGGAGAAGTAGAAGAGTGCACCCTTCACTTCAGGGAAGAAGGGTGAGAATTTACTTAAAGCAGCTGTCTGTGGCTTTTCAAGCATTTCTTTATCTACCTTCATCAGTTATACGTTTGATCACCTAGTAAGAAAAACACATGACGGGCTAGAAATTGCCAAATCACTTCATATTACACTGTATTTAAAACATTACTGGCATAAATGTTTGCATGTTAGATTATATACAGTATATAAGAATGTTTACCAAGGCAACTGCAAAAGAAGTCTACTACGTCATAGGGTTGTGTGGTGTACTGATACTAATAAAAGTGCAGAAAACCCATATTTTAAAATTTTATGGTACCAGCATTTCATTCTTGCTATTCTGGAAAAACATCACCTTTTTAGACGTCCATAACCTTACACTACATCATGCCTGTTGCAGTAAAGCTGCTGTTCCTTGTGCACATAAGCAGTAAAAAATTTACAGTAAATGGGAATAAAATAATATACAGATTTCACTGCATAATACAAATAGTTTTTGCTTCTGTTTTGAATGTGTGTGCTCTTTAGACATTTTGCACAGGATATGTGTAAGTAGAGTGAAGTTCACGCACACTTTTTAGGGGATTGTATACAAAAAAATTAGGGGAACACTTAAATCACACATCGGATCTCGAATTAAATTTTCAAGTGGAAAGTGTTTACTGAGTAATAATGTGTAATTCATGGAAAACAAAATTGCAAACCCATTGAGGGCTGGATTCAACATCACAATGAAAATCACAAGCTGATCAAACTTGCATTAATTTCATCATGGCAACTCATAATATGACTCAGTATTGTGCATGCCCCCCACCTGCCTGTATGCACTCTCAACAATGTCTGGGCTTGCTCCTGATGAGATAGTGGATGGTGTCCTGAGGGATCTCCTTCCAGACCTGGACCAGGGCATCAGTGAGCTCCTGGACAGTCTGTTTTTCCTCTATTTGGCAGCTTCAGATGCACCAACACAACGTCCCAGAGGTTCTCAGTTAAATTCAGGTCTTGGGAACATTCCGGCCAGTCAGTGGCATCAGTGCCTTTAGTTGTCCTGGAACTGCCAGTTACATACTCTGGCCACATGAGGCCAGGCATTGTCCTGCACCAGGAGGATTTTACCCCAGTACCTAACGGCAGTCAGGGTACTGTTGCCTAGCATGTGGAGGTCTGTGTGACCCTCCCAACGATATTCCTCCCCAGACTATCACTTATCCACTGCCAACCCGGTCATGCTGGATGATATTGCAGGCTGCTTAACGTTCACCACAGCTTCTCCAGACTTTTTCACGACTGTTACATGTGCTCATTGTGAACCTTCTCAAATCTGTTGCAAGGTGATAGGCTGTGAGCACAGGTCCAGTTCCTCCTCACACAAAGGAGCAGATAACTGGTCCTGCTGCTGGTTTGATGCCCTTCTATTTACCTGTTCAGCTCTTCTCCTGTATGGCTAGTCTCCTAGTATCCTCCATGCACTTGCAACTGCTCTGGGTGGCACAGCAAACCTCCTTGTGTGTGCATGTATGAATGTGCCATCCTGGAGAAGCTGCACTACCTGGGCAACCTGAATTGGTTGCAGGTACCGCCTCATGTTATCAGTAGTGACTAGGACACAAGCAAAACACAAAACTAGAGATAAATCAGAGGGATAAGAAAAGAGAAACTGTCTTCGATCATCACCAGCAAAACCATTCCCTTTTTGGGGGTTGTCTTGCTGTTGCCTCTCCAGCGCACCTGATGTCTCTTTAATTTGCACCAAAGCAGGTGAAGTTGATTCATAATTGCTTATGCTTCCTAACTGGAGAGATGCCTAAAGCTAAATTGACTTGGTGTTAAGACTGTGGTGATTTAAATATTCATTTTATTTTTTGAGCAGTATATAGATTCTACACTCTCATGTGTCTACCTTAGAATATGCTTAATAAATCACTTACAAATAAGGGGAAGTTGCATTCAAGGTAGTTAAGAACAAGTAGTCTGTTTTGTGCAATACAGTATCTTAAGTGATTGCATATTAAACATATTAGATATAATAAAGGCAAGATTACATAAAAATTACTGGTTTGGAAAGTTGGCATATGTCAGTAGAAGCAATTGTTCAATAATTCAGCAAAAGCAATCTGAGAATATCCAAATAGGTCATTTATATACACTGTATATGAGTGCGTATCAAAAGGTCTCTTTAAAACTCTATTTTTCTTTGTTAAAATATCAATCCCTACCCTACAAGTTAACTCTGCATGTTTTGAATTTTATAATTGTTCTTGATTTATAAATAAGAAATTAGAAATAATCAGTGTCAGGATATTCTCGGGTGTTTTAACAGTGTTAAAGAAGACTTCAGACTTTCACAGGTGTAGCATGTGACATATGGCTCTGCTTGCTCTACTCCTTCAGCAATCAAGAAAAGAGCAGGGAGTGCTGTTCAGATTGTCTTTTAGTGTTTGGCAAAACTAAACGTTTAGTCTTTTCACAATAAATATGCCCATTCTACCTGAATCCACTAGACATGCTTCAGTCCAGTTGTTCTGTATTTACCTGTTTAGATGCGAGTTATGATAGTAGAAATAATGTTCCTTTATGCTTTTAGAGTATACTTTTTAATATAAAGGTGTAAACCATTTTATCTTTGTATTAAGTGTCAGAATCTTTTTGGGTTGCGCTGTCAGTTTATAGGGCTGTGCCATAGCTGGAGAGAAGGCTATAGTTTTACTGTCTAGTAATTTTTATTTTTTTTTATATAAAGTATTAGTTTAACTAAAATTATATCCTCATTTTTCAGGGATAATTATGGTTTCATTACTTACAAGCATACAGGCCATGCATTTGCTGCTATAGAAAATGGACATAAACTTCGTCAACCTAATGAGCTCCCTTTTGATCTCTGTTTTGGAGGCCGTCGACAGTTCTGCAGGACCAGCTATGCAGATCTTGGTGAGTTTACTTTATACTTTGATACCATAATAAAATCTAAGGTAGTGTTAATTAAAATGGGGAGCATTCACATAAATATTTAAGTAGCTTGGTCTGTCAGAAGGACAGATGATCTGCGTTACATTACCTGCTAGTTGTTGGTGTTTCCTCCTCACAGTGATGTTCAAGTTTACAGCATGTAATAATTGACTTCCCAGTTGTATATTATACTTTATTTAAGAGATGCCTTTTCCCAAGATCGCTACCAAGTAAAAGTTCTGTGTCCGCTTCAGTATAGTGGCTAACATTTACTTTAAAGAGGAAGTATCTTTTTCAAATGGAGTTGATAATGTTTAGCAGGATTTGGGTTGTGTTTTTATGTATGGAACTTGTTTTTACTACTTTACATGACCTGAAACCATAAATTAAAAAAATCTTTAGTTTGTCATCTGTAGTCTGCATTTTACTTGAAAGAAGATTTAAAATCTGGAGGAAACACTCCACACCCTCACCCTCTTTAATGATTCTGCTTTAGCTATTTAACTTTCATACTCTTTGGATGCGTCCTCTTTACAGTTGGTCTTCAAGACAGGAAATAATCAGTCTTCTAGATCACAGCATGTTAAGATTGTCCCTTCTAGATTATACTTTTTTTTTTTTTTTTTTTAATAAGAATTCCAAAAGTGAATATGCGTCTGTTTCAGTATGAAATAAGTTTGAGGGACTAGACTTGGGCACTTTACTTGGCACACTGGAAGTTGTTACAAACATTTCACAATTAAAATTTGAGAACTTATGTATTATACTTTTGAAAAATACTGCGGTGCACAATCAGGCTGTGTTTTTTGGGCCATTGTGAAGCATTGCCACTAGCCGTAGTCCTACAAAAAGCCCTTAATGTATGTTAATTAGTTCATATTTTAGGGAGTCTTAATTTTATATTGGACCAAAAAGGTCAGTAAATTGTTTTAGTTTGCTTCTGTACGTGGGAAAGACTGGCTGAAACATGAAGCAGTGTTTTGGTGTCTAATTTGTTTTGATTGTGTTTTGTTTACCTGTTTTCTATTACTGAATAGCTTAACTCTTTTCCTTTCAGATTCCAAAAGTGAATATGAGTCTGTTTCAGTAAGAAGCAAGTTTGATGCACTAGACTTTGACACTTTACTTAGACAAGCCCAAAAAGGCTTGCGAAGGTAACATTAACAATCAAATTAATCCAGAATAAAATATTACCTCAAAGATAACGCCATCCTACTGCTGCCTCTTTTTTCCTATTCTATGACATAAGATTGTTGTGAGTATCACATTATGAAATCATATATTTAATGTGGCCCACAAATAAATCTTTGTATACTAACAATTGTCCACTTGGAGAAAAGACCTCTGTTATACAAGATTATACCTTCTATTGAAGTGATAGTTTGTAAGAAAACATAATATTAAAAACAAACAAAAACTGAATAAATATAAAAGAAAAAAATTTAATTTGTTTTATGATGTGCATTCCCAAATGGTATGTAAGGATGACTTGCCAACTATTTAAAATAAACTGTAAACTGAAATAAAAGGACATATCTGTAATTTAAGTGTCTTTTTTTTTTTTTTTTTTGAGTTTGACTAGATGTTGAAGTGGTTGTTTTTTTGTTTGTTGGTTTTTGTTTTTTTTTTTTTTTGCAAAAGTAATAAAAGCCGCAAAATGAAAAAAAAATGTTCTGAGTGTCTCTTGTTATTGTTTTGATACCATCCAAAAATTCTTTGACCTCTGCAGTGGTATGCTTATCTGTTTTATCTCAGCATTTGACTGATGTGATCACTGTAGAGTATCATATGAAATTCAGCCATATTTGGGTGTGTGATATATCTTATGTCATCTTTTATAGTTAACATTGAATAAAATGGGCTTGAAATCCCTTGTGTTTATACCCTGTCCAGTCATTATTCGCTGGTTATTTTGGCTGGATTAAACCGCAAAACTGAAAGAACTTATCGAGTCCTCTGCGATGAGATCTTCTCATCCAACCCCACCTAAAATGTTGAGATTAGGTTGTGTCCTTTTTGTCTGTCTGTATATACATCTCCAAAATAGCTTAACTTGTTAACTCATCTATGCTCATTTAAACAGTGGTATTCACTTGAAAGGAATATGACCAGTAGAATTTTATGCCTTTGATTTACAGGCTTACTTGATCACTTATGCTGCTTTATGTTCTTCCCAAAATATATCAACTTGTTCAAAGAGTGTTTCATTAAAAAAGAAAAACATGGTTCAGTATTACTGTATAAAAAAAAAAAAAAACACCTGACAATAACTATTTGGGACAAAAATTAAACACATTTACTCTTTGATTTGGTCTCATATGTCATTTTAGCATGTAATCCAACCATCTAAGCCATATTACCACCATCTAGCTATCATTTGTTCATCACCTGTCTATTAGAGTATCTAAAACATTACCAACTCTGACACTGAAGCAACAGTGCTAACTGCTGCACCACCTGGATGTCCTTCAGCAGGATGTACTCTGAGAGGCTCAGAGAATTAAGATGGTTGTGCTGAGACCTAATCCAGGGTCTCGTGTATAAAATCTTGCTTAGATTCCATACTAAAATGTTGCTTGTTTTCGAAAGACAAAAACCGTGTGTGCACACATGTATTTGTAAAACTTGGTGTGCCTCACATGCCATACCAAGTTCCTTTACAAATCTCAAATCAACTTAAAACTAAATGCATATTATTAGCCAGTACCTGTCAATAACCATATATTGCAGGGGTCCTCAATCACAGTCCTGGGGGTCTGCAGTGGCTGCAGGTTTTTGTTCTAACCCAGTTGCTTAATTAGAAAACAATTCTTGCCAATAATTTAATTTCATGGCTTGTTACTGTTTTAATTCTGCTATGTCAGACAATTCTCATATCCTAGATTTTCTTCCCTTTTCTAAAGATATCATCCAAATGATTTGAAGGCTAAAATGGATGAGTACGATAATTCTCAGTTCTTCACTTTTTTCTCTTCACTTTCCTTACAAGCATTTAATTAAAACAGTGCATGATAAATACACACAGATGTAAATGGTAACAAGCTAAATGGAGTAATGCTGGTTTCTATTGTCATTTGCATGTGTTTGCTAATTAGGAGCAATTAAAAACCAAGAATAAAGCTGTTTAAGTCTAAAATAAGCAACAATGGTTCAAAATTTTAACGAGCAAGACAAAGTGAAGCAGAAGTATTACTTGAGCAATAAGTGCTTCTTATTAAGCAATTGGGTTGATACAAAAACCTACAGCCACTGTGGCCCTCCAGGACCGTGATTGAGGACCCCTGAAATATTGCATAAAATGACCTCATTTCAATATTCAGGTTCTAGTTACCATAAAGATTTGTCCATGTTCCTGAAAGACCTCTTTACTACAAATCAGAAGACAGGAGCGGAAAAAACATAAGAAATGAAAAATCACTGACTGTGAACTTGAGATATTACTGAATGAAGTGGAGAACTGTAATATATGTTGTTTCCTAGATGCTTTGCAGGAGTGACAAAAGAAGAAAAAAGTTGGAGCAGCTAAATGTGAAGAGCAATAGCAGTGTGTGATTTTGGCAGTGACAAGACTGCTGCCAGTACACCACATGAATTGATGTGGGCTGTACATGCAGAACTGCTGTATAGTAAGAACATTTGCATTAAACTGGAAAAAAGAATTGTCAAATGTCAGTTGCAATATGAACAAATCTCTTTACATTTAACACACAACATAGAAAAGTCTTTAAATTGCTGCTGTTTTGATGTCCTGAGCAGGGCCAGTTCTAGGCTCAAGCACTGGCTTAAGGGCACAAAGCCTCATCTAAGCCTCACTCTGTTCTTCTATCAACTATTACTACAGCATTTTGCAAGTAAAATAGGAATATTAATGTGTACCAATATTCAAAGGGACCTCAGTCTACTATATTTTATTTACAACTGTCAATAAAACTGATATCCATTGGAGAATTCGAAGCTTTTCTATCGATTTGTCAGAATAGCTTTTCTCACAACATGAATGTGAACGTACTCCAGTCCTGTGCTCTTTAAAATCATGCATATTTGAAAGTGTTCTGATCTCATTGGGAGAATATCCACCCCCTATTGATTAGAGACATCATGCACCACTGAGGCATTCCATGTTTCTGTGCTATGTTGTGTAGGACTGCACAAGCCTTCATACTGTGGAAAACTTTTGTGGGGTTGTAAAGTAGTGAGCTGCCAATGGTCCATTCTCTCAATGATTGTATGCAGGAGTGCCTTTTATTACAGCTCCTTTCTTGTGGGTTTACCCACTGTCACTTAATATAAAGGTTATGCACATTGTGATATACTAAACCTAATTGCAATCCTACCTTGTAGGCTTACAAGTTAGTTGTGATGTGATTAGTTGAAGAACATTGGGATGTGGCAAATGAATTTTTCTGTGGTGCCTGGAGTTGCTACAATGCCAACGCCAAAATGGCCTACATAGGACCTGTGATGCTGTAACTTTAGGCCATTTTCCATGCCAATTTAATGTTTTATAAATCCCAGCTTTTGTGTAAGAAATAGCTTTTTTCCATGTTTCCATGCTTAAGCAAGTTTTATATATGAGGCCTCGGATCTTACAACATCTGAAAGATATTCATAAAGTAAATCCAGCAGAATTTTTTTGACTAAATGGCAAATCACATTCATGAGGACGATGTGCATTTAGGACTGAGACCAGGAAACAGTTCAAAACAGAGCATACATTAAGAACTCAAGATGCTGTCCTACTAAAGATTTCAAGGACTGACAAAATAACTGAGAGGTTTTAGCTACAGGACCCCAAAGCTGTGGAACGATCTGCTTGTGTAAGAGAAGCCCCTTCAGTTTGTGCTTTTAAATCCAGGCTGAAGGCTTGACAACTTTAGTCTAGCTTACCCTAAATAGAGCTGCATTTGCTTGTGAACCTCTCATAGCACTCGAAACCTGCACTCAGTGAAGACTTCTATACAAAAGTAAAATGAATAGAACTAGTTCAATTACAGGGTGTCACAGCCATTTTACCCTCTACCCTCACAAGCCTTCCAGGTCCTGCTTCAGATGCTGCTACCACCATTCTTTATGATGGGAATGGTGTACTTTTAGATAATTTAGAAATTCTGGCTTACGCCAAATGCAATGTTTAGTCTGATGGCCAAACAGCTCAATTTTGTTCTCATCAGACCATAAAACCTTCTTCCAGTTGACCTCAATATTTCCAGTGTACCTTCTGGCAAAATGTAGCCAAGATGTTTTGTGTTTTATCAACAGTGCCTTTCTGTTTACCATTGTCCCATGAAGCTGCGACTGCTGAAGCACCCGGGCAACAGTTATTGTCTGTACAATCTCGCCTATCTTGGGCATTGCAGCTTCAGAGTTCTCAGAGGCCTCTTGGTGGCCTCTTTCACTAGTCTTCTTCTTGCATGATCACTCAGTTTTTGTGGAAGGCCTGCTCTAAGGCAGATTTACAGCTGTGCCATACTCTTCATTTCTTCATGATTGATTTAACTCTTAATACAAAGAATATTAAGTGACTTTAATATTTTCTTGTCTAAATTGCCTCACATATGCTTTTTAGTTACATTTTCATTGAGTTACTTGGAGTGTTCTTTTGTCTTTATTGTGTAGGTTAGGCCTTGATTCTGACAAGCCACAAGCTGGACCTCCAAGATAAGGTGTATTTATACTAGTGTACAGTCAAGTGAAACCCCAGACAGATGATCTCCATTGAACTAATTCTGTCAATTCTAAAACCAATTGGCTGTACCATTGAAGAGTTACATGTTTCAGATTAAAGGGGGTGAATACTTATACAATAATTTACTTTGTGTTTTATGTTTGCAATTCTGCGGTGGGCTGGCACCCTGCCCAACATTTGTTTCCTGCCTTGTGCCCTGTGTTGCCTGAGATTAGCTCCAGCAGACTCCCGTGACCCTGCAGTTAGGATATAGCGGGTTGGATAATGGATGGATGTTTGCAATTAATTTAAACTACTTTGCAGGGATCTGTTTAAACTTTAACATTAAAGAGTGTTTTCTCTTGATCAGTTTCAAAAAAACCAAAGTAAATCCAATGTGATTCAATATTGTGTAACAATAGGATGCAAAAAATTCCAAGGGGGTACCTTTTATAGACACTGTATATTCATACATGCTTTTTCATTTAACTGTTAGAATTAACAATGACACTGTCGTTAACATTGCTGTCTCATAGTGCCAGAGTACTGTATAGTGGGGCTATCCATATGAATTCTTCAACATTTCAGCCAGTTTAACCAGAGACCATCACAAAGTATACAAGGAAACCAAATTAAGACATTACATTAGGGTATATTTATTTTGCTGTGACACTTTATAATAGAAACATATACTGTATATTTATAACATTTCAGTTATTAATTTAAACCACACTTACAACTTTTTAGATTTCTTTTGTGACTTTGCATTTTACATAACCTGCTCAATATCATATTTGGCTAAAGAAGATGGTTCCATCTAGCACCTCTCCAAAGAGTGGAATAAGTGGATGATTCCAAGAATCTCAACAAAGTAGTTTTCAATAGTGAAAAGAAACTAATACATAGAAGGCAGCAGTGGTGGGTTGGCAGGCTGTGAAAGGGTTAAATAGCTCCCACCTAACAGTGTCTTAAGTGTCCAGGTCAGAAGAAATCCACCTTGGTCCAGTCATCTAGAAAAGCCTGGCTTGCTGCTGGAAGAGGTGTGGGTGAGACCAGCAGGGGGTGCTTAACTTGGGGTCTGTGTGTGGATCCAAATGCCTCAGTGCAGTGAAAGGGACACTGTGCTGTAAAAGTTGGTGCCATCCTTTGGCAAAGATGTACAATTAAGGTCCTGAGACTCTCATAAAAGTGCCCTGAACATCTTTCAAAAAATTGACCACCTCATCTAGGTCATTCTGACCCATTAATCATTCCCTGTCCAGTGCTGGCTAACTATCTCACCCCTCCATCCCCTAATAGCTTGTGAGTGATCAGCAAAAATGGCTTCTGTCATATCATCCAGATGCATGCTACATTACAGTAGTAGCTGAAATGGTTCTGGACTGTCTATGTAAAGTGTTTTGAGTAGGTTAGAAAAGCACTATATTATTAACATAATTATAATGAATTAAAACATGTTTTAAGACATTACCATTAAAAAATAATGTGAAACATAAATCTACATGGTGTTTCACTGATTGTATCATTGACTGATTGGTGTCTTGCTCAGTGATGGCAGGAAGCCATAGAGATTTTAGCTCCTGATAAATTGTCCCAAGACCCTAATCTTTTCATTCGTGTTTTACGCATATTTATTTATCCAACGGACTTAAAACCTAAAAAATACTCTATATGAATATCGGTACATTTGCAGTCCCAAGGGAGATATCCCTCAGCTTTTAAACCTAGATACCCGGGGCTGCTAAACACTTTGGTTTTACTGTAATTTACAAAATCAATCAAATAAATGAAAAAATAAAGAAAAAGAAACGGGCAACCACCACCAGCTAACTGTATCAAAACATGGCTCTCTTTGGCTGCTGATGGCGGGTAACAATACTGATTGCTTTTGTGAAGGTTAAGCTTTGGGTTTTATAATTGCAGTCCAGCCACAGTCTTCCTGGAGTCTACAACTTCTCTGCATCTGTGCATTACTGCCAAAGATGACAGTAATTTACAACTGTAGACCGATTCTGTTTGTATGATCTCTGTATGGACTCCAGCCTCTGTCACTCTTAACAGGCTGACGTAGATTTGATAATTAATGAAAAGTATTATCCAGGTACACGAAGATGTTAGGAGCATGCGCTGATATAGCGCGTTGCCGCACTCACCACAAGACAAACCACCTCAGATTGGGACCCGAGTGTAGCCATGCGACAGGTGGCACATCAGCACCGCACTATTCAGATGGAATGGAACACTGTGAGGTTTTTTATGGTTACTGGAGTGCCAATTCCGCCACCAGAACGTAATTTATTTTAATAATCTGTACACGTCTACATATTTGTATCAATATATTACATGCTATTTATAGTTCGGTATTACGTATTTTTGAGTATACTAAATTATGTAGATGGATTCAGCGCTCTTTGCTTCTTAACTAAAGTTCACTATACAAGAATATATTGAATAGTGAGATTTCGGATATCAAAAACATGTTTTAGCCTGGTGTAAAACTGTAGAAAAAGTTGTAAAATGATAACATAATGAGGTGGGTATTTTGAGCATGAGGAAGCCATCCATCAGACTACCCCAAAAGGTATACTACGGGATGTTTCACTTTATCTGCCAATTCATTTTCTTAACCAGTGGCCAAAATCAAGGCGAGCTGGGGCAGCAACGAGCTCGTGGCATGAATTAGCTCCACACATAACGGTAAGCTAGGGTGCCCAGTTGCGCGCATTATAAAGTATAGGCTTTCAAAGGCAATGTTGTTTACTGCTGTAGTCGCCTGAAGAATGGTTATCTTGTCCTAATGAACACTAGGGCGCATTCTTATATTCACCTTTTCATATTCAGAGCTCTGAAGTCATCTGGGTGTCTAATCGAGGCGTTGCTTCGTTTTGGGAGGACGGCTAACATCTTAACCAGCTGAGCAATATTTGACAAACCCTATAGTACTAGTGTGTTGTACCGTGTTAGCCATTATGAATGTAGAGAAGAGCCAAGCAAAATGACACCTTTTATTGGCTAACTAAAAAGATTACAA
>JANRMT010062813.1:14665866-14680679 GCA_026402145.1 Polypterus bichir lapradei | reverse complement strand
ATTTTTATTTTATTTATTTATTTTTTTTAATTCTCCAACTTGTAAGTCTCCAAATGCACTTCAGTGTTACATCATGTACTGTATATCTAACTTGTCTTTATTTATTTGTTTTTTACAAACAGGTTACAAAAGTGGGGTTTAAATACTTACCTTTATGCCCCAAAAGATGACTATAAACATAGAATGTTTTGGAGAGAAATGTATTCTGTTGAAGAAGCAGGTAAGACAACTGTATTTACTCTTGCTTTCATTTTACTTTGAGAAAAAGTTGTATTTAAACAAAACAGTACAAATTTACCATGCAGTTCTGGGATACTGGCCTTAGAGGCAGAGTTTCAAAGAAAAGGCCATATGTGAAGCTGAAAAATAAAAAGAAAGTTAAATTGGGCAAAAGAACACAGGGCATTTGACAGACAGACTGGAAAAATGCACTATGCACAGCATCCAGGAGTTGACTTTTCTTTGATGCAGATGACAATGATATGTGTCATTTAGTGAAGAAGACAACCAAGGACCTGCAAGGCATTTGTTTCTCAAACTACACATTCTGATGTAGTTCCCCAATTGAGACTTCCCCTTTTTCTGTCCTGTTTAGAACTAGTTTGTCCTATTTGTATAAAATTTTAAATTTTGTGGCAGTCTGTCACATGGAATAACCTTCATTCTGCGAAAAACAAACTGACATGTTTGTTGGAGAAAGCTGTTTCATATTGTCATTTTGAACCCAGAATTGAACTTTAGAAATGTCAGTGCCCTGTAACATAAGTAAACAGGATAGCAGGTTCCAGTGGTGCTAATTAATTTAGAAATATTTCTCTAAGAGCCAGCTAACATTAACAAATGACTATGGATGAGCTAAGGGAGGTTACCAGTAGGACACTGAAGGAATGGCTGCTGAAAATGGGGATTGACAGCCATATGTAAATAATAAAAAAAATATTAAGCAGTAATAGTCATTATATATACAAGTAATGCCTTGGCTATATTTTTAAAATCAGCCTAATGGTATCTTGATAAAAAGTATACATTTCTATCAAAAACATGAAAATAACCCCTTATTTTACATATAGAGGAGTCGGAGTCAAAAGTTTTTTATGCCTATTCTACAGCCCAAAAGGTACTTTTAATTAAATGAATGGGATTTATTTTTGCTGTGGTGTCAAATAGGTATTAAGTATTGTGAAATCTTACTGGTATTTGTATAGAATGCAGAAATTCTGATATTTAAGATAGCAAGTTGTTTGAAATGTGAGGATGAAATTTGTAGCTCTATCATTCTTGCATACGTGAGTGTTGATCAGTGACAAAAATGTACACCCCCAAAATTTGCAGGGGTTACATTCCTAGAGCACCCGCAAATTGTGAAAAACCACGACTTTTGGATGTGGTTAAAAATGCCTTTTAAATGCCTATTTTTATAGTTTAAACCCTAAATACAGTATGCTTCCAAAGCACTTTAATTTCATTGCAAACTCCGCTTAATACATTAATACATTCCCTAAAAAATTACCTTAATACATTACCTAAAAACAGAATCTAAAGTACTGTACAGCTATGACTCCTGTGGTGCTAGAATGTAAAATACTGATGTTACTGCTATACGTATTGTAATTAATGCACGCACGTTTCCTTTGGTATGCACTGTTGTTTTATTTGTTATAAGTAGAGTAAATACATAATAATTTCATTTTATTAAAATACAGTAAAATGTGCAGGTACTCACCAATGATGAATGATATTGATAATGATGATGAAGTAGCTGTGCAGTACGATGCAGAGGATTTAAAACTCCTCGGGTGGCGCCTCTTCAGGCGCTTCAGGAGGAGTTGTATCTTTGGATGGGTCATCTTCTGATGGGGTTTCGTGCTGGCTTTTCTTTATAGTTTTCAGGAACATTGTGATGGGAAGTTGCTACATTGTCTCCTGTAGTGAACTGCTGGTATAATTTCTGTACTTTCTCACGGATGATGTTACGGTCCAAGGAGATGTTCTTCTTCCTGCAGTCGGTGATCCACAATGTCAAGGCAGATTCCATCCTTAGGATATTTTTATTCCTTACGGTCGTTACCTTTTTGGCACTATCACAGAAACTTACAGATACGTTACTGCAGATCGCAGCTTCGTTCTTCTTTATGTACAGAAGCGTGCAGTGCTTTCATTAATGCCATAGTGGCACGCTACTGCAATATAACTTTTTAGTTCCCGGAGCAAATCCAGTAGTTCAACCTTCTCCTGGAGTGTTTTAAACTTCTTCTGACGCTTAGGCTCCGTGCCAGAAGCCTTAGAAGGTGCAGGGCGATTCGGCGACATCTTGTGCATTTAAGAATAACAAAATGGAAAACATGAGGACATAAAGCTGGAGTCGTGTCACAGGGCTGCAATCAATCAGCAGCAAGGAGAAATGAATAGCGCTCTCGGATTGGCTACTTTCACCATTCCAAACCGCGTTTTCCTGAGCGGTTGCTTCCTGTTATCTCTACAGCACAGTATTGCCACGAAAAAAGCCATAAAAAATTGAGAAGGATATTTGCGCTTTCCGCTAACAATTAAAAGTTAGGTTCTAAGGAAAAATCCGCGAACAACTGAGTCCACAAACCCTGAACCGCGAGTTCGCAGGGGTCTACTGTATTAAACTTTCTGTCCA
The DNA here is from genome assembly GCA_026402145.1 of Polypterus bichir lapradei. Taxonomy (NCBI): domain Eukaryota; kingdom Metazoa; phylum Chordata; class Cladistia; order Polypteriformes; family Polypteridae; genus Polypterus; species Polypterus bichir. The sequence goes on along the minus strand of JANRMT010062813.1, from coordinate 14,678,035 downwards.
AATGGTACATGTAGCCTTGTTATTAAAATAAACTTTAAAGTTTCAAATGTAATTTCTTAATATTTGTTTTGCAGCATAACCTGAATATTTTGAATCTCTTTTTAATCATTTGATTTCATTTTATTTTTCTGTTGTTATATGTTTAATATACTGTATGTAGCTTTGTTTGAAGAGAAACGTGAATACTTGTACAGCATCTATGGTTTTTATTTTACAATGCTTTGACAGCCATCATGCTAGGATCCTTTAGTATACTGATTTACAAATTGATGCGGTGAATCAATTATTAGCATTTTCAAGCATCTAATACCCTGAAATATCTGAGATAAGATATAATATAAATTGTATAAAAGTCATTATTTATAATTTATCAAAATTTAATAACATTTTAGTACAGTCCATATTAGGTAAACAAGCAGACTACTTGGCTTTTGGTGCTGACATCTATCACTGATTCCTTGTCTCTCTCTTTCGCTAATGTTGCAAATGTCTGTTACTGCCTGAAATGACTGATTTATAATTTGTTAAACACATAATACTAGAAAGCCCCATTTTCAGCAGTCATTACTCCAGCATCCTAATGTAAAGTTTCAAGTCTCCGAACAGGTCAGTGGGTGGGATTTGCACCTTCTCATTATGCCCATGTGGGTTTTAATTGTATTGTATGGTTTCTTAATTTCTATTCTGGTTGATTCCTGGAGGTGTTTTTTTTCCTGTCTGTCCACCCTGGTCAGTATAATCGGACTGTTGTTTAGGTACCAAATAAAAAAGAAAAATCGTGCTCTACTTCACTTAATTATACGTATCTTTCCTGTGTAAGTGGCATTATTTATCTTTTGTGTACTATTTATTCATTATTGTTCTTTTCTAAATATTTGGGTTTTTTTTCCATGTAACTACTTCTTTGATATGTTATATAGCACTTTGAGCTACATCCTTTGCATGAAAATGTGATATTGAAATAAAAGTTAAGTTTCTTCGGTTCGCATCTTTTTGTTCAAATGAATCTGTTCTCTGAACTGATTAAAGACCCTTCAATCTTTTCTCAGAGCAACTCATGACTCTCATATCTGCGGCAAAAGAATATGGAATAAGATTCATCTATGCTATTTCTCCTGGTCTTGACATAACATTTTCAAACCAGAAGGAAATTTCCACCTTAAAAAGGAAATTGGATCAGGTTAGTATAAATGTTACTTTTGGAACTGAAAAATATGGTTGGGTTATTGTCTTGCCTGCCTGTTTTCGAAATCCACTTGACCCACTTTTCCTAAAAGTTATACATAAGTAAAAAGTTATTTAGGCAGATATATTTATTACCTTTTGGTACTATACACACCTGTATTTTATTGCTACATAATTCATTATTATCAATGGTAATGAACCACCCTGAACTTGATTATCAGTAATAAATTTGCAACTAAAGTGTTTAAAGGCCTACATTTATAAGTACGATGCTAAGTTGCTTAGTTTGTTGCAATGACATGGAAATTCAACTAAGATATGGCATATGTTATAAAACCCCTAGTAGTTTCTAATACTAGCTTGAAAAATTGTTATGGAATGGTCCATACAGTACTTCGATGTACATTTCACTTTAATGATATCGCAATAATATATGATCAAGTACATTATCTTATATTAGTATTTATTATGTACACAAGTGAATGCAGAGTGAAGTGAGCAGGAATTTGAATTAAGTGAACAACTTGAACAATTAATTTAAAACTAAACATGTTAGGTCAAATGACATAAACAAGCTTCATATATATATATCTCACAACTGATACTGGTATTTAAACATTTCTTAAATGTAAATATACATGTACTTAAAAGTTTTAATCATTAATTGTATTATAGCTTTTTTTACTCTTAAACTGTATGGATACAGTAAATATATATATATATATATTTTTTTTTAAACTTTTAGTGTATCATTTAGATCAGGGGTGCCCAAGATGTCAATCCGATCGATTGGTAAATCAGAAAATGTAGTGCAGGTAGATCGCGTTGCATTAAAAAAATATATATATATATCCTCCCTATGGCATTTGCCTCTTGATTGACATACAGGGCAGCCAGTCTGAGATCTCTTTTCTCCTAACACACTGGTCATCCCGCATGCACGATCAAACTCGTGAGCTACTGCAAAACTCTGGCTGTGATCTAGTTAGCCTTCCAATTTATATTGACTAAAGAAGGAATTTTAAAAAAAAAAACTTGTTTGGGGATGGTATGGGCTGGATGTGGAATTGGAAGAAGATTTTTTTTCTCACAATGTCACAATCGAAGTGCGTTTGACTGATCTGTCAATCTATCATTGCTTCTCCAAAGAAGGAAAATGTGGAAAGGCACTTTCGAACTGTTCATAAAAACTACGAAAATTACTTCCTTCCGAAAAGCAATCTGAGTATAAGAAAGAAGAGGGAACTAAAATCACAGTTAATCGAACAGCCGTCATTTTTCACTCAATAGCAAAGACAGGCACACCGAAGCATCGTTCTGGGTGAGTCACTCGATCATTAAGCATAAGAAGTCCTTCCAAGAGCTATCTCCTTGACTGCATTATTTGGCTATACTTATTTATGCGAGTCAGCCTTTTCCCACATGAAGATTATTAAATCCAAATACTGAAGTGACCATAAATGTATTGAATTGTTATTGTGCCATAAAGTTTATTCAGTTATACAAGGTATGACAACATATATTTTATGTATAAAGTATACTCAGTGTGTGTGTATATCATTTTTAAAGTACCTCGCAAGCCGAAAAAGTGTGGGCACCCCGATCTAGATATTCATAATTATTGAGGTGTAATTATAAATATGGATTAACATATTACTGTTTCTTACAATAAACATAGTACAAACCTTTAAATAGCTGTAAATATATAAAATATTAATAAGTTGTTTATCAAGACGACTCAATTTTAACATGCTAGACTAGTTTTATAACTAAAAGACACACTTTACTGTTAAGCTAACGAGTATTGTTTACTAAGCAGCAATTTTAAATTCTTTGATATCTTTTTCCAATTAAAATGTAAGCTACTGCACTTAACACAAAGTCACTTTCCAATCATTATCACTGTCCAATCATTTACTATTGTCCAAACTGAAACTGTGACTGTTTTAGTTAAAGGACAAAATAAAGTCTGAATAAATTGAAGTAGATTTTCTTTGCCGCTTGTCTTATTAAACAGGTTAACTTCTCAGAACCTTTTTCTCAGTTTATTACTCCACTTTTTTTTGACATAAAGGCTAATGGTCTGATCGTCTTTCACTCTCAGCCTTGACTTGCTGTTCTTTTTTTACACTTCATAACATTTGCTGTGCATTTGCTCAAATACTTTATTAACTTTGAATAAAGGAACACTGCAACTAAATTACCATAAAGCATAGAAAAGCAGAGGCTGAAAAGATTAGCATTCACCGATCGAGTCTGATCGGCCAGTTTAGATCAGAGCATCCCTAGTTGACTTAATTTAGAATTAAAAACTAATACTGTACTGCCTGCCTTACGTTTTTCCTAATATATTAGAGAGATCAGTAGTTATTAAAAACATGCTGTTAAGTTTGTGAGGTGTTCTTAAATCAATACCTGGAATGGGTAAATTGAAAATAATTGAATGACGTCTATTTCAAAATTAAAGTACACTTCATAATCTGCTGAAAGGAGTGGGGATACTGTATGTTCTTGCTGACTACTTTTTCACTGTTAAGTGTTATGAGCAGCATTGTTTTGTTTTGTAGTTATCCTTAATACTAAATGTATCTATATGCTTGATGAATAGTATTGTTACAGCTTTCTGTTTTGCTTTTTTGTGTCAGGTTTCACAGTTTGGATGCAAGTCATTTGCCCTGTTGTTTGATGATATTGACCACAATATGTGTCCTGCAGATAAAGAAGTATTTAGTTCATTTGCACATGCCCAAGTGTCAATTACCAATGAAATCTTTCAGTATTTGGGTGAGCCAGACATTTTCCTGTTCTGTCCTACAGGTAAGGTTTTTATTTAGTTTTGTCTTCTTTAATTAGTGCAGAACCACTTTTTTTAGGTTATTGTGTTTATGTGAGTTAACTCTTTTGCTGTTTGGCCAACAGAGTACTGTGGAACTTTCTGCTATCCAAATGTGTCACAATCTCCATATTTGCGGACTGTGGGTGAAAAGTTGCTGCCTGGAATTGAGGTGCTTTGGACAGGTAATTGTAGATGTACTATGTTTTTTTCAGTATGAAGTTTGTAGTATGTTTATTTTTCATTGGTTTCATATTGTACTTTTAAAAGTATTACAAGCATTTACATGTGTGTCAGAAAACTGGTTATGAGGTACTTATGCCTTTATTTTAAAGCTATAATGGTGTTGCTGACCTTATAAAAATGTGTCCAGCCAATTTTCAGTTAGAGGTTATTTTTAAAAAAAAAAAAAAAAAAAGAATTTATTTCTAGAACAGCCATCATAATTGCCTCACGGTGTATGCATAATGTCTGGTGGCCAATATATGGCACTCCTACTTACCTGAATTTCAAAAGTATGTTTGCTGCCTGAATGCCCTTTTGCTGAGAATGATGAGTGTGCTTGATCTTCAAGAGCTGGCTCCTGAATATGAACAATTAATGAATTGGCCACATGATTTGTGGCTACATGTCGGCGTCAGACAAAGTAGCTTGATTATCTGGATGTTTTATTGTATAGTTGGTATTCTTGCAGGGTATGCATGAGCATGACCTGGATTTCATCTCCTTGTCTGCTGTGCCCCTGTTTCTGCAGAGATAGGCTCCGTCTTACCGTGGGTTTTTATTTGACAGGGCAGGTTCAGTTAGATGGATTTCTGCCTAGTGTTACTCAAAGGCTGTTATGCAGCAGATGATGCACCATCCACAATTTCCTCTGAGATAATTTTAGATCTTGCATATTTCTCAGTCAGATAATCTTTCTTTTTTTATGTTTTTAGGTCCTAAAGTTGTATCCAAAGATATTACGGTGGATTCCATTGAAGAAGTTACTAAAATCCTAAAGAGAGCTCCAGTTATATGGGACAACATACATGCTAATGACTATGACCAGAAGAGGTTATTTCTTGGTCCATACAAGGGTCGTTCCACTGAACTTATTCCCAGACTGAAGGGTGTGCTGACCAATCCTAACTGTGAATTTGAATCAAATTTTGTGGCTATCCACACATTAGCAACATGGTACAGGTCAAATATGAATGGTGTAAGAAAAGACGTTGTTATGAGTAAGTATTCTGAAATGAATTGTAGATAAAATGAAGTCTTGACTGTTCTGGATAATAACATTTTATTTTCATTGGAATGAGTGCAACCTTATTGTATGTTGTGTTGATTATCAGACATTTCAGTTTCATACATTCAAGGTTGTGAACACTACCCAAATATTTTATGTGAGCAAAATCATCACCTCCTAAAAGGGATGTTAAAATCCAATAATTTGGTTTAAAGTTTTGTATAAAAACTCAAAACATTTACACAGAATTATAAACTTAACTAGCAAAATACCCACGCTTCGCAGTGGAGAAGTAGTGTGTTAAAGAAGTAATGAAAAAAAAAAGGAAACATTTTGAAAATAACGTAACATGATTGTCAATGTACAGTAATCCCTCCTCGATCGCGGGGGTTGCGTTCCAGACCCCCCCGCGATAGGTGAAAATCTGCGAAGTAGAAACCATATGTTTGTATGGTTATTTTTATATATTTTAAGCCCTTATAAACTCTCCCAGACTGTTTATAAATATTCCCCGCAGAGTTATACAGCATAATCCCTTTGTATTCTCTTAGATTCATTGAAATTATGTATATAAACACACTGTTTATATACAGTAAAACCTAAATATTATTTTAAAGATATTGAGTGTCTCTGATATCACATATGTTACAGCCATTACGATAGACAGGCCACCAGCAATAAATACGTACAATGCAAGAAAAATAGTATACACTAAATGTGTGTACAGTGACACTAAACGTACGTACATGTACTAAGCACTGTAAGAAGAAAATTAATTATGGTTACTCACCAACAATGACACGATGACTTGTCCGATAACAATGAGTTTAATTTTACTGCACAACAAAGGAGAGCGTTACAGCCCTTGTAAAGGAGCCACTTCAGGTGATTGTGTAGCACTGCTGTTGTTCTTCTTTTGGCAGTCTTCAATCCAAATCCCTAAATTAGATTCCATCCAGACTACTGCCTTATTACATCCACTTACAACTCGTTTTGCACCCTGGTTAAAAGGACACTGCGGCCGTAGATCTTATATTCCTTTCCTACTTTTTAAATAAAAAGAATCGTAGCCTTCAACAAATCCTAAACGTTTACCCTTTCAGCAATCGTTAACATCTTCTTCTTGCGCTTGGGCACGGCCCCTGAAGCAGTAGCAGATCGTTTTGGAGCCATAACGAAGGGCTTGACTATGCACAAAGATAAACACAAAAGAGCACAACTCTTTACACAGCGAAACACGTTGTTACTGAATGAGCGAGACGAGACTTCATGGTTAACACTGCATTCAGCACGCAGGAACTCAACTGCGTGCTCTGATTGGTTAGCTTCTCAGTCAGGAGAACTTAACTGCGTGCTCTGATTGGTTAGCTTCTCAGCCATCCGCCAATAGCGTCCCTTGTATGAAATCAACTGGGCAAACCAACTGAGGAAGCATGTACAGGAAGTAAAAAGACACATTGTCCGCAGAACCCGCGAAGCAGCGAAAAATCTGCGTTATATATTTAGTTATGCTTTCATATAAAATCCGCGATAGAGTAAAGCCGCGAAAGTCGAAGCGCGATATAGCGAGGGATTACTGTAATTGTTTTGTCACTTTTATGAGTGTTGCTGTCATACATATATACTCATAAAAGGCAAAGCCCTCACTCACTCACTCACTCACTCATCACTAATTCTCCAACTTCCCGTGTAGGTAGAAGGCTGAAATTTGGCAGGCTCATTCCTTACAGCTTACTTACAAAAGTTGGGCAGGTTTCATTTCGAAATTCTACGCCTAACAGTCATAACTGGCACCTACTTATGTACATATATACTGGCCATAGCCTGCAGCTCCGTCGCTGTGTGAGGCGGAGTTGCGTCTGTCATCGTCACGCCTCCCATGTAATTGAGTGCCTGCCCATATAAGGCCGTCCGTCAGCGGCAATCCAATAGGAACACTCTACCGCTAAATATTCGCGTTCTGAATAGGTTGTTTTAATTTTCATCTTAATTTTGGTTATGTGGCACTGTGTCTTTTAGAATGTCTGCTAGTATGACAGGAAGGCTACATAGTTTATTCCTTTGTTTTATACATATGGAGATGGTTGATAGTTAAATCTTGGGATTTGGAGTTTGAGGTGTGCAGTAATATTGTCAAACTCCTTAAATATATTTCATACTCATAGTAGTAATAAGTGTGTATTAGTAATAAGAAACAATTTATCTGCCTAGATATGTTTTATGTTCAAGTACTCCTCTTAGAATTATCCAAACCACTGAAAGTACATGGAAATCGAATACAGTGGTATATAATATTGGTAATAAACGGCAACCATGACTGTTTCCATTTTAATAAAACTTCTAAAGCGTTTGGGCTAGAGTATTCTAGTTTAACTAGCAGAAGTGTTCAGTGTTGACCAGGTGTAACTGTATAATGGGTTGAGGTAAGAAAGCAAATACTTGCATTCCATGGACTATGAAAATAATCTACAGTAGGGGCCATGGGGAGATTAGAATTCACAGGCATCACTCCAGGTGTCCAAGTATAATAGGTGGCACCAGTGTTTGCATCAGATTTTCCAATACCTAGCCATACAACAATGCGGCCCATGTTACGATCAAATGTTTGTATTTAGTCAACATGTGAAAATGGGGGAGTCAAATGCTGATATATATAATATAATATATATACTAGCAAAATACCTGCGCTTCGCAGCGAAGTAGTGTGTTACAGAAGTTATGAAAAAGAAAAGGAAACATTTTAAAAATAACGTAACATGATTGTCAATGTAATTGTTTTGTGACTGTTATGAGTTTTGCTGTCATCAAGGATTTGATAATCATTATTTCTTTCAATCAGGTTCGTATTTGGAGGATGTGTTGTGTTCAAGTTATATTCTGTGTTTGTCAACCGTTGTAAAGATAACAGATTTCATTCATCGAAGTGTTCACTACCCAAATCGGTACTCGTGAATCTAAGATGTTTAACAGGCATTCCCGGTATTAAGTTGTGGATTTGCCTGCGAATATTTAGCGGCAGCGTGTCTATGAACTTAATTTAAACTTAAGCTTTACACCTTGCTTTCCTATTGATATGTCTACAAAGGCTTGTTCAGATTCAGAGGGTTGTTCCTTTCTTACTGCATCAATAAAGAGCTCGTCTTCCTCTTTATCTGAGACATCACACACTGCATGCATGGGTTTACCTTTCCCAGTCCTGCAAACTTTAGCGAAGTGGTTCAATTTACCACATTTTTTACACTGTCCTCCTTTAGCTTCCTTTATTCTTTTGCTGCCTTCTCGATTGTGTAATGCGTTTTTTGCTCAGCGCTCTTTGGAGCTCTTGCTTTTTGTGTGTGCGTACTGCGTTCACAGTCAGTTCACGCGAGCCGCTCGGAGTACATGCATTGAAGGTTCTCAGCTGTGGTTGTGCTATCTAGTGTGATCTTGCGATGTCCACGGCTTTATTTAATGTTAGCTCAGACCCGGCACTTAAGTTTCTCTTGCACTTTTACTGAGTTTGTGCCAAACACTATTCTATCCCTGACCATCTCATCCTCGTATCTTACAGTCCTTCACCATCAATTTTAACTCCGTTGCAAAGTGATCAAAAGTCTCGTTTATACTCTGCGTCTTCTCATTAAACTTGTATCTCGCGAATATCTTGTGCGATCTTGCGATGTCTACGGCTTTATTTAATGTTAGCTCAGACCCGGCACTTAAAAGTTTCTCTCGCACTTTCGCTGAGTTTGGGCCAAACACTATTCTATCCTTGACCATCTCATCTTCGTTTGCATTGACTTCCTTTAGCTGGACATTGACTTTTTCCACCGTGTGCTTTGTTTCCACAGTAGCTGCATTTATGAATATGCTTGTATGCGTCACTCGCTTCATATTCTTTTGCTGCTTTCTCAATTGTGTAATGCGTTTTATGTTCTGCGCTCTTTGGAGCTTTTGCTTGTTGTCTGCGTACTGCATTCACAGTCAGTTCACGTGAGCCGCTCGGAGTACATGAATCGAAGGTTTGCTATCTCGTGCGATCTTGCGATGTCCACGGCTTTGTTTAATGTTAGCTCAGACCCAGCACTTAAAAGTTTCTCTCGCAATTTTGCTGAGTTTGTGCCAAACACTATTCTATCCCTGACCATCTCATCTTCGTTTGCATAAGCACAGTCCTTCACCAGCAATTTAAACTCCTTTACAAAATGATCTCGTTTATACCTTGCGTCTTCTCATTGAACTTGTATCTCGTGAAAATTGTATTCGTCTTAGGCATGACAAACGCCTCGTAGTGGCAGCGTGTCTATTGGATTGCTGCTGACGGACGGCCTTATATGGGCAGGCACTCAATTACGTGGGAGGCGTGGGTATGGGGGACGCAATATAGGCAGGCAGCCAACTGCGTGGGAGGCGCGAGCTGCAGGCTATGGCCGTATATATGTATGTAAGTAGGATTCAGTTATGACCGTTACGCGTAGAATTTTGAAATGAAACCTGCTTAGCTTTTGTAAGTAAGCTATAAGGAATGAGCCTGCCAAATTGCAGCCTTCTACCTACATGGGAAGTTGAAGAATTAGTGATGAGTCAGCCAGTCAGAGAGGGCTTTGTCTTTTATTAGTGTAGATAATAAATATATATATATATATATATATATATACATACACACACACACACACACTTTCAAGTGTAGTACACACTCTTGAATGACCAAAACGAAAGGAAATTTTAAAAAGAGAAAACCAGCTTGGCAGTTAAAACATTTTGCAACGTAACATGGATTTTTTTTTGTTCTGGTTTAATATTGGCCTACATGAAATGTCTGGTAGAATTAATCTCTCATTCATGAAAACATAAGATTAAAATTTTTTCTTGTCCACTACTTTAAACTATATGGGATAGGTAACATAAGAGAAACAATTTCTGCATGGAATGTTCCTTTAAAGGGCACTTTCCAAATGGTTTGAGCAGGATTACAGTCAGGCATTCACAACTGTAATTGAAAAAAGTGAATAAAGTTTAAAACGTATAAAAAAATTTGTTTTTTTTCTCAGCTGACAGTGAAGACAGCACAGTTTCAATTCAGATCAAGCTGGAGAATGAAGGCAGCGATGAAGAGATTGAAACTGATATGTTGTATAGTCCACAACAAGCATTAAAACTTGCTCTGACAGAATGGCTGGCAGATTTCAGAGTCCCTCATCAGTACAATAGTAGGTAGATTTCCTGTTCGTTGAAAATGTTTTCTTAAGAAGTAAAAGTATGTTTAACTAAATGGCTGTATTGGTATAACACCTTTTGCATCTAAAGCTGTGAATTAAATTTTTAAATGATTAGAATCTTTTAGATTTTTCAGTAGCAAGAACTCATGCTGAATCACTTAAAAGGAAGAGCAATCTAAACTCACCAATGCAAATAAATGTAATGTCCACAGAGTGAAATATATTTGTATACTATAGAACCTTTCTACAAGGAGATTGTGAAATTAAATTAATTTTCAGATACCTCGTTAAGCACAAGACATTTAGATCTGTTTTAATGCTTTCAATTATTCTGCTAGTATCTTTATAATGATCTAGTCATCAAATAAAACTGATCTAACATTTTTTAGATGAATGTGTTTTTTTTAAGGAAATTTGTTCCCGTTTATTTAATATGTAATGTGAAAACTTTTGTTGGGTTATCTATTGAGTGATTTTTTTTTTTCTTTTTTGATGAAAATAATCAATTATGCTGCTCCCTTATGTAGGAGGACTGGTTTGTTATTTTTTTTCATTCCTGTCAATAATATTTGGAGTTCTTTATAGAATCCATGTCATATTCATTTTTTATATGAAGGTTTATAATAAAAAAACACTAGAGGAAAAGTGTAACATATCTGATTAATTACACATGGTAAAATAAAGTACACATGTAGTTGTTATCAATATAATTATTATTTACAAAAAGTAGTTTTTCTTTTTTCCTTGTTTTCCTGTGAACATGCTTCATTGTAATAAAACTAACAGATGTCTGCTTACATAGACTCAGTCCACTTTCCACCATTGCGTCTTTCCTTTAGAACGATCTCCTGGTGGGACCTCCTCCCTTGTTCTCAGATGGGATGCAAATAATAGTGTAGGAAATTAATTTTTAAGAGATGTTGCACCCAAGTGTTGGGTGGGAAGAGAGAATCTCCTCAACTTGTTTGTAGTAGATTTCCAGCCTTAGTATTCCCAAGAAAAAGTACATATTTCTGCAAAAACCAACAAGCTTCTCTCTTCAGGACAATAAAAAGGCATCTTTCTAACATTTTAAATATACAGTAAACTACTAGCTATTTTGAAGAATTTAAGAAGAGAAAAAAATGCTAATTGAGAACAAAATGGTGTTGCAAATTCTTAACGTTAGTTGAGGCAGAAACAACCTAAAGTTTATATTGACTGGGTTTATACAGGTTCTGGGAAACCTAGAAAGTCATTAAAAAGTCAAGTCAAAATCCAGTACTGAAATTCTTAATAAATAATAATTAAATGTTACCTAAAAATCTTAGAAAATAGTGATTCCAGTAACTGCATATCACGAGATAAAACATTTGAGATATTTCAAATAAAGCACGTATGTTTTACCAGAGATGGGGGACTCGAGTCACATGACTTGACTCGAGTCAGACTCGAGTCACAATTTTCAGGACTTGAGACTTGCTTGATTGAAGTAAGAAAATGACTTGACTTGACTTTGACTAGAGAGTAAGTGACTTGACTTGAGATTTGACTTAAAGTGGAAGACTCGACAATGACTTGAACTTTTAAATATAATTTGTTTAATAAAATAAAATAATTTAATAAAATAATTATGACTCGACAGCACCATAATTGGCGCCTGCGCCCTTAACGCTGCACAACTCTTAACGTTACCAAGAAGAAGAAGAACGCTGCACAACTCAAACCGCGCCAAACATGGCA
>JANRMT010062813.1:14649727-14660866 GCA_026402145.1 Polypterus bichir lapradei | reverse complement strand
TTTTTTTTTTTTTTCCAAAGCAGCATTTCCCACTAAATACAATATCTTGTGGAAATGGTTTATGGTAGAGAAATTCCAATTTCAGAAATTAATTTGGGACACCTAAATCTATAATGTATACTTTTTTTGTGTGCGGGAAAATGTTTTATAGACTAGAAATGTGTCATCACAAATTTCAATACTGAAAAAATTTGTATTTGTATTTGAAAAAACCTAATAAAAAGCTAAGATCAAAATGTTGAACACTGAATATAAATATGCACTGTAGCTGTCAAACTCGTTGTTTTGTATAGTGACCCTTGTAGGTTCTACCATTAAATGGCAATAGAAGATACATTTTTATATTAGTGTTACACCAGATTTCTAGTCACTTTGTTTTGCGTTGTTGTCATATACATCGTTTGCATACATAGATAATACTTGGATGTTTAATGTGTGGTTCACTGCTAGAAAGCTGAATGGTAATGTAACTTTTTATTCATTTTTGGCCTAAATAAAAGAGGTTATGCAGTAGTTCCATCTGATTTTAAACCATAGTAAGTTACTTTAATAAGTGGTAATTTTTATGAAGTGCAGTTTGTCCACATTCTGTTCCAGCTTTTTTCAGAAAACATAGCAGTTACACAATCTATAAAGTGACCTTACAATCTGGAGTTCTTTGTTTAGTGTTTAACAGCAAAAATCATACATTTCTCATTTGACTTCTCAGGTCGACAGGTTCCTCACAGTGGAGCAAAGAGCATAGCTATTGATGTTTCTTCTTTAGCCTCTCCAAGTCTTGGTTCTTCCACCACTGTCACCACTGTGTATCAGCAGCCAATCATGAGTCAAGGAACATCATTGGGTGAAGAAACACATCCCTTAAGTAAAGAGGAAGAAGTGGAGGATGAGGAGGAAGAAGAGGAGAAGAAGGAACAATTACTTTTACAGTCTGATGAAGAACCTATGGAAATGGTGGTGGAAAAGCAAGATGAACCTGATACAAAGAATGTCAGCCAGATCTTAAAGGAAATTGTTAAGGCTAAAATGACAGAGGAATTAAAACCCATGGACACAGACAAAGAAAGCATTGCAGAGTCAAAGTCTCCTGAGATGTCTATTCAGGAAGATTCTGGCAGTGATATTGCTCCAATGCAAACAGATGACCAGCTAAACAAAGAATCTTTTACACCAGGGCCTAATGAGAAGCCCCTTTATGCAGTAGAGCCACTCACCTTGGAGGACCTCATGCTGCTCTCTGAACTCTTTTATCTGCCTTATGAACATGGCCCAAAAGCTGCTCAGATGCTTAAAGAATTCAATTGGCTACGAGCAAACAGCAGTGTGGTTAGTGTAAACTCTAAAAGGAAGGACCCGGAAAAAGTAATTATGAAACATTTCTGCTTTCATTTTTAATAGTTGTTTGGCAAGCTGTTTTATATACATTTTATTATTGAAGCTTAAATCTTCTACCTTCATGTTATGTTTAATTCACCAAGTTATGTGTAGTGTCAAATTATTATTATTACTGTTCTTTAAAAACAAGCATTTAAAAAAAATACTAGTGTTTGCTGGTTATATCTGTATATTAGGTTAATGTTAAAAAAAAATATATATATATTTTTTAAATGTTCATTCATCTCTCATTGCTGGCTGAAATGATAGCGTCCCATCCGTCATCTACACAAACTTTCTACACTATCATTTTCTGTGCTCTCATGAGTCAAATTTGTACTTTTTATGCAAGATTGGGATCCATAATTGTGGCAACTCCTTTCTGGGGTGCTACCAAGAATGCTGCTGCTTTGCAATTCATGGTTTATTGTTTAATTCCATATTAATAAATCAGTTGGTTTATTGAATAATTGAATCCATGGTCCACAGAAAGCATCTAAGATTAGGGTGAGGAGTGCAGCATCAGCTTGAGTTTGCAGGGATAGCTCCACAACTTCATATTATTGTAGTAGCCAGTGCTTGAAATTTCTATCTGCACATTTGAACAACCCATACTATGCTGGCACTGTCCTTTTCCAGGAGCCTGGATCTCGCTCCTTTGGTTATATTTAGTTCAGCATCACAGCATAATACATAGTACTGTGAAACAGACAAGTGTCTTTTTACATGCTGTTTCATGAATTTGATGCTAAACTTTATTTTCCATGCAGTAGAAGGGATTTTTTTTTTTTTTGTGTTTTAAAAGTTTTTTGGAGTGTTGAAACAAAGGAATATTGCATCCTTAATGGTTTGGCAACAGTGCACAACCTTTTTACATCCATATTTTTCAGAAAAGGTTCAAGATGAAAAAAAACTGTTTATTTAGAAATTCAGCATGGCTAAACACAATCCAAAACAAAGATTTAAGACAAAAAGACACTCTTAGACAAACGTTGTAATCCAGTGAAACAATTAAATTTGTGATCCAGATTATTTGAGCTGTTACTGTGGTCTTAGGTAAAGTCCTGACTTTACTGCTAATACAGAACTTTATGTGCCAATAAAGAACTACTGTCAGCCATCCCATCGTACTTCTACTGCCTAATGGGAGTTGCAGTCTTTGCACTGTACACTGAATTTTGGGTTGCCCCAACCTATTTTAACATTTATCCCCCAATATGCCATATAACCTGTATTTTACAATGAAGCAATCCCCATAAAAAATTCTGTAAAAATCAGTTCAGCCATTTTTTGCATGATCCGTGAAGAAACAAATAGGCAAACTACTTTATTTATATGGGTAACATTTAAAGGTCTTTACCTTTTGCCATGAGTTTTTTTTTGTTATGTAGGTCTAAGAATTAGCAGTTTAAAAGGTAGTTTATTTTTGAATACTGTTTGCCTGTTTTCTTTAGAGTTGAGGCTTCTGTGACAGCTATTCGTCCATATCGATGGTGGTGGTGTTCCTGAAAGACTAAGGAACTGAGAATAAAGAATTAAGGCACATTTCATTGATTTTGTGTCTAACACAGAAGCTTTTCTTTATTTATTGAAAGGTTGCTTCTGTCTGTTAAATACCTAAAATAGCTTAACACTTTCTGTAAGTTTGTTGTTATTAGCAGTAATTAATACCAGTTGAACTGTACCTCATTGTTTATACTGTTACCAGTTGAGGCCAGACATGGACTTTATATTGATACCTGGTGGTCCTTCATGCTTTTCTTACAAAAATCTCCTTATCATTTACCAAAACCTAAAGAGGTAACCTTTGCTCGGGAAATGAACCATGTCTAAAATTCCATTTGTTTTTGATAAAAAGAAGTTAGAAGAGTCATAGTCATGCAATAGACTGTTCTCAGTATATCCAGTTTATTGTTCTTTAAGTAGCATACATTCGATAATCAGAACAATAAAATTACATTTGCATTACCTTCTTTTCGACTGTAAGGTATTTAAATCAATTAATAAAATAAGTTTAGCTTGCCTTATCTTAGTTACTCACATAAAATAATTTCTATTTATGCTTTTCTGTGAAAGTACAAGAAATGAGAACATCAGGTAAAACGTAATGAGCCCTTTGATGTACCTTCCCACAAACACATTGAAGCAAGAGCAGTTTATTCTTCCATCAATTTAATTGTCTCCTCAGTTCTTTAGCAAGATATTATCACATTTACTTGTGACTTACATGAATCTTTTTTTTAATCTCATTTTATTTTGTTTTACAGGTCAGTGAATGGCGTGCTCGAGCAGAGAAGTTTGAGGAAATGTGTTGTTCAGTAATTCAGATGTTTACTCGCCTCTCAAACTCTGCCAACAGAACAATCCTGTATGATTTATATCCATATATTTGGGATATTAAAAGTATAATTTCAATGGTCAAATCATTTGTTCAGTGGTTAGGTAGGTATATTCATAAATTCCATGTTTTCCCATTATCAAATATTTCCTTCTCTGATTAATTCAAGTAAATAACAGTATTGCCTCAAATACTATTTAATAAATTGGATAACTGCTTAATTAGGTGGAAACAGGTTATATTCTTTCTTTTAACAGGTATAGTTAGGTTTAAATCAAAAATAGTTATATTTATTTTGTTCTGTCACATTAAAGTTAATACTGATTTATTTTTTTTTCCCCACGAGTGGCATCCATCGTTAGCGCTCATGTTCAGTATTTGAGCTGTTCATCAGTATGCTGTTTATCAGTTCAAAAAGTGTATAGTTTGTAATAATTTTTATTATACCTTAGTAATAAATGTAGAGTTTAATTTTCACTTGACTAAATGTAGACTGCAGTGTTGTACTTGTGTTTATTCTATGCATACAATAAATTTTTGTAACATGTAATCTTTCATCTCCAGTGGTTCTGCTGTTTGCTATGCGTATTTAACTATGCTACTTTCATACAGAAATACGTGGTGCCATCTTTTGTTGAAGGGCCTGATCATTGCTGGATGGCTGTCGCTTGTGGCCCCATGCGCATGCGAATTTGAAAAGATTAATGAAACGGCTGCATAGGGCTATTCTGGTGCACAATATCAAAAATCATAGGCCTGGGTTTGTAAAAGAAAACACTAAAGTCAATGCATACTTGATCCTCATTTTGTAAGAGATTTGAAGAGGAGTAAATGCTGCATTGCATGTTGCATTGATTGCTATTGTCTATGACAGCATCAATTAATACTTTCAGTGTGTTCATTTTTAATCAAATGCAATCTATAAATTTGTACTAGCTTTACTATTAGGCATACAAATAAAATGTTATGATTAAAATGTGTTAAATGGTATGAAGCACCAGCATGGCCTTGGTTACACAAGTAACCAGATTTTATTTACAGGTTTTTGTCCAGCTCTAAGGATAGCTGTGGGCATCTGTACTTGCATAGCAGACAGCAGCTAAGAACTGGTGGTTGCATGTTTAGAGCTAGATAGAGTATGATATGAGGACACTGAACAACAAACACAGGGTAAAATTTGTCTTCAAACATTATTCTTTAAATAATTTGGTGTAAAAATTGATTTTATTGCTGTGTCTCCTTAGAATGCTTTTTTATTATTACAAAACTGTGGTATTTCAAAAAGGAAGGTAACAAGACAATAAAAACAAAGGTAGTACTTTTTCCATAAACATGCCCAGGCATACACTATGACAGGTACCTTTTTTAAAGCAGATAACGATCACCGATTTCATGTTACTTGATTGGCCGATTCAGAAATTTTTTTGTTTATCCTTTTAAAAAGCATTTTACATTAAGCTCCTGCATAACCAGACTCACAAAAGCCTTATGTTCTATATTAATGTATTACCTTTGGATTTTTTATCATTCAAACTATAGACAACATGAGTTAACTTTATTTTTTGTCAACAAAATGAAATTCTGTAGGCTTATTGTTCAATGACCATCAAATACTAAAATAAATACAATTTCCTTAAAATACATACTATAACTAATAAATAAATATGTATACATATTTTTGTAGATATGGAATGAAATGTGAAACAAGGCTTAATTAAAAGTTTTCACCATTTCTTACAGCAAAAAACATGTTTTATTTCTCATACAATAAGTATGTATGTATGTTCCAGCATCACTTCCGACCGGCTGGACCAATTTTCATGAAACTTGGTACATGTTTCTCATTGGTCAACTAAAAATACTGTAGGGTGAAATCAACCCTAACCCACCCCCTTCTGGGTAGAGGGGTGGGAGGGAAATCTTGCAGTCTTGTATGTATGTCATCATCCAGTTGACACTCTGAACGACCACCAAAGGAAGAACTGGAGGTGACTGCCAGCATTCGTTATGTTTGAGCACCACCGCCCCCCTGTTGTTTTTGAAATTAAATAGAATTGGCATCAACTGGATGATAACATACATACAAAACCGCAAAACAAGCACATTAGTGAGTCTTTATTGTTTAATTTATTTTTATTTTTAAAGTTTTGTTTTTTAATTATATTTTTCTCATACAATTAAAAAAAAAAACACTGTTTTCCAACCGTGTATTTCAGTTATGTTTACTATATTTATAAAGGTGTTTTTTTTTCCCTTTTTCAGTGTATCAGGTAGACATTCATAATTCTTGAGATGTAATTATAAATATGGATTACCGTTTTATTTATGTAGTACTTGTTTCTTACCAAAACTTGTGCTGTATGACACACAGCAACAAATTAAACACGGTACAAATCTTTATAAAGCTGCAAATGTATCAAATGTTCCTACGTTGTTTATCAGGAACACACAAGACTAACTTGCTTAACAGGTTTATGATTAAAAGATATAGTTTGCTATTAGGCTAACAAGCCTACCATTTACTAAGCAGCAATTTCAAATTTTTCTTTTATTTTTTTCCAACTAAAAATGTAACCTGCTACACTTAAAACAAGCTTGCTTTCCAGACTAAACTGGTGTCTGTTTTAATTAAAGAACAAAAATAAAAAGGTGAGAATTCATGCAGCTTTTCTTGCCATTTGTCAAATTGCACAGGGTGACTTCTCAGATTCCTTTTCTCAGTTTATTACTCCACTTTTTTTAATGTAAAGTCTAAGCTCTCTGGTAAAATAAGCCTTCACTGCTGCTCTTTGGCGCACTGCAACTAAGTTACCATAAAGCTTAAGATAGCAGGTGCTGAAAAAATCGGGTTATGGGTTTGGCCAATTCACAGATCACTGATCGAGTATTTTCTTTTAGTGAAAATCGTCCCATTGAGATCAGCGGCTGATCAATGGACACATCCCTATTTTTTACCCAGTTTTGGGTCCCAGAAGAATGTGCAATTAATTTTCATATACATATGATTTACATTAAACTTCTTTGCAGCAGGAAATGATAGGTGTTTTTCACTGTCTTGGATGCTTTCTTCAATTCTGGTGTTACAATACATTCAAGTTTCATCCAGAGTAATGGCATGCTGCCAGAATGACTTAAGTCTTCATGGTAACACACTGGTTTTGAAAACAAAGTCTCATCCTATTAACCTTTGTATACAAGCAATTTTTACACCATATTTTTGTGATGCCCTGCATCTTCAAATAGGTTGTCAGCTGTAAATATTAAGTTAGACACTGTGTTGGCCTGAATAGTAAGCATTCAAATATGTTTTATTCTTCTCTTTACTTTAAAAGCAGAGTTTGAGTAACTTGTCTAAAAAAGATTTATTACCATAATTTTTGAAATGCCCTCCAGTATTTTCTTAAAAATACCTGATCACTTTTTTAGAAGGAGATTTCCTTGCCAGTTACAGTAAATTTGACTATATGTAATAGTGATTAACTTGCATCACAGACATCTTTTACAGCAGGCAAGTTCACTGTATCTTTACAATTAGATATATAGTTAAATAATATTTAAGAGAATTACTCGGTGATCACACTTGAGGCTGTTGAAAAACCTAAATAGCAAAAACATAATTTGCTTTAGATAGTGAAAACATCAAACAGTACTTTTTCAATTACTCCTTTGAAAAACACTGCAGTCCACAATCAGTCAAAGTCTTGCTTTGTATTAATATTAAATATTACTAATGACCTTTCTTGTCTTCTCCCTTCACTATGTACAGAAGGAAGAATCCTCTGCACAACTTTCTGGATCAACTGCAGAAAATAAATGCAGCTTGCTAGCGCTTAATTTAAAATGACCTAATTTTTACAAAGTATAATTGTTATGTAATATTAAAATGTGCGTAAATTTTGAGTGAAGTCACATTAGCGCAGCGATGCAAAAAGTATATTTTGCCAGAGTGTAATTATTGGCTTAATTTTGTAGAATCCCCTAAACTGTTGTCATTTAACCTTCCTCTCAAGGTTACTGGGAAAATGTATTGTGTGTATGTATGAGTCTTTGTACACTATGTACAGACACACATGCACATGTGCATGTACCAGTGCCATATTGCAGTATGTAGTTTTAAAAGAGAATTCTCTCAGTGGGCAATTGTTGCTTCACAAGACAGGAGCAATGTATTTGCACATTCATTTAATATCAATTTCCCTCTGTAACTGTCTTGTCACATGTCTCAAAATTGGATCAATTTTAAAGTGCTTTAACACCGCGCACATACTACTATTAGGAATGTTTCTATTTTTGGTTTCACACCAGATGAACTTTAAAGATTATTATATACACAGTTTTATTTAGAGATTAGGTTTTTATACAGTGCAGTATGTTTTAAAAATTTAAATGTTTTTATAAAATTAATTTTATAAATAAACTAGCATTTGCTTATAATTACCAAAACACACATTTTACATGCATTACAAAAGAACTATGCATGTATACATTATGGATACTTTATTTAAAAATCAAATTATTACTTTTTATATTCAGATTTATTTAGGTAAAATGGTACTGCTTATATATAATAGACATATGACAAGACAGGTTTAAAATGTGACTTCATTTTCATATGGAGCTTTAATGACACAAGTTTATAAAACTTAAACTGATGTGATTTTCTAAAAGAATGAATATTTGTATTAGCTAATGGCAAAATAGATAGAATATACCATTTAACTAATTTTTTATAAATTTAATAAAATTTATTGATCTGAAAAATATTTAAACCGTTACTTTAAATGCGGCAAGAAGAAAATAATAAAATGTTGTCATTATAGCTCCAGACAACTCCTCTGTAACTGTTTTTGGCATTTCTAAGGTTTTTATTTCTCCTTTTTTTTTTTTTTTTTTTTGGAGTGATTTAAAAATACACCCCCATTGCCCCCCCAGAAGTTTTTATTTTTCCCTTCATAATGTTCTCCGCTTGGATCTGATCTCAACAGGGTGTCGTAGTCAATCATCAGCACAGTTCTTAAGTGGAGACCAAGAACCTTGGGCCTTTAGAGGCGGTCTAGCAGGCGAGTTCCAGGTATCAAAATATAAAATTCAAAACTGATTGTTCCAAAAAAAATAACAAACAACAGTGACCAATACAGATAGGAAAGGAATGGTCTGTTAAAGGTGCGTTTGTATATGGATGGAAGGATTTTAAGCTTAATATCTATATGTTCCAAAAGTGTGCTGGGTTTTTAATTTACAAAAGTAAAAGACCTTGTCTATTGATTTACTTTTTATTATGTTATTTATATGAATGGTGTTAGTTTTTATTTGGTCTCATCTCCTAGCACATTTTCCATCTGAGAAAATATTTCTTTAAGGGTTTAGTGATATCAACCCAGAAATAAAGTAAACTAATGTGAAGCTTGTTTTTTACAGAAACTGTCCTAAAGAGATGCTGCATTTCCCTAGCGCCAGCAAAAGCGCTGCGTGATTAGATTTTCCCCCCCTTTTTTTTTTTTTTATAATTTTGTTATTTACATGACATCTCATTTCTTTGCAGGTAGCACAACGCTAATTACCACTGCGCTAGCGCTTGTCATATTGTGTGCCTAAGCTTGCCAGGAATTTTTACTTTTTTTTGTTTTTCCTTTTCTTTTTTTATTTAAACATTAAAAGCTTCATGGTCAACATTTACTTTAGAAACTGTAGAAATTCATAATCCAATTCACAACAAAAAAGTAAATAATAAATGTTTGTCTAAGAAAGTGAATCCAATTGCAATTTATATGGGTGAAAAAAAAGGATTCTAGGGTTGTCTTTGTAATTAATTTTTGTCCATGGAGCTTTTTTGTTATTTTTCCCTTCTTTTTGTTTTCTCCATCCCAAATACCTGCTTCCCATGCTATCATTTTTCTCTACAGGAATCTTGGCGCAGCGAATTGCAAAACCTTGCGGGGGAAAGTGCATCTTTTTAAGCTAGATCAGCCCTTTTTCAGACCAAGCCTCGCCTGTCTCTTATTAGTTTTCTGTATTTAAAGTATAAAAATAAGTATATCTGTTCAAACTGTCTTCTACTGGTTTACCATGACATAACAAAGTGAGTGCAAATTAATTTATTCAAGATTGTTTACTTTAGATGTTATGTTTGACATAAATGTTACATTTGAGACAGATCCTTTTGGTTATTTAGCAAGCAGTACATTGACATTTAAAATGTTTTTAGAAAGTTACTAAGTCGATAATATTAGATTACGATCACTAATTTAATGTTCTGTTTTGTTTTTTGTGTTTGTTTTTTTTTTATCCTAACAGCGATTATTACCAATTGATGGTGCAAATGACCTCTTCTACCAGCCTCCACCACCAACACCAACTTCTAAAATTTACTCCATAAGGCCATATTTTCAAAAAGATGAGGTTAGTGAATACTTTGAGTGAATTTAATGTGTTATCAAGTATAGCACAATAGACAGACGTTTTAATAAAAAAAAAAACCACCTAACATAGTAGTTGTGCTATATTTTAAATGTTTTAGATCTACTACATTATTCTTTTGGAAACATTTTCTTCATTGTGACCAGTGGTGTTTTACACAGGAACATAAATTAGTACCTAATGTGTAACTGGTACTTTGTTTTAGAAATTTGCTATTTCAGTAACTTATTCTTTGCCATGTATGTTTGACTTGGGTCTAAACAAACAAATACACAGCTATATTTTTGAAATAGTGGCCTATCACATCATATAATTTATTGCAATGACGTAATGTAAATAATTTTTAGTCATTTGAACAAAATAAATGTGTATTATCCAAATCACTAATAATAAACTACTCATCATTTTAATTCATTCATATTGTCTGAATTGTGTATTTAAAAAAATATTTGTTATAGTGGTGCATATTCCACCACATGCAGATATCTCTGCTGAAATAATTTCTGAAACCATAAATAAACGATCTTGCTCTAAATTGTGATTAGCAGTTTTCATTTTTTTGTGAACTGTATTTGTCGCACCACTATTAATATATTAACATACTGAACAAATTCTTTGAAAACATTTCAGGTGCTTACAAAACCCATCACGGGATATCTCTTTGTGCGTCTGATCACCACACTATTCACTTATTACCTATTTACAACCAAAAGCTGAAACATAAACATTCCTGTGCAAAACACAGGATCAGTGAAGTTTGCATATTGTGCTTCTCCTGCTCTTACTTTGAATTACAGACTTCCTGTTATACACTGGATAATGCTGTTTATATAGTCACTAACAACTTGAGTGTTAATGATCATTGTATATGAAGCTAGTAAAGTACACCTGAGTAGTATGTCATTGATCACCAAAGATTACTTCTTTGGAAGAAAAATATTCTGTCCAGGAAAATAGTGCGGAAGAAATATGAGGTTTTTATGTCAATTGACAAACCATTAAAAAAAAGT
>JANRMT010062813.1:14627879-14649627 GCA_026402145.1 Polypterus bichir lapradei | reverse complement strand
TACATTTTTTTTTTTTTTTTTTTTTTTTTAATTTATTTATTTATTTTTTTAGTTCATTTTATTCCCTGATCTGTGATGTTGTTGTACTTAACTGAAAGCAGTATCTGGGGAAGATAAACATTATTTAAATCAAATGGACTGTTCAGTGAGTTGATGCAGTACTTCCCTTTCTCAGAATATCAAAAACTAAAGAATTTGTTAAAGATTTTTTTTAACTGTCAGAGATAAAAAAAAATGTATGTATTCATCCCTACGCAGTTATGAAGAGACACAAAAAGATAATGCCTTAATATAAATACTCAAAAACTGACATTGATAATTTAAATTACAATATTAATACAAAAATATTCTAAAATGCATATTTCAATTCTATGCAAGACTGTTCAAAGTGGATATCAATCTCGTACTGTCATTTTATCGAAGTTTGATGCAACGTTTTAACACTGTCATCAGGATTGCATTGTTTAAGTATCAAATTAGTAGACAAATTTAAAATTTATAAAGCTCTAAAAGGATATAAAACAGGTAGACAAATGCTAGGATATGAATGACTTGATATGTGTGTGCCAAAGAAACTGCAAATCATCTCTGCTGATTGCAGGGAACCATTGCATGCAGTGCTTACCTTTGGTAAATTAGGATAGATATTTACTTTCAACACTAACATATACTGTTCTGGAAATTATTTTTTTCTCTGTGCCAAATGGGTATTTCACAAAAAATATCACAGGGAGCATAGTATTGAATGCCTATGTGTAGCATTTTCATATGTATTATGTATATATTAAAAAAGAATAAGACAAATGTAATTTAAAAAGGACTAAATAGAAAAAGTATGTACCTTAGTCCGTTATATAGTGCATTACAAATTTATTTATTCCCTTTAGAGATTTTAAGTGTTGCTTAATTACAAGTGAACACACATTCTTTCCTTTTTATTTAAAGCTTATTTGTGTTAAAAAAATCAGCTATCTGGAGGAGTCAAAGATCTTTAACAGCAGGAACTGAAATATGCAGCTTGAATGTTTTCATACCCACATATCAATGTTTGGTTGAGCCATCATTTTCCACAAAAGTATTTTTTAAGACTTTTGTCATAGGTGTTTACTATCTTTTTTTGCCCAATCTCTGTAGTAGATTGGTTCCAGCTCATTCAACCTTTCAGGACAGTGCTTTTACACTGCCAATTTCACATTGATCCCACAAGATCTCACTGGTAATCTTCACCCATCGTCTTCCTTTAGAATCTAAAACAAGCTCTTGCATTATTGTTTTGTCCTTTTCTTTATCTGTTTCCTTTAACACAAAGATTTTCAGGGTTGATGAGACTAATCCCTAGAACGTAATATTAATGCCACCATATTACACTGTAAGGACTTTTTTTTTGTGCTTGGGCAAGGTAGGCTTGACCCCATATTCTGTTGCTTTACTTTCATGCTTTAAAGCAAACTGCAAATAAGCCTTAAGAGAATTCTCTTTGTGCAACATTGTTGTCTCCTTCAAATAAAAAAGTAGGTAATATGCAGGGCCCTTTATATGGCTGACACTGTGGGTTTCTTCTGCAGTGCCTTTCTGTACTTTGAAAACTTTATTTTCTCAGTAGTGTCTGCGTATGGTGATGCACCTTCTGTTTGTTTTACATTAAGGTCTTAGAGCTACCAGAACACAGATGTGTAAATATGAATGCAAGCAGCATATTTTATTTTTTTAATCTCAAATTTAGTACAGAATTGAAAAATCTGAAACACCATATATTTTAAAATGCATTTCTTTTGTAGTCCACTGTAAACCATGTTTTGAAAGTTTTAAAGATCTTTCAGATTTAAAAGTTACTGCAAGACGTATAGTTTGCTGCCTTTGTCTAAAAACAGGTACTGAACTCCCTAATGATGAGACTGTTACAGGTAACTTGCAATTACAAATACGTGAATTAGGATACAAATTTTGTTCAACTCTGTTGCTTCCACACAGATCTTGTCAAAAAGATAATTAACTCTTTGAGGGCTGAATATTTATTCCAAAAAACTGTTTTTTGAAAAGCACACAATGCACTGGTTTCACAATTTAAATCAACATAAAGCATCTATTGCTATGTGCTGTGGCTGCTGTTGGTGCCTGTTTGGCAGCAGTGGCTGCACAGGGGCGGCTTGTTGGCCAGCAGGAATGCACAGCAGGCCAGCTACCTCTGTGTCTTTGCACAGCAGTGGCAGTGTGACGCAATATGGTTTGTACCTTATGTCATCATAAGTGGTGGTCCTCCTAGGCGAACACTGCTGTAGGCGTATCAGCTGGGGACTGATAGTCTGATGCTGGTCCCTCACTTTCGTTTTCGATATCCATCTCCAGATCACTTACATTAAACTCGGAGTCCGAAAAGTCAGAGTCCGATTCAGTGATAATACATAAGATGTCCGTGGAAAATTTTGCTTTGCACATTTGCTTTAGTGTCACCAGATGTCGCTGTCATTTTAGAGGCTGTTTGCTCTTCACTACTCAAGCACACGCAGGAAATTGAGGTCAAATCAACAAAGCTACATAACTTTCCTTCAAGCAAAGAGAGTTGAACTAAAACGTAAGAGCGAGTTTTGTTCGCAGTTTACAGCCAATTACCGTCCTCTACCCCTGAATTTTGACAAAAGTCAACATCAGCCCTGAAAGAGTTAAGTAATATCCCATCATGATTAATCTGGTCAATAAGGTAATTTAATAAAATCCCATCACGATTAAGTTGTTACTAGGCTAGGTTACTAGGCTGACCACCATTGATGTTTTTTGACTGTAAGAGATTTCAGAGTCTAAGTATGGGCTTGATGTTGCATACTTGGCACATGTTTTTGTTAGGAAGGCTTTGAATCTCGACAGGGAACAGAGGCTTAGGAGATTCGTACGAATATATTGACGGGAAACCACATTGGCTAGGGAGAGCGCTGAACACACAATTTGCTCATGATGTCCGTGCATTGATTCAAAATGCAAAGAAAACTAGTAGAGCACTTCTGGATGTTGAACAGCGTTAAGTGTGTGGACGGAGTACTTTTTCAGGTAGTACTTCAAATAATAAGATATTATGTTAAGTTTGCTGAAGATAAACCTGTTATATCTAGAAGTTCACCTTTGCAGGCCAAAATCTATTGAGCTGCTTCCTTGCCCAAAGTCTCTTGTAGGACGAAATTCTGATGTCTTTTTTTCAGTTTGCATAATACTAATATAGCCATGATCTAGATCTTTTTGAAATCCCATAGTAACACCTGCAGAGGGCTATTTATGCAAGCTTTAAACACCTCCTGGAGTTTTGCAAAGTGGACTTGTGGAAAAATGCCCTTTAGCTAGATGTCGGAGATCGATATTTGGTTTATAGGAAATGACTGAGCGAAGTTATTACTGCTAAAGAAGGTTTGTCACAAGTTACTGTCTGATAGTGCTGATTTACTGTTGATTTTAATCTGTTGATTTGTTAATGATCATAGTGTCATAAACTGCGAGTACATACTCTTTTGTGTGTGAAGTATTTATTTACACTATTCGTTCTATATATTCAATAACAGTTCAGGTTCATCTAATATCTCCAATATTTTAATTAATGACCACATTGAAAGGTTCACAAATGGTGACATATCATTGTATTTCAATAATTTAATAAGTCATGAATTATTGCAGCAGCTGTGAAGTGGCGAATGTTTTGTAATTTTTCAGGTCTCCATTTATTTTGTTTATCCATTTATAGAGGTAAGTTTATATATTTTCTAACCATGACTTTGGGGGTTCATTTGTAGGCTTCTGTATACAAGATCTGCGGAGAGATGTACAATGAAGGCATGGAGGACATTCCTGTCTGTGAACAGCCTGATTTAATTGGCGATAGGTATGTTGAACACAGATGCTTTCTACTTCCTTATTGGGCCATCTATAATAAAACTGAAGGTGATATTTAGTTTACAGTTTTGCTTAGTGATCAACATACATGTCATGACAAAACATTTTTTTGTGTGCATACTGATAACCACCTGTAAAAATGATATGAAATTAATATATTTGTTTACTGGCAACACTGGGAAACTTCTCCAAACACAGCTGAAGATGTGGTGCCACAAACACTGTACACACTCGTACACTTGAGGCCAAGCATCTGTGAACCTGTATTTGGATTAAGTGGGCTCTAAAAACACGTGGATGCTTATTTTTGTTGTTTGATTACCTTCTATTCTTGTTTGTGTAATTTGACCGCCTCCAGCAATGAGATGAGCAACGACAGTTGCCAAGTTTGGTATCCCATTCAACTAGAATTTGCATAATATGACAGCAGTTGGACTTTACAATGTAGTTAAAGTATCTCAAGTAAGCTTGTGGTGGCTCAATGGCTTTAATAAAGAGCAGGTTCCTGAATTGAATTAGTGATGTAAAAATGGCATCAGTTGATGTCTTGTTGTGAATGGGGACTATGAGTTGACTGTGGTTTAGATTTCTTAATTTTTTTTAAAGACATACCCAATAAAGAGTAAAATCTCTGAAGTCTCAAGGTTATTAGATGCTTTGGGCCATGATGTAGTGCATGTCTAAAGCTTTGTCGATAAATTCTATTTGATAATGAAGCTGTGAGGGTATTTTTTGTGTAATATTCTGAGAAGTCAAGCAAAATGACCTTTTACTGGCTAACTAAAAAAGATTACAATATGTGAGCTTTTGAGGCAACTCAATCTTGTATTACATCTTGCCTGAAGAAAGGGGCCTGACTTGCCTCCAAAGCTTGCATATTGTAATCTTTTTAGTTAACCAATACAAGGTGTCAATTTACTTGACTTGTCATTGCATCCATCATGGCTAACATGGTACAACACCCTAGTACTACAGTGTAATTTTATGTAAATATAGAGTACTTATTTGTTCACTGTATGCTTACAGAGTTTCTCTTGCCAGCAGTTCCTCCCCTGGCCTTTCAATAATGGTTCTGCTGCGTGACATTCCCGGACCAGGCAGTAATACATTTTCTCAGATTAAATATGAAGAAGGTCTTTAGTAATTGGGATGGCTGTGTGAAATCCCTGAGGCATTTTGACTAGAATGCCTAAATTCTGCTTACAAATACTATATATATTATTGGGTGGCATCTACAGTGTTGAGTGTTTCATGGTGACCAGTCCATAATATTTCATTACCTTGTGTTTAATGTGTTTCCTAAATTGTAGATTGATTGGGGGATTGCTGACCCTTAGTCCAGATTATGGGTTTGTACTGGAGGATGATGAGGGAATCTGTGGATATGCCCTAGGCACAGTTGATGTCAAACCATTTGTGAAGAAATGTAAAGTAAGCTGGTTCCCAGTAATGCAAGAGAAATACAATAAACCAGATTCAGAAAAGGACCTTTCGGAGGCTGAGGTCAGTAAATTATTTTTTAGTATCTTGTAATCCTGTTATTATTATTTTAAGTAATAACTTGTGTTAGAGAATCGTTCCTTTCTTTTTACCTTGGGGTTATTCGCGAAGGTAGCTGCAGTATTCATAGTTTGGTTTGAGTCCTGCTATCATTACTGCTTTTGCTGTAAAAATTTATCACATTGGGTGTTTCTTGCTTCTGGACCATATGGATGACCAGATCCATCCATCCTTCCATCTATTTTCTTAACCCACCTATTCAGGGAAGGGAAACAGAACCTATACCAGCTGGATGTGCCAGCCCATCACAGGGTGAATGAACACACACACGGGCTGGTTTAGGCAACCCAGTTCCAACTAAACTGCATGTGTTTGGACTGTGAGAGGAAACTCACCCAAACATGAGGAGGGTACCACATAGGAAACACTGCAGACACAAACCCTGGCCTGCTTATTGCTAGGTAGTTGCGCTACGACTGTGCCACCCTGGCCAAACCCAATGGTGGCTAATGTTAGCCAATGTACACTTTAGATTTATAACCAACTGCGAAGTATGATACTGCAGTATGTTTTAAATAAATAATATTGCTGCATCTTAATTGTACATACTTTCTTCTATCAATGCAGTATTGTAAATGCATGTCTTCTACTGTTTTTTGCTGCAGATTACATTTTGTGAATGTCAAGTTTTTTAATTATTACATTTTTCTTACAACTGTTATAAATTTAGTATTTCAGGATTTTGCCGTGATCCAAAAATTAAGAATTCTATCATATTTGGAGTGTTTTAATTATCAGTGCTGTTTCTTTAATTATTTTTGAGTATAATAATATTTGAGAGTGATTTAAAAAGTTTGCAGGTGTTCACTGAATGTTGGTAACTTCTACATTTTATGATTACTTTCTTTACAGAAAATGATGCTCAGTTTTCATGAGGAACAGGAAGGCCTTCCTGAATCATTTCTAAGTAATTTCCCATCTATGATTAAGGTGGATATACATTGGAAGGTCACAGATCCTAGTGTAGCTAAGAGCATGATGGGCTGCCTTCTCTCCTCACTCAAAGCTAATGGTAGGT
The DNA here is from genome assembly GCA_026402145.1 of Polypterus bichir lapradei. Taxonomy (NCBI): domain Eukaryota; kingdom Metazoa; phylum Chordata; class Cladistia; order Polypteriformes; family Polypteridae; genus Polypterus; species Polypterus bichir. The sequence continues at coordinate 14,643,176 of JANRMT010062813.1, read as the reverse complement.
AACAACAACATTTATTTATTTAGCACCTTTTCATACAACAAAGTAGCTCAAAGTGCTTTACAAGATGACAAAATAAAGTTACAAGAAGAGAAAAAAATCTAAGGTAGTAAGTATTTAAAGACTAGTATAATTTTTATTTACATGAATTCCAAAATCAGTGGTTTTTCAGTCCTGTGTGGTTCAAACAGTTCTTGGGGTATTATTTGAACCCAGTTTGGTAACCGGTAGAGGGATTCTTATAATTGAATTTGTAAGCTTATGGAATCATAAATGTGTTTTGCACTTTTTTGTGCATATATATTTTTCTGTACAAGATGTTTTTTTAAACATTGACAAAACTCTTATACTTGTATTTTTTTACTTACTAAATAGGGGGACAGTAGGTTTGTAAGTAGCTTTACGTTTATTTGTTAGAGGCTTTTGTCATGCTTTCAAAATTTTGTATGTTTGCCAGGAAAAAATCCTTTATTCTCATATTGGCTGGGAGAGCCAAAGTAGGAGAACCTACTTAGCCCAACTTTGAGTCCTGAGAACTTTGTTGACAGAGTTATTGAAAGAAGTTTAAATTTGAAATGTGCAAATATGGATTTGTGTACTTCAAATTTGATTTGATTAATGATAAGCAACTGCTTTCAATGCAGAAGAATGGAACATGCCAGTATCACTCTGGGGTTACATTAGTTAGGAAGAAATGTGTAGATTTAGCATGTGGAATATGCAAAAAAACTTCCAAATCTTCATATTTCAAGCCACAGTATATTATTTGACTTATTTATATAAAATTGGCCTTATTTCTATGAAATTGGGCTTGTATAAATGTTTGGCAGAAAATGAGCAGCATGTTTTGCTTTGTATTCGGTGGTTACAACTTGCTAATTGGTTTGAGTTGTAACACAACTACCACAGAGGAACAAAAAAAAATCCTCCTTCAATAATTGAAGAATAAGTTTAATATTTTTCAAATCGACGTTACTTCTTCACAGTCATGGTATATATTAATTTGTGTTCTAAAGTGAAGTAAGTCAGATCTGCTATAAGGAGCACATTTCTCAAATTGAAGTATACAGCAGAAATGAATTGATTGCAGTAGATAAATGATGCGTTGTTGCAGACCCCCCTACCCAACCTCACAAAAATGGTTTTAAAATCTCCTTGAATGTTTACAGTATAATAATGGTGTGCATCAAAATCAGTAGATAACTTCAGGTTATCTTGACTTTTAAAACCCCTTATGATGACACTTGTTGCATAGGCCTACATTTGTTTATGCCTATATGTTTTCCCAACAGCAGCAGGTAATTTGATGTTGGCTAAATGCTTCATCTTTATGTTGGGACATTTGTTTAAGGTTTGTGAATGCACTCCTAGAAAAACTGGCATATAGATGGATACTTGCAGTGCCAGCCTTATTGGCTCAAACTCTGTTTGATTCCTAATTAGAACAGTTACCCCTGTCTTATGTACCAAGAAGAGCACACAAATTATGTGGAGCTTTGACCAGTTAATAGTCAACCCTCCTCCCGACTTCTTCTCTATCTATATATACAAGTTCAGTTTTCTTGCCTTCTTTGGCTTCCCAGAAAAACTGAAACACACTGTTATTTTGTACATAAGGACAATACAGACATTACTGAGATATTTTGCTACATTGACTCTTCAACATAAGTCGCTTCTGATGCCAGATAGCATCCATACTTATAACATTTGTAGTGAGGTGTAATGTCCCAACTAACAAAATAATAACCCACATTTGCAGCATACCCAAGACTTTCATGTAAGCACCTTTTTATCTTTAAAAATTGCTCAGGAATAAGCAATGAATTCGGTGCACATGAACTACTTCAGTCTTATTAGTGGTATGTGAGGCTGCTCCGTCAGGATGCACCTTATTAACCGAATAACTGTGTGATATCTAAGTCCTCAGGAAGTTTTAAAGCTAAGGTTTCTCTCTCTTTCATTAGTACATGTTATTCATTTAGTCATCAGGCCAGTTACCCTCCTGATTGCATTTCATTCTGCCCATGTAGATTGTTGCAGCCACTGTTTACATATATAAACTCAAAGTGAATTATGTCTGTTAGTATACTGGTATATGTTCATATGTGTGACATCATCCCTTGTTGTCCTTTAACAGCCAGTCAGTCAAAATTGATGTAAGAGTATAGTATGTTTAAAACTGCCATGTATTTTATGCAACTACTATATAGATTAGACCAAGTTTTTGCTTATATGGACTTACAGATTTTCTGTTTTTCTCCTTATTTATGTTAAGGGTCCCATGGAACTTTTTGTGAAGTAAGACAGAATGACAAGAGAATGCTGGACTTTTACAGTAAACTGGGCTGCTTTGAAGTAGCGAAGATGGAGGGCTTTCCTAAGGATGTGATTATCATGGGAAGGAGCTTATAAACAGATGTGAATGTGAATTACCAACTTTTGTCTAAACAAAATCTTTATTAGGCCAAGACATGCACAATATGTCTGCTTTATTTTAATCATGCCTACTCATCACAGAACTTTTATTAATAAACGGAGCCTTTGGTAGAAAAATGGATCCATGTTTGGCACTGCTAAAGTCTGGAAAATTGAAGCTGTACTACCACTCGGTGACTAACACTACTCCATCAGCAATGCATAATGGTTTTCTTTTTATATTCAATAAACAGCTCTGACAGTTCTGCGATTTCTGACTTGACAGGTATGGATGAGGAACTGTATGATAAATATTGAGAATACATTTGGTACTTTCCGAATGATCACTTCATACTGTACATCAAAAGTAAAAACGTTTGCAAAATACAGATCTGTTAGAAAGCATCGATGCAGAGTGGTAGTGTGTATCTGGAAACGTTAGTGGTACAATAACACTTCAACGTATACAACTGTGGCTGAGACATGCTGCAAAGTATGTAACAAGATGTGGACGAGTGTCTGTACATCTACGTGGGCCACAAAAACTGCAGACTGAGTGGGAAACCTACATTTTATCAGCTGTGATAGTCAGTGCCAACTAAAGTCAGTAAATGGCTGATCCATTGGAAGTGGCAGTTGTTTGAAGGGCTTCTCAAGCCCTGAAGTGATGTCTTAATGCCAACATCTGTTCGGACGTTCTTAAACACTCTAACTCTGTGATTAACGTGGAACCTTAGTTGCACATTCTCTTTAGTGGCAGCAGTGTCCAAAAAGCTTACAATCATAAATAATTATGTATGTTAATTATTTAAAGTACACAGCTTACAGATTTTGAAATGTTGTTATATAGCGTTTTAAAATCTCAACTTACATTTTTTTTTGTAGTTTTATTTATTATTTGTCAACTGCATATAAATAATAGATCCAGGACAGCACTTTGACTTGGCTTTATTCACCTGGGTCAGTTCTTTGTATTTCTTCTTTTTTTATTCTAAGATTAACAGCCTCAAATTGAAAAGACTTGCATTCACTTTACACAGCAAAACAAAGCAGCCACACCCCGAGTCCCACTCGTGAAAAAATGTGAATTGTTATTTAACATCTGGAATCTTGTGAACCTGCAGCACAGCATCTTTTATCTTTCTTGCCTCTTGAAATTGGTATTCCAATAAACCGAAATGAATTTGTGAATATGTTTGATATTTGGAATTTTTGCCATGAAATCCTAAATCTAGAGATCTAAATTAACATTAGAATAATAGATTCTACAAAAGCTGACTTGCTGATTAGTGTGGATGTGGAAAGTTTAAAGATACACTTAATCTGTTTGATTAGCCATACATATTAAACTAAACAAAAGTCAATTTTGAAAACATAGTACATAAATAGATGAAATGACACATTAAACCTTATTTGATGAGGTGGCGTCTCATAAGGCTGCACGATTTATTTGGTTGCTGCTTTAGGTTTCTGACTCACATTATTTAAATAGGCTGAAGCAACTTCATATGTTTGCCTTTTATGCAACACTTTTAAAAATCATCACTGAATATTATTTATAACTCCCTGTAAGCTAGGATTCATTTTATTTTTCAAAATGGACTTGAGTGTTGACCATCTACAGTACAGTTGTTAATGTGCGTATGAGACGGTAGGCGGCATCCACATTACGACTGTGCCAGTCCGGCTTTACGTTCTCCTGATGCTCATTTTTGTGTACTCCCTTCTGACTTGTGGAACTGTTGAGGGTTGTTTTACAGCATTTTTGTTGTGATGTTACAGGAAATGCTATTTGGTGCTGTTACTTTCTGAAGAATGCAATGATCTTTTTAAAGCATTGTAATCTCTAAAGGAATTCCTTTAGTGTTTCAAAGCTGCAGTGCTGTACAAATTCTGCAGATGTTCTGTTTGTTATAGGACAGATTGTTATGTATTATTTGTATGTAATTGAGATAATTCAGTCAGGAAAATAAAATAAGTGGGGGAAAAAAAGTGTTTGCCGTGTGTTTGGTGTTTAGTCCTCTTGGTGGAACATTTCACATGTGTGTGTTTGTTTAAAGATGTATCTTCTACTTTCGGCTGCTCCCGTTAGGGGTCGCCACAGCGGATCATCTTCTTCCATATCTTTCTGTCCTCTGCATCTTGTTCTGTTACTCCCATCACCTGCATGTCCTCTATCACCACATCCATAAACCTTCTCTTAGGCCTTCATCTTTTCTTCTTCCCTGGCAGCTCTATCCTTAGCATCCTTCTCCCAATATACCCAGCATCTCTCCTCTGCACATGTCCAAACCAACGCAATCTCGCCTCTCTTACTTTGTCTCCCAACCGTCCAACTTGAGCTGACCCTCTAATGTACTCATTTCTAATCCTATCCATCCTCATCAAACCCAATGCCAATCTTAGCATCTTTAACTCTGCCACCTCCAGCTCTGTCTCCTACTTTCTGGTCAGTGCCACCGTCTCCAGCCCATATAACCTAGCTAGTCTCACTACCGTCCTGTAGACCTTCCCTTTCACTCTTACTGATGCCCATTTGTCACAAATTACTCCTGACACTCTTCTCCACCCATTCCACCCTGCCTGCATTCTCTTTTTCACCTCTCTTCCACAATCCCCATTACTCTGTACTGTTGATCCAAAGTATTTAAACTCATCCACCTTCACCAGCTCTACTCCCTGCATGCTCACCATTCCATTGACCTCCCTCTCATTTGCACACATGTATTTTGTCTTGTTCCTACTGACCTTCATTCCTCTCCTCTCTAGAGCATATCAAACACCTCTCCAGGGTCTCCTCAACCTGCTCCCTACTCTCGCTACAGATCACAATGTCATCAGCAAACATCAAAGTCCACAGGGACTTCTGTCTAATCTCGTCTGTCAACCTGTCCATCACCATTGCAAATAAGAAAGGGCTCAGAGCCAATCCTGGATGTAATCCCACCTCCAACTTGAATGCATCCGTCACTCCTACCGCAGACCTCACCACTGTCACACTTCCCTCGTACATATTCTGTACAACTCTTACGTATTTCTCTGCCACTCCCGACTTCCTCATACAATACCACAGCTCCTCTCGAGGCACCCTGTCATATTCTTTCTCCAGATCCACAAAGACGCAATGCAACTTCTTCTGGCCTTCTCTAAACTTCTCCATCAACATCCTCAGAGCAAACATCGCATCTGTGGTGCTCTTTCTTGACATGAAACCATACTGCTGCTCACTAATCATCACCTCACTTCTTAACCTAGCTTCCACTACTCTTTCTGATAACTTCATGCTGTGGCTCATCAATTTTATTCCCCTGTAGTTACTACAGTCCTGCACATCCCCCTTATTCTTAAATATCGGCACCAGTACACTTCTTCTCCACTCCTCAGGCATTCTCTCACTTTCCAAGATTCCATTAAAAAATCTGGTTAAAAACTCCACTGCCATCTCTCCTAAACACCTCCATGCTTCCATAGGTATGTCATCTGGACCAACGGCCTTTCTGTTTTTCATCCTCTTCATGGCTGTCCTTACTTCCTCTTTGCTAATCCATTGCACTTTCTAATTCGCTATCTCCACATCATCCAACCTCTACTCTCTCTCGTTCTCCTCATTCATCAGCCTCTCAAAGTACTCTTTCCACCTGCTCAACACACTCTCCTCACTTGTGAATACGTTTCCATCTTTATCCTTTATTACCCTAACCTCCTGCACATTTTTCCCAGCTCAGTCCCTCTGTCTAGCCAATGGGTGCAGGTCCTTTTCTCATCATACTCCTTTTCTTTAGCCTTCGCCACTACTCTCTTCACCTTGCGCCTTATCTCCTTGTACTCTTGTCTACTTTCTGCATCTCTCTGACTATCCCACTTCTTCTTTGCCATCCTCTTCCTCTGTATACTCTCCTGTATTTTCTCATTCCTCCACCAGGTTTCCTTTTCCTCCTTCCTCTTTTCAGATGTCACGCCAAGCACCCTTCTTGCTGTCACCCTTACTACATCTGCTGTAGTTTCCCAGCTGTCTGGTAACTCTTCGCTGCCACCCAGTGCCTGTCTCACCTCCTCCCTAAACTCAACCTTGCAGTCTTCCTTTTTCAACTTCCACCATTTGATCCTTGGCTCTGCCCTTACTCTCTTCCTCTTCTTGATCTTCAACGTCATCCTACAGATCACCATCCTATGCTGCTTAACTACACTTTCCCCTGCCACCACTTTGCAGTGTTCAATCTCCTTCAGATCAACTCTTCTGCATAGGATGCAATCTACCTGTGTGCATCTTCCTCCACTCTTGTACATAACCCTATGTTCCTCCCTCTTCTTAAAATATGTATTCACCACATTCATGTCCATCTTTTTGGCAAAATCCACTATCCTCTGACCTTCCTCGTTCCTCTCCTTGACCCCATACCTACCCATCCGCTCCTCGTCTCCACTGCTCCCTTCACCAACATGCCAACTGAAATCCGCTCCAATCACCACTTTTTGTCCCTTGGGTACACTGTTCATCACTTCATTCAGCTCACTCCAAAAATCTTCTTTCTCACCCATTGCACACCCATCTTGCGGTGCATATGCACTAACAACATTCATCATCACACCTCCAATTTCTAGATTCATAATCATTACTCTGTCTGACACTCTCTTCACCTCCAAAACACTTGACATACTGTTCCTTCAGAATCACCCCTACCCCATTTCTCCTCCCATCCACACCATGATAGAACAATTTCCACCTGGCCTTAATCCAATTCCATTTAGTCTCTTGCACGCACAATATATCAACCTTCCTTCTCTCCATCATATCTGCTAACTCTCTCCCCTTACCAGTCATACTGCCAACATTCAAAGTTCCTACCCTCAGTTCCACTCTCTTTACCTTCCTCCTCTCCTCCTGCCTCTGGACACGTCTTCCCCCCTCTTCTTTGGCCAACAGTAACCCAATTTCCACTAGCATCTTATTGGCTAACAGTGCTGTATTGTCCACATATTGATCTGGCAAAATTTTGCACCAGATGTTTAGGGGTATATAACAATAATAATAATTCTTCCTTCTGTTTCCTAAACATACTCATCCAAGTGAAGAGTTGCTTCTCCCATCATCTTGGTAGATGCATTATACAGTTAGGAGTCGCTGTACCCCCAAGCCATCTCTCACAAAATCTTCATTGGCAGGGATGTAAGATTGCAGCAGAGTTTAACGGCCAGATCTGTTCAACTGCATTCAGGGCGCTGCCTCTGGAGGAGGCTAACTCGTGTGGCTAAACAAAGTTTTCTTTGGTTGAGTTGCTTCTGCTGCTTGGGGTTACAGTTGTGATGAAAAGCTTACACATGCACTTGGATATCAGATGTGCAATTCCGGCCAGTGTTGGACTTTTGAGGATTTCTACAACTGTTCTTGGCACAATGATTTAGCAACATAAATCATTTTTTTGGAGAAAAAAATTTATCAGACAAGTTTTTAATTTATTGTGGGCTTTCTGAAACCACCACAAAGGTCAAAATCCTACGTACAGGATGATTCTGTGGTAAAGTAACTTAATGTTTCAAGATGATCAGGCCTAAAGGGAGCATGCAGACCCCTGTAGCACATCATGCATAATAATATGGAACTATGATATACATTTGTCAGAACTAAAAGAATTTTCTTCACTGTGATAGACGAGTGAGACCACGTCAAGGTGGTCAGGAAGACTGTCGTTACCTGTGGCATCAAAGCGGCACTCAAATCTAATAGAACAAGAACTGATGTATTTATTGTTTGCATCAGCATAAAGCGGTAACTAATTTTTGCCAAAGCAGATCAGAACTAGGATGTGGTGGGAAACCTGCCCTGATAACTAACCCAGAATAGATTTTTTTATATTGAAGTAGTCATTTGATTTCACTGCACAAGAAAGTTTTTGCTTCTTGAACACTGTTGGGTGTTTCTTATAGATTTTTGGGTGCTGATCATGATTATTGTTTCAGAGAAATCTTCAGTTTCGTCATGATTTTTTCTTATATTTGTATCCAAACATTTTTGCTCCCGTAAGTGACTTATCAACAACGGTTTGTGCAGCCTGGGCATGGCCAGCCATGGAATCAGGCCAGGTTGGAAGCTGTTCTGTGGGCAGGTCTGAATGAGCTTGACGCTGTCTCAGCATGCTATAAAGGTGGCTTGCATACACCGATCTTGCTCATTTGGTTTATATACAGGGTGGGCCATTTATATGGATACACCTTAATAAAATGGGAATGGTTGGTGATATTAACTTCCTGTTTGTGGCACATTAGTATATGTGAGGGGGGAAACTTTTCAAGATGGATGGTGACCATGGTGGCCATTTTGAAGTCGGCCATTTTGGATCCAACTTTTGTTTTTTCAATAGGAAGAGGGTCATGTGACACATCAAACTTATTGGGAATTTCACAAGAAAAACAATGGTGTGCTTGGTTTTAACGTAACTTTACTCTTTCATGAGTTATTTACAAGTTTCTGACCACTTATAAAATGTGTTCAATGTGCTGCCCATTGTGTTTGTGTTAACAAACAAAACCACGGCTATTGGTCTGACACTAACCCACATTGGATAGATCCCTCCAAGACTGTTGGAACAAAAAAATTGATGGTATGGTGTGGTATATGGGGTACAAAGATAGTGGGGCCATTCTTCATCAATGTAAACCTCAAGGCCACTGGATATGCGAAATTGCTACGTGATGATGTGTTTCCCTCCTTATGCACTGAAGCTGGCACGTTCCCTGAGTTTTTCCAGCAAGATGGTGCGCCACCACATTATGGGTGTCAGGTCCGAGCATTCCTAGATGAACAGTTTCCTGGAAAGTGGATTGGTCGTCGTGGGCCAGTTGAATGGCCCCCAAGGTCTCCCGATCTGACCCCCTTAGACTTTTATCTTTGGGGTCATCTGAAGGCAATTGTCTATGCTGTGAAGATACGAGATGTGCAGCACCTGAAACTACGGATACTGGAAGCCTGTGCTAGCATTTCTCCTGCGGTGTTGCTATCAGTGTGTGAAGAGTGGGAGAAGAGGGTTGCATTGACAATCCAACACAATGGGCAGCACATTGAACACATTTTATAAGTGGTCAGAAACTTGTAAATAACTCATGAAAGAGTAAAGTTACGTTAAAACCAAGCACACCATTGTTTTTCTTGTGAAATTCCCAATAAGTTTGATGTGTCACATGACCCTCTTCCTATTGAAAAAACAAAAGTTGGATCCAAAATGGCCGACTTCAAAATGGCCATCATGGTCACCAGCCATCTTGAAAAGTTTTCCCCCTCACATATACTAATGTGCCACAAACAGGAAGTTAATATCACCAACCATTCCCATTTTATTAAGGTGTATCCATATAAATGGCCCACCCTGTAGATTGTCAGTGTGTATGTATAGTTTCAGTATAGCAAAGTATAGTATCTGTAGCAATATAACAGTAAGGAAGCTTGATGCTATAGACGTTTTGGTGTTGGCCGATATGCCTCGTCAATGTCGTAACAGCCACGATACATTCTGCTATATCTGTGGCGAATATACATTTGCGCCTCAGAGACATTGGATGATCACTCTTGTGAAGACAGCTTATCATCTGTATTTCGGCTGCAAAATTGGTGATCAAGACAAGGAATGAGCGCCTCACATTTGCTGTGCGACATGTGCTGTCATCCTGAGAGCCTGGCTCAGAGGCGCTCGAAAGACGATATGGCAAGAACAGAAAGACCATGTGACGGACTGTTACTTCTGTTTGACTAATGTGTCTGGTTTCTCTGCCAAAAACAAGAAGCCAATTGAATATCCTAATCTGCCTTCAGCAATGAGACCTGAGCCACATGACGACAGTCTTCCAATTCCGAAACCACCAGAGGATTGGACCATAGACGAACCAGATGAAGAAACTGCAATGCAGGGTACTGACAGTGACATTGACCCGGATTTTGAACCGTGCTCATCAGGCGATCCACATCTGATATCACAGTCCCAACTGAACGATTTGGTCAGAGATTTGGGTCTGTCAAAAGTAAAAGCCAAACTGCTGGGTTCGAGACTGCAGGAATGGTGTGTGCTGTCACCAGGTATGAAAATTTCTGTGTTTCGAGGCCGACATCATGATATAACCAAACTTTTTGCACAAGTCGACAGTCTCTGTTTCTGTTGTGACATTGAAGGATTGCTCTCGGCCTTAGGTTGTGATCACAACCTGGAACAGTTGCGTCTCTTCATTGATTCGTCAGTGTTATGCCTGAAAGTTGTTCTGCTACATAATGGCAACGTTTATCCTTCAGTACCTGTTGGCTATGCAGCACACATGAAAGAAATGTATGAGAATATAGAACTGTTGCTGAAGCACGTCCAGTATAGCAGGTTCAACTGGAATATCTGTGGAGATCTTAAAGTCGCTGCTCTGTTACTAGGACTGCAGCTCGGGTATACAAAGTACTGTGAATGGGACAGCCGTGCCAAAGAGTCGCACTATTCTCGACAGAACTGGTTACTCCGTAAAAAGTTAGTTCCAGAACAGAAAGATGTGGCACATGAATCGCTTGTCAACCCAGCAAAGACATTTTTGCCTCCTCTTCACATAAAACTGTGACTCATGAAGAATTTCATGAAAGCACTGAACAAGGAAGGCAAAGGTTTTCGTTATTTAAGAGAGATGTTCCCAAGAATAACTGACGCCAAGATCAAAGAGGGCATTTTTGTTGGCCCCCCAGATCAGAAATGTTATGAGTGACAAGCAGTTTGAAGATCTATTAATTGGGCCAGAAACAAATGCCTGGAAAGCCTTCAAAGACGTTGTTGACAATTTTCTGGGCAATTACAGAGCTCCAAACTCCATTCAGCTGGCAGACCAACTTCTCAAAGCAAACAAGACAATAAAGTGCAACGTGTCACTCAAGATTCATTTCCTCCACTCACAGTTGGACTTCATCCCCGCAAATCTCGGAGCTGTCAGCGACGAACACGGTGAAAGGTTTCACCAGGACATTGCTACGATGGAGAGATAATACCAGGGCAACTGGAATCCGTCAATGTTTGCTGACTACTGTTGGACACTGCAACGTGATGCACCAGAGATTGAATACAAAAGAAAATCAGGAGCAAAACACTTTTAATTCTGTTGAATTTAATAGCTTATGCGAAACATAAACGTGACTAAATACATTATTGTCAGTAAGCATATAAATGTCTATTTCTCTACGTGATGTAGTAAAACCAAAACTATATTTGTGCATAACCAGTAGGTAGGCACCTGTCACAATCAGCAAACACTTTTCTGGAAGCAAGACTTTTCAAAAAAATTGTTGTGCAGTGTTTTTGAAAAACTACTTTCTAGAATTTTACTTAGACAGGTAAAAGATGGATCTAAAATTGTCCAAGACAGAGAAGGTAGAAGGTCTTTGCTGCAGAATCAAAAATCCGGGAGGGCAGAGATGGCTGAAGTCCAAGGTCACCCACTAGGGAGTCCTAGCTAAACCAAGTGATGATGTCAAAGAGGAATAAATTGAGACCTAGTTATCTGGTCACATTTGAGACATGTCTGATTTTTTATCACAGTTCAGGGCTTTCATACAAAATAGTAATAACTAAGGAGAAAGGTCTAACTGCAGCCCACATTCTGTGACGCCGCTCCTGTGGTCGAAATTTAACATCTTATTAAAGAAAGAAATCCTCTAATAACAGGCAGGAGAAAAGCCGTTCATGGTATCTTGTAATTACTACTCGGCCAAACGCCTTGGAGGGAGCATTCTTCAAAAGCAGTCCGTTATAGAATGGTCCGAGAAACAAAGAATAGAGAGGTTCATTTTATAAAAACTGTTCAGCTTGCATACAGTGTCAATCGACGGATGCATTGACTCAGGTTGGTTTACACCCAAATGACTTGTATAAAATAAGCGTCTGTGACCTTAAATTCTGGTTCTTCTTACACCTCTGAGTTGAATCCCCACCTTTGAAATTTCTGTTCACATAACAACTGTCTGTCTGGACGTTTACAAGACATCTGCTGATTTCTTAGTCATCTTTCAGTACATTTTGCTGTTCACTTGACCTTTATCTAGTTTCCTGGTGTGTTGGCAAAGGTTTTTGACATTTATTAACCCTTTGTGCTATTTTTTTTAAGATGAAAGCTATGTTACCCAAAAATTATTTTTCCACACTACATACCTATGTATGGCTGTCACAACACACCCCTTCATGATCGTTCTTAGACTGCAATCCACTGTCGTAAATGTATCGATCAATGAAGGGAGATCAACATAATGAACCTTCGCCCAACCCTAACCTTAACCATAATTAAATATTTGCATCCACCCCTTGTTCTGGAGCATCAGATCTGACTACACTACACCCTTTGTATTTCTGGTGTGCAAGCAGGTGCTCAAGGCCCACACCAATAGCCCCACCCTGCAGAAGCCATTTGCCCACCTGGCCAACAATCACAATAAGATAACACTGGTGTGTCATGGTTGCAGTTTCTGGGGTCAGTGATGCCAAGGTTGTAATGGGGCCAAGATACACATGAGGTTTAACACTTCTATTTACAACTTGGCTGCCCACATTTACAGTTCTAACACATGGGAGTGAAGTGATGTCTCCTTTGTCCCTGATGTTTAATATGTGATACTCTTGTTTTTGTACGATTTCATTTATTTTGCCCAGCAGATAAATAGTAGAGTTGGCCCTTATTAGCCCCTGTTAAATATAAGATGCATTAGTGATTATGAATACTGATTTGAAAGATGGAAAAATGGGGCTGAGATAAATGTTATTTGTACGCTAATAAAAAAAGTCTGAGTTAAAAAGAGAAGTTTTTATAGGCAGACATGCAAACTCCACACACAAACAATGCCCAGAATCCAAACGTGAGATTATGGAGCTCTAAGAGCAGTTGACACTGAGCTACTGAGTCTCGCAGAGCCAGATGTACGTATAATACGTATGTCTGGAGATAAACAGGGGTGGATTTGGCTCGAAACTGAGTGGGAACAATTAGACAGGACACGCCGAGTGTTGCCTCATGAAGGCGGTGGTCAAAGTGAACTGCAAAGATCACAGGTGGCCTCATTGACCCGGACTGACCAAAAGCAAGCTTCTGATTACGATACCAGGGGACCACCAGGGGGCGCACCAGCCACCCCAACCCGACACAGACAGACGTGGGACACAAGTTCAGCACACACGTTTATTATTTTTCTTTCTTTTCCTGTGGAAAACACCTTCCCCTGTTTCCCACGTGTACGGCACCAAACACTCTTCCTTCTCTTTTTTCTTCTCTCTCTTTGACTTCTCTCAGCCCACTCTGACTCTCAGTGTAGTGGCCACTGGCTCCTTCTATAAGTGCTCCAGGTGCTTGTTGGTCTACTTCCAGCAGCACTTCCAGGTGTCAAGAGCTCAGCAGCAGCTACAGCACCCCCTGATGGTGCCCATGGAACCCAACAGAGCTGCACCAAACTCCAGCTCCCATAGAGCCCTGCAAGAGTCCAAGTAACCACTGCAACCCAAGGGGGCTGCCACCTAGCGCTCCGGGGGAGGTAATGCACTAGATACGCACCCTCCCCAGTCCTTCAGGAGTAGAGGCATCCCTGCTGGGTGTATGCCACAGGCCAAAAACTCTCCCAAACAGACCTCAATTAAACAAATGTGTGTCACATGTGTGCATGGGTTAAAAATAAACATATTGTAAGTTGTTGCAAAACCATTTTTGTAAAATCAGATTATACCTTGGTATTCAAATCCAGTTGATCTGGTAGGAGTTGTTGATATTTTAGGGATGGTGTGGTGGGGACAAGTCATTGAAAGAAGGTGGTGGCGGAAGGAGGGAAATATCTACTAAAAAACTGGTCGGAGCATTAGCTTTGCCCACAACCCCTTCTAGCACCTGAGCCCTGGATTGCTTGTGCCCAGGATTTATGGCCGGTCCATTCCAGACATCTTTGATCTTGATTATTCTGAGTGAGTTTGTTTTCTATTTCAGCTTTATAAGCTTCCTTTCTTTCACTCAGCGTTTCCTTCAGCACTCCCTGTACACCCTTCATAGACTCTGTCACCGGATTTGAATTCTCTATTCTTCTTATTCATTAGATCATCAGAACACTCTAGATGAGAACAGGCCATTCAGCCCAACAAAGCTCGCCAGTCCTATCCACTTGTTTCCTCCAAGAAAACATCAAGTCGAGTTTTGAAAGTCCCTAACGTCTTACTGTCTACCACACTACTTGGTAGCTTATTCCAAGTGTCTATCGTTCTTTGTGTAAAGAAAAACTTCCTAATGTTTGTGCGAAATTTACCTTTAACAAGTTTCCAACTGTGTCACCGTGTTCCGGATGAACTCATTTTAAAATACAAGTCTCGATCCACTGTACTAAATCCCTTCATAATTTTAAACACTTCAATCATGTCACCTCTTAATCTTCTTTTGCTTAAACTGTATAGGCTCAGCTCTTTTAATCTTTCCTCATAATTCAACTCCTGTAGCCCTGGAATCAGCCTAGTTGCTCTTCTCTGGACCTTTTCTACCTAACATTTTTACTTCCTATGTGTAATACTTTACATTTACTGACATTAAATTTCATCTGCCACAAATCTGCCCAAGCCTGTATGCTATCCAAGTCCTTCTGTAATGATATAACGGATTCCAAATTATCTGCTAATCCACCTATCTTAGTATCATCTGCAAACTTAACCAGCTTGTTACTTATATTCCTATCTAAATCATTTATATATATTAAAAATAGCAGCGGCCCTAGCACTGACCCCTGTGGAACACCACTCTTAACATCGGCCAGTTCTGATGAGGTTCCTCGCACCATCACCCTCTGCTTCCTGTGTCTGAGCCAATTCTGCATCCATCTAAAAACATCACCCTGAACTCCCACTTCTTTTAACTTGATGC
>JANRMT010062813.1:14532035-14545729 GCA_026402145.1 Polypterus bichir lapradei | reverse complement strand
AAAATAGTATACAGTAAATGTGTGTACAGTGACACTAAACGTACATACATGTACTAAGCACTGTAAGAAGAAAATTAATTATGGTTACTCACCAACAATGACACGATGACTTGTCCGATAACATTTAGTTTAATTTTACTGCACAACAAAGGAGAGCGTTACAGCCCTTGTAAAGGAGCCACTTCAGGCGATTGTGTAGCACTGCCGTTGTTCTTCTTCTGGCAGTCTTCAATCCAAATCCCTAAAGCAGATTCCATCCAGACTACTGCCTTATTACATCCACTTACAACTCGTTTTGCACCCTGGTTAAAAGGACACTGCAGCCGTAGATCTTATATTCCTTTCCTACTTTTTAAATAAAAAGAATCGTAGCCTTTAACAAATCCAAAACGTTTACCTTTTCAGCAATCGTTAACATCTTCTCCTTGCGCTTGGGCACGGCCCATGAAGCAGTAGCAGATTGTTTTGGAGCCATAATGAAGGGCTTGACTATGCACAAAGATAAACACTAAAGAGCACAACTCTTTACACAGCGAAACACGTTGATGCTGAATGAGCGAGAGGAGACTTCCTGGTTAACACTGCATTCAGCACGCAGGAGCTCAACTGTGTGCTCTGATTGGTTAACTTCTCAGTCAGGAGAACTTAACTGCTTGCTCTGATTGGTTAACTTCTCAGCCATCCGCCAATAGCGCCCCTTGTATGAAATCAACTGGGCAAACCAACTGAGGAAGCATATAGAGGAAGTAAAAAGACACATTGTCCGTAGAACCCGCGAAGCAGCGAAAAATCCGTGTTATATATTTAGTTATGCTTTCATATAAAATCCGCGATAGAGTGAAGCCGCGAAAGTCGAAGCGCGATATAGCGAGGGATTACTGTATCACACGCTTCATATTTTTTTGCTGCCTTCTCAATTGTGTAATACGGTTTTTGTTCAGCACTCTTTGGAACTGTTGCTTTTTGTCTGTGCACTGCGTCATTTCACGTGAGCCGCTCGGTGTACATGCATCGAAGGTTCCCAGCTGTGCTTGTGCCATCTCATGCGATGTCCACGGCTGTATTTAATGTTAGCTAAGACCCGGCACTTAAAAGTTTCTCTCGCAGTTTCGCCGAGTTTGTGCCAAACACCACCCTAACCATCTCATCTTCCTCTGCATAAGCACAGTCCTTCACCCGTGAATATTTAGTGGCAGTGTTTCTATTGGATTGCCGCTGACAGACGGCCTTATATGGGCAGGCACTAAATTACGTGGGAGGCGTGACGATGAGGGACGCAACTCCGCCTCACATGGCGACCGAGCTGCAGGCTATGGCCGTATATATGTACGTAAGTAGGTTCCAGTTATGACCGTTACGCATAGAATTTCGAAATGAAACCTGCCTAACCTTTGTAAGTAAGCTGTAAGGAATGAGCCTGCCAAATTTCAGCCTTCTACCTACACGGGAAGTTGGAGAATTAGTGATGAGTCAGTCAGTGAGTGAGTGAGTCAGTGAGGGCTTTGCCTTTTATTAGTATAGATTCGATCATTTTCCTCAATAAATAAATGACCAAGTATAATATTTTTGTCTCATTTGTTTAACTGGTTTCTCTTTATCTACTTTTAGGACTTGAGTGAAAATCTGATGATGTTTTAGGTCATATTTATGCAGAAATATAGAAAATTCTAAAGGGTTCACAAACTTTCAAGCACAACTGTATATCTCTCTGTTATATAAAAAAATCCTGTGATGAGACATGATGTTTTGGAAGATTTTTTCAAGTCCCTCAAGTCAAGACTTTGGCCATGAGATGTTTGCAAGTCATGGCCTCCTATCAACTATATTCAACCACGCACATGGTATTTTCACCTCTCATTTGTGTGAATGCTTTTGACAGACACAGTTCTTGCTTTCTCAGCTCTTATAAATTTTAACGTTTTCCTCACTAAGTTCCCAATTAAAGAAGACGTATTATATCCAAATCTTACTGAAGAATTTCATCACGAAGGGTTATCAACAGTAAAAATGAGTACTGACATATGATGAAGTCAAACAAATTAACACCAAAAATGTCGATCAGTTACACAGCAAATTGGTTAAATGCGTATCAATAGACTATTCTGAAACAGTTGTTGCTGATCATGTGGAAGATGAAAACATCAACTTACAATATCACGAAGAATATCTACAACCGTTAACACTGTCCGGTCTTCCCCTGCACAAATTACTGTAGAAAGAAGGATGTATCCAAGAAAGGTAATGTAGTACATATTCAGGGGATAAAATTAGACAACAAAGGAGATCTGATATGCCATTTGTATTAAAACATTAACAGTTTCATGTTAGAATAGCGTTTGTAAAGACAATTTACAAATCTCAGAGCCAAACATTTGAAAAAGTCATTGTATTTAATAGAGAAAAAGAAACAAAATTCAGTTATATGTTTCGTTGTCACGATGAAAGTCCAAACACAGAATCAAAATTCAATGCGATATTGATGAAAATTTAATTCAAAAAATTGTTTTTACTGAAGTTTTACAGTAAAAGTGTAAGTTTAAAAAGTTTTTGCATGTTAATATCAAAGCCGAACAGAATGAAATTGTATTACATAACAAATAACTCTAATGCAACAAGAAGCATAATTTACTTTCAAAGTATTACATTTTACTATTTTTAATGTGGTTAATTACTCTCTGTAATGTAAAATAGTAAATTGTACATCCGCATCCTCATACGCAAGCGGCAGAACTGCAAAGAGACTAGCGCGTAGCTAGCGCGTATACTGTATGTATATATATATATATATTTTTTTTTTTTTTTTGAGCTTCTGTAATATTTTAATTTCATCTTGGGGTCTCATTTAATAATCTAGTGTAATATATATTATAACAAAGTTAACTGATTCAGAGATCAAAAACACTGTATCCCCTTTAGTTAGTAAGCTGCAGTTTGACAGGATGGTACATCTATGGCAGTAGGTAGCGAAGGGACATTTCAATATATCAATATTTAGGGGTAAAAACTCCCCATACAATAGAAAAACTAAAATACTCTTAACATCTCTAAATTGCTTTGACTGATTTAATTGAAATTGCTGATGTTAGAAAAAAAAATAGTTGACCCATGTTTTTTTATTTTGCTATAGCAAGAGGGGTGTTCTTAGGCATTGCTTCCTTTTTTTGGCTCAGCGCTGACAAGTGATCACACCGAGAAATGGGGCTTGCAGTTCATGCAAATGAATGACGCAAGGATAAGATCACCACTGAACAAGCTGTAGTTGTAATTGTGTGGAGAAATGGGGCTAGCAGAGGGTGAAAAAGAGCAGTTGCCATTACACAGGAAAAAGTGAGCTGCGTGGAAAATGAGGTGTAAGGTGGATGAAGGAAAGTTAGGCAAAGCTCAAACAGCACATGGTTAGCAAGTGACCTTCTTGGGTACACGCAGTATTCCCTATACTGTCGGCTTCTTTTTGCTCCTTATGAGAGGTTCAAAGCATGTGCTGATAGTGCGGCCTTACCCACCACATAACGAACCACCTGGATTGGGACCTGAGTGCAGCGGGTGACACCTCAGCACCACAATGAAACAGTTTTTACGGTGGCTGGAGTGCCAATCCTGCCACCAACCCCCAAGACTTCCTTACAAGTTGGAGGGCCTGTTTGCAGGGCTGGATGCAGTTAAACATCATACCCAGGATGAAGCAGTTACAGGTGAAGGGCCTTGCTCAAGGGCCCAACAGAGTAGAGTCATTTCTGTCATTTATGGGATTCAAATTGGCAGCCTTCCAATTGCCAGCATAGATATTTAGCCTCAGAGCCACCACTCTTCATGATGTGGTATAAAATGCATACAAGTTCAAGCCAGATTAGATTGTCAGATGTGCTTACATACATATTGTATACTTCAAAGAAAGAGGGGGTATGGTGGTAAAGTAAATACATTATTGTGGAGCACTGAGAAGTCTTGAAAGTCAGAGCCTGATGTGCGGTTACATTGTGGTTTGCAGAGCACATGTATACACCACAAGTCAGGAGCGATGACATGCCTTGTTCAGTTTAAATGCATAAGCAGGTCATTAAAGTGTCTTCTCATGGACACAATATTAAGGAGGTGAGCATGGTTCAAAACGTTATTTCTTTTTACCTGTTCTTTTTCTGTACAATCCTTAAAAAGTTCAGTTCTTTAAGGGCAGCACATAAATGTACAGCCTGTAAATGTTAATGCAGTATGCAATAAGTTACAGTATTGGTTTTGATTTAAGCCTTTCAAACCTTTGAAATGGTACAAGATTACAAATCAAAGCATTACTTTCAAATCTGATTGAAGCTGCTATTTTTACTAGATAGATAGACAGATGTGCTACAGGGTGAAATTACATATATAACCAAAATTATTATTATTTCTACTAACCAACTGTTTGAATTTAATATAATACTGTTTCCTGTATAATTGTATTTTGCAACAAAACTGAAGTCACTCACTAGGAAAAGCCGGAATTGATCTACCAATAAGCATTTTTTATAGCCTATCCATAAGTAACAAATACCAGTGAACTAATAATATTATGTGTGTTGGAAAAAAACTAGCAACAAATATTGTATACAGAGAAGCATTCAGTAAGTTACACAGAAATTATGATAGATATGATTAACCCTCAGCTCTAGAAATGAGGAAATTTCCCAGTTGAAGCCACATAACACAGCTAGTTCTCCAGAAAGTCTTCTATCCATATCACCCACTGTTGAAAAAATTAATTAAACCAAATCAAAGTAATTGTCAGTGTGGACAGCAGGGCTCACATAGATATTTACTCTTATAAAAAAAAGTATTGAAATTCTCCTATCACTACATTCCTTAGGAAAAAATGGAAAATTTTAAATTATAAATATTGCTGTTTGTGCATTTACCCTTTATGTTGAGTAGCGTTAACCAGTAGATCCAGAATATAAATTTTGTATTGTCACTTCAGTAATAAGGTCATCAAATCAAGCTTTATTTGTCACATACAATTACACACACAATACATACAATATATAGTGAAATGATTAGTTGATAGACTCCATGAATTTGCAAATTTGCATTAGAAGAAGAATATACAACAAGGGACAGTCCTGTCTCTATACACCTCAGACTATAAATACAACAAAAGGTCTTGCCACTTGCAGAAATTCTCAGATGATTTTGCACTTACAGGGTGTATTGATAAGGGGCTGAGGCACAGGAGAGGATTCAGGTGGAGAAGTTTGTTTCTTGGTCCAAAGAAAATTTTCTGCATCTTAATATCAGCAAAACCAAAGGAACTGGTTATTGACTTTAACTGCACCAAAGAACCTCTATGTCCAGCTATTATTCAAGGAGTGGATGTAGAGACAGTGCACTGCTACAAGTACTTGGAGGTTCACATTAATGACAGGTTGGACTGCTCTCGGAACACAGAGGAGCTATGAAAGAAAGAGTAAAGCAGGCTGTTCTTCCTAGGAGACATTGAATTGTGTTAAGTGACATCCTTCACATCTTCTTTGGTTCTGTGATGGCTAGTGCGATATTCCACACTGTGGTGTGCTGGGCTGGAAACATCACTTCAAGGCCCACCAAATCAACAAGCTAATTATAGTTATAAGATGCACTCTGGACCCCCTAGAGGTCATAGCAAAGGAGAGAACTAAGAAAAAACTGAGTGCTACTATGAACAATGCTGCTCATTCTCTTCATGACACACTAACACTGAGGACTTTCAAACAACAAATCAATCAGCAAAAGTGTGTCATAAATGCAACTGGAGCTCCTTTATACCAACAGCAATACATCTGTATAATGCCTTAATGGGACTTGGACTGCCAAGTCAGAAGTTTTTCTTTTTTTTATTCTTTTTAATTTTTTTGATTTATGGTCATTCTGATGTGTGTTCAGACGAAAGTGTGTTTATTTATTTATTTATTTAAAGAGCTTCTGTAAAAAGCCAAATGTTCTCTATCTATCTATCTATCTATCTATCTATCTATCTATCTATAAAAGACAATAAACCATAAAAAGATATATGCATATATATATATATGTTTATGTATATGCACATACTAGGGGGCTGCACACCTTGCTCACCTCTCGCTCACTCCCGGCACCTGCTGTCTCGCAGCTAAGCTGTTAACTAGGGGTCGGGGCGCTCCTCCATTAGAGAAAGCAATTGTGTTTAAACAGATGGTATATAGAACGGTATGTCAAGGTTAAACAGCGCAGACATGATGGAAAAAAAAAATAGATATATATATAGACATACATATTTTGTGGCTATCAGGGGGTGCTCTGGCTCCCAGCACAAGCAGGCTCGAACACAAGTATAAAAACACAATTGCGCTGCCTGCAGTTGGGAAAGCAGATCATAATCTGGTTCTGCTTCAGCCTCACTACAGACCAAGAGTGAGGGAGCTACTTACAACCACACACTCATTCAGGAAGTGGTCCCTTGAGGCAGAACAGGCTCTGAGAGACTGCTTTGGAACTATGGACTGGGATATCCTGCAGGGATCTTATAGTGAAAACATTGAGGAGGTTGTTGACTGCACTACTGACTACATCAACTTCAGTATGGACATTGTAGTTCCAGTAAGAACAGTACACTGCTATGCTAACAACAAGCCATGGATTACAAGTGACATCAAGGGCCTTTTGAACCAGAAGAAAAGGGCTTTTAAAGGCGGTGATCAATATGAACTCAAGCGCGTGCAGAAGGAACTCCGAGGCCAGCTCAGGGCAGTGAAAGAGCAGTACAGGAGAAAGCTGGAGCAGATGTTGCAGAACAACAGCATGAAGGAAGTGTGGGAAGGGATGAAGATCATCACTGACTGCAGGTCGAAGTGGGGTGCCACCATCGAGAGAGACATGCAGATGTCTCCATGATGAGCAATTTCGTTAACAGGTTTGACCACCCTAACCTACTCTCACCTCAGAGTACTGCACCCTCCATCCATCCTTCTGCTGATACCAGAATAGAAGAGACTTTCCCCACATCCACAATTACAGCAGTCCAGGTAAGCAGAGAGCTGAGGAGACTTCATGCCAGCAAAGCAGTGGGTCCAGATGGAGTATCGCCACGACTGTTGAAGGCCTGTGCGCTGGAGCTGGGGAGTCCTCTACAGCGCATCTTCAACCTGAGGCTGAGTCCCCAGGCTTTGAAAAACATCTTGCATCACCCCAGTCCCAAGGGTATCACGTCCTAGTGAGCTGAATGACTTCTGGCCTTTCGCTCTGACGTCACATGTGATGAAGACCATGGAGCAGCTGCTGCTTCACCACCCGAGGCCACAGGTCCACCATGCCCTCGACCCTCTGCAGTTCACATACCAAGAAAAGGTGGGAGCGGAGGATGCCATCATCTGTATGCTGCACCAATCCCTCTCCCACTTGGACAGAGGCAGTGGTGCTGTAAGAATTATGTTTCTGGACTTCTTTAGCACCTTCAACACCATCCAACCTCTGCTCCTTAGGGACAAGCT
Organism: Polypterus bichir lapradei; assembly: GCA_026402145.1. Taxonomy (NCBI): domain Eukaryota; kingdom Metazoa; phylum Chordata; class Cladistia; order Polypteriformes; family Polypteridae; genus Polypterus; species Polypterus bichir. Next base: position 14,538,257 of record JANRMT010062813.1, on the reverse strand, counting down.
GACAGAGATGGGAGTAGATTCACACCTGCTGCCATGGATCGTGGACTATCTTACAGACAGATCTCAGTATGTACATCATGGGAACTGCAGGTTTGACATTGTGGTCAGCAACACAGGAGCGCCACAGGGGACTGTACTTTCTCCGGTCCTGTTCAGTCTATATACATCAGACTTCCAATACAACTCGGAGTCCTGCCACGTGCAAAAGTTCGCTGCCGACACTGCTATTGTGGGCTGCATCAGGAGTGGGCAGGAGGTGGAGTATAGGAACCTAATCAAGGACTTTGTTAAATGGTGCGACTCAAACCACTTACACCTGAACACCAACAAAACCAAGGAGCTGGTGGTGGATTTTAGGAGGCCAGGCCCCTTATGGACCCCGTGATCATCAGAGGCGACTGTGTGCAGAGGGTGCAGACATATAAATACCTGGGAGTGCAACTGGATGACAAATTGGACTGGACTGCCAATAGTGATGCTCTGTGCAAGAAAGGACAGAGGCGACTATACTTTCTTAGAAGGCTGGCGTCTTTCAACATCTGCAATAAGATGCTGCAGATGTTCTATCAGATGGTTGTGGCGAGTGCCCTCTTCTATGCGGTGGTGTGCTGGGAAGGCAGCATAAAGAAGAAAGACGCCTCACGCCTGGACAAACTGGTGAGGAAGGCAGACTCTATTGTAGGCACGGAGCTGGACAGTTTGACATCTGTGGCAGAGCGACGGGCAATGAGCAGGCTCCTGTCAATCATGGAGAATCCACTGCATCCACTGAACGGTATCATCTCCAGACAGAGGAGCAGCTTCAGCGACAGACTGCTGTCACTGTCCTGCTCCACTGACAGACTGAGGAGATCATTCCTCCCTCATAGTAAACACTATGCGACTCTTCAATTCCACTCGGCGGGTAAAACGTTAACATTATACAAAGTTATTGTCTGTTATACCTGCATTTTTATCACTCTTTAATTTATTGTTTTTTATTAGTATGCTGCTGCTGGAGTATGTGAATTTCCCCTTGGGATTAATAAAGTATCTATCTATAAATTTAGCAATGATCTGCTGCTGTCATCTCAAACAAGCAACAAACAAATCAGGAGAAGTCACAGGGAGACTGAACGGCATCTGAAGGCTACCTTAGGTCTGCAACACCAGGAAATGTTAGAGAAACTGAAAAAGAAGTGGGGTTTAGAAAATATCCACATAATCTATGCTGCAGTCTTGCGTATCTAAACAGCACCATTTCATCCTGACACAGGGGTTGCTCATTTGAAAACAGAGGGTGAAGAGCAGGAGTGAGAAAAGTAAGGCAGACAGGATTCAGAAATGGTCTACCATTCTTTGTAATGGGCATCTCAAATAAGATGCATGGACTGTTTGCTCTCCAAGTGAGTTGCAGTGAGTACAAGTACAGTGGCATTTTGTATTTTACGGAGAGCTGGCTGGTAGCTGCTATACCTGACACTGTTTTAATGCTGGAAAGATTTCATCTTATTTGACCCAGTGTGGTGTGGAAAAAAGACAGAAGGGGGACTGGTAATCTGTGTGAACAAGGAATGGTGTTAAAGGGAGCATATGACAGTAAACACTACAACTTGTATTTCTGGCTGTTGGAACTCATCCAAGTTATTTTCCCAGGGAGATAAATGACATCTTCCTTATTAATGTTTATATTCCTCGCTCTGGAAAATGTGGACTCAGCAACAGAAATGATTAATTCTGTCACCAACACTCAAATGATGAATCATTAACACCCTGCAGTTATAATACGTGGTGACTTCATCCATGTCACTTTGGAATGAACAATGACAAACGTCCACAAGATAGGTCCTATTGCACTCAAAAAAAAACAACAAGCTGGACTTGCTCCATTTAGATGTTAAAGATACCTTTAAATGTAAACTCATGGCACCTTTGGGCAGATCTGACCACAGTCTGATCCAATCTGTTAATAGGCAGCAATCTATTGCCATAAATACAGCTTAAGGATCTTAGCCAGTACATATATAAAGTCTTGGCACATATTGTTTGAAAATCTCCACACATTGGTAAAATCCTAAAGACTGGAAGCTAGTAAATATTATTTTTATAAACAAACTGATCCAAGTAGCTAAAGGCCAGTAAGTTTAATATGCATCACAGGTAAATTAATGGAGTCAACAATTAAGGAGAAAATAACACCGTGCATCTCTAGAATGGGAGTGTTATCAAATATTCAGCATGGGTTCAGATGGTGGAGGCTGTGTGACGTTAATATGCTCGATTTCTATGAGGAAGTAACAAATGAATATAATAAGAGAGGTTGTATAATCATGGTATTTCCCTCTACTTACCCTTTACCTAGGGGTAAGTGTACTCATCAGATTCGTTACCGGGTTAGTCTACTATCACACCTTAAGATTATCACACACACATTGATATACTGTACACATACACACAGACCCTAACCCCAACAATGCCCCATGAATGACACACACACAGCTGATTAACCTCTATAGCACTTTAAACACAGTCTGTCACTCTCTCAGCACTTCAAGAGACTTACTTATTATCGGCACGAACAACATACGTTGTTTTAAATACAGGTAAAATTCTGTTACAACGAAGTGCCAGGGACCGTAAAAATATTTCATTATAATGAAAATTTCGTAGTAATGAGATTCTCTATTTGTCACTATAATGCTTCCTTTAACTTGCATCCAGGCATTTGCAATCATTTCAATAGCTTCTTTTACGTTAATTTTAATCTCCTCCTGTCTACAAGTTATGCTGCCAAGAATTTTTCTCAGCATTTCCTTGCGATAATATACTTTCAGGGTGCAAATGATGCCCAAATCCAATGAATGAAGCACTGCTGTGCAATTGGGTGGGAGGGATTCAACACGAACATTATCTAAATGTGGAAACATGTTGAGGGCAGCACAGTTATCAATCAGATGCCGAATCTTCATTTTCTTCTTCTTCTTCATATTGTGAGGTTTCTGAACTCTTTTGGGACCCACCCCCCACTCAACGGGACGACATGCCGAAGTGCGTCCCATAGCACAATTGCCGCGTCTGTGGAAGATTGTTTGTCCGTTTCCTGGGCAGGGCAACGGCAGGCTCACAGCACTGCAGTGAAGTGTCACAAAAGCGAATCATAAAAGATCATGGTCATGCTATAAGTCCCTGTCTTGCACACTAAAACACGAGGCTGAGTCTCAGTACTTTAGCAAAACCAGCTTTATTCAGTTTGAAATAGGAACAGCATGTTTATTTATTGAGCATGATCTACCACTCTCCTATACACAGACACAGCAGTCAGGCAGGGTTGTCGCCAGGTTAGTGGCCAAGTAATACTGTTTCCTGCATTTACAATGTTCCTTGCATCACCCATCAAGATCTTTTCAGTTTGTTTTGGCAGCGAGCCGCAGCACAGCTGTGAGCCTGCTGTTGCCGGGTAAACAGTCTTCCACAGACATGGTGATCGCACTTTGGGACGCTCTTTGGCGTGTTGTCCAGTTGGGGAAGGTTCCAAGAGATTTTAGAAACATCACATTTTCTTGAATGAGTGCAGCATAAATAGGAATGTTCTTGAAGGAGCATCACTGAACCACATAAAAATGGCTTTTTCGACATCTTCAAATGCAGCAGTTCACATACGTTTGCAACCTGAGATTTTTCTCCTTTAGTTGCTCGGTCTTTCAAGAAAATTGACAGTGTCGATGGTGAAATTCCAAATTCACTGGCAATGTCTTTTTTCTTTTTGCCGGAATCGAGAGCCACAAAAATGTAAACTTTTTTTTTTCTAAAATGAACTGTTGTCATTTTTTCGTGTCTGCCATTTCTATAGGAGGGTGACAATGAGTTAAATTCCAATGGATGTTTTTCAAATGTTGACAAGCAATAAGCAAAAGGTATCACTGAAAACCACAGAAAACAAAAACAGAAAAAAAAAAAGTACGAGGAAAGTTCGAAGAAAGAAAATTTTTTTTTATAATGTTTCTGTTTGAGGATCGTTGTTCACAACTGAGCTGTGACCACAGAACTAACTGCTCTATGGATGATTCATTCAGGCATTTCAAAGTCTTTTGGGCATTTCGTTGTAATGAAAGTATCTGATGAATGTATTTCGTAGTAACATTTCTATAGACTCGTGTCATATGGAGAAACTGTTGGGACCATAAAAATACTTTGTCGTAATGAAAATTTTGTTGTAATGATATTCATTGCAACGGAATTTTATCTGTACATCTCAGACCTAAATATTACTTTTGATCTCCAAGAATATATTCGTATATACAAAGACTCAGGACTCTTGACTATAGGCCATTTTTCAGCCAAGAATGCCTTACTTTATGTACTGTTCCCTACTTTTGGGCGAAGCTCTCACCCTCAGCCTTAATAAACCTCGCAGCACAGAGGTAATGGCAAACGTCCGGCTGCACCAGGTGCTCAAAGAAATCTACCTTATTACTCCAGTCACTCTAGACATTAAGACAAAGCATAGAAACTTAAAAGCAGCATGGTATTTATTACAGGAATAATAATAATACCAGTGGAACAAAGAATTATAGAAAATAGGACTGATAGTAAAGTCTGGATATATATAGTCTTTAGAAAAGAGCTTATGAAAAAGTAAAGATGACAAAGATGAATGTCGCAGGTGGCTTGTGAGCTAGCACTCGTAGTTGTTCATGAGATGCTTTTCTGACGATCAGATGGAAACGGCCGCACATTGCCAGGACCCTCTTCTGATGTCATTCTGTTCCCTTCTCCTGACGTCTTTGTCCCTTCTTCCTGCCTCCTATGTCGCTCTTCACACGAGGCATATCTATATATATAAAATTCTTTTTGCGTTTTAAACGGAAATTACATATGACCACAGAACATATTATAATACAGGAACTAATCACTTTGTTTGTGGACGCCATTTTTATATTGTCTTTATTAATTGTTATTATTTGTGTGAGAGTTACTTTACTGATATTGAAAAGAAGTAAACACAAACATGCCGATCTATCCCATAGAAGTGCGTCCCGCGTCGTCCTCTCCTAGCCCTCCTGTCTGGACTCCAGTGCTGAGCCATCCGCCACCAGGTGCGTTCTGACAGAGAAGTTTTATTTATTTGTCCACGTGACTGTCGTGGAAACTGCCACATTATAACTTTTTTTTTAATTGGCAGTACTTGATAGTAGAAGAGATGAGGAAAAGAGCTCTGCGTCTTTCTACTTTTTAACTGCGCCGAGCTGTAAACAATGTGAAGATGACACTGCCTTCAGCGGCGAGGGGTCGTGAGAACAAAGTGGACGCTCGGAGGCGCGGAATGTCAGGCTGCTCTGCCGGGTTGAGAGCTTTGCAGTTTCCGGCAGCGTCCTCTCTTCTCGCACTGCTTGTGACACTTCGAGTGCTCCGTCGGCTCCTGGGAGAGTGGAAATCATTGCGATTGAGTGTGATCGGCGCCATCGAAGCAAAACTCTCTTTGTAAATTTCGCTTCACGACTACTTACTGGCCCTTAAGTTGAGTTCAAGTCACTAAAACCCTGCAAGATTCAAGGTTGCTTTTGTGATGAATTATTTTAAGAAGATGGAGGGTTTATATCAAAGAAGATGTACCGACTTCTTCATGTTAAGCTTTGGACTTGGAAATTGTTTGGACCTGCCCGTTAAGCACTGAAGGGCAGCGTCCACATTTTTCAGAATAATTTTTCTCTTAAATCACAGGCACGTACTGCAAGGTTGTCAGGCAGAAATTTGCAGGATCGCATAGAAAATGTAATTTCTGTACCACAGTGGTCGTGTAGCGCCTTTCACAAGGGATCTGCTACCGAGAGATGATCCAAATACTTTTAAGCTGCTGTTAGTGCTACTTGCCTGTTGTGTTATAGCGCCTTTAAAATGTACTTTACCCGAAAGCACTCCAGTACTGCTCAATGTATCTTTACTTCTTACATGTTAATGTTTTACTGTTTTAATAATTTATATACTACATTTTATTTTTTTCCCTTGCACTCAGTGAACGAAGCCACTGGGTAATCAGCTAGTTTATTATAAAACTAGCAGAATACCCGCGCTTCGCAGCGGAGAAGTACTGTGTTAAAGAAGTTATGAAAAAGAAAAGGAAAAATGTAAAAAATAACGTAACTTGATTGTTAATGTAATTGTTTTGTCATTGATATGAGTGTTGTTGTCATATCTATCTATCTATATCTATATATCTATATATATATATATATATATATATCT
>JANRMT010062813.1:14517965-14530246 GCA_026402145.1 Polypterus bichir lapradei | reverse complement strand
ATATATATATATATATATATATATATATATATATGACAGCAACACTCATCACTCACAACAGTGACAAAACAATTACATTGACAATCATGTTACGTTATTTTCAAAATGTTTCCTTTTCTTTTTCATTACTTCTTTAACACACTACTTCTCCGCTGTGAAGCGCGGGTATTTTGCTAGTATTACATATTTCTGAGTGGCAAAAGTATGTGAACCTTTGCTTTCTGTATCTGATGTGACCCCCCTTTGCAGCAATACCTGCAACTTAACGTTACTGGTAACTTTTGATCATTCCTGCACACCGGCTTGGAGGAATTTTAGCCCATTCCTCTGTACAGAACAGCTTCAAGTCTGGGATGTTGGTGGGTTTCCTCATATTAACTTCTCGCTTCAGGTCCTTCCAGAATATTTTGATTTGATTAAAGTCAAGACTTTGACTTGGCCATTCCAAAACATTAACTTTATTCTTCTTTAACCACTCTTTGGTAGAATGACTTGTGTGCTTAGGGTCGTTGTCTTGCTGCATGACCCACCTTCTCTTGAGATTCAGTTCATGGCCAGATGTCCTGACATTTTCCTTTAGAATTATCTGATATAATTCAGAATTCATTGTTCCATCAATGAAGGCAAGCTGTCCTGGCCCAGATGCAACAAAACAGGCCCAAACCATGATACTACCACCACCATGTTTCACAGATGAGATAAGGTTCTTATGCTGGAATGCAGTGTTTTCCCTTCTCTAAACATAACGCTTTTCATTTAAACCAAAAAGTTCTATTTTGGTCTTATCCTTCCACAAAACATTCTTCCAATAGCCTTCTGGTTTGTCCACGTGATCTTTAGCAGACTGCAGACGAGCAGCAATGTTTTTTTTGGAGAGCAGTGGCTTTCTCCTTGCAACCCTGCCATGCACACCATTGTTGTTCAGTGTTTTCCTAATGGTGGACTCATGAACATGAACATTAGCCAATGTAAGAGAGGCCTTCAGTTGCTTAGAAGTTACCCTGGGGTCCTTTGTGACCTCACCAACTATTACACGCCTTGCTCTTGGAGTGATCTTTGTTGGTCGATCACTCCTGGGGAGGGTAACAATGGTCTTGAATTTCCTCCATTTGTACACAATCTGTCTGACTGTGGATTGGTGGAGTCCTAACTCTTTAGAGATGGTTTTGTAACCTTTTCCAGCGTGATGAGCATCAACAACTATTTTTCTGAGATCCTCAGAAATCTCCTTTGTTAGTGCCATGATACACTTCCACAAACATGTGTTGTGAAGAGCAGACTTTGATAGATCCCTGTTCTTTAAATAACACAGGGTGCCCAATCACACCTGATTGTCATCCCATTGATTGAAAACACCTGACTCGAATTTCACCTTCAAAATAACTGCTAATCTCAGAGGTTCACATACTTTTGCCACTCTCAAATATGTAATATTCAATCATTTTCCTCAATAAATAAATGACCAAGAATAATATTTTTGTCTCATTTGTTTAACTGGTTTCTCGTTATCTACTTTTAGGACTTGAGTGAAAATCTGATGATGTTTTAGGTCATATTTATGCAGAAATATAGAAAATTCTAAAAGGTTCACAAACTTTCAAGCACAGCTGTAATATATCACTATATACACATAATAAAAAAACTTCAAACACTCATAGGAACTTTTCTGGCTTGGGTAACAGAAAGCTGCTGCTGTCAAACACAGGATTGTAGGTGGTAGTTAAGATGAGGTCAGTCATATTCAGATCGGACCCCAGGTTTATATTTAAGGCATTAACATTTGAATAGAGCAGGCCCACCTTGTAGTGTCCATGAAGGAAACAGGCTGATTGACGTTTGCTTCTTTGTTTTAGGTCACCAGCATTCCAAATGATTCATCTATACTAATAAAAGACAAAGCCCTCACTGACTGACTGACTCATCACAAATTCTCCAACTTCCCGTGTAGGTAGAAGGCTGAAATTTGGCAGGCTCATTCCTTACAGCTTACTTACAAAAGTTAGGCAGGTTTCATTTCGAAATTCTATGCGTAACGGTCATAACTGGAACCTACTTACGTACATATATATGGCCATAGCCTGCAGCTCGGTCGCCATGTGAGGCGGAGTTGCATCCCTCATCGTCACGCTTCCCACGTAATTGAGTGCCTGCCCATATAAGGCCGTCCGTCAGCAGCAATCCAATAGACACGCTGCCGCTAAATATTCGCGGGTGAAGGACTGTGCTTATGCAAACGAAGATGAGATGGTCAGGGATAGACTAGTGTTTGGCACTATCTCAGCGAAAGTGCGAGAGAAACTTTTAAGTGCCAGGTCTTAGCTAACATTAAATAAAGCCGTGGACATTGCAAGATCGCACGAGATAGCACAAGCACAGCTGAGAACCTTCGATGCAAGTACTCCGAGCAGCTTGCGTGAACTGACTGTGAACGCAGTACGCAGAGCAAGAGCTCCAAAGAGCGCTGAACAAAAAGCGCATTACACAATTGAGAAGGCAGCAAAAGAATATGAAGCGAGTGACGCATACAAGCATATTCATAAGTGCAGCTACTGCGGAAACAAAGCACGGTGTAAACATTAAGTTTAAATTAAGTTCATAGACACGCTACCGCTGGCGTTTGTCATGCCTACAACGAATACGATATTCGTGAGGTACAAGTTTAATGAAAGGAAGCAGGGTATAAACGAGACTTTTGATCACTTTTTAATGGAGTTAAAATTGCTGGTGAAGGACTGTGCTTATGCAAACGAATAGGAAAGCAAGGTGTAAAGCTTAACTTTAAATTAGGTTCATAGACACGCTGCTGCTGGCGTTTGTCATGCCTAAGACGAATACGATATTCGCAAGATACAAGTTTAATGAGAGGACGCAGGGTATAAACGACACTTTTCATCACTTTGTAACGGAGTTAAAATTGCTGGTGAAGGACTGTGCTTATGCAAACGAAGATGAGATGGTCAGGGATAGAATAGTGTTTGGCACAAACTCAGTAAAAGTGCGAGAGAAACTTTTAAGTGCCGGGTCTGAGCTAACATTAAATAAAGCCATGGACATCGCAAGATCGCATGAGATAGCACAAGCACAGCTGAGAACCTTCGATGCATGTACTCCGAGCGGCTCACGTGAACTGACTTTGCAGGACTGGGAAAGGTAAACCCGTGCATGCAGTGTGTGATGTCTCAGATAAAGAGGAAGACGAGCTGCTTATTGATGCAGTAGGAAAGGAACAACCCTCTGATTCTGAACAAGCCTTTGTAGACATATCAATAGGAAAGCAAGGTGTAAAGCTTAAGTTTAAATTACGTTCATAGACACGCAGCCGCTAAATATTTGCAGGCAAATCCACAACTTAATACCGGAAATGCCTGTTAAACATCTTAGATTCACGAGTACTGATTTGGGTAGTGATCACTTCGATGAATGAAACATCGTTATCTTTACAACGGTTGACAACGAAGATGAGATGGTCAGGGATAGACTAGACAAACACGGAATGTAACTTGAACACAACACATCCTCCAAATACAAACCTGATTGAAAGATATAATGATAATCAAATCCTTGGTGACAGCAACACTCATAACAGTCACAAAACAATTACATTGACAATCATGTTACGTTATTTTTAAAATGTTTCCTTTTCTTTTTCATAACTTAACACACTACTTCTCCGCTGTGAAGCGCGGGTATTTTGCTAGTCATTAATAATCTGGCACAGAGTGAATAATTTCTGTTACTCAGTGAGCCTGGCTGATGTAACTCATTTCTCTGGACAGTAATTTGAATGAATTCAGTGCACGTTTCAATGTCTGAATCACACATTTAGTTTTATTTGTGCCGTATCCCCTTTTCACCACTGCTCATTCACCTACAGTATATCTCCCGTCCCACTCTTAACTTTTTCCATTTAACCTAAGGAAACCCATCCAGTATTAAAATTGTACCTGACGTAAGAGGTGTAATCCATGTCTCTGCTGTACCCAAAATGTCTTGGTATCTAAACCCTCTGAGATTTTGCAGTTCAAACAATTTAGCATACACGGTACAGATTTCCAAATACGTTTAATAATTAATTTTTGTGCCCCTATAATGTGTGTTGAGGATAGTGCATAGATGAAATCCGTTAGTTATTGGTGTGCGAGCAGTAGACGCTCGTCTCATCACTGAGGCCTAGCTGTTAAACTTGGTCCCGAGAATCACCACCATCTAGTCCTGCATGCACAGGCTGGTCTTGATACGGTCCTAGTGCGGCACTGTTTCACGTACGCAGCAATCGAAAATGTGTCTAAAATAATGGGAGTCCAGGAAGAGGCAAGAAACACCCCGCGAGAGAAATGCAGCCGATCGCATTAGAAACACTTTCCTCCCTTCTATGAACACCCAGCCTCCATCAAACAGAAAAACGAATTTGACAACGACGAGCAGTCGTGATATGGGCGTTCCGTGCCTAAAGAGCCCAAATCAAAAAGATCAACTTATGAAGCTACTTAACATTCGGGCCGACCGATAACGAGAGTATTACATACAGAGTTCCGCTTTACACGAACCTATTTTATGGACAATGACTGTTATGGAGTCGTGATGGTAAGCTGTTGATGTTCCCTTATTGTGACGACTTCCTTTACTCGGCTTGAAAACTTTGGGTTTATTTGTAATGTTTGTCACACATACCTTGGATCCGACGAGAGGAGGGGCTCGAGATAGCGTTCTTGAATTGCAATGGCTGGTTATTATTACCAACATGTTGGTGGGAAGAGCGACCGTACGCACGTGGAGAGATACTTTTTCAGTGAGTGTTTAACGGAGGGCAGGCTGGGCATGCGTAAGGGCTGCGGCTCCTGTTGAAGAGACGGTGGTGGCGGCGCTTGGCGCTCATTTACTCGGAAAACCGAATGGCTTTCGATTCGTCGAAGGGTAGACTTGACTCTTAAGATACAGAGGACGTTGAATGCTAATGGAATGCTTCGGCAATTAACAAATTTAGCAGAGTTTGATCATTTTTATGGAAGGCGTTTACTATGAAGACCAAAAATAAAAAGATTTTTGAGGTAAAACAAGCTCCCGACTGACTTTGATAACCGTTGGTGCAATAACGGAGATGGGGACCCTTCCATACAATAGAAACCACATTTAACGCTTTCTTATTTAGCATTTTCACAGAGTTTGCATTTTTTGAATGTTGTCGACATACAAGAGCTCTTTTTGTCTGAAGAAGCGCGAGCCATTTAAGGCTACGTTCACGCGGTAGGTACAAGCGTGATTTTTGTCTCGTATCTGTATCTTTTTGGACTGCTCAGATACATTTTGCGACTTATTTAGGTGTGTTTATCCTGAATGTGCCGCACACGAATAAAATGAATAAGAGTATTGTCAGGCGGATACAAACTAAAAGATGCGGGTTGCTACTATACTTAACATATTTTCGGCGTAGGACGCCTGCGAGTCGTAAAGTCGTGTTGGCAAGGAGGAGAATCAAGAAACGGAAGATGAGCTGTTGGTCTGAGCGCATTTATATATACACAGGTGTTTCTGTATACGGAAAGAAATAGCCCAAAGGACGGGTGTGAGATATGGACAAGTTGGATGCGAAACAGTCGTTAGAGCAATGTGAATACTGTACATTCAAAAAAGTTTTGACTGTATGACTTTTTTTGCTACTCGTGCTTCTCTAAAAATCGGATCTTATTCATGTGAGTTAAAAATAGGAACTAAGGTGCAGTGTGAATGTCGTTTTCAAATAATCGAACGCGAGGTTTCGGTTTCTCTTGACAACACGGCGGCGTTTATAAAATGAATGATAATTGGAAACAACCAATATATATACTTGTAAATATATAAAAGTATATATATATATATATATATATATATACACTTTTTAAAAACCACGCTTTTATTAAGTTAAAAAGTGTACTAAAAAGTAAAAAATATGTCTCTCATACATCACTCGTAAAATAAATGCGTGGCCGCTTTTGCTAAGATTTTAAGTGTTTTTTGAATGTTGATTGATGAAAAGCGGCCACGCTTTTATTTTACGAGTGATGTATGATAGACTTATTTATTACTTTTTAGTACACTCTTAACTTAATATAAGCGTGGTTTTTAAAAAGTATTTTTATATATATATATATATTATTTTCAACTTTTTAGTCATGGGTTTTAATATAATTTTATAATCAATATTGTAAGACTTCTTTTAATATTTCTATCCGTTACTAGCGCCATCTATTGGTGAAATCTTTATTTTTCATACGAAAATTTCATTTCTTAACATGGGTTAATTGGATCAATTAGTGAAACCCATTATTGATTCATGTATTGTCATCGAAAGTGAGTAAGTGTGAAAAATTTTAAGTCATTTGGACAATAGGAAGTGGCTTAAATATCGATTACAAGATTTGTACCAGAAAACAAACGAAGTTAATATAATAGTGGTAAAATAATAAAATAATGATAATAAAAAATGGTTCCACAGATCGAATTGACCAAATCTGGACTCTCCAGAATGGATGATCACTATTAATTCAAAAAATAACTAGTTAAAATATATACAAAAAATCTTCCAACACGGCGAACCCAGACCTGTAATAACCGAACCGTAAGAGGCCCCTGAAAATTTTCTGCATTTAACGCTTTTTCCACGTCGATTTCCGAGAAAAACGCTACATGGATTATCTGTCGGTTTTCAAATTCGTTTGCTTCTCAACAACTATTTAAACAACTGCTTAGTCTAAATTGAACTGGCAATTGTGAATTTCCCCTTGGGATTAATAAAGTATCTATCTATCTATCTAGCTATCTATCCCTGAGTCTGGGGATGTCGGTTGGTCAAGCACATCGTTATAAATAAAGCTAGTGGTCGTCTGCAGTGGAAAAGGTGGACACGTAGGACAAGCTGAAGATGGCCTTTCTGTCATACTTTCCACTTCACCTGACGTGCCAGTTCCGTGTTCAATTGATACTTTTCCCGCATTGTTGTAACATTTGATTGTTTGACAATAGGCTGTAATGCTAGTTGCGTGATTTGGGTAGGTCTTCGTTTTTTCTTATCATGATGCCTGCTTTCTTTTTTCACTAGCTAACTTGCTCAGATCTTCTCACATTCTCCCGACTGTTGCTTCTAACGTTAACTGACGCGGCACCAGCTTTTCACAGTTTTCGCTCTGTTTTCGTTTAGTGTAAGCCCGCGCAAAATATATTTTTTTCTTTTTTCAGAGTAGTATTTTTTGTGTCTGACCTTGTGGAAGTCTGTCACAGGTATTGTAATTTTTAATGGGTGTCCGGCTTCTCGGCAGTTAGAAAAATATTTGTGACAACAAATTTATTTGGAAGATGAATGTTTTATTACCGTGAAATATTAGAATTTTCTTCAATAAGACAACTCCTCTCGCCAAATGAAAAAAGGCTGACAAAATATATCATAAGGAGTGAGGCAATTGTGATTTTTGGGTGGCGGAGAGGTTAGCGCTGCAACTGCTGCATCACAGGCCCAGCGTCCTCGGTTGAATTCCCGTCCCGAGTCGATGTTTCACGGAGGTGCTTGCACGATGACCCCCCCCCGTGGACGTGTGGTTTCAAGTCAAGCTCACGTTTGTTTAATAAAGTTAGGACTTTGAATTTGTCCTGAATGAGAGACCTCGGATGCGCCCAGTTCTGGGTAAATTCTTGCTTTGCATTTTCAGAACGTATTTAATATGCTCGCTTATTATTTTGAAGCCACATTAGCAGATAATCGTTTTTATTGGTACGTTTGGAGCAGTTATAAATTCAACATTGTCCACCTACAATTCGCTTTGCTATTTAAAGAATCACGTGTTCGTTCTCATTTTGACAGACAATAAAACGAGTCAATGCTTCTCAGTAAGCATATGATCGAATTTTGCCAAGTCATTTTCTCGGATTTGTACAGTTGGGAAGTTTCCATTACGCCTTGAAGTTAGAAGCTGCATAATGGACGCCACAAAGCATTACAGCATCAGTACATCATTCAGTTTAATATTAGTCCTATTTAATATGGTCAGAGGTTTATGTCTGCACTATGCACTCTCGTCTAGGTTAGTGAAAGTTTTTACGTTTGTGGAACTGAATTTACACATAGCATGCAGTGTTGAGGATTGTAGTAGTCAGCGCTGCCGTTTTATGTGTTTGTAGCAAGCGACCACACAGTTTTAAGCGTTGTTAATTCTCAGTCTGTCTCTTCAGGCGAATTCCTACTTTCCATTCCTGTTTTTAATTGGATTGTGTTTGAAAAATACTACAATTGCTTTATACCTTTATTGATTCAATTCAAAAATTATGAACAGGACCTTTCAATTTATATGAAGTGATTATGAAATTTGACTAACATTTTATGATTTTTGCTTGTAGATTTTTCTCATTTTTTGTTTGCTCTTGAAAATCTGCATTTTGCTTATTGTCAGGTCACTATCACACCTTCTGCACGATCCCCACCAGCTGTTTCAGCATAGTCTATTGATACGGATTTAACCAACTTGTCGTGTAACCGTTCAACATTTTTGGACGCATTTAACAAATTTGATGTGTAACCAATCAACATTTTTGGTGTTAATTCGTTTGAATTCCTCGTTTCTCTGTGCTAGGATTGCGCGTGTACTCATGTTTTATGTTGATAACCCTTCGTGGTGAAATTCTTCAATAAGTTTTGGACATAATATGTGTTCTTTAATTATGAACTTAAAGTGAGGAAAACGTTAAAATGTATAAGAGCTGAGAGTGCAGTAAATGTGTCTGACAAAAGCATTCACACGAATGAGAGCTGAGAGGATCGTGGTCTTGTTTAAAAATGTTTGAGAGGAAGGCGTGACTTGAAAAAATCTGAAGGCAAAAGTCTCGTCTCACGGGACTTCAAAAAAATCTCTCTTCCAAAACGTCTTGTCTCCAGAAAGTCTTGTTGTGTCAAAGGAATTTTTTTATATAATAGAGAGACATATTTAAGTGTAAAAAACACTGAGAACTGAAATTTGGTGATATTATAGAAAAGAGTATTGGCCAATATGTTTTTTTGACAATATTAATATTTTTTGATTTGATATACTTGGTTAATCCTCAAGGGATAATTCTTTTCACATAAACTTTTGGGGTCAAAGTAGAGGGTCAGCAAATGTACAGCAGCCCTTGAGCAATTTTCAGGTTAAGGGTCTTGGTCAAGGGCCAGTAGTATTCCTTCTGGCTGTAATGGGATTTGAACTGGCAACCTCCCTAAAACCTATGCAGGTCCTTAATAATAATAATAATTCTTTGCATTTATATAGCACTTTTCTCACTACTTATAGCACTTAGCAACCCTTAGCCACATACAGTAGCTACCACTCCATACCCCATTATGTTAACTTACATGCTTTTCACAGTGCGGAGAGTGTGCCTTATGCAAATGAGGGATGCACCAGCAATGACTGACAAGGTATGCAAATGACACCAGTAACCAATGGGATGGATGACTGAAGATGGGGTGGTGTCCTGGACAGGAAAAAAGAGTGATAACATTATGAATTGGAAAAAGAAAGTCTGTCAAAAGCAACATACAAAACTCAATGGTTAACAAGAGCTGTTTTTTTACTGTTGATGGCGGACACTTTTAGTTGCATTCCAGCTCTCATCTTAATTATCTGTTCCACTCTGTTGAGCTCCAGCCCCAGGTTATGGTGCTGAAAACTGTCCCCTTTCCCAGCCCTGCTCTTTTTGGTCACAGTGCTGCCAACTGTAAAAAAGAAATGTTGGTCTTAAATAGTGGAGCTAGAATTTCTAACAATGTAACACATAGGGTCACAGCACTTGTGTATATTCACTTCAGTTCTTTGCATATACATTCACATCTGCGGACTTTAAAGGGAGACTCCATACAACTGTTGAAAAACGTGGCAAGAAATACATACTTGAGTAAATTACATAAACAAATAAAAATAGTAAACAAGTAGTAAAGATAATATTTACTCAAATTATATATTATTCCTACTGACAAGTTTAAATTCAAAAGAATATGCTTTCTTGTAAAACTGTTCAGCAATGACCATCAACAAAAAGTCACTAGGAGAAGCAGAAAAATTAAGACGTTGATCTAATGCAGGAATGTTTTCCTCATAGACAGTTGTGTATAGCATGTTCAAGAGTAAGCTGCTCCAGTGACCTGCTAATCTTCTTCCTCTTATTATTATTTAACTGATGCCTTTATCCAAGGCAACTTGCAACATTTAACATATGATTGGTTACATTTATTTTGTTATTCCAATTGGATTACAGACAGGTGAAGTGGTTTTCCTATGGTTATATAGTGTCAGTAGCATGATTTGAGCCCACAACCGCAGTGTTTGAAGTCCAAAGCCTTAAACACTACACCACACTGCCTGCCAATAATATTAGCCTTTAGTTTAAAAAAAAAAAAAAAAACCTACCAAATATTATGTACAGAAAAATCCTTAATTAGCTATACTCCTGATTAGCCAACAGCACTATAACTGACTCCCATTGTCTTACAAAAATACAGCTGGTAGCTCCACAGATGGATCAGTTCAGTGGTGGGAATTGGCACCATTGAAAGGTCTTTTCTGCTTACAGCACTGTGTCAAAGCCACAAAACAATCACAAAAACTACAAAAAGGTTTATACATAGCTTGTATTAAATAGTTTTTCGGAATACAAATGCACAGTCAGGGTCTTTTAGGAAGCGGCCCATGAGTGAATGTTGAAAGGGCTGAATGCAGCAGTCAGCCAAGGTGCTCTCCATGCCCTGCTCTGGTACCATGAAAAAAGTCATATTCTTGGTTATATGGGGTCAGTTGTGGTGAAAAACATGCTATATGACTAGAATAACACCACTTATTTCAATATTTTGTTTTCCTTGAAATAGTATGGTATGACAATGTGTTATAAAATCCAAATAATATTGCACAACGGTTCATATATGAGTTTCCGTTTATTTCACCCCGCTGTAGGCAAAAATGTTACTGTTGCATTGGTTGCACAACCGTTTGGTATGCTGTTCGCACACAAACTTATTGCACTCACCTATTGCACTACAGACTAATTTGCGTTGTCCTAGATGACACTGTGTGGTGCTTGCGGCTGGTGTGGGTGCCTCTGGTACAATGCTGCAACTGCGAATGACCTGTTTGACATCTTTCGGCATCTTCTGCACTTCCAATCGTTGACGTGCATGTGGGGTAATCAAAGCAAGGGCCAGTTCCTTCAAGAACTTTTGTCGTTTGTCTTATGTTCTCCAAAGTTGGGCACATTTTCAATAAAAATAACAAACATGTTCAAGGCAGCGCTGTCAACCATTCCATAAAAGACCCTCTTTGGCCAACAATTTGTTTTTCTTGCCATGACGTAAAATCTGCACATTTGATCATGGCTGTCCACATCACCTTTTTCGTGGTTGTAAAACACATTTATTTCTTCTATCCCAGTATCTGCATCAGTTTTTTTTTGGGAATGCATAGTGGACAGAAATACCACCCACTTGTTCTTCTTTGGAACAATGGACAAGAGAGTGAAATTGTTTGCATGATCAAAGTTGTATTGAACTGTTCCTTCTGCTGCTTCCACCAAGAAGATGGGTGGAATGCAGGATTTGTTCCTTTTCACCGTGCCAACCAAAGTGAGATTTCTGGATTTTAGCTCTGTGGCCAAAGAAATTGATGTGTAATAGTTGTCAGTGGTAATGTTTGTTTGTTCCCGAAATTGTTGGGACCAAATCCAAAACAGCTTGGGTTGGGACTGGCAACCCAGGTGCATGAGTACCAGCTCCCATTTAAATTTTGGAAGAAACCGAGAAGAATGTTTAGCTATCAGCCAATACATATATCTTGATGCCATATTTGCTTGGTTTATTTGGTACTAGCCAACCCGCGGCGTACCATACGCTGCATAATCGGGCCGGTTTTTTAATAATTTTTAAGCACAGGGAGAAAATTAACATTTGAAAACTCGGTAATGTAATAAATCAGCAAGAAAAGCAACATTGTAACAATGCATGGAATGAACCAACACACAATCGTCCGTGCAGCTCTCAGGCGCGGAGGGTGGAACGGGAGAAGAGGACGTCCACTTGCTCCCTCCGTCATGCTAGTCTGCTGATTTCTCATCCAGTATGCACTGCCTGCTCATGTGCCCACCTCCAACTCGTCACTCGAGTCGTTGTCGTCTTTGTACCTTCCAGATGTACCTGTGACTCACGTAGATTTTCATTGCTCTGTGCGGTTTTGGCTGCCTTTCTATATATAATCCACCAAGACACCCGACCACGGTAGCAGCGAGGTGGGAGGGGG
>JANRMT010062813.1:14457310-14510777 GCA_026402145.1 Polypterus bichir lapradei | reverse complement strand
GACATGGATTTATTTTTGCTTTTTCCATGGACTTTTTCAAATCATTTTTGTACAGAGCTATTGGCTTCTATTATATCAAAAACTTTTCTCTCCTTTCTGCATGAAAACATGAGGTTACATTTTTTTTTTTGGCCATCACTACAAATTATATAGGCAACATAAAAAGTGCATAATTTTTGGATGGAGTATTCCTTTGAGGAAAACAAGGAATGATCAAAATGTTCTGAGCCTGAATCTAAAATGGGGTAATTGTCCAATGCTGACTTTGAACTTGTATTTCCAAGTGGCCAAAGATGAGCTAAATACGTTTCTATAGTTTGTAAATTACATGGATGCTGAAAACTGGAAAATTAACTATCATGTTATCATTGGATTTTTAGTACTAGAAAACAGCATACAAGTACCATGACAAATTCACCTCATATGCCATAGTCAAAATAACAGCGGCAGAGTGTGTCTGATGATGGTAGAGCAGCTTTTGACATAAACAGCCAAAAAAAGTGTTGCCACCGTGCCTCGAATTATAATTGAGAATCATTGTGTGATGGCGCACAAGACACAATAGATTTTTGTTAGGGGCCAACCGAGTCTGTTCTTAATGAACACTTAAACAACAGCATTTTGGGGCAGAGAATTTTGTTCTGAGGAAACTCTCGAATTAGTGAATTCTGACTGGCAGAAATCATTTAATAAAATAGTAAAGGACACAATGATAAAGTAGAATCTTAAAAGATATTTTATTGATGTGATGTGGCAATCTGTGCTAACATGGACACTCCTAGACAATCAGAATAATGCTTACTGAAGTGTCCTGCCCAGACTGTTGTTTTCACTGAGGTCAGTTTTACAATTGGCTGACAATAGAACGTGTATGCCTTTGGAATGGGTATGAAACCAGTCCTCAGGAGAAGACACAGATATATGGCGAGAACACACAATCACTATGGATACACAGAGCAAAGTGTAGATAGCTACACTGTAGTTGTCTATGCCACAATACCTTGAATTTTGTTCTCTGTTGACCTTTGTGTTGAACATATCAGTAGTCCAGTTGTAGAAACATTAAATAATGTACACTGTATTTGTGACTTGTTGTATTGCTTTGTATAATGTGTCATCTTGTTTAAAAAATAACACATAGGAATTTTAAATATTGTTTGTCTTTTCTTTAAAAGGTCTGCTTAGGCAGCACTGCTAAGAATGAAAACAACGTGGTGGAGCTGACATCTCTCAACTATAAAGGCAAAAAGCAGTCGATACCAATCGTTAATCTGCATCCATCCTGCCTAAATATGGTAATGCACGTTACAACATTGAATCACACAGTGGTGAAGCTGTCTATTGATTGCTTTACCAAACCTCCTTAATGTGCTGCTGAAAGTGACATCTTGCATCATAGTATAGTCTGGTTAAGGTTTAATTCTGGTATAGCCGAAGGAGAGAAGGCTGTTTTGTTTAAAACAATAAAACAGAATTTAATAAATGAAATTGCATTTTTAGTGTAGTTTTTGTGAGTCTAATGAATTGTTATTTTTGAGAGCTTTGTAAAACTTTTAAGAATGTAACATGGATATGCTTATCATTTTCGTTTATGTGTGGTTATATTTTCTGTATCAGAAGAACTAATGCCAATTAGTTGGTAATATTTTTTGTTATAGCCTTGGAATATCCAGAGCATCATGTTTTATGGAGTTTATTCAGGTGCATATTTAGATGGTTTATTGTAAACCAGGGGCCTCATGTATAAACGGTGCGTACGCACAGAAATATTGCCTAAGAACGTTTCCATGTTCAAATCGCGATGTATAAAACCTACACTTGGCGTAAAGCCACACACATTTCCACGGTACCTCATACCCTGTCGTACGCACGTTCTCCGCTCGGTTTTGCAGAATGGCGGCACCCAGTGTCAAAGCAGTGCTACTTTTCCTGTGTGGTTATCCTTTCTTTCTTAGATGCACATTCCTGATGTGGATTTATAAATACACTGAAACTAACCGCATATTGTTTATTATTGTAATGCATCTGATGTAATTAACCTGTAACAATATAATGGTCCAGAGAATAGCTATAGTATTCCAAATACCATAACTGCTTTAGCGTTGTTACTCTCACTGCACCTTCTTTTTCTGCTTTCAGCTGCTCCCGTTAGGGGTTGACACAGTGGATCATCTTTTTCCATATTACTCTCAATGAGTATTTATATCACTGTATCTGAGTGGGGAATCACAGCAGCAGCTGATCGGAAAGAGAATTATCTGGATACAGCATCAAGCATACGCTGCCTCAGCCACGGCAAAACGCTTCAGAGTCTATCCTGTATGGACCGCACGGTTCAGAAACAGTTTCATCCCAAGAACTTTAAACAATCAATCAGTCCATCAAGTGCTCCTTGTAGAACTGTTTGTACTTATAAGTACAATCACCTCATTGTAAATTTGCACTTTAGTTATAATATTGCACAGCCTGCGCCACTTTATAAAGCGCGTATTTACATATGATGACGATATCATTTTTAAGATGAAATGCAGCAAAATATGTTGATTATATTATACAGATAAAACTAACTTCATTTAAATAATCTGTATTGTTAATAATTAAACATGTGAGGACACGGTGCCGCATTCTGTGTCCAGTCGGAGAAAGAGAACGGAAGCACGTAGTGATTCACACAAATACTGCAAAGCACATTGAAGATCAAATACAAAACAAAGCATTTAACATGCTACTTTAGTTTAACATGCTACTTTAGTTGGGATTTGAGAAACTAGTAAATTAAATGATTTTAAGATGAAGTTTATGATGTTCTACTCTAATGACAAAATAAACTACGTGATTAAAGTGGAAACTTCAAGATTAAAGTTGACATTTTGTGCTTTTTTCCCACTGTGTGCCTATTTTTTTGTCTGTACCCTAATAAGCTCAGACGGTGGGCTACAACTCGCCTTTTCACGCCGACTTTGATATCTGACAACTTCTTTTTTATTTCCGGCACTGTGCGACTTTGTGAGCTTTCGATTTTCTCCGACACGCTATGTCACTCAATCAACTTCACTCAATCAGCTTCCTTTTGTTGATTATACCACTGTATAAATCAACAAATAATATGTTTTACCTTTGCCTCCACTTGGTATTCGCTGAAATTCTTATATTTTTCCCATGCTTTTCCATTTGTCTTTTCACAGAAGGCTGAGCTTAAGGGCTATTTATATTCATTTGCATATTCATAGAGGTGTAATTCTGGGAGGAGTTGGGGCGGGACAGAAGGCGCGTGCACGAACGTTACTTTTCACGCTGACCGGGTTTTATGTAGCGGAAGAACGTGGAAGTTGGAGTACGCACAGATTCCTGCATCTAGATTTTTCTGTGCATAAGCACATTTCAGCCCCCAGGGGCCTCATGCATAACGCAGTGTGTAGAATTTGCACTATAACATGACGTAAGCACAAAAATCCTCCCAGAATTACAATTATGACTATTGTTTGTGAAATGGGACGTTTGAAGATGCTATATTTTTTTTATTACAATTGGAGTCGGTACATTTTTGCCGACTCCGACCCCGACTCCAGGTACCCAAAATTCTCTCCGACTCTACAGCCCTGGTTTTGTGTATCCCATTTTTTATAGTACTTTTAGATGACGTAGAGATAAAAATAAGCCAAATAAAATCGGATCTATTATTTTAAATGTTTATTTATAAAGTATTTCCATTAATGATGAAACAAAGTGCCAAAGAACTATACAGACACATTATGCAGTAGCACAGTGGTTAGCTCTGCTGTGTTCTTTGAGTTTTGCTCCTGCTACTCCTTCAATGTCCCAAAGATGTGCACCTTGAGGTCAGTAGAGATTGCTTTCTGCTGTGTTCAGTGTCAGTGTTGAGAGATCCATATGTGGTAAATGATAGAGTAATAATTGAGCAGATAATGAGTGCAAAGTGTATATTGAAACCTGAATCGGTTTATGCAGGCTTGAAAGCATTAATTCTTGGTATTCTGACATCATCTTTATGATGGAGAGCAGTGGCCCCCATCTGAATTTATCCAGTTTAAATAACTCTTGAACAAACATTACATTGTTAGATTGCACATTTTCTTCAAGGAAAAAACCTCTTGACTATTTTGCAAGCTTGATTAATAAACATCAGATGTGGAATTATTATGATGAAGCTGTAACTGTTTAAGTGAAAAATGGCTACAATTTTGGTTTTTAAACTGTTGGTTGAAGAACAAAAGCAAAGAGAAAAGAAACCAATATGTTCTGAGAACTGGACTGAACACCCATTCAAGCGAGCGTCTCCACAGTTCTTTACACATCATGTCAAATCCTTTCTTCATCTATACTAATAAAAGGCAAAGCACTGACTGACTGACTGACTCACTCACTCACTCACTCACTCACTCACTCACTCACTCACTCACTCACTCATCACTAATTCTCCAACTTCCCGTGTAGGTAGAAGGCTGAAATTTGGCAGGCTTATTCCTTACAGCTCACTTACAAAAGTTAAGCAGGTTTCATTTCGAAATTCTACACGTAACAGTCATAACGGTCGACAACGTCCGCCATGTTGAACTTTCTTATTTATGGCACCATCTTCACGAAATTTGGTAGGCGGCTTCCCTGCGCTAACCGAAACCGATGTATGTACTTATTTCGATGGTATGACGCCACTGTCGGCTGCCATATTGAACTTTCCAACGTCACTAATTTTCCAACTTCCCGTGTAGGTAGAAGGCTGACCCCATCTTCACGAAATTTGGTAGGTGGCTTCCCTGCGCTAACCAAAACTGATGTACGTACTTATTTCGGTGGTATGACGCCGTCGGCCGCCATATTGAATTTTCCAAACATCACTAATTCTCCAACTTCCCGTGTAGGTAGAAGGCTGAAATTTGGCAGGGTCATTCCTTACTGCTTACTTACAAAAGTTAAGCAGGTTTCATTTCGAAATTCTACGCGTAACGGTCATAACAGTCAACAATGTCCGCCATGTTGAACTTTCTTATTCATGGCCCCATCTTAACGAAATTTGGTAGGCGGCTTCCCTGCGCTAACCGAAACCAATGTACATACTTATTTCGGTGGTATGACGCCACTGTCAGCTGCCATATTGAACTTTCCAACATCACTAATTCTCCAACTTCCCGTGTAGGTAGAAGGCTGAAATTTGGCAGGCTCATTCCTTACAGCTTACTTACAAAAGTTAAGCAGGTTTCATTTCGAAATTCTACACGTAACGGTCGATAACGGTCGACAACGTCCGTCATGTTGAACTTTCTTATTTATGGCCCCATCTTCACAAAATTTGGTAGGCGGATTCCCTGCGCTAACCGAAACCGATGTATGTACTTATTTCGATGGTATGACACCACTGTCGGCCACCATATTGAACTTTCCAACGTCACTAATTTTCACAATGTCCGCCATGTTGAACTTTCTTATTCATGGCCCCATCTTCACGAAATTTGGTAGGCGGCTTCCCTGCGCTAACCGAAACCAATGTACATACTTATTTCGGTGGTATGACGCCACTGTCAGCCGCCATATTGAACTTTACAACGTCACTAATTCTCCAACTTCCCGTGTA
Organism: Polypterus bichir lapradei; assembly: GCA_026402145.1. NCBI lineage: Eukaryota > Metazoa > Chordata > Cladistia > Polypteriformes > Polypteridae > Polypterus > Polypterus bichir. The sequence continues at coordinate 14,505,187 of JANRMT010062813.1, read as the reverse complement.
GGTAGAAGGCTGAAATTTAGCAGGCTCATTCCTTACAGCTTACTTACAAAAGTTAAGCAGGTTTCATTTCGAAATTCTACACGTAACGGTCATAATGGTCGATAACGGTCGACAACGTCCGCCATGTTGAACTTTCTTATTTATGGCCCCATCTTCACGAAATTTGGTAGACGGATTCCCTGCACTAACCGAAACCGATGTATGTACTTATTTCGATGGTATGACGCCACTGTCGGCTGCCATATTGAACTTTCCAACGTCACTAATTTTCCAACTTCCCGTGTAGGTAGAAGGCTGACCCCATCTTCAAGAAATTTGGTAGGTGGCTTCCCTACGTTAACCAAAACCGAAGTACGTACTTATTTCGGTGTTATGACGCCACTGTCGGCCGCCATATTGAATTTTCCAAACATCACAAATTCTCCAACTTCCCGTGTAGGTAGAAGGCTGAAATTTGGCAGGCTCATTCCTTACAGATTACTTACAAAAGTTAAGCAGGTTTCATTTCGAAATTCTACGCGTAACGGTCATAATGGTCAACAATGTCCGCCATGTTGAACTTTCTTATTCATGGCCCCATCTTCACGAAATTTGGTAGGCGGCTTCCCTGCGCTAATCGAAACCAATGTACATACTTATTTCAGTGGTATGACGCCACTGTCAGCCGCCATATTGAACTTTCCAACGTCACTAATTCTCCAACTTCCCGTGTAGGTAAAAGGCTGAAATTTGGCAGGCTCATTCCTTACAGCTTACTTACAAAAGTTAAGCAGGGTTCATTTCGAAATTCTACACGTAACGGTCATAACGGTTGACAATGTTCGCCATGTTCAACTTTCTTATTTATGGCCCCATCTTCACGAAATTTGGTAGGTGGCTTCCCTGCGCTAACCAAAACCGATGTACGTACTTATTTCAGTGGTATGATGCCACTGTCGGCTGCCATATTGAAGTTTCCAACATCACCAATTCTCCAACTTCCCGTGTAGGTAGAAGGCTGAAATTTGGCAGGCTCATTCCTTACAGCTTACTTACAAAAGTTAAGCAGGTTTCATTTCGAAATTCTACGCGTAACGGTCATAATGGTCAACAATGTCCGCCATGTTGAACTTTCTTATTCATGGCCCCATCTTCACGAAATTTGGTAGGCGGCTTCCCTGCGCTAACCGAAACCAATGTATGTACTTATTTCGGTGGTGTGACGCCACTGTCAGGCGCCATATTGAACTTTCCAACGTCACTAATTCTCCAACTTCCCGTGTAGGTAGAAGGCTGAAATTTGGTACTTATTCCTGTGATATGATGCCACTGTCGGCCGTCATATTGAACTTTTCAACAGTCTTTGTTACTTATGGGCCCATCTTCAAGAAATTTGGTACGCGCGTTCCCAATGCTAACTGAATCCTACTTACGTATATATATACGTCCGTAGCCTGCAGCTCGGTCACCGTGTGAGGCGGCGTTGGGTCCCCCATCCCAACGCCTCCCACGTTGTTGGCTGCCTGCCTATATAAGGCCGTCTGTCGCTCCAGTCTCTACATTCCCTTCCTTGCTTCGCCACGGTATTCACGTCTCCCTGCTGATAACTACAGCCTTTTTATTTAATCCACGGCTTCTCCAATGTTTTATTGTTCATTTATTACGATTATAGTTATTGTGTAGGTATTTTAGACTTACTTTACATTGTTCAGGTACCCATTTCCTTTATCATTCCAACCGTACCCCCATTAACATGTCTATCGAGGTGATCACCATCGATCAAAGAACTGTCACTTACCAAGTGGTTTCCATGCCCGGAGATGGCACCTGCCTTTTCCATTCTCTTTGTTACATATTGCACGGCCATATCAGGCTCACTCTTGATATTCGGAGGAACATTGTGTCTTATGTATTGAATGACTGGGACAGGTTCAAGGTGTGGACTGATGACGGTACAGGAGATAATTATACTACACAGGAGCACTAGAAGAGTGAAATGCTTAAGTGTACAGAAATGGCCAAATATTTTACACCTTTGGACAACCGCCAATGCCTCTTAAACATCTTAGATTCACAGGTGACAATTTCAGTAGTGGACACTTTGATGTTTAGAAATGTTTAAACTCTCAAAAGCTGGATGTGAAGTTATCAATGAAACTGGTTGTATACTTACAACGCTTGACAGATGCCGAATGTCTCTTCAACACAAGTCCTACAAATACTGTCGTAATTGAAACAAACCATGAAACTCAAACCGATTATGACAGCAACAATTCAAGCTTTGAGATTTGAAACAAGATTACTGTTCACATGGCCAACTATACGTTGTATGCTCAAGAGTAAGCTCAGCGCACAGCTACAGCTTGGTCATATTACAACTGGAGGGCCGAACTGACAACGTGGCATACAAAGAGATCCTTAACAAATAATTATTGGTATATTTTCCCTCAGTTTAAAAAGGTTTAATTTTCTTCTTAATAACAATTTTAAGGCAGTACTTCGCCGCTGCGAAGCGCGGGTATTTTGCTAGTCCTTAATATATTGTATCTAACATTATTCATCCATCCATCCATCTATCCATCCATCAATCATCCAACCAGCTATATCCTAACTACAGTGTCATGGGGGTCTGCTAGAGCCAATCCCAGCCAACACAGGGCACAAGGCAGGAAACAATCCCCGGGCAGGGCGCCAGCCCACCGCAATATTTAACAGTATTCACTTGGAAATGAAATGGATCATTTTTAGGATGAATAATAAAATTAAATTACAAAACTTTTTTTTTTTTTGTGTAGACATTTGCCATTACCTATGCCTAGTACCCTTAAAGTTAGAAGACACTGATTGCACTGGCCAAAACAGCCAAACACTGAACCGCCTAAACCACCAGGCATTGAATGTGCCCCTTTCTTCCATTTGTTTTTCCAATTGTATTTTTACAACAGACATTTTTATTCATATAAATGAACTCCTGTATGCCTTTTCTACTGGACTGGCCCCTGGAAAACTGCAGATTGGTCTTGGGAACAGTGCAAGTGTCACTTTTTATTTTGTATTTTAGGTTAGTTTGGGAGACTTTCATTTGAAGACCCCTGTCACTTTTCGACTAATATCTGGCTCCGGTCCAGTCAATATCAGTGGATTACATATATTAAGTAAGTTTGTACAGTAGCACCAGCATGGGTGCTGTCTGATAATTAAATGCATTTTTAACTTAATTTAATGTTTTAATATTGACTGTGCAGTGTGTGTAATGGGCATATTAACTGGTTATAAAAAAGAGCATGTGTATTACTTTAAAACTTGTTCCTTAGCTAGAAATCTTGTGCATTGTCAGATACATCAAAATGTTTTGGATGACATTTTAAGATATCTAGAAATCTAATCAAGTACTCAAGATATCTAAAGTAAATTTTTAGGTATGTCAAATTCACCTATTGCTGCTGTAAAATGTCTTTGCCTAACTTCATACAACTTAAAATTTCAAAATATCTACAATTTCATTTCAGGACACCTCAGATACATTTCAAGATATGTTAAAAAAGACATGAACTTATTTTGAGATAATCCAAATATAACTTTTGAGATATCTACAATACAATTCAAGCTATGTCAAATTCATTTCCAGATATAGCAAAATAACTGCAATATGTCATATCTAAAATGCATTTCAAGATATCTTAAAGCATAAAGGAATACATTTTTGAGATACCTTGAAGTGAATTGCATTGTGGGATATTTCTAAATGTTAATTCAGCTAGCTACTTGTATAATGATGAAACAAATCATGTTATAAAAATGTCAATAGATCTGGTGATGTGATGTTTGGTTGCTCAACTACCGATGTGCAGGGACTGATCTGACAGGGTACTACAAGCACGAACTTCAAAGTGATCCGAGCGTGCACACGTCACTCCGATGTGTTCATTGTTTTCATTGTATAGCCAGACTTCAGTTTTGTTCTGTATTATCATATCATAAACTGCTCTTTGAAAGTTTTAGACCAAATATGCAAAGAGAAGTTCAGAATGAAGCTAGCATTGTTCTAGCTCTCTGTATAAAGTTTGTCACATTTTGCATTTAAACAATTGCTTTGTTTGCAGTTGCACATGAATGTTGTGACTTGAATAGCTCGCCGGCCCATACGGTACATTTTATAACTTGGACGGTTTAGACTTCACGCGGTGTGAACTCAAGGCGCACTGGGTTGTGGTGAGTTCGTTCTGAAACAGAATGGCTGCTTTTACATTGGAAAGTCTTGATGTCAACGTTTTTTATAATCTCTGGAAACAAAATTCATTCTACAATGTTGCCTTGCCAGGTTCTGAAGCGAGTGGTTCTGTACTTTTGATTTGTTCCACTTGTTCAGCCCGTTCTAATGTGATACATAATGCACAGTAATGGCCCTTCTAATACTTTCTAATAGTTTTAGGGTTGTTATCTTTGTTTTATTTACTGGGTCAGTTTAATTTGAATTTAAAGAATCAAGCTCTTTTTAGTTAACGTACTAATGTATATATATTTCACAACTTCCATAAAATTCCCAAACTGCTTTTGATATGGCACCTTCCTTCAGTTTCTCAGTACTAGCTGATTAATCAGATTGATATTGTAAAGAAGCCAAACAAACAGTCCCAAACTGAGAAATTAAGTGTAAAAGATGACGGCAGTTTCCAGTGATCCATGTTTATTTAGGAAATTTTCCAGCGGTGTGTAAAACATAGTTGAAAATTGGGACTAAGATCACTGGAATGTCAGTTGTGTGACCTCCCTGTGAGTGTGTAGCAGTCTGAGTCCATGACAGTGTATGAGCCTTTAAAGATCTATAAGGTCAAAGCAGGAGCATTCTATGTGCATAAAAACTGGATGAAAAAATGTCAAACAAAGGAGAGAAGATATGCAGTAAAGTAGAGGAAGTCATTAATATTTGAATATACTGAGACTTGGGCCAATGCTTCTGGGTGTTAACATATATGTTTATACATGCTTGTTTTATGTTTTATTATGATAATGACTACAGTGGTGGCCACAGCAAAAAAAAAAAATCCTAGCTGTGCTCGGGCAACTAAATATAAGAGCCATTAAAATCCCAAGCAGCTGCACCCTATAAAATGGAAGTGTCAGTACCACCGCCTTGTTCTCAGTGTAGCAAGTCTTAAGATAGATGTGCTTCTTCTAGGACCATTGATGTATTCAGTCTTGCTGTGATTGATTGTATCAAATTTCCTGTATCCATAAGTTTTTTCAGTATCCTTTGGATCCCTTTCTTAGGTGGCAATTGTTTTTTAATCTTTAAATTATGTAAATGTTTGTCTTTTTATAGTTATTAAAGAAGATGAGGAATACACCTTAGAGAAGAATGAAGGCAAGAAAGAACAAATTTTCCCTTTCAAGCCAGCAAAAAATAAAACAGGACAGAGTGTCCCTAAAGGTAATTGTATAATATGTACTACTTCAGCAGCCAAAACAGTCACCAAGGCATCTCTGTCATTGTCATGTATCTCAGGACAATATCCGTTGACTAGTTAATGTTTTCCATTTGTTGCTGTGTGATCCTTCCAAGAGTTTGTTAGATTCCACAGTGAAGATTCCTGATCCATACAGTGGATTTAAAAACTTTGTGTGTGTTATAGATTTAATGTTAAATTGAAAACATTTGCCATTTTTGCCCATCTGTCCACACTCAACAACCCGTAATGACTAAGTGGAAACATATTTTAGGAAAGGCTTGCACATTTTTTAAAAAATCAAAAAGGGAAGTTTCTGTATACTGTCATCTTCAGGTTTTTCTACAGATAATCTATGGGGTTCAAATCTGGGCTTTGGCTGGCCACTGAAGGACAGACAGACTGGTCCCAAATCTACCCCAGCGTTGTCTTGGCTGTATTCTTATGGTCATTGTTTTTATCATTGTTTTTACTGAAAGATGAACCATCACCCTAGTTTGAGGTCACTTGCACACTGGAGAAGGTTTTCTTCATGGACCTCTCTGTATTAGGCTCATCGTTTTCCTCAGTTCTGACCAGTCTCTCTACTACTCACTAGTCTCACTAGAATGATGCTGCCATCACCACCATGCTTTATCATAGGGGTGGTAAAAGGTAGGTGATTAGCAGTACCTGGTCTTTGCCAGACATAATGCTTGGAGTTTTATGCAGACAGCTCAACTTTTGTCTTACTGAATAAGAGAATCCTTTTCCAAGTGGGCTGTCATATGCCTTTTACTCAAGAGTGGCTTCCATCTTCTGAGAGGGGTATTATCTCAGCAGTACTCTATCAATTAGGCATTTTATGCACTGTACACCAGTCGTCCAGCAGCCAGGGAGGTAGAGAGAAATACAGGAGGATTTGGATTCCTCATACCCCAAGACAATAAGCTGTGACCACCAGTATTAGCGCAGCTCAGAGAGAGGGGATGGACACTATACACAGTGCCAATCAACCCATTTGACAAGACAGGTAGATCCAATGCATGCGTGTAAAACCCACTCCCTTCGGTTTGTTATACCCTAAGGTCCTACATCAAAGTTCTTGCACAAAACATAACCAACATAACTCTCACATAACGTTCACATTATTTCTATTCAATAAGGCACTGATTGTGATGTGAAAATTTCTCAATTGGTATTTTGCAGATAGTTTACATTAAACATAGATTTATATTTCATTGCTTTTTTACTAGTAATTCCATTCTCAAAACCACTAAATGAAATTCCTGGCCTCCTGGCTTAAGGATGTGGGGGTGGAGGGGTTGATGCATTTCAATATGCCGGGTATGTTTTTAGCATAAAATGTAAGCATTTCAGATTTGGAATTTATTGTACGGATTGAGTTAAAGTAAACCACAACTTATCCTAAAACAAATTGTCGGGCTTTATCTATGGCCCCCCCAAAAAAGAAAAGAGAATAAGCAGCTCCAGTGAACAACAGTAAGAACATTAGGCATGGGTTAAAAAAAGCTGCCAATATTGTATAAATAATTTTGTATTCATTTAATTACATATTACTGCACCTATTTAATCAAGAGCACAATGACTGAGGCCGATTATCTTAGGAAATTTTCTGGGCAAAGGTGGGTAACACAGCTAGTGCTCATGTAAATGGGAGGTTTCTCTTTTTGATTTTTAGAAAATTTGGAAAAATTTCTGATAATGTTCTCACTTGATATGTGTTATTTGAGACTAGATTGATGGGCAAAAATGTCAGATATATCCATTCAAAATTAAATCTATAACACAATAAAATGTGCAGAAAGTGAAGGGGCCTGAATACTTTTTGAATCCACTGTAGATGGAGATGAGGCCTCAAGACAGCAGAGTGAAGTAAGCCTGTCTGAAAAGGCACACCACACTCCCAGTTACAATTGCAAGACTGGAGAGTCACCAAGTAGCTCAACTTATAGTTTTGTTTTGCCTTTTGATTGTGGAGATGGTGTGCCACTAGGGGGCAGTAAGCATCTGCGTAAAGTGTATTTGCCACTCCACAGCAGAGGTATTGGTGTGGGACCAGAAACGTGATGTCACATTTCCATGATAGGAGACCTAGTTGTGTAACTTCCAGACAGGGTCATCATGTTGATTTGGGGACTGCCAAGAAGTACGGACCGCTGAAGGAGCCATTTTTACCTTTGTAGGTTTAGAATTTCTGGAGGACACAAGAGTTCTTTTTATGCAACACTGCTAGATTTTTTACTTTAGTTTGTGTATCTGTCAAGGTCTTCATTAATCCATATACCTTTTTATACCCCACTTTACCCATCGAAAGCCAACAATACAGCAACACAGCCTCCTGTGGTGAATCCATATTTGGATCTCAAAAAATGAACTAGAAATGTGGCCTTGAGTTGGTTTTAGTTGGTTTAGACATGTTTAATGTCATTTACCACACTCTGTGGCACAAGCCAGTTTGAGTAGTTTTATCATATGGGCTGTTTTCTTAATTTGATGAATGATAATGGGAAGTAATGCAGAAAGTAGTGTGTCCAGAATTTAAATCCTAGATTTGCCACAGTGTTTTGTGGAAAATAGCCAGATCAAGACGATATATAAGAACGGTCTGTATTTGTCAAGCTTGTCAGAGTAGGAAAATGGTCCTAGATGGCTCAAAAATCTGAGTGATGCAAATCTGATCCTACTCTTAGGAAAAGGAGTGAAAATAATGTTCTTAATTTATCTAATTTAGGAGAGAGCTGCTAACTTCACCAGTGTCTAGGAGAGCTCATGAGCTGTCCCGTTCAGGCCGAGATTGGCGCAAACACATCTCAGGAAAGGCTGAATATAGTGCTGGACAACAAATTCATGAAATGAACAATTTGACAGAGATGGAATAATATTCGTAATGAATTTTGTACATTACATAATCGGTCCATCTACACTGAGAAGCCATGTGCTATCAATGGAAATGAAAGCATGGGAAACATTATATGAAAATGCAGCTTCGAAGTATCAATGATTTGTGCTTCACACAACCAACCATTTTTCAAATTTTTCCCCAAACTTTGAATGCCGTTACAACACATGAGGCAATACGCAGATTACTACATTTCCCCACCACTCTACATGATGCAATGTTAAAATAAGTTGCATTCATGCAGATTGTCATGCACATAATGATTACTGGCTCAAGGGTGGATAAGCACGCATATGTGATATCACAGTTTCAACACAAGCTCATGGATGCAAACTAGTAGCCAGCATATTATCCTGAAGATAAGTGGGCTGAACAGATGATGGGCAGTTAAATGTCACAATGGCACGCTGAGCTCTGCATTCCATGAACCCCTGGAACATTTGCATTAGTGTACAGGCCTGAGATGGTTCAAGAAGGGGGGAGTAACAGAGTACACTGGAAGAGTGGACACGACATACAGCCATGGCCATTTTCAGTGTAACTGTTACTTTACACGGTGCTTTTCATGGCCATAACAGTGGGTAGCTAATTTTTCTGGAAGTGTGGCTGTGGATCATTCAGTGTTTGTGTGTGTCTCCATCTTTCCATCTTAGTGCCAAGTACAATATTTATGATGTTGCAAAGTAGCAACTAGCGCAGACCCCTACCTTATTTTTTCCTTTTTCGTCCAGTATTATTATCTTTGTGGTGAACCCGTAGTGGTAGTATCAAAAAAGTACAAAGCTTTATCAAGTTTTCCAAGGAAACTACAAAACGTCATGAGTACCACTTTGGGCAACTGCTGTAAAATTGTGACGTCAATCATTATCAGATGCAAACTGTGCTACAAATTCTTACTGTAGTACAAGTTTGAGTGCAGCTCCAAAGAGTAATTCTGAGGTGCTTAATAAATATGGGCCCGGTTCACTTTTGGGCATAGATGCATAAAAAGGAGGCCCCTTAGAAGGTTTCTAAAACAGATTTTCCCAGGGATGATTATGAACTTGGAAGTTTTTCTTGTCAGTGAATGATGTCCTGTCTTGGTGCGTTTTTTGCAAAGTTTTTTTCTCAGCTACTCTTAAGAACTGCGTGACTTCATATCAAACAGCATATCGTTCCTAAAAGCATCCTACTTGTTTATAGACTAAAAAACAAATTAACATCCCACCTGAATCAAACATAATGAAGAGGAAGAATAATTTAGCATTTTAGCATGTAAAGAAGACAGTCTGTCAGACATTGTTATTGAAAGTTTTCAACCAAAATGTGGGGCATTGGATTTCAAATGACAAGGTTGTCCATTTGAGTCCTCTTTATGCGTGGCTCTTGAGCAAGTCAGTTGACCCTCCTGTGTGCCAGCTGGTTGCACTGAAATTTCTATTTGCCACATTGTTTCTGAAATGGATGTCCTTCCACTGCTGTAGTAGTAGCTGACAAAGATGCCAAACTGACCAAAAGCAGCCAGATGGACTAAATACTCTTATTTCATAAAGTTTACTTTCATCCGCTCCTCAGTCCGGTTGGCCATCCTTATGGTAGTATTTTGTTTGTCTTGTTTTCTGCTTAGGAGATGCACTTTAGTTGTGATTCACTGAAGTTGTAAATTTTAACAGCTTGGGGTTACTAAAGTTAAACTTTTTCTGCCCAATGCCTGCAACGTATTGTGATAAAAGTAGACAACGTGCCTGAATACAGGAAAAATGTTAGGAAAATGTTTGAGTGTAGGGAAGTGAGGGGTTGTCAATAGTTAAGAAATAAAGATGATGGTGGGCTTAGTTGATAGGATTTTTGTCATACCCATATTCTGACTTGACAAAAATTGGGCTTGGTCCCAGTCTTCTTCATAAATTGCTCTTTTTGAGTATTATTAAACAGCATGCATTTCCTTTGACCCCAGGCCCCTACAGAACACACCTAACCCACTCACATTTCACCCAAGCCTATTAAGCCAAGTGCAGTAACAGTCGACAAATTTGATGATCTCTTAGAGGACTTGAGGGGCAGACCTACAAGAGGTTGTCTCAAGAGCAGCAAGTGTTGAGTGGCACTAAGACAAATGTCTTATGGGTGTGGGAGGCAGAAAATTCATCAGGTGTGTAGGTGTGAGGATGCTGTTGAATTTGTTTCATTTTTTGGATAGAAAGTGTCCTGATTGGTAGAATAAAATTTTTGTGCAGTCAAGTAACGTTAGAACACCCACAAGTGTTCAAAGAGTCATATCCACAAGTAATTGAAGTGTTGAGGTCTTTAAAGTCCAACTTTTAAATAAATAAATAAACATGCTTCTCTGCTAAGTATCTCCTCAACAGATCCCTGACTTGTACTGGAATTATTGTTCAGTGATAGGAAGAGGCCCTCAAAGCAACCCTCTGCACATAGAAAAATATCAATTAGAATATAGGAAGGTAAAAATAGTGCTAGGGGTAAACACGGGGAGTAACAAAGTACAAAATGAGCAAAAAGTAATAGACCCGATGGCCCCTGTGTGTCTAATTCACAGTTACTGCATGCACCCTGTCCGCTTGACATAGTGGTTTACCCACCGGACTACCACACAATAATACCCCTGTGAGAAAAAGGTTTAAGTCTGAAAACAACAAGATGGCATTGTGTACACACAGCTATCAGAGATTCTTGTGCGTAATCCTGGTTTGTGCAGAAGTTAAAATCTAAAATCTGTAAAGCAACCAAGACACATAACGAATGTCATAACCTGGCAGGAAACTGGACCTAAATGTATAAGGTCACTGGTTCAATCTCCTGTTCCACCTCATCGATTGCCAAGCTTGCCCAGGATTCTTGTGTAATGAAGTGTGACTTCTGGGTGTTGTCTGTCAAGGTTGTGCTTTACAAGTAGAAGAAAAATTAGTAGGCTGGACTCAGCTATCTCTGTCAAAGCTTTAATGACCACTGCTCTGTGTTTTAGGGAGTTTGTACAAATCTGACAAATAACTAATTTCTGTGTTTTTTCAGTTACACAATAGTAGAGTTCTGGAGATGTGTTCTGCAAGGCTGCTGAAAGAGAGAATTTATATCTGGTTTTTATCCGAGACGCAGTTTCCTACACTGGCCATCCAAGGACTGCAGGAGGCTCCATGTCGAGTCTCTGCATTTTGTGATTTGGTGTGGTTTTATCTTGAGATGCTGCTTGCTGGAAAGACACATTATAAAATGAAGATGAATATTTAATAAAATGGAAACATGCATCTTGGCCGTATATAATTCATCTCATTATAAATGTTATTATGTATATGCATGGTAATTAATGTGTTGAGCCGCTTTAATTGATTCATTTTTCCACTCACAGGGTGGCATACTTTTCTAGCCTAAAATCAATGCACTGTGCATCTCTAGATGGAATAGCTTTTCCTTCACAAGAATAAATCTAGTTGAAAAGTGACTGCTGTAAAAAATGTGCGAAATTATTGTATTTCTCAAGTATGTAGTTGTTATTATGGGATTTAGCCTCCTTTACCTGGCACATCTGCATAAATTTCATTAGTGTAATGTAGTGACTGAGATCTTGGACCTTTGCACTTTTCTGTTCATTTTTATGCTTGTGAAGAGATGATGAATAACAATGTCTCCACAGCGATTACTGCTGTTGACTCATTGTTTCAGATTAATTTCCTTCACCCTGTTGCTCTTTGTGTGGTGCCTGCATGTTTTTCCAGTTATTGTTTTTTCTTGTCATATCTGAAAATGTCCCAGTATGAGGGTGTATGAAGATTGCCCAGTGAACAGAAGCTCTAAAAAAGAAAGGCTGCTTTCTGCCATATACAGTACCTCATGCTGCTGGAACAGGCACCAGCCTCAGTGACCCCTAAACTGAATTGAGTAGACTAAAATAATTGGCAGATACACTGGCACCAGATGCCTAAAATCAGCCAAATGGGCAACTCTTGAGCAGGAGGTTCAACGGGACTATCAATATCCATAGTATTGCAGTCACTCAGCAAAGTCGCGGTCATTCCATTTTTTGAAAGAAGTCTCTTTTTTATTTTATCATAATGTGATTTGTTCAGATTCATGCCAGGAATCACAGACAAATAAGGGAAAGAACCCAACCTGCAGATAGCAAAGATGGAACACAGTGGTCCCTAAACTGGACATTCTTCAAGCCTTGGCTGCACTTTGCTCTCCCTGGCCATGAAATTAAAAATAATAAAAGACAAGAATGGTGTCAAGCTTGTGGTTCTGTGTTACTCAAAACCTGCTTCAGGGCACAATTCTGGACATTTAACAAAATGTGAAAATTAATCAGTGCCATTTTAAGATGCTGTTGTCCAACACATTCATAGATATGCTTTGTGTTTGGTGATTTTTAGAGAACCAAGAAGCACTGGCTATACTTACAACAAAGAGCACAATTAATGATGCCATGTAGGCTGGAAAGATTTGCAAACCTGTAGATTGTGAAGATAACAGCACTTAATGTGGTTAGGTACTGACACATTTATGGGCTTATTATATCAGGGAAAACATTTAATTTCAAGTGAAATTTATTCTTCAAAAATTGCCTGATTCAAGTATGTTATTACATTAACAGTATTTGCCAGGTAAAGACATACAACTCCATGAAGACAGCACACTTCGATAAAACCAACAATTTAAAAAGAACTAGTGTAACAGGTGAAGTGTCCATATCCACTGGCCAGTGCTGCTGACAGTTCTGAACTCGGTGCAGTTACAGTCCCTTGTTGAAGTAAACGTACTCCAGAGTATTCCCGTAGCGTTCCTGAATGGACTCCCTTAGCTCTGGCTCCAGCTTGGACACAGCTATAGAACTTGAAGTAGGAAAAGGAAAGGAAATCATTAATGTGACCATCCACATAAGCCAGTAAGATGCCCTGATGCCTGAGAAGAGAGCACGAGAGAGGTTAAGCAGCCATTACTGAATGCTGGCTGACAAACTCCCTTTCCTGTTTACACCTGGCTACTGGAGACATTGCATGCCTTTATTCATAAAGGTTAACCAGTTCAACTAGAAAGTTGTAAGGCAGCCAGGTATCATTAATGCATGCAAAATAAAGGACATATGTAAAAAAATAGGAGTAAAGAAATAATACACTTAAAAGAGAATGTGTGTATACACTCACTGGCCACTTTATTAGGTACACCTGTCCAACTGCTTGTTAACGTAAATAGCTAATCGGTCAATCACATGCCAGCAGCTCAATGCATTTGGGCATGTAGAGACATTGTCAAGATGATCTACTGAAGTTCAAACTGAGCATTAGAATGGGGAAGAAAGGCGATTTAAGTGGCTTTGAATGTGGCATGGTTGTTGATGCCAGACGGGGTGGTCTGAGAATTTCAGAAACTGCTGATCTACTGGGATTTTCGTGCACAACCATTTCTAGGGTTCACAGAGAATGGTCAGAAAAAATAGAAAGTATCCAGTGAGCGACAATTTTCTGGGCAAAAATGCCTTGTTGATGACGGGGGTCAGAGGAGAATGGCCAGACTGGTTCATCTTCAAAGTATACAGAGCATCTCTGAACACACAACATGTCAAACCTTAAAGAAGATGAGCTACAACAGTAGAAGACCACACTGAGTGGAGCTACAGCAGCAGAAGACCACACTGAGTGCCACTCCTGTAAGAATGGGCAACTGAGGCTACAATTCCCATCGTTTCACCAAAATTGGACAGCAGAAGATTGGAAAAGTGTTGTCTGGTCTGATGAGTCTCAATTTCTGCCGAGACATTTGGATGATAGGGCAAGAATGTGGTAACAACATGAAAGCATGGATCCATCCTGCCTGATCCATTCAGGCTAGTGGTGGTGGTGGTTGTATAATGGTTTGGGGGATATTTTCTTGGTACGCCCCTTAGCACCAATTGAGCACTATTTAAATGCCACAGTCTACCTGATGGTACGCCCCTTAGCACCAGTTGAGCATTATTGAAATAAATCCTACAGTCTACCTGAGTATTTTTGCTGACTATGTCCATCTCTTCATGACCACAGTGTACCCATCCTATGGTGACTTCTTCCACCAGGATAAGATGCCATGTCACAAAGCATAGATCATCTCAAACTCGATTTATTGAACATGACAGAGTTCACTGTACTCAAATGGTTTTTCACCATCACCAGATCTTAATCCAATAGAGCACCTTTGGGATGTGGTGGAATGGGAGATTTGCATCCTGGATGTGCAGCCAACAAATCTGCAGTAACTACACGACAGTATCGTATCAATGTGGACCAAAATCCCTGAGGAATGTTTACAGCAGCTTATTGAATCTATGCCACGGCACAGCAGCTTATTGAATCTATGCCACGACAGTAGAATTATGGCAGTTCTGAAGGCAAAGGGGGTCCAACCCAGTACTAGCAAGGTGTACAATAAAGTGGCCAGTGTATATATGGAAGGGGGCACAGTGAAGATTTGCCTAAGGTCAGTACTTCACATCTCCAGACCCCTGGATGGGAATTCTAGTCCATGCACTACTTGTGACTTTTCATGTTCTCACCGTATATCTGTGTTTTCCTCCCACCTCCAAAAGATGCATATGTTAATGTTCCTGGCATCTCTGACCTGGCAACAGTGTGAAGGAGTGTGGGAGGGATTGCCAGTATGACGAGATAAAGAGACTGGCACAAGACCCCACAACAGGCAGATTTGGTAATGGACAGATGAATTATGTGAACTGGTGCTCCAGTAGAAAATTGCGAACAGCTGCACCAACAGAAGATTCCCAAACAGAATTTATTACTTTTTGAAT
Source organism: Polypterus bichir lapradei (assembly GCA_026402145.1). Taxonomy (NCBI): domain Eukaryota; kingdom Metazoa; phylum Chordata; class Cladistia; order Polypteriformes; family Polypteridae; genus Polypterus; species Polypterus bichir. The sequence goes on along the minus strand of JANRMT010062813.1, from coordinate 14,490,084 downwards.
AAAAGAATCTGACAATATCCATATGGTGTGGAGTAGCAACGGGCGATAAACCTGTCATACCAGATGAAATTCTTCTATCAGGGTGGATTTAAACATTTTTTTTTACCAGTATACTAAATGTTTGTATAAATGTGTTGAAACTGTGCAAATCAGTGCATGCAAATCAGGAAATGTGGTTTTATGTTGAGGGATAAGAGTCTTAAAGGTAATGTCTTTGTGTAAGGACTTGTAGGTTAAGTTTGTGTTTGTGAAGTTAATCTAGCTAACAGTATTAACCAGGTTGTTGTGTAGTTCAGCCTCATTGATAGGGTGATACAAACGTAGCAAGGACAGGATAAAGCTATGTCCCAACATGAATAAGAAGCTGTACTTTTATTGTTTCAGGAAAGCTAAATAAAAGCCATTGAATCTCCTAGAGTAACATTCTGCAGAGTGTTACCAGAGCATTTAATAGATAAAGTGGGACACTTGTGTAAATGGTTAACCGTCAATATGTTTGTTATTTGGTAAAAAAAAAAAGTTTCAGTCTGAAAAGAGCACATGAATACATTATACTGGAACCTGCCATAGCCTTCAGAATTTGTAATTACAGGTCAGCCTGCCATATCCGCGGGTTTATGGTTCCAGGATCCCCCCACTGATGTGCAAAAAAAAAAGTTAAGAACTTTCACAAAGCATAAAGACGATTGCGTGCATGAAGCAAACACATGTGCTGATACAGCAGGACTGAGGGTTGACTGGGCTTGGGTATGCCATACCTAGCCACAGCAGCATCGGCGTGCACATCTTGTTTCTTGTGTGGATTTCGTGGGCAGTGCTGCATGCGGAAATGTGAAAGGTTCTTTTTTGAGAATATTTTATATATTTTTTTAATTTCAAACTGCGGTGGATCAGAATTGTGGATTCCAAACACGTGGATCTGACTGTGTAACACGAAATGGATTTTTAACCATACAGGCCACTGTGAAGAAGTGTGAAAGATTTCCTACAATTTTGATCTATGAGGTAGGGAGTGGTCTGCTGCAAGTCACTGAAACACAAATTCAAAGGCTTTTTGTACTGATTAGCTCATTAGATAAAATGGTCTTACCATCTCTGAGGGAAAAGAGAACAGGCGGCAGGCACCATGAAGATCAAGCTGCAAAAAAGAAAAAAAAAAAACAAAACCTTAAAGTGAAAGAAGCGACTCCTAACCCTTAAAGAGTCGGAGGTAACTGAAAAGGCTGGGGTAGTGGAGCAGTAGTGCTGCAGGTTACTGTATCTGACTGACACAACTTCTAAAATGCTACACTGTGAAATTTCAAAGAGAGAATTTAATAATAAAAGTAATTGTATCGTATACAGTAATGCTATACTGTCTTGGGAATTGCTGAACTGAAGTGAACTTTACTACCAGGCAACAAATTTACTGGTAATTTGTCTTGATGTCACAGCCATGGATGTAATGTTACAAAACAACTGAGAGAATAACTTACAGTATGACATCATTTAACAGTTTGACATTATTAGCAACAACAGGAAACGAAAACACAGTGCACAAAAACAAATACACAACGCAATAAAACAATGTGTAGAATTGGTAGGTAAGGATAATGCAAGTCTTCAAAAGTAAACCACATTTTAAGCTGGATGGTGTTTGGAGATGTGGGGATAGAGGAGTGAATTAAACGTTGTGAGTGACTGCAGTAGGAAATGAACTGATCACATGCTGAGTGGTTCTTGCTTTGAGTGACCAGGAAAGAGTGAAAGAGATAGTGACCAGAGTGAGTGTAGTGGAGTCTGCTTATACAGTACTATTTGAGATGTTCACAGACCCTCAATAACATCTGCTTTCAGGGGAACAGTCCTTTCTGCTGCTCAAACAGCACACTGCAGTTGATTGATTGATTTGAGCAATACATATACACCCAACAATAAAAAGTACTTACAAAACTCCCACCATCATCACTTGCATTGGTGCATGAAGAAACTTGATTCTCTATAAACACACAGTAAAGAGACTTTGTTAGTGTTTTATACACTGGTAAATGCATTATGTTTCAACCAATTACCCCAAAACCTAAAGGTTCCCACTCTAAGTGGGTGTAGTAAAAGCCCCGAACCAGCTACATTGACCAATAATTGTATAATCAGCTTGAAATGAGAATCCCCCTAATGCTCTGTTTTGGGTGCTGTGGTGCTCTCATCTGATCACACGCACAGACCTGAGGTAATTCTGTGAACCTCTTAAACCGTCTATATCCATAGCACAGCAGTAACTGTATCCTGACTGATGAGCTCTACTAAAATCATCTCAGTATGGTATTTTTCTGCAGTTTTTCCTTGTTTGTGTAGAATTGTACAAGAAGGCTTAAAGGAATAAATCACCCAAAAATTGTATTCTTTTTATGTAATTTGCCCATGTAGTTTGTAGTTATGGCCAAGAAAAACATTTGATGTAATGTATTCATGCAACTGGAGATACGTTTCACGTTTTTCATATGGAGATCAATGATGGCCAATAGCAAACAATCGAAAACATCCAAGAAAAAAATTTACATTACATGAGTTACAAAATTCACTAGGGATGTCGAAAGTATCAAAATATCACCAAGTATGGATTGCAAATAGAAACAAGAAATGTGAACCTCATGGGCTGCCAATTGGCATGACTCGAAATGCAGCCACGTTTCTTACAGTATCTTTATTTCTAAATTGCATGTAGTGGTAGGGTGTTGTACTGTGTTAACAATTATGAATGTATTGAGAAGTCAAGCAAAACGAGGCAACTCAGGCCTCTGATTACATCTTGCCTGAAGAACGTGCCTGAGTTGCCTCGAAAGCTTGCATATTGTAATCTTTTTAGTTTTCTAAATTGTGGAATCCTTCATCATTGTAAATCTGCAAACTTGAAGTAGGGGTGTGATGTTTGTTGTTTTTCGACAGGTTAAAATGTGTTTTGTTATCAGTTAAACATTTCTTAACACATTAAGAAAGGGGTTTGCAATTATTTTTACTTGTAGACCAGTTTTATTCTGCGCTATTCATTTGTTGGCAACACTGTTTAGCACTAGGACTCTGTCACACCCTCGATTTTTAGTCCCTCATCACAAAGTGTGCTGCCAAAGCACATTACTTTCTTTTGCTTTATTATGTGCAAATCTCAAATTATAGGTCATCACATACAGTGCATAAATTTTCAGTGCAGAATTGCCTAAATGGTGGCTCTAGTCCTCCATGTGCTCATATACTTGGTGTACTACAGTAGAAATTGAATTGTGAAATGGAGATTACACTGAAAGTTGATTGGATCTGGTTGACTGTGGCGGCCCCTTCATGGTTGAGGTCTGCATGAATACAGCGTGGTGCATTTTCGTTTAAGTTGTATCACGATAGCACTGCTCGGCATATCAGTGTTTGTGATTTGATGATTTCTATTTTATTCATTTTGATGACGGCCCTGTTTAGTTGCATTTTCCTCAGCCATATAAGATTATTAATGTGGCTAGATGGGAACTGTAGTTTTTGGGATGGGCCATAATGTGCATTAAGGTTAACACCAAGGCTACTGACTACTACTGTAGTGTAATCATTCCTATGCTTTAATGACTAAAATTTCAATTATTTATTTTCATCAATGCATACAGAATTACAATTTATTTCATTATTGTTTAATTATGTTACATTATATACTTAATGGTATCAATTTCAATATTTTTGTATTGTGTCAAAAGTTTGAAATTTTGATATTGTGACAACCCTATAATCTACACGTCAAGTCATCCTGTTATATGCTCACAATGGACAAAACTTGTGCATTTTTTTTCTAAAATATTGTTAAATGAATACTTCAGAGTAGTACACAGAGGAAAGGTGTTCACTGGCCAATTCAAAAGCTTGTCCCTGTGTGAATGCATTTCCTCTGCATTCACTGCACTGATTTTGCCATATGAATTATGCATCACGAGTAATGCGAGATCCGACGTTGGTCTCTATAGATTCCCATTCTATCTGAAGCTTTGTTATCTGTTTTCTGCATGAAAACATGACATTAAAAATATTTCTCTGCCACCCATGCAAACTATATGAGGTAAATGACATTTATATTTAAAAAAAGTATTATTTTTGGGTGGAGTGTTTTATTACCTAAAATGACACCATAAAACATGAGACTCTGTTGTGTGTAAAACATGTAAACAAGTGAAGCAACTGACCAGATGCAAGGAGAAATTCAGAATAAAAACAAACACTGAAGAAGTAAACCCAATGTTGGCCTCACTGCAGACTGTGGTGTCATGTATGTTACAAAAGACGGACAAACCTGAAAAGTGTGTTTACTGACCTGCATAAAAGGATACTTCTCCAGCCTCTCCATTATAATTGGCAAAATAACTGGAAATGAGGAAGGAAAAAAAACATGTTAAGCTTACTAGAAAGGAACACCGCGCAGTGAGTGACCTTAAAAGAGATTATTCAACAAAAAACTGACGGCTTTCCTGCTGTACTTTAAAACAAAGCATTCGTAGCATTTTGAAACTCGCCTGATTTAATTCAAGAGCACTACATCAATGATTCTATACCCTTCTTATTTGGTTTCTGTGAATTAATTATGTTGGTTTTAAATTATAAACACTATCTTTCCAGATGTAACTTTGAAAATAACCCATTAAGTAAAAGTAAATGCACAGTACTGGTGCATAACTCTGTTCCAAACTAGATCCTTGAGTATGTAATACTAAAATCCCAAGTCTTGTTCAGTTTCTACTAAGCACAAAACTCCTAGATTCTAAACCACTGCATTTAAACTGTTCAAGTTTTGTCATATATGCCGCCATATCATTGGAGCGCTGACCCCTATGAACACTTTTCAAATCAATTTCCTTTGTTTCACCTCCTTAAAATGCACAGTGAGATGTCTTCACAGGACTCTTTCATGCCTCACTGTTTGAGTCAGGGCATGAAATGTACGCTGCTGGCAGAGAGGCAGCTGTATTCACGTCTCCAGGGAGTCAAGATCATGACTTGCATAAAACTTTGAAGATGTTAAAGTCTGACTTCTGCACTCCACATCTTATGTGTAAGCATAAATCAGAAGAGGCAATTTATTAAGCCCAAAAAATCCCACTGATGCAGAAGGCCTGAGCATTCTTCTTAATACTTACTCATTCCTGGGGCTGCCATGGCAACTCTGGAAATGACCACCTGTGTAATCCCCTTCACGGCAGCTTTCTAAAATAAAAAGAAATCTTATAAGGCAGAAGTGTAACTGCATTGTCTAACACAATGACTGCCACTGTATTTGATTTTTCCAATGTACTGAGTGCTGTGACAGGAGGTGATAAATCAAACTGAATTTTTAGTGGGTAAATAATGCAGCACTACTGTTTCAATCAGTAGAATGTTATCCACGATTCAGCTCCAAGATGGCACAATATATTATCTTTTAAAAGATGATACGCATATGCCTTATACATAAAGAAACCATTAGCCTTGTATCAAATGAAGCAAATCATCTATTTCTCCTACCTCCCCACAAAAGATAACAGCAGCTATCCATGTCTGTTGAGGTCTCAACATGATTTATGTGTCACAGTTACACACTTTACACGTACACCCTAATACTGCAGATCAAATTCAAGAATGACACTGCAATGATCCAGTTATTCACAAAGGCAGGGTATTTTTGCTTGGTTTTAATCAGAAATACTTTGATTGATGATGTCAGTTTATGTTCTGAATTCCCAGCTCTTCATTTTCTATTAGCTTTGCATGTCATTAAAGGAGTACTTCAGATAAAAAAAATGCCTACTTATAGGTTGAGTATTCCTTTAATATCCATTACCGTATATTATTAACAATAAAACAAAGATTAATTTCAGCCTCCCAAACATGGGTAGCTTCTGTCCATCTGCCTGCTTTGGCACCTTTATTCACACACTTCAGGCGTTTACTTCTTGCCGAGCCAAGCTTGTGCTTTTTTCTAATCTTTCCTTGTACATCTAGCAGATCCACAAGGGGTTTGCCAGTTTAATTTCAATTCATGCCTCTGCTTCCCCTTGATGATGCACAGTGTAACCACAGAGAGTTTAGTGAAGGTTACTATTGCTTTTAATGTGTGCTATCACAGCAAAGGTTTAGGCCACCACTAATGATGCATTCTTCATCACTGTCATTCTAAATCCAAGATATGGGGATGCAGGAAGAAATGCTTATAAAAAGGACCCTTCATCTTGATCTGTTTGTCTGGACTGCCCCTTACATCACGTGTACTTCTGTAACTGTACTGCTGGCAAGCTTTCACATTTACAAAATTCCTTTTACCCATCTGCCTTCCTCCTATTTACATTATCTTAACTTTTTGTTTAGGAAGTTTATCAAGAGAGATATTACATAAGTACATATTTTAGAAATTATTACCAACATGCTGGATTTGAATATGTAGGAGATCTAAGGATCTGGTTTCTGAAATGCACAATTCTTTACTCATCTACCTATGTGCACACATAATAAGAATGACAATAACAGAAATATTAAAAACCAAAAATAGATTATGAGGAACAAGATTTAGAAAGTGAAGAATTCCTTAAAAGATAGAGTCTTCCAGGTAATGACCCTCAGTTAATCAAACTAAACAGCCAAATGATAAATTACTACAAAATTAATTTTAAATTTCAAAATACAATAAAATGATGTGACTATTTCATATACTATAAAATCTGTTTTACTCTCTTCAAATGGTTAAGGTGCATATTAAACTTGAAATTCACACTACAAAAAACAATTTAGCTATACAGAGATTATACCAACCCGTGAGCACCCTAATTTGTTGTCATTTTCATCCATTACTGTAATTCCGTTGAGTACTTCTCTGGAAGAAAGGGAAATGAGAAGAGACTGCATTAAAATCCAGACAACTCCCCCACCAGCTGTTAATTTCCTGAACAGTTTCTTCATTCCCCTACAAACCAAAACAGCTGCATGGCTGAGGGACCACACTACTTTAACTTCCCTGAGTGCTGAAATTAGTCAGAAATCAAAACTAGCAGGCAGGGTGGCCAGGTTGGTAGGTAAATCACACTTTTGCAGGTTTAAATACTTGTGCTGGCTCAGTGTGCAGCTCTGAGCTAAACAGAAAAGTCACATGATTTGCAAGATAAGATCTAAATAAGACACCATATGAAAATAGATTCCTTACTGTGTTCTGCTCCTCACTACTTATAATAACAAGAGGAAAAAATAAAGAAACTGGACTAATACCTACCAGGAAATGACCACAAAATATTGGTTTTTGAATATGTTTGTTTGTCTTCACCAATCTTTCAGACTTAAGCCCATAACAGCAGTTAGGTCTAATGTCTTCAAACTCATCAATGAACTTGAGCCAATATTTATATTTCTGCTGTTTTCAAAATGCAACACGTATCACATGCCACAGCTACATAGCATTGTAAAAGAACCAGTTAAATTTTAGTACAAATCGTTGAATTGCTCTTTCAGGATGATATCATTGACATCATGAAAATTAAAAAGCCACGGTTCACTTACAGTCTTGGAGAAGTCATTTCATTGTTAATGAAAATGTCAAATCAGGTCAGATTACACAATATACCTGAGACTGGACATATCCCTCTAATATAATTCTATACAGTTAACAATTCTTAGCCTCAACATGTTTGTCCTGTCCTGTAAATATCTGATTTGTTATACTAATGTTGCCCTAGAAGGGTAAGTGACTAATGGAGAATCACACAGTAGGGGGTGAGAGAGAGAGAGAGATAAGGAGCTTGCGCCGATTACAGCACATTGCCACACCCACCATACGTCAAACCACCTGGATTGGGATCCGAGGGCTGGCGTGCAAAGTGTGACACCTTAGCACCGCACTGAACAGTGTAAGGTTTTTTTTACAGTGGCTGGAGTGCCAATCATGCTACCAAGTAGGGGGGTAACTGAAACAGAACATGTTTGTGGCCCACTTTCCTAACCAGCATGTCATGCTGACAAATCATACTATGTACACTGATCACTGAATCATTAAGGTTCCTAAATTTCTTTGGTTTTGTGCTTCTTAACCCAACTGTTGTGATGCAAGCAACTCCACAAACAGATATAAGGGGAGTTTAAGAGACAGGGTGCATAAATATGAAATGAAGCTCACTTGTGAAGACAGCATAATAGATGAAAGTATCAATTTGACATCTTCAATTCCACCTACACTATATACTGGCAGCATCAGGTGCAAGTCAGGATCCAATCCTAGATGGGCCATACTCAGTCACAGTGTTCCAGTTCTGAGTTACCAATCAATCAAAAATGCACATGTTTTGGATGAAGGAAAAAAATCCATGCAAACACTTGGATTGTGTGTCAACCTCTGGGAGACGGTGAACACTCCAGACCGCCACCATCAGTCAACCTACTTGCTTTGTTAAAATGCTGTGATTTTTTTTTTTAATTTATAAGCAGAAAACAATTTCATTCACATTCATTTTTTCTTTTCATGGACATGAGGATCGTAGCAGGTGGTGGAGTCTCACTGTACATGCCACCCAGCTTGTGGAAAAAGGAAGTTTTGGAAGAAAGACGGCTTTTTGATGAAGCAGCTGAATGAACTGTTTGCACCGATTTGTAAAAGCAAATCTGTTTTAGCTGTTTTTATGGACTGTTTTATCAAAATTTTTGATACTTGTCTTTTTATAATAGGAAAGGACTGCAGTGCAGATATTCACAGGTATTGGAGGGTTTGGGTGGCATCCAAAAACAGACTTGCTGTAGGAGTTCAGGTGCCGTACAGTCGTGCAGTGAGAGTGGCTTGGTATCAGAAATGCTCAGAGGAGCCAAATATGTGGCGAAATGCATGTGGTAAAATGCTGACCCCAAGCCACAGACAGAGCTGGACATGAATAAGTCATGTGAGGAAGTATCTGTATGTCACTGATGTCTGTGTTGTGGCATCTCTCTACTCTTAGTCCCATGGGACTATGAGTTGCAGACCTTGTGGTGTCTTCCTCCACCATGGCTACAGCTTCCTGTTCATGTTGGACAGAGTGCCTCAACTTTACTGTCTCTTGGAACACCTGCAGATCTTGAACAACAAAAATTGCTCAGTGTCCTGTGGGAGCCAAAGCAAAGGTGGCAAGCAGTACTCAGATACACACATTCAGAGATCGCAGTGGGATGAAGGCAGATTATTGTGCAGTGACATAACTCCCTCAACTCCCCACAGCCTTATTCTTCTCCAGCATTTTAGTCAGTAGGCCAGACTCCCTAAAGTGCAGTGTAAAAGTAGACATGCAATACTGTTTCTGAGTAAGGAACAATCCACATGGTACTAAGACCCTAATAGGAAGGGTATCCAAAGAGTAAATTTAATAACTGTACTGCAAACTCGCTGTGAAACTTCCCACCGACGCTCACTATGTTTTGTGATTTTTTAATTCACAGCTTTCGTAAAGACAAAATTAGAAAATATATAGATCAAGTGGTTTGTTTAAGAAAGTCGAATGTTTAAATTAAAAAGTAAAAAGCAAAACAAAACTTGCAAATTGGTCATGTTCCCACCGCACAAACACCTCCCCACCTAAACCTTGGAAAAAGCAGTGCCACTTCATGTTACTTACTGCTGTCTCATCATTGGGATGTTCACACAGTTGGCTGCAGCCACAGCAGCAAAAGGAACCCACCGGGCCACCAGTGGGGGAGCTTTCTGAAAGTAAGCAAGAAATCAATGCAGAAAATTCAGTGCATGGCAAGTGTTGATGCCGTTAGCCACTTAGAATGAAAAATAAAAAACAGAAGAACTGAAATGGCAAAGGCAGAAGAGCTTTGGAAAGTGCTGCTGTCTGTGGCTACAGCATGCATGTCTCTAGAAGGGTACAGTATATGGTATTGGTTAAGAGATATCTCAGTCTTAGTACCTTGGTGTAAAGGTTCAGCCCCACTGCTGTGGCCAGGGCGGTGCTAGTGGCTGTTAAATAAGCAACGCCAATCTGTCTGAAAAGCAAAATAACAATTACAAGGATTGTTAACAGTAGACGCAGCGGCTGCAGCACAACAGTGGCTCACATCTTCTTGTGTAGATGTTAGGCCAAGTTTACTTACGTTGGGGTGATAGGCGATGCTGCATTCCTGTTGGTATAGTTTACTAAGGCGTTAAACGACTGGTTAACCCACTGCCAAAACACAACTGCCGGTACTGTTCTGAATGAAGAGGAAAACAAGGATTCAACAGATTTTGTCTTACATCATTTATAGTTTGTTTCAATCAAAATGGAATATATAACAGCATACACCAAACAATTTGTAAATTTTAGTTCACCTGTAGAACTGCAACATAAATCCAGTGATCGCCATACCACCAGGGACCTGAAAGGACATCCGACCAATCAGATTCATGCGATCTCCTGTGTCTGGGTGAAAAGCGGAATCATATAACTTCTTGGCATAATGAAGCTGCTCTTCTGTGGTGCCAGGTGGTACAGTACCCGCCCTGTGAATTACAAAATATGGGCACCAATCAAACAGAATACAGTGACATCTAAAGCTACTTATCACACGATACAGCTCAGATTATCTGCGAATGATATGGTATCACTTGTACACCATTTCAAAGCCGTGGACATGTGAGTTACACATCAGAGACACAAGGGAATGAAGTAGTTGGAATTAAACAAAATGGGGAAAGACTGACACAGGTGTAGAGAAAAATCTTACAAGTCACTGTACCGTAAAAGCAAACTCCTCCCAAACATGCAAAAAATCTTTATTTTACATAGTGCCTTTCAACATGACGAGTACTTCAATGTGCCCTGCATAATAAAACATTGTCAAGGAAAGGCAATTAACACTAGCATTTCTCCTGAATTCTTACTCACCTAACTGTTCAAGTCATGCCAGTGTCTGCCTACAATTTCTGTGCTTTTGTTTAAGTAACACCAGAGACTGGACGGACAGACAGACAGACAAATGGGTGTTGATGGCCCATTATGGCTCCAGAGTTCTACTTACGACTCCAGAGATCTGAAAGTCATGAGCACATAAACTACTTGACTCCAGGGTTCTGCCCATGGATAGTGTACACCAGAGTTACTCAATTACAAATTCAGTTGGTCCAGATTTTCAAACCAAGAAATTTTGTGGGGCCAGACATTTTTAGTAACTGGTAAGCAGCAGATAATGACAAATTTTAAACCAACAAATATTAATGTATTTAAAAACAATGTTTTAATAATTATTTCCATTTTAATTTTGGTCACATCTTACACAGGTACATCAGAAAGTGCATAAAAACAATTAAAAAAAGTAGTAATTTAACAGAATCTGAGGTAGTAGCAATACTTTTTTCCACTCTGGAAATAAAAAAACAAACATTTTGGTCATGACTGACTTAGGCACATCTCAAAGTGCATACAAACAAAATAGTGCACAGTATCAACAATAACGTGCTTCTCTTTAGAAATAAAATAAACATTTTGCTCACATCTGATCCAGGCATCCAGGTGCATAAAATCAGAAAAAGTGCCCAGTATTAGCAATAACTTGTTTACCTTTGGAAAAAAATATTTTGGTCATACATGACCAGGGCACATTACAAAGTGCCTTTAACAGAATAAAAATATACCATCAAAGCTATTGGTGCACAAACCCATAATAAATGATAACAGTAATTAACACACTTGAATCCAACGTCTCCTGCACACCGAGGGAACACTGGTTCATTTTAAATCAACACATGTGTGAATCACAGTGTCTTGTTTTGTAAACAAAAGATGGCGATATGAAAACATTGCATTTGGATCAAATTCGAGGTACTGTGAAGGTATACAGAAGCTGAGAGTCCTAGCACTACATTTTTTTATTTATTTGGTGAAGAAACATAGTGTTTAAAATTTGAAACTGACAAATCGTCAAGTATGATAATTCTTTAATAGCGCTGTACTCACTACTCTAAGTGCTTTCCACGTAGGGAGGATCCGGGATGCAAACCCATGATCTCTTTATTGCCTACCATAGCACCATGCATAATATTGTCATTGAAAATTCAAAATTAAACAGAATTTCTGAAATCAAATATTAACAGCAGGTAAATAACATGTTCTACATTCTACAAAAAAGTTATGTAATTCCGCAAAGCAATCACTGCTTACTTTGATTGAATTTTAAAGAAAAATCCAAAGTTTTTGCATATTTTCATCAAATGCAGTTTTCCAAATTTATTCTTTGCTTTGAGTGTCAATGGCTGATCTTCATCCTTGTAACAGCCATGAATCAGCAGGATTGAAGTGTGAAGAAAAATGTAGAGACAGTGCTTGTTGGTAACGAGGCCCTCATTGGAGTAACAATTAAGATTCATTTGTGAAAACTCACATTAGCACTCACTTGATGAAACTGGAATACAAGTAAGACTCCACACACAACTGATTATAGAATCATTTAATATGTAGTCAATGCCATGAGCAGCTTGTTGTGGCCAAAGTGCCACGGTGCGTACCATCATCAAAAAAAAAAACAAAAAACACTGTATCATAGACTACTACCACCACTTCTAGACACACAACAACACACTGCATTGTGGGTTGAATGTTGGTCAGCTATGCAGAGTGTTGCATTCATGGTCTGTACTATTGCAGGAATTTTTGAAGGCTCGCAAAATGTGTTTTTCTCGGTTTTTCTCTGCGTTTCTGGCAGGACCATGGTCTGGGCCACTCAGAGGCTGCTTCTGGGCCGCATGTGGCCTGTGGGCCACTATTTGAATAGGCTGGGTGTACAGCAACTACATAGGTTTAACCAACAGTACATGTGCTGTGAAATGGGGAGACACTCACCGTTAGGCAATACGTCCATCTCCGTTAGCTGCCTTATCAGTAGCTGGCTGAATGGAGTTACTCCGTTTAGTGCTGCTAGCTAACAGTCTTGCTACTTTCAATGCCAGTAACCCATATTTACACTCTGTCCATGGGAGTCCAGGGAGAATAGCCATGATGGGGGGTGGAGGGGTGATACCCTGAGTGATTCCTCAGCAGAGACACAAGGAGTAATTGCAGTGGATGTCATTACATGTAATTAGACCCGTATAGTGACTGTCACATTTTTATTCCTCTGTACCTAACTCTGAAACATAATCAAAATGTATGGCATACTACCTCAAATTCATGACTTAGAAAAGAAAATTAAAACATTAAACCAGCTATTAATTCTAGTGGCGTGGGGCAGAATGTGTGGACAATGAAAGCAATTTACCCATCATAACAACGTGACCAACTACACTGTGCTATTCCTTCAAAAGATTTTAATTTCAAAGAAAGATAAAAGTTCTGCTTTTATCCATCGTGTCATTCTAGCCGTGTTAAGCTACTGTGATACTGAATTCTAACTAACTCACATGTTGAACTTTCTTCTGTAGGCTTCTTAGAACAATGACCGCTGCCCATCACCTCTGAAGCCAAATAGTTGATATTCGCTCTCCCATCACTCCAAAGCATCACTCCCATCTAAGCAGCTAAAGACGACTACACAACAACTCAACTACAAGCCTGTCAAAATTTGTTGTGTTAATAAGAATTACTTATGAATGCTTTGAAATCATCTCAGTTTTTTTGTCTGGAGCCTCCTAACTCACCAGTTTGAGAAAATTCCCACAAAAATTGTTCAACTCGTCTTGATGTCTAGTTATGTAAAACATCAAGATTTTCGAGGTTTCCCCTATTTATGTCCCTCTAGACCCAAAATTACACCCTTATTATAAAGCGAAAAGTAATAGTTGTTTCCAGCAAAAATTATCAGAAGGACTTGAAGATGTACATGTTACATCAATTGACCCCAGGGGTTCACCCCCTAATTGGATATGAGAGGCCAAAGTCACTCCTTTTCATAAAAATTTAAAAAAAGGGGGATTGGTAATATAAGCACATAGAGTGTGATTTCATGCTATTTTGAGGTTGTTGATCACAAAAATTATATTATTCTTGATATCTGATTCTTTCCTGGTGGTCCAGCTTTCTAAGAGACACTCCCAGAAGGTAAAAAAAATTACAAATTTCAAACATAAGCATGTGGCATATCATGTTAGACTATTTCAAGGTCAGTGATTACAAATAGGGTGTTATTTTAGGTCAGTGATTATGAATTTTATGTCATTTTGGATCTTTTACTAGGGAGGTAGCCCTAACCCAGCCACAGGAGATGCACAAACCAGTGTGTTTCTTCGTGCAGGTCCCAAGCCCGGATAAATGGGGAGGGTTACGCCAGGAAGGGAATCCGGTGTAAAATTTTGCCAAATCAAATATGCGGACAACAATACAAATTTCCACACCGGGTCGCTCGAGCCCCGGGTTAACAACAACCGTCACCAGTACTGTTAGTCAACAGGGTGCTGGTGGAAATTGGGCTACTGTTGGCCGAAGAAGAAGAAGAAGAGGGGGGAGATGTGTCCAGAGGCAGGAGGAGAGAAGGAAGGTAAAGAGAATGGAACTGAGGGTAGGAACTTTGAATGTTGGCAGTATGACTGGTAAGGGGAGAGAGTTAGCCGATATGATGGAGAGAAGGAAGGTTGATATATTGTGCGTGCAAGAGACTAAATGGAAGAGGAGTAAGGCCAGGTGGATCAGAGGTGGATTCAAATTGTTCTATCATGGTGTGGATAGGAGGAGAAATGGAGTAGGGGTTATTCTGAAGGAACAGTATGTCAAGAGTGTTTTAGAGGTGAAGAGAGTGTCAGACAGAGTAATGATTATGAATCTGAATATTGGAGGTGTGATGATGAATGTTGTTAGTGCATATGCACCGCAAGTTGGGGGCGCAATGGATGAGAAAGATGATTTTTGGAGTGAGTTGGATGAAGTGATGAACAGTGTACCCAAGGGACAGAAAGTGGTGATTGGAGTGGATTTCAATGGACATGTTGGTGACGGGAACAGAGGAGATTAGGAGGTGATGGGTAGGTATGGTGTCAAGGAGAGGAATGATGAAGGTCAGAGGATAGTGGATTTTGCCAAAAGGATGGACATGGCTGTGGTGAATACATATTTTAAGAAGAGGGAGGAACATAGGATGACTTGCTTGTGGAAGCATGGAGGAGCTTTAGGAGAGATGGCAGTGGCTTTTTAAACCAGATTGTTTAATGGTATCTTGGAAAGTGATAAGGATGCCTGAGGAGTGGAAAAGAAGTGTACTGGTGCCAATATTTAAGAATAAGGGGGATGTGCAGGACTGCAGTAATTACAGGGAGATAAAATTGATGAGCCACAGCATGAAGTTATGGGAAAGAGTAGTGGAAGCTAGGTTAAGAAGTGAGGTGATGATTAGTGAGCAGCAGTATGGTTTCATGCCAAGAAAGAGCACCACAGATGCGATGTTTGCTCTGAGGGTGTTCATGGAGAAGTATAGAGAAGGCCAGAAGGAGTTGTATTGCGTCTTTGTGGACCTGGAGAAGGAATATGACAGGAGTTTTGGTATTGTATGAGGAAGTCGGGAGTGGCAGAGAAGTATGTAAGAGTTGTACAGGATATGTACAAGGGAACTGTGACAGTGGTGAGGTCTGCTTTAGGAGTGACGGATGCATTCAAGTTGGAGGTGGGATTACATCAGGGATCGGCTCTGAGCCCTTTCTTATTTGCAATGGTGATGGACAGGTTGACAGACGAGATTAGACAGGAGTCCCTATGGACTATAATGTTTGCTGGTGACATTGTGATCTGTAGCGATAGTAGGGAGCAGGTTGAGGAGACCCTGGAGAGGTGGAGATATGCTCTGGAGAGTAGAGGAATGAAGGTCAGTAAGAACAAGACAGAATACATGTGTGTAAATGAGAGGGAGGTCAGTGGAATGGTGAGGATGCAAGGAGTACAGTTGGCAAAGGTGGATGAGTTTAAATACTTGGGATCAACAGTACAGAGTAATGGGGATTGTGGAAGAGAGGTGAAAAAGAGAGTGCAGGCAGGGTGGAATAGGTGGAGAAGAGTGTCAGGAGTGATTTGTGACAGACGGATATCAGCAGGTCTACAGGAATGCAAAGAGACCAGCTATGTTATATGGGTTGGAGACCAGAAAGCAGGAGACAGAGCTGGAGGTAGAGATAAAGATGCTAAGATTTACATTGGGTGTGACAAGGATGGATAGGATTAGAAATGAGTACATTAGAAGGTCAGCTCAAGTTGTTGGGTTGGGAGACAAAGTCAGAAAGGCGAGATTGCGTTGGTTTGGACATTTGCAGAGGAGAGATGCTGGGTATATTGGGAGAAGGATACTAAGGACAGAGCTGCCAGAGAAGAGAAAAAGAGGAAGGCCAAAGAGAAGGTTTATGGATGTGGTGAGAGAGGACATGCAGGTGATGGGTGTAACAGAACAAGATGAAGAGGACAGAAAGAAATGGAAGAAGATGATCCGCTGTGGCGGCCCCTAACGGGAGCAGCCAAAAGAAGAAGGCTAGGGATGTAGCCCTCAAAGGACCTGTTTCAGAGCGTGAAAAATTACAAACTTCTATTCCAAGTGAGAATATTTAGACTAAACATTTAAACTGAAACACACATGTTAATATTTTATATATTTGAGGCAAATTTTTTATTTTTTGTTTATTATGTACTTCTGCCTCCTGAAGTAAATCATTACATTTTTTACAGAAATCCCAAATTAGGGTGGTTTATGCTAATTCAGACTTGTCTTCCTCACTCATATAGCTGCACACAAAATTACAGAGGTCTCCATTACTCATACGTACATATAACTGCCCCTGTGACAGTGAATGGTTTAGGTGCTTTATGAAATGGATACTCACAGACACAATAACGACTGTTCTCTATATACTGCAGAAATTCTCCCAGATGAATTTAGTATGTCTTTGTCTATACTGTGCCAAAAACACTAGCTAAAAATGAAACCATTAGATACCATCTAGAAGAGACATGCAGACACCACAGAAATACACAGAAACTTTTTTAGCATACAAACTTTGAGAAATTAAAAGACAGCTGAATTGATTTTCTGAAAAAGACAACAATAGACTGAACAAAATTACCAATGCTCTTTTGCCAACAGTTAAATATTGTGCCAAACTAAGTTCTAAAATGTTCTTTTCTATAAGTCAGTCATCAAAAGGTATGAGATGGTCTACTGGGGACAGTTTACATTCCTGCATGGCCCTGAATGTCTGTTTATTAACAGGAAAGCAAATAAAAATCTGACCTTTTCATACCTCGTGCCTGTCAGCTGGTATGTTCCCACACAGGCAAGATAGCCCCAGGCAACCTTGCCAATTCAGCACAAGTATGTGCAGGGCAAACAGCAGATAATAGTTCAGCCTTGCTATTATGTTTCCATGCAGCTCCCATGTGCACACACACACACAAAATACAAAGGGGAAGAAGAAAACAAGATCTGGTTACTCAAATCCAGGACCGCACTGTCATGTTTCCTTGTGTCCTGGGGGTCAGGCCCAAGAAATATCAATGTATGTACTATATGTGTCTGCTTCAGAAACAGTGTTCTCTCCAAATGATCAGGAATAGTTCATTAAACCTGCAAAAGGCAAGCTGCCTTCTGGGTGGTCCAGCAGCATAATGGTTACTGTTCCTTACAGATTGTGTGTCCTTGGCTCAAATTCCATACTCGGCTGTCGTCTCCATGGTGTATGCTCATTCTCCCATTGTCGGTGTGTGGTTTTCTCTGGTATTCTTACATATCCACCAAAGACATGTGTTTGTTAAGATTTGGTTTAGTTTTTTAATTTTTTTTTGTTGGGCTCTCTTGTGGTACTTGGTGGGCCTTTATAGATGTATTTTAGATTTTGGAGCTTGTAAATTACATTCTGATATTTTTTTCCTAATTGGAATTTAATTAATTTGAAATAATTGCTGTTTCTTTTTGCCACCATTTTTTGGAGTGGTTGCTACATTTTGACCCAGAGATGAGCAGCTATGACATCACGGGGTTGTGGTTATAAAGATCATGACAAACACTTCTATTTATCCAAGCTGACAAAGTGAAAAGTAAGACACGTGCACATTGTACTTTTGATTGTGTTTTTGGCCAATGAATCTTTGCAAATTAACTCTTGACTATGAGTTAGAATTATGATTCATGGCATGATGACTGAGTTTTGGTGCTCCTGGTTATAAATCTTTGCCTGTTTTCTTGTCCACACATTATTTTCTGCTTCACTCATTCTGACAGAACAGTATTAGGCAGATTGATGACTCCAAACTGGTGAATGTGTGCATGAGTGGATTCTGCAGTGGGTCCTGTCCAGTCCAGGGTGAGTGCCTAGCTTGTGCCGAATGCTCCTAGACTCAGCTTTGGCCCTTTGTCACCCTGAATTTGCTTAAGTAGGCTAAAAAATGTTACGTTACCGCACATAGTCTAGCTACTTATATCTATAATTATTGACTGGCCAAGACAAAAAAATATCCTGGATGCATGTTTAGCTGAGAGGCACATTCAAGGGAACATATAGCATTCTTCACATATTCACTAATTTACTGGAATGGAACTTAACATGGCGACTGCACGTCTACTGGGCAAGGAAAGGAAATAAATAAATGAGGAATTGATTTGAAACATGGCCTGAAATAACAGCTGCTATCACCTGGCTACAGTCCACCACTGCTGAAAAGACATCTCTTAGGAATAATACACTGAGAATTAGTCAAGAAAGAAATCCCCAGTTGCAGGTACATGGTTTAGATCTTCTGGAATAAAAACTGTACATAATGAAACATCTCATGGGACTGGAGTTTGTCAAACTTGTTTGGTATTTATGGATCTCGGGGATACAAGGGTAGTCTGGTAAAGACAGTCTGCGAAAGCATCACATTGTCCTTGCAATTCTATATCATTTCCCAGTTTATTCTGCTTAAGTATCTACAGAAATTCCACTTGAACTACAGTATTTAATAATTCTTTAACAGCAAGCATAGAGAGCGATGATTAAAAAAAAGACAATTTGTCAAAGAGGACATAACTTTTAAGATATGGCATTTGTTTTTAAGCGAATGAGCATCTTTGGACCTATTTAAAACTGCAAACATATGCTCCAAAACTAATTTCTTCCTCATTTTTGGAAGCATGCATGGCCAGAGAAACTGGGGCAAAAAAGAATGGTAAAACGTGTCTAGCCATGAGGGCCAAGTTTCACACCACTAGGCATCTTTAAAGGATTTGCCTGTCTGTTCATTTCTCACATGTTCCAACAAAACTGT
This sequence comes from Polypterus bichir lapradei, assembly GCA_026402145.1. Taxonomy (NCBI): domain Eukaryota; kingdom Metazoa; phylum Chordata; class Cladistia; order Polypteriformes; family Polypteridae; genus Polypterus; species Polypterus bichir. The sequence continues at coordinate 14,470,915 of JANRMT010062813.1, read as the reverse complement.
TCCATTTGAAATTGCCAGCTTAAAAAAATAAAAATAAAAAAAGTCATCACTCACACCTTTGTTACTCCTAACTATAAGATCATGTTGGTATTTTGCTTCCCATTGCTCCAATTAGAAGGCTTACAGTATTTCTCTGTTGAATAGTACAGATGGTTGGTTTGATTTTGCACATGCTTATCTAAAACTGCAATTTTTTTAATTGCAGTTATTAGGTGATTATTTAGACAATGTGGCCAAAGCAGCTTAAAAAAATTATTACAGGCATAGAAAGACTGATTTCATATTTCTACCGCTAGTGTATGGGGTAATTAAGTGATTCATTCTGGGTCATAAAGTGAGTCACCAATGAAATGAACTGGCAGCTTTACTCCCCAATGCCTGAACCACTAGGCAGTGGGCCAAAGCAAAAAAATCTAATGGAGGAGAATTAAAAGTTAAAACCAAATGTGTAAAATTACAAAAAACTGAAACGGGAAATAGGTTTCAACATGAAAACAACTTTAGTGGAGGAAAGCATTGCAACAGTGTGATTGTGCATGTTCATGTCCATCTGGCTTTTGCATGTTCTGCAATGGCTAAAAAAATGACTGTACCAATGAAGTCCTTCAGTAAATGGAATATTAAAACACAGTCAAATACTTCATACTATTCAGATTCTTAGAAAAGCTAAAAAACAAACACATAATTGAAGTAAGCTAATATTTCTAGTAAACATTTTATTTATAGATTTCAGCTGCATCTACTAACTGAGAAGGACAGAACTTCGAGTTAAGTCATAGCTTATTCCTTGATTATAAACTCTTCTTGTGTATTGATAGCCAGCAATTAAGGCTTAAGTCATCTCTGTCATCCATAAAAACTATTAACTATTAACGTGGGCGTGACTGATCGCCGCTGCTCTCCGGTAACTTTTTTTTTCATTTTTACGATTAACTTACAATCTAATGGACTAAGCAGCTGTTTTCATTTTCATTTCGGGCAGATTTATTCATTGAGTCTTATTTTTCAATCATTTAAAGCTAGACTGATTTCTAGCTTGACTGCTGATTTGGCTGTATATGGACTATTTGTCGGCCTATCCCTGCCTTGAGACTTAACCTGGCTTTGTTCTCCAGACATCCAAGTTGTCTGCGTCTTCACTTAACCTGTGGACTGGTAGGATATTTATTTTGTTCGTGTTTCTTTGGTCCCTTCTGTTGCTCGCAATCCAACCTGCAATAGGGCCTGCTCCAGTACTCAGTTGCCGAGCTACTCCGACTCCGCTTTCACCTGTCTGAGCCTCCGCTGACTGGCCTATATCTCCACCCAAATATCGTATTCCTCCCCCGTCGGAGATACATCCACTGCGGGTCCCGCCGGAGTATCCAAGCTGACAGTTCGAAAATAATAAACTCCATCTGGTCCAATTCTCGACGTAATTTAGGCAGAGTCGCTGACCACAGTGTGTTAGCCAGCCTAGCCCGGTCAGCTAACACCGTTGCTAAATGCGATAACGGCGTTGTTAACTTCGGTCTGCTGAACATCTGCTCACTCACGAGCAAGGGGCCTCTCATCCACGATCTCCTCACTGATCGTAAGTTTGACTTTTTCTGTCTGAGACATGGCAACAACCCCATGACTTTTCCCAACTTAACGAATCCCGGGGTTTGTTTACATCTCTCAACCCCATGGCTCCGGCCGCAGTGGAGGTCTCGTGTTAATGTATCGTGAGAAATGGAAAGTCTTGCTGTTGTCTGTTCCTGCCTTCAGTTCTTTTGAATCTCTTGTATGTCAATTAAATGGACCTATTCCTACTATTATTGCTACTGTTTACTGGCCCCCTAAACCAAATAATGACTTTCTGAATAACTTTGCTGTTTTCCTTACACACTTATCTACTGTTTCATCAAACATAATACTTCTGGGGGATTTCAATATACATATGGATAATATCAGTGTCCCTATTACTAGAGACTTTACATCCTGCCTTGAGAGTTTTGGATTCCAGCAGCATACTGATGTTCCCACTCATTCCAAAGGGCATATCTTGGACTTGATTTGCTGTTCTGGAGTTACCCCGCTTGATTGTACTACAGATGAACTCCCCATAACTGATCACTTTCTTATTTCATTCAATGTTAATCTTGCACTTTCCAACACTAAGCTTTCCCGTCTCATGTCTTTCCGTAATATTAAGAATATTAACTTAAACTCTCTTTCCTCTAGTATTGATTCCATTATAGACATTGATAATTTATCTGCTCCTGAAGAACTGGTCTCACACTATAACACTGGACTTAATGATATTCTTAACTGTCATTCCATTAAAAACTAGATCTGTGTCTTTCTCCTTTTCTGCTCCCTGGTTCACGTCTGAACTTAGGCTTTTGAAAGCCAAAGGCCGGCAACTTGAATGGTTATATAAAAAGAACTGGACTCTTTGTTCACAAAGAGATGTACAAAAACTATATACTTTATTACAAGGACTGCATTGCCCAAACTAAATCTAACTATTATACTCTCATTATTTCTTCCAATGAAGGAAACACCAAGTCATTGTTTTCACTACTTAACAATATCACACAACCCCCGGATTCTTTACCTTCTCACCTTTACTCAACTGAATTTTGCAATTCCCTTATGTCCTTTTTTAATGAAAAAATCCAGAAGATTCATCAGTCTCTCTGTACGGATTCCTCCAGTACTTCATTTGAATTTCACCTACCAACTCATTCATTTTCCTCTTTTCAGCTTCCTACTTTCTCAGAAATCTCAGATCTTGTCTATAAGTCTAAGCCATCCACCTGTCAACTGGACCCCCTCCCTACAGTTCTAGTCAAAGCCTGCCTTCTCTCTCTGGTCCCCCTTATCTCTGCTATAATTCACTCTTCTCTCACTACTGGTACTGTTCCTTCATCTTTTAAAACTGCTGCAATAACCCCAATACAGAAAAAACCTGGTGCCAATCCGACTAATTTCAGTAATTTTCATCATATTTCTAATCTACCCTTCATTTCCAAAATTCTTGAAAAAATAGTGGCTATTCAACTTCATTCTCATTTATCTCAAAATAATCTGTATAAACAGTTCCAGTCTGGTTTTCTTCCCCTCCACAGTACAGAATCGATTGGTATTACCCACACTCCACTAGATTGGATCAGATCCTACCTCTCAGGCCGCACTCAGTTTGTTCATCTTAAAACTTTCACATCCCAAACCCACCGCTGTTACTTCAGGTGTGCTCCATGACTTTGTCCTGGGGCCCCTCCTTTTCATTATTTACCTCCTTCCCCTTGGCAATATCTTTTGTAAATATAACATTAGCTTCCACTATTATGCTGATGACACCCAGCTCTATCTCACTAGCAAACCTACTGCTTCCTTTCCACCCTCCTCCCTTACTGATTGCATAGCAGAAATCAAATCCATGTTTTATTAAAATTTTATTAAATTAAATAGTGACAAAAATGAGGTTCTCCTCATTGGTACAAAATCAACATTATCCAGAAATGATAATTTTTCATTTGTTATTGATAATTCCTCTGTCTCCCCTTCCCCACAGGTTAAGAGTTTGGGTGTCATCCTTGACAAAATCTCTTTATAAGCTTCAACTGGTCCAGAATTCAGCTGCCCACATCATTACTAGAACCCCCTCTATTCACCATATCACTGCCGTTTTGCAGCAGCTTCACTGGCTTCCAGTTCATTTCCGAATTCAATTCAAAATTCTCCTACTAACCTTTAAGGCTATCCACAACTTTGCCCCTCCATATCTGTCTGACCTCCTCCATGTTGCCATTCCCTCCCGTACCCTTAGATCCTCTTCCTCCATCCACTTGACTGAATGCTTTGCTCCCCAGCTTTGGAACTCACTACCACCTGAGCTTAGAAATACTGAATCATTTTCACTTTTCAAATCTAAACTTAAAACTCATTTGTTTAAGACTGCTTTTTCTCTTTCATTACAATTGCTCTGTCTGATTTTAACTTTTATATTTTAATTTTGTTTATTATCTGTGTTTTGTCTATTGTTTGGTGTCCTTGAGTGTTTAGAAAGGTGCCTACAAATAAATAAAATCTATTATTATTATAATTATTATTAACTCTGCTCTCTCCACAGAACTGCTGTAGGAAGAGCTAAGTTTTAATTTCTTGAACATGCAGATGAACATGTGTTCATCTGCAGCAGTGCTCCATAACCATCTTTACTATTCTTCTGGAGGCTGTCGACTGTTCTTTTAGACAGTAACCTAAAGTGAGTCTTTAACAAAGAAAATACTATGTTCAATATATACAGGGTGAGTCAAAAGTCATTTAAATGGTGGAAACAATTTATTCACAAAACACACTTAATATGTGCAAGATGATTTACAGGAATGCCTCAACCTGTTCGCCATCATGTTCAACACATGTACCATATGTGGCACATAAATTGTCCACAAAAATTGTATATAAGCATATACAAAGCAGTACTATTAGTGTTAACATAATTTTGACTCACCCTGTATTATATATAAATAAAATATATATTCATTTTATTATGTATATTTATTTATACTGTAGATATATATAAGGAGAGAAAGAGAGAGAAAAGATTACAGAAGATTGATATTTGCATACCATTTTATGTTAATTTGATAAGATCTCTAGAGCACGCATTCTTTTAAATGCTTGGTCAGCACTTATTATTGTGTATGTTTGACGTCACATAGACTCCCTGCAAATGCTGCACGGCACTCCAGCCGCTGCAGTTTATAACAGAAGGAGCTTCTGATCTCATTAGCTTGGTCCCATAAGACACCTATATGATTACTTTCAGGCCAGCTCTGATCACTGGAAAGACTGTAGCACATGCTGATATATTAGCTGGAGATTATCCTAAGTATGAGGTTACACTCAGCCTCAGAATGATAAGTGCAAAGCAGTAAAGATACTTCAGTCTTTTGTCGTTTCCAAGAGATGAAAGTGATGCTTTGGCCATAAGTGTTTAGGTCAAAGAAAGACACAAATGAAAGGAGAGAGCATTTTATGCCCCCTAAGCCAAGTCTCTCATTCTGGGTGCATGTTTCTGCATATGTTCCTACTGTAGGACTTTGAAGTCTTGCATAAGTTGACGACCAGTTAACCTTTACTAAATCAAGACATATGGCATTGCGTTTTCATACTGCATCCTCTAGCCTTTTGCATCTTTTTCCTCAAAAAGACTGGACTCTATATGCAGCCCTTACATCAAACTTGCTTACAGGCCATTTCCCACTTTTGATGTACAAGCAGTAAAATTCCTTATTGAAGAAGAGAGGTGCACCCTATGTTAAGGATCAGCTGTACTGCAGAGCCCGGACCCAAACCAAGCAGATGCAGAAAACCATAAAACTTGCACCATTACAAACAATCTTGACATTTCTTATTGGTTTCCCTGTTGCACTTAAGATCAACTTTTTAGCTAATAATCGGTAGACTGATCTGTCCATCAAGACTTGCCAAGGTGAGGGTATAATCACTCTTCCTGCAAACTAGGCCAAAAACAGACCCCGACAGTCTGTAGGATACTAGGAAGATGCCACTCAGATCTTGATTAATATTTTCTTTGCACAAAGAGTGAGTAGCAAATGCATACCAAAATCCCATTCTCGTGCTTCCCCACATAGAAACTCATCTCTTTCTTAATGAAATATTTAAAAAATGCTATTCCTGACAGCCTTTCTGCAATGTGTATTTCTTTTGTAATGCTGTGAATGTCATCTCAACAGCACCATAATCATTTACTTAGTGAAACCAGCATTTAACACCTACAGAAAAAAAAAATTATCAGAGTTTTTAGAAGTGTGAAGTTTACCAAAGATAACAAGGGAAGAATTATACACCTTCTGGCAAATGATCACACTGAAGTGGCAACTAACATGCCAGTTTCAATAGCACTGACTGAGGTTGTTGCTTATTTTAATACACACACAAAGAAATATGTGTCAATTGATCCAATTACATTGTAACTGAGCTTTCAAAATACTGCAAAGCAAAAAGGACTACCTCATACTCTGCCCACTTTGAGAACACACTAAATATTTAAACAGACATGCCTTATCATGGGTAACAGTGGTTAGCATCCCCACCTCACAGCTCTAAAACCCTGTGTCCCACTCCTGGTATCTGCAATGTTGGTGCAGTCTCCATGTTCTTCATGATTCTTTCTGGATCCTTCTTTGGGCACCCCAACGTTCTTCTTACATCCCTAAGATGTGAGAGTTAGGTTAACTGATGACTAAAACTCGATCCACTGTAAATGTGTGCATGTGTGCTCAACCAGGGTTGGTTTCTGGCTGACTGAAGTGTATTAAGTATGAAAAAAAAAGAAAATTTAACTTAAAAAATTCACATCTTGCAGACACATTGGGAAAATGCAATCATCATCTTGTTATCAAATCCTAACTTTAGAGATTATCTGGAATAAAAACCTGCAGCCATAAACTGCCTTAAGAATGCCTGCAAATCCCCTAGGAGAGCTGGAATCTATTGGTGGGAAAAAGCAGCCTTTTGCCAGCACAAACTTCATACTGGCGAGCGATGTGCAAAATGAATGGATAATAAATTATTTGTACTTCAAGTGTATTTTTATTAAAAAAGTTAGTCTTCTAAATAATTATTTAAAAGTGTTCAAATCAGTTTTCAAAGCTGTGACAAGCAGTTCATAATCCAGCAAGGCTCCATCATTATGCAATACATACACACATAATTGATATATATATATATATATATATATATATATATATATATATATATATAATGTTTAAAAACAGGGGCTAATAATTTTAGTTCACTGGATCTCCTTACTCTTGAATATGCTGTATACAATTGGTCACGTCTAAAACATTCCTGCTGTTGTTCAATTCTTGGTTTTCCTAGTGACTGGCCTTTGCTTTTGTTGATGGTCACTGCAAAACACAATTTTAGAGAAAACTATTCTTTTGAATTGAAATCAGTAATCGCTAACAATAAAGGGAACTTTGGGAGTTTTTACTATTATGTTTACAATATTCATTTGTTTACATTATTCACTGAAGTATTAGTTTTAGTGTTTGCCCTCAATTGTTGTTTCAAGCTTGTACTTCTGTTTTTTTCTGCCCTGACTATAGCCAGACATTAAAGTTGTAACACTTAAACATGTGGCACTTGTTACAAATAATAATGTCAATTAGAGGCTGCACATTTAGGCATTACAGTGAATTAAACATTTTATGTTTGCTGTTCATTTCTTTAGTGGTTGAAATGTAACAAAATAACAGCTGGTACTATGATGTAGAGGGTTCTTAAACAATTGCTAGAAGGTGTGTACTAGCCCACTTCAAGCACTGGCTTTCTTCCCCATAAATGTGTTGTAGTGATGCCTTTGTTGAAAGAGAAGAGAAGACACGGTAGTCTGAAACGTAAATAACGAAGGAAAGAACTGTTGGTCGTGTGAGATGCATTACCAGAGCTGCTCCTGTATTTAAAATTACGTAGTTACTACCTGTGTGTTTTGGACATGAGGAACTCACTTCTCCTGTATTACACTATCCCTGGCAAACTGACTCAAGCTTTTTTGCCAAACACGTCTTACCTGAGCTACATCGAACCTTCTCCCTTCCAATTCACAGCTAACGTCACATATCAGCCAGTCCAGTGACTGAAGTGAAACCATACAGGAGGTACTCTGTGTTATCGAAGTCTTGCTCTCCATCATGATGCATTTATACATTTTACATGACCTTTTATTCAAGTGGTCTGTCTTGGAGATTGATGCGGTTATCTTAGTATAGTATATGAGATTGAGTTGTGAGGGGTTGGTTTGGTCTGCATATAGGGGTGGCGTAAACTGTTGGAGATCAGAACATCTTTATATTAATACTAGGCTGACCCGCCTTTTAAGGCGACCGACTTTTAAGTTGACCACTTCTTAAGGCAATTCAATATGTAGATCAATTTGATATTTTATACAAACTCATTAATTTGGTTATATTGCATTTGAGTGGTATTACTTTAATACTCGTAGTTTATGTTATTTTTATGATGAAATTTAAACTTTTTTTCTATATTGAGGTCACCCTTTTGAACCCCCCTGATATTTACTACGCGGTGAGGCATTTGTATTCCATCAACATTAATTATTTCCAGAGACATAATTTTGTCTATTTTTCCAGCGCATCGCGCACAAAAGCAAGGGAACGATGGGAGCACCAGAACTCTGCTCACATCATGTTGCTTCGTACCACAAGCTGCAAGTAGTAAGTCTGTGATAAGCGGAATACCGCTACGCTTTCCACTCACGGGACGGAAGGACAATCCCGACCGCTTTTATATAGTAAGAATGAAGAAGAAGATATTGCACAGTCTGGAGTAGAAAATCATCTTTTACCTGGAAAAACGAAACTACAAATCCCATCGTGCATTGCAAAATGGACGGGGCGTGTGTGAAACTCCGCGCCTGCGTAGCACTCACGGGACGGAAGGACAATTCTGACCGCTTTTATATAGAAGGATATGATATTGAGGAGCAAGGGGGTGTAAGATCGTAGCATGTTGACAAAAGCAAATACAGTAAAATTGAAAAATCCTTAAAGTCCTAATCCCTTCACTTTTTTCTTTATCTTCATCACTCTTTCTACCCTATTACCAATGCCAATGTTCTGCCTGTGGCCTTCATTTGAATACACAGGAAGCCCCATAACTCTGTGCAACCACTCTTCAGTGCTGTGCGAAGAAAAAAGATGTAGTGCATTAGAATAGCCCCCTCACTACAATATTATTATTGACAGATACTGACAAATAATAAAACACATGTAAGCTAATTTTCTTTTCTCTAAAACATTACCAAATTTCAATTAAATCTGTCAAGACATTTTTGGATTTAGTTTTTCTGTTGTGGGGCTTTACTCCTAAATACTAATATCAAAATATCCTCTTTTAGTGGACACCTACTGACCTACAAATACCATCCTGCCAAGTTTCAGCATTTTAACAAAACAGGCAAAAGTGTTTTTGTTAATGAGTAGATCAAACAACTTTGCATTATACACATATATATACTGTGTGTTTATAATGAACTTTAATGTGATGTTGTTAGGTATTCCAGATTCTTATTCTGTTTTTAAATTATAAAAACTAAAAAATATCAAGAACTCATGTCCCGCAAGATGAGACTTAACCAAAAGTGCCAAGAGATTTAACCAAGTCCAGGGCCGGAAATAAAAGACAAAGAATAGGACAGCTGATGTACAGGCTCTTAAATGTTTGAAGTGTCGCGCGAGATGCAGATTATGCGGCACAGCAACAGCAACAGCAGCAGCAGCAAGCAAGCCAGCAGCTGATTGAGCAAAGAGGAGGTAAAAAAAACTATTTGTTTCACATTGTATCACCATTCAAGAGGGGGTTTCGGAAGAGCGACGGCATCTCCTTGGGTACGTTCAGACCCCCTCTTCACAACTGGGGGTTGGGCTCCAAATGCGCCAGGGGAGCTTGTCCCCTTAATGTATATATTGTTCAGACCCAGCCGGGACACCTGGAAGGACTGGGAGGTGGTCTTTATGCCCCCCGGGCCATGAGGGGGCAACCACCCTGGATGTTGAGGGGACCACGGGGAAGGAGCAAGGAGGCTTAAGCCCAGTGGAGCCCGTGGCCACCGCCAGGGGACGCCCCGAGCATTGTGAAGTCCGGGAGATCGACACTTCCGCCACACCTGGGAAGGTGGGGGAAGATCCTTCCAGCGACACCCGGAGTGTTTCCGGGTGAAAGGGCAGCACTTCCGCCACACCAGGAAGTGAATTAAGAGTTTAAGTAGCAGTCAGGTGCTGCTAGTCAAATGCACTTGATTAATTGATCATCTGCAAGTGTGACCGCCTCTATAAGCAGACGTTGTGGCAGTTTGCTGGTCTGGAGCATTCAGGTGTGTGTTAACACAATGTGAAGGAATAAAGACATCACCAATGATCTCAGAGAAGCAATTGTTGCTGCCCATCAGTCTGGGAAGGGTTGTAAGGCCATCTCCAAACTGTTTGAAGTCCATCATTCTACAGCAAGAAAGATTATTTACAAATGGAAAACATTCAAGACAGTTGCCAATTTTCCCAGGAGTGGACTTCCCAGCAAATTTGCCCCAAGTTCAGATTGTGCAGTGCTCACAGAAATTGCAAAAAACTCAAGAGCTACAACTCATTTACAGTGGGTACGGAAAGTATTCAGACCCCCTTCAATTTTTCACTCTTTGTTATATTGCAGCCATTTGCTAAAATGATTTAAATTAATTTTTTCCCTCATTAATGTACACGCAGCACCCCATATTGACAGACAAAAAAAAGAATTTTTGAAATTGTTGCAGATTTATTAAAAAAGAAAAACTGAAATATCACATGGTCCTAAGTATTCAGACCCTTTGCTCAGTATTTAGTAGAAGTACCCTTTTGAGCTAATACAGCCATGAGTCTTCTTGGGAAAGATGCAACAAGTTTTTCACACCTGGATTTGGGGATCCTCTGCCATTCCTCCTTGCAGATCCTCTCCAGTTCTTCACATACCGCTTAGAATTAAGGCCAAAAAGTTCTATCTTGGTCTCTTCAGACTCTGATGCTAAGTGCTAAGGACCTCAGACTGGGCCGAAGGTTTACCTTCCAACAAGACAATGACCCTAAGCACACAGCTAAAATAACGAAGGAGTGGCTTCACAACAACTCTGTGACTGTTCTTAAATGGCCCAGCCAGAGCCCTGACTTAAACCCAATTGAGCATCTCTGGAGAGACCTAAAAATGGCTGTCCACCAACGTTTACCATCCAACCTGACAGAACTGGAGAGGATCTGCAGGGAGGAATGGCAGAGGATCCCCGAATCCAGGTGTGAAAAGCTCGTTGCATCTTTCCCAAGAAGACTCATGGCTGTATTAGCTCAAAAGGGTGCTTCTACTAAATACTGAGCAAAGGGTCTGAATACTTAGGACCATGTGATATTTCAGTTTTTCTTTTTTAATAAATCTGCAACAATTTCAAAAATTCTTTTTTTTGTCTGTCAATATGGGGTGCTGTGTTTACATTAATGAGGGAAAAAATTAATTTAAATGATTTTAGCAAATCGCTGCAATATAAAAAAGAGTGAAAAATTGAAGGGGGTCTGAATACTTTCCGTACCCACTGTAGCATGTTAAATATTAAAAGTTCACAGCAGTACAATAAGAAAAGACTGGACAAGTATGGCTGGTTTGAAAGGATTGCCAGAAGAAAACCTCTTCTCTTTAAAAAGAACATGGCAGCACAGCTTAGTTTGTAAAGGTGCATCCGAACTAACAACAAGACTTCTGGAATACTGTCCTTTGGACAGACAAGACCAAAGTGGAGATGTTTGGCCATAATGCACAGCACCACATTTGACAAAATCCAAACACAGCATATCAGCACAAACACCTCATACTAACTATCAAACACTGGTGGAGGGGTGATAATTTGGGCTTGTTTTGCAGCCATAGGAACGGGGCACCTTGCATTCATTGAGTCAACCTTGAACTCCTCTGTACACCAGAGTATTCTAGAGTTAAATGTGAAGCCATCTGTTTGACATCTAAATCTTGGCTGAAACTAGGTCATGCAACAGGGCAATGATCCCAAGCACACCTACAATGGAATGGCTGAAAAAGAAAAGCATCAAAGTGTTGCAATGGCAAGTCAAAGTCCAGACTACTACTGAAATGCTGTGGCAGGACCTTAAGATAGCTGTGCATAAATGAATGCCCGCAAACCTCAATGAACTGGGGCAATGTTGTAAAGAAGATTGGGCCAAAATTCTTCCACAATGATATGAGAGACTGAGAAAGTTACACAAAAAATTATTACTTCAAGTTATTGCTGCCAAAGGTGATTATACAAGCTATTGAATCATGGGGTGTACTTAGTTTTTCACACATTTTGTCTTAATTTTTTTAAAATATGTAATAACATGGTGGAATCTGTTGTGTGTTGTTTTACACCTAAGGTTAAATTTAAATCATTTTAGAACCTGGTAATGACCAGATGTTTTTTATATATACTATACACACACACACACTTTTCCACCACCATTTTTTCTGTTTTTATTAGAATGTAAACAGTCTAGGTTACTAAAAACAGAAAAATAACCTAATGTTCATAGATATACAAAAAGGTATTTTTCAGGGGGCAAGTAATGGGTTAACAGCGTACAGCTTTTCTGCAGCAATGGAAGTTAATTAAGCCTTAAAAGTTGATGGTAATAATTCCTAAAGGTACAAACCCTCTGAATGTATAAAAGCAGTGGTGGAACCTACTGTATTGCTCCACCCTCTGAAGCATTATTTGGTCAATATTGCACTATGCTGTATATCATAAAGTATCATAATGGAGACAAAAATGCAAATAACAAAGGAAGCTAGACAGACCATTACAACTTTTAAAATTGTAGGTCTTTCCTTTACGATTGCAAAGCAAACCAAGTTGTCAATGAGTAAGTTTTTTTTGGAACTATCAAAAGAAAGATGAAATCCAGAAGAAACAGTGACAGAAACAGGTCTGACAGACCAAAAGCCACCGCAGAATCAGAAGACTCAGAAGTTTCAACAGCTTGCATGATAGGCGCACACAAAGTCCACACAAACCTAAGGCTAGTATGTACTACTAACTTGTAAGGGATGAATATTTTGGTTGTGAGCATACACTGATACATGTTATGAATTATTTTGTGTTTTATATTTATAATTAATTTAGAACACTTTTCAGAGATGTGTTTTTACATTTACATTATAGAATCTTTTTGTGTTTGGTTAATGCAATAAAGCCCCAAATTAAATTCACTGTGAGTCAATATTGTGAAAACTTCCATGGGGGTGAATATTTCTTACTGGCACTGTAGAGTATTAGTAACATTATTCGTTTGACTGGTAACATTTTGTTTAATACTGTTCCCATAGTTGAAGGATTAACACATAGGAGTTGCTTTTTTAACGGCTTAAGGACCAAAGTCCTGGAAATCACGTTTTACTAAAATGGTTATCTGGTTTAAATTATTATTCATGACAGGTTGTTCATATTCATGTATTTATAAGTTACTCCCTCAAAGAACAGACACACATAATATAAGAAATGTAATACTATCCACTACTTATAAATACTGATGTGCATACTGTATGTAATGTTCCTTTTTTTCTAACTAGCTTGATTTGGGAACTACATTTCACATTGGCCAAATTAAAGTTTTCTTTTTTCTTCATCTATGCTGTCTTCCAGCTCTATTGTCTCCAGTTTGTAAAAGCAGTAAAACTTTTCATTTTTAATGATGATTCCTACCTATAACTGCCTAATGCAGTATACAGACTCAGACAAGTGATTAATAACCCTTATCAAATATTGCTGAAAGTGCCTTAATTATACTCCCTGTTGTTATTTCAAGGGTGACAAGTAAATCTGCCATGGCCCTGGAAACACAGGAGTATGATAAAGAAGTAATATAAAACCAAGAACGAGATGAAGCATCAGCCTTAAGTAGAACTTTATTCCCATAGCCGTACAGCAACAACACTCTTCTTTAAGATTACTGACAGACAACTGAAGGTAAGCACGTGACAGATAACATTTATTTATATAGCACATTTTCATATAAT
>JANRMT010062813.1:14416815-14457210 GCA_026402145.1 Polypterus bichir lapradei | reverse complement strand
TATATATATATATATATAATAATGTAGCTCAAAGTTCTTTACATAATGAAGAGAGAGAAAAAAGACAAATAAGTATTAAAATAAGGGAACACTAATTAACATAAAATAAAAGTAAGGTCCAATGGCCAGAGGGACAGAAAAAACAAAAAAAGAAACTCCAGCCGGCGATGTTTATGTGGTCAGGCACTTACCAGTAGCCTGTCATCATGCTGCTGTTAGGTCTGTGTAAACAGCAATGAAAAAATGAAAATATCCATCTAGATAATTTAAAAAAGAAACCCTTTCCTGGATTTTTTCAAGTAGATTTCATCAGTGACATAAGGAGATAAAGAAACTGCCATCTATCTGTATGAAGACATTTCAAGTGTAAATTGTGTGGGACTTGTTGGTAAGATTTTCTTTAAGTGACCTGTTGTTGCAACTGACATCTCGTTGACTTCACATTATTTGGACTGTTTGTACTGTGCTGTTGGGCTGTGGCAGCAAGCTGCAGACATCAAATGGGTTGTTACCCTTCACATTGTCTGTCACACAAGCATTCTGTAAATCTCATAACTAACGATCAGATAGGGCACTGACACGTGCCAGAATGCCAGACAAGTTAACATACTGTAATTCTCACTGAATACTAATAAAAATAAACTGCAGCACAAGTGTTGCATGCTGTTTGCTTGAAAAATGTATTCTAATTTACTTTTTCACAACTGTAAATGTTTTTCTTAGGATAGAGTGTCTTGTTTAATTTATTAAGCTATATCTTTTGTTTCATTTTATTTTTTTCCCCATTTAGGCTTACATGCTTTCAATGTGCACACTGCAGCTTCATGACAGACATCATGGGTAAGGGCTACTTTCACATGCAAACATGTAATTTATTCTGATGTGATAAACTGACCTTTTTAGTGATGCTGTCATTCTTTTTATACATGCAGTTGAGTCTTACCCACATTTGCCTCCAAAAATATCCATAATCAGCCACATTAACACAATAGCAATTACCCAAAAATCCACTAGTTATACCACTTTAATAAACATACAATGTACGCTTGTATGTTCGTGGTCTGTTGCAGCTGATGTACCCCCCTCCTGCTTATATATAAATATATAGGAGAAAAACATATTCAATATACAAAAATATTTAAGAAATATGAAAAGTGATCACACATGGGTCTGATTTTAAATGATATGGATTATATTCAATATTTGCCCTGTCACTATATTACTCAGGGCAGCACGGTGGTGCAGTGGTAGCGCTGCTGCCTTGCGGTAAGGAGACCTGGGTTTGCTTCCCGGGTCCTCCCTGCGTGGAGTTTGCATGTTCTCCCCGTGTCTGCGTGAGTTTCCTCCGGGTGCTCCGATTTCCTCCCACTTTCCAAAGACATGCAGATTAGGTGCATTGGCGATCCTAAATTGTCCCTAGTGTGTGCTTGGTGTGTGGGTGTGTGTGCCCTGCAGTGGGCTGGCACCCTGCCCTGGGTTTGTTCCTGCCTTGTGCCCTGTGTTGGCTGGGGTTGGCTCCAGCAGACCCCCCGTGACCCTGAGTTAGGATATAGCGGGTTGGACAAGGACTGACTGACTATATTACTCTCCTAAAACTTTAAATGAGCCACCATAATAAACACAAACCAGTGAAAAATAGAATATAATGGGCCCTTTTATCCACCATCAAGAGCAACTGACCCAGAGCAATTGTTGTATGTCTTACACACTTAGCTCTTACCATACAAGGTAACTAAATGTTCACCTGTACGTGTGGTAAATTTATCATGGTCTGAAACAATGACTCACATCCTTGAATTGTCATCAGGTTAAAAATTTGGTTATTTTGAACTGCCTCTTTTAACCTAAGGCATACAAAGATATGCTTATGTAATTGTTGTGTCTGCATTATATCTGCAGACTTAAGTTGTCAACAGTTACAAGATATTTTTCAGAGATATTAATAATATATTTCCACTTCTGAGCACCTATGAGACAGTTTCTGAATGTAGACTGCTTGTGCTGCTTTATGTTCTGTATGGAGATATAGAGAGACAGAGGTTGGGAGCATGCACTGATACAGCACATCGCTCCACCCACCACACGACGAACCACCTCAGGATCCCAGATTAGGACCCAAACGCAGCCGTTCAATGGGTGACACCTCAGCACCACACTAGTTCAAATGCAGTGGAACAGTGGGAGGTGGCTGGAGTGCCAATCCTGCCACCAACCCCCAGGTTTTCCCTGCAAGGTGGAGGATGCAGGTTAACATCAAATCCACTATAGTGATCAGAAAATGACACCACAAACATAGCTGATGAAAAATGCAAAAGCACTGCCTATATATATATATTATATATATAGTGTAATGTGCTGCATTTTCAAATAATCATGAATATTTGAATATGTATTCATTTTGCTTAACCTCACAACCTCTAAGTAGTAACTGTTTAGGAGTTATTGCAGTTTTAATTAAATACATGTATACCCCATTTACATAACAAAAGTAATAAACCATAATGCTCCAGTAAATGAATTTGTTTGCTTTAGTGAATAAATTTGGTTGTTTCATTATATTTATTTATCTCTTCCAGTCTTTGGTTCATCCGTATTTGCAAAGATGTGCTTTGTTTTAAAAGTTACTTATTTTATAAGGATTTTCTGAAGACGCATTTATAAATAGCAACCATGTAAATATATTCTAGACCAAATACACTGCATATTTTAGATGAGATAGTACAGTTCCTTTCTCTTACAGTATGTATAATACAGAGAAGGTGGAATACGTAGTTTGTAAAAGACTAGTAATAGTTTATGATAAAGCTAAAAACACTGCAGTAACTATAATAGGAATGAAGTAAGGAGAAAAATGTCATTTAAAACATTTAATTCAGTCTTTACCTACCCGTATGCCACTAATTTCAAGAAAGAAAGATGTTAAGTTAAAAAATGTAGGCCTCTAAAGAGGGGCAAAGTCTTTTCACACAGACCATTACTGGGGTAACCTGACAAACAGACTTGTACAGTTCTGATGGAAAAAGATTCATGGAGCCTCTGACTATTTGCTTATCTATTCTTGATGTGCTGCAAAGTTAAAATCGTTATCTGAATAAAAACACTTTGTTTAAAAGAAAATACATTTCAAATTAATATATTTGTTAGCCTTCTTCAGCATACATAGAAGTGGAAAAAGCAGCTATTTACAATTTTTTTTTATTTCATAAGGTCACAATATATACCATTGACAATTACTTGCTTTTTAAACATAGTGATAGTTAAGAAACCCTGTCAGAGCCCTTGTAATTGCTGCTGTACTCACCTGCATTTTTCTACAAGTGATTTGGCTTCATCTAGCCGAGCATTAGACAACAGCACAGTTCGAGGATCCGTGATATTAAAGAAGTGTTTAAGGCGTCCAATAAAGGTAGATTGGTCCCATCGAGGTGCATCAATGTTAAACTTATTCAAATCCATTTTGCTACAAGAGTATATACTAATGTCCCTGGAAGAGAAAGCAAACCAAAAAGTATTAGCTGAGGTTTATTACATTTTTTTTAATTAGTCCAACACTTTCTTCACATTCTTCTTTAAGACAGTTAATTCATAGCAACAACAGGAAAATATGCTCAAAACTGCTCAATTTACAACTTAAAAGCAAGATTAAAATAAATATACAATTGTTCCCCTAGGATTTATACAGGTCAAATTATGTTATAATGAATACCGAAGTAGAAACATTTTTGGAATAGCAAATACTTTTTGTTGGCCCGGACAAACATTTATATAACATCATGTTTAACAGATTTAGTTTTAATGAAATGTAAATTTCAGTATAACAAATGTTTCTTCAAGCAAAAATGGCCACCAAAGATAATAATGCGATGCATGTTTTTGAGACTCATTACTGTTGCTGTGTCTCCAAAACCCGGCAACAGGCTGTCACTTTCTTGTTAGACCAAAAGAAAGTGACAATCTATTGAGACATTTCTGGTCTCAGGAAGGCTCAGTGAGAGTGCAGGCATGACATCATACAAGTATAGCCGAATTCAGAGTCAGTGCTCCACCGAGTGTCTGTGTGGGTAGTTGTATCGTGTGTGGATACTGTACTGTTCGAGTTTCTTAGTAATTCTCAAAGTTTTCTTTGCGATGAAAAAAAAAAAAAAAAGTGAGAAACGTGGTCAGTTTACACTGAAAAAAATGTACATCTAACATCTCATTTTTCATTCTGTTTTCAAACCTGTATTTCTTTAAAAAAAAAGTTACATCTGACGTTTCATTTTCAAATAAAATATATCCAGATAATGGCAGGCTTGGGTCAGATTTGCACGAGAGACAGAAAGGTGAGTACAGGTTTTCAAGGAAAATACCTGTACTTTATTACTGTGTAGAGAAGACAAGTACAGTCTCAAGACTTCATTCAAAACAGGAGCTGTTACTTCAGTACTCAAGCACACAAGATAGGAGCCATGACACAGAGGTAATCGTCCTGCTTTAGCTCCCATCTTCAGATAATAAGAACACCAGTGGCTCGGAATCACCGCTGTGGCAGACCAGGAGAGTGTGAGGAAGAGCAGGTCAAAGCCCAGTGTAAAATGTACTAAACATTGAACAACAAACAGTTACATGGTAAGCCTGATTCTGTGGAGGACAGCCAGTTACGTTGCCCTTGGTTTACTGTTTATCAGACGTAGCAAAGCAGCTACAGAACTGTTCTTGCACCGCCGCCTTTATAGATGGCAAATTGCCAGTAACCCTGGACACAATAGTATGCGTTATTTTCCCCATATTTGTTATAATGAAGTTTCCACTATAACTAAATATTTTTATGGTTCTATGAATTTTGTTACAATGGGATTCCACCTGTACATAGTCTAAACGAGATACAAAGTTAAGCACTATGCATTTAATTCATTTGTATATGATGTGAGACTAGCTTAAAATACCCGGCACTGCCCTAGCTTCTTGTACATTCAACATCTGCATTTGTGGAAATTTGAAAATGAAACAATAACATATTCAAGTTATTCCAGTAATATTTAATTTACAAATTCATATAGTGTATCATTTTGCTCTTCTGTACTACGTACATAATGGCTAATTGTTTAATCTAATGCTTTGCAATATCCAAGATTTTTGGGTTTCCTCTCTAGTGTAAAAACGTATAAATGTTTTGGCTTGCCCACTTTGGAGCAAGCAACATATACTTGACCACTGGAAAAGCATGGACTTTTTACATTAATGTCTGCTACCTTTAGTGACTCTTCTTGAGTCTCATTTATAGTCATAGCAAATATAAGTCACAATGGATATTGCAGTTGCTTAAAATCGAAAGGTATGTCATGTGGAATAAATGCATCTTCTCCTTTAGCATTGTAAAACTGTGACTTCTAGCAAAACATACAAAATGACCCCCTACTATGGAAAACCTTTGGTCTGTCAAATTGAATCTGCCATCTTGAATTTTGAAATATCAATTTCAGATTTGTAATCTGCGATTCAAAAACCCAGAGGTACCAATATTGTTCAAAATCGGCAAATAAAGAAAGAAACAGAACATGTGTGTCAAGATGATGAAACTGGGGGGATGGTGGGGGGCAAAATTTGGTCTAGGGCTGCAACAACTAATCAATAAAAATCGACAAATTTGATTATTAAATTTATTTCGATTTCATTGTCGAATAATTGGATCAGTGAATGCGGCAGCAGTGCATTTTAAATGGTGATGTCAAAATTGCAACCTAGGAACACTTTTCTGTTATGGTCTTCCAAAAAATGGTTGATTTGTAAAATATGCAAAGCAAAATTGGCACAAGAGTAGGACTGTCATGCATTAGTACCTGAAGAGGAAACACATGGGAGCAAGTGAAGATGCGTCTTCAGCACGGTAAGATAAAATCCAACAGTTCAATATTAGAGTGTTTTCACATTTACCTTAGTGGACCAGAGAACACTCCTGAGTCTGTCCTCTGCTGCACCCCTGCTGCATTTGTTTACTTCCTGGCTTAAAAGTATGTGATTCTGTCGTCGGGAGCGCACTTATCATGTACAATTGTTATCAACAATGGAATAGAAATAATGGATCATTTGGAACAGTTTGTAGCTTTTGTGCTACTGGCATTAACTTGGTTTTATTATTATACTTTGCAAATGCGAATGCGACCTTAAATATAAATTTAGGACTAATGTTAAATTGGTAGTTCTGCTGTAGGTATACTATTTGAAATTGGTCAATTTGAATACATGCAGTCCCCAGGGTATGAGCGAGATTAGTTTCTATCGTCAAGTCAGAACAGATACAAGGTTCTTATTCTGCGTCAGTTAATCAAATGTTTTGTCGTAGTATATAAGATATATTTCACTTTTCTATGCATACACACTCAACACAGTGTTGGCGACAACGTGATTTGGCTTAAAACGGCAAACTGCTGAAGCCGTGCAATGTTCTAATGCAAGGGTACACTATAGTGCACATACTGAACAAAACTGTCACATGATTTAGAAATTGACTTAAGTAATTTTATAGCTGTCCTAAAGAAACAGCTTAAGTGTTACATTTTCAAATTGCTAATGTTATATTATTTTAAAATATAAAGAAAAATGACAACACTTATCAACTGCATAGCTATTGGTAAAAATATTATATTTTGAAGACTTATACTGTATTCTAATTTCAGCAAAAAAACATGTCAGACCATGGTTTGAGGTAAAATGTCCCATGCACACCACAGCAAGCAGCTGCCCTGACTGACTGTGTCCTAAATATGCTGGTAACTGACATGAGACCAGTCTCCATGGTGGAGTATGATGGATGTTAAGCAATGATTTGTATGCTTAATCCACGTTTCACTCTGCCTTCAAGGACACATTTTAATAAACTGATGGAGAAGGTCACTGTATACTACTATATATGATTAGTCAACTGGTTGAGCAAAGGTGGCCTGTAACTGCAACACTGTCTGACCCTACTGTCACACAGACAGGCAAGTAGCACCTTGACTTAAAAGCTGAGCAATGGAGTCTGCTGAAGAGCTTTTTACTACTCTTAAACCTTTTGAATGTGCCACTGTGTTTCTAAGTGCAGAGAAATTCTCTACAATTTCTTCAATACCCTCACTTGTAAAAGGGCTCATGAAATCCATAAGGGATGGTATGTTTGAGTCAAGTGCAGTGCAGGCTTTTCAAGTGACTTGCAGCGATGGAGGAAGGAAGACATATTTTTAGACTCTGCACCAAACACAATAGTCCTCGCTACTGCACTGGTCCCAAGATTTAGAAAACTGAAGAATCGGACACCTGAGCAACTGTTCCATGTGCAAGCTAAACTACAAACACAGACACTTGAAGTGAAAAAGGAAATGGATCACCAACAGTGTCAGGAAGGCAAAATTTGTGCTGCCAGTACCTCAACCAGTAATACAGCTGCTGGACCTACAACTGCTGTCACTGACACTTTACTTGACTCGCTCCTTAGCTCAGGAATCAGCAGCAAGAAGATAACAGAGATGTGAAAGGTGAAGAAATCTATGGACAGGTTTTAAAGAATGAGATCCTCACATACTTGGGTGAGAAACAAGCTTCCAATGAAGAAAATCCATTACATTAGTGGAAGACTAATGAGGTTAGATACCTCACTCAGGCCAGGCTTGTGACGATGTATTCCTGCTACCTCAGCACCATCTGAGCATCTCTTTTCAGTTGCAGGCAAAGATAACTTCCAAAAAGAGACAGCCTTAGCCAAGAATATGTGGACATGCTTACATTTTTGCATTGCAACTCAAAACTCCTGTAGAACCATTTTACGTCCCTGGTGACACTGATGAAGCAATTTCAGAGTTTGTTTTTAAGCTCGCTGCTGATATAGCAGTTTCAGCTATAGTTTGTTATTTAACTGTTGTCTATTAATTGTTGGAGCAATTTAAGTAACATAACTAAGTTGGTTATGTTTACTGCAAAGAAAAAAAGTTCATTGCACTTTAAAGTACAGTGGAACCTCAGTTCACGAACGTCTCGGAACACGTACAAATTGGTTTACGACCAAAAAGTTCGCCAAACTGTTCGCGAACACAGACTCGATATACGAACAAGCCAGTATCCCTTTCGGTTTGTGCGCGCAGATGATTTCCACGCGCAGATGATTTCCGCATGTGTTCAGTCTCTCCCTGTGCATTCCCTGTGCAGCGATCAAGAGAGAGAGAGACACAGACACACACACACACAGGCACGCGCAAGAGAGACACGCACACAGACACGTGAGAGAGACACACACACGGACGAGCGCTTGAGAGAGAGACACACACACAGATGCACGCGAGAGAGACACACACACACAGAGACTGGTGTGCGAGAGAGGCACACACACACAGGGACTGGTGTGCGAGAGAGGCACACACACACAGGGACTGGTGTGTAAGAGAGACACACACACACTCGCGCGCGTGTTCTGGGGGGGGGTGTGGGGGGGAGAGAGAGAGAGAGAGATGGCTGGACGCATAAGGCTTGCTTTTAAAGAGACAGATCTGAGCATTGTTTTAACCTCGTTGCATTTAATGAAGACTTTTTTTCTATTGAATTTTAACCTCCACTTCACTTCTGTTTACAACGATTGGTTCGTAGCGTGTATTGTTGCAATGTAACTTTTCTTGGTGGTTTATTAAATTACGGATTTTTGAAATGTTCATTTTTTTCCCTGTGCTTAAAACTCATTTAAAAAAAAAAAAGTGTTTTAGGCGAGGGTTCATAGCGTTATAGCGCGAACTCTTGCAGTGGTAGTTTTCTCTGTTGTTCAAGGTTTTCTCAGTGCTATTCAGTGTTTTTACATTTAGTTTACTATTACGCTGTGCATTCTATGGTATAATTAACTATATCTGTGCTTAAAAATCTTAAAAAAAATATATTTACATACAGTTCGTACGGTCTGGAACGGATTAATTGTATTTACATACAATCCTATGGGGGAAATTACTTCAGTTCACGACCAGAGTTTTGGAACGAATTATGGTCGTGAACCGAGGTTCCACTGTATTTTTTTACACTCTACATAGTTGTTACTCTTTTCTTATACCTTTTTGTTGATGTAGTTAGAAGAGTTATAATTAACTCTTGCTCATATTATGGGAGAAATGAGGAAAAAACTATTTCAATAAAGTTTTGGTGATAAAAGCATGTTTTTTAAAATTCCAACTAAGCGAAAAAATAATTGACAGATTAATCAATTATCAAAATAATCATTAGTTGCTGCCATGATTTGGTTCAGGTCGGTCAAAGGGTTTAGCAGGCACATACATTCTATTATACAGTGCATCCGGAAAGTATTCACAGTGCATCACTTTTTCCACATTTTGTTATGTTACAGCCTTATTCTAAAATGGATTAAATTCATTTTTTTCCTCAGAATTCTACACACAACACCCCATAATGACAACGTGAAAAAAGTTTACTTGAGGTTTTTGCAAATTTATTAAAAATAAAAAAATTGAGAAAGCACATGTACATAAGTATTCACAGCCTTTGCCATGAAGCTCAAAATTGAGCTCAGGTGCATCCTGTTTCTCCTGATCATCCTTGACATGTTTCTGCAGCTTAATTGGAGTCCACCTGTGGTAAATTCAGTTGATTGGACATGATTTGGAAAGGCACACACCTGTCTATATAAGGTCCCACAGTTGACAGTTCATGTCAGAGCACAAACCAAGCATGAAGTCAAAGCAAGTGTCTGTAGACCTCTGAGACAGGATTGTTTCGAGGCACAAATCTGGGGAAGGTTACAGAAAAATTTCTGCTGCTTAGAAGGTCCCAATGAGCACAGTGGCCTCCATCATCCGTAAGTGGAAGAAGTTCGAAACCACCAGGACTCTTCCTAGAGCTGGTTGGCCATCTAAACTGAGCGATGGAGAAGGGCCTTAGTCAGGGAGGTGACCAAGAACCCAATGGTCACTCTGTCAGAGCTCCAGAGGTCCTCTGTGGAGAAAGGAGAACCTTCCAGAAGGACAACCATCTCTGCAGCAATCTACCAATCAGGCCTGTATGGTAGAGTGGCCAGACGGAAGCCACTCCTTAGTAAAAGGCACATGGCAGCCCATCTGGAGTTTGCCAAAGGGCACCTGAAGGACTCTCAGACCATGAGAAACAAAATTCTCTGGTCTGATGAGACAAAGATTGAACTCTTTGGTGTGAATGCCATGAGTCACGTTTGGAGGAAACCAGACACCGCTCATCACCAGGCCAATACCAGCCATGTTTTTCAGCGGCAGAAACTGGGAGACTAGTCAGGATAAAGGGAAAGATGACTGCAGCAATGTACAGAGACATCCTGGATGAAAACCTGTTCCAGAGCGCTCTTGACCTCAGACTGGGGTGACGGTTCATCTTTCAGCAAGACAACGACCCTAAGCACACAGCCAAGATATCAAAGGAGTGGCTTCAGGACAACTCTGTGAATGTCCCTGAGTGGCCCAGCCAGAGCCCAGACTTGAATCCAATTGAACATCTCTGGAGAGATCTTAAAATGGCTGTGCACCGCCGCTTCCCATCCAACCTGATGGAGCTTGAGAGGTGCTGCAAAGAGGAATGGGCGAAACTGGCCAAGGATAGGTGTGCCAAGCTTGTGGCATCATATTCAAAAAGACTTGAGGCTGTAATTGCTACCAAAGGTGCATCGACAAAGTATTGAGCAAGGCTGTGAATACTTAGGTACATGTGATTTCTCAGTTTTTTTTATTTTTAATAAAATTTGCAAAAACCTCCAGTAAACTTTTTTCACATTGTCATAATGGGGTGTTGTGTGCAGAATTCTGAGGAAAAAATTAATTTAATCCATTTTGGAATAAGGCTGTAACATAACAAAATGTGGAAAAAGTGATATATATAGATTACTCTGTATATCAGTGCTGTCAAACTGTGCCTGCATTCATTCTTCAGAAAGCTATCCTTCAAATGTGCCGCTGAACACTCTCCACAATTCTGGACATCTAGAAGAGCTTAATATCCCAGCAGTTACCAGCTGAAATTTAACATTGATTTTTTTAAGTGCTTTGTGATAGTATTTACTTTAAATCCTGTTTTATGTTTTAGTTTAGTTTTGCTGAAGGAAAGAGAACTGTAATGACTATCACAGGATTAAACAAATACAAAAAAACTTAACTACAGAAGTTTTACTTGGACCTGACTAACTATGTTTCCATCACTTAATAAATTAAACAAATAATTTGATAATAGCACCCCTCCCAGCACAGACCATCATAAGGAGCCTTACAGTACAAGTGAAGTTACAGTACCGTATAAAACTGAAAAATTCATGAGCACAAGAAAAAAGCACACAACAGTAGTACACGTAAGAACAATAACCAAGTATTAAACAACTCTGGAAGGTCCTGGACAGAACAATATCACACTGTGGAAATAGAGACACAGAGTGAAACATAAACTGTAAGACATTTAAGCAAAGCTGATTTAATTTTAGAGGATTTATGTTTTAGGAGTATTTCTAGAAGAGGTGAATCTTTATAAAAAATAACTAACTGGAAGTTTTGGATGAGGAACAATAATTTGATCAAGCATGGCTTGTCAATCTTTATTCACATAATGTCATCAAATTAAAATTTAAAGATTACCAAGGCACAACTCTAATCTCTGCAAACTGGTTATTTTTAATCCATACATCAATAATTATCTGTGTTAAGAAAAACTTTCTAATATTTTTGTGACACTTACCCTTAACCAGCTTCCATCAACACTCCTGGGTTCTTGTTAAAGAGCGTATTTTAAAGCAACAGCTGACAACCAACTTACTGATTCCTTCCATATTTAAAAAAAAAATAAAATGAAGTTATCTCTCAATTACCAGTGAATAAAGAACTTTATCTATCCTTGTAAGTCATACCATGTATTCCTATAACATGCTTGGCTCCTCTTCTCAATACTTTTTCTACTGCTGTAACACCCTCTTTAAATACAGAGAGTAAAACTGCACCCACTATTCAAGATAAAGCATCAGAAGTGCACAGGACAGCTTAAGGAAAACTTCCCTTCACGTATACCCCTACACAGACGCTATGTAACTCAAAACCATATTATTCTTCCTAATCACTGTTGTATACTGTCTGGTTGTGAACAGAGATCAGTCAACTACAAGTCCCAGGTCTTTCCCATAAGATTACTTTACGTTTTAGGCCTCAATGTTGTATAATTATGTCTGGGTTGTTGTTTAAGGCAGTTATTCACCTGAAAGTCATCTGCTTTAAACTTATCATCTGACATTATAAGGCAGTGACTGCATAAATGGCACACAAAACACCAATCATATCAAAAGAAAATGTTCATCAAGAACTAAAATGTATGCAAAATTCTACAAGCATAGAGGGAAAACGGTAATCATTAAAACTCCTAAGGTAAGCATATTTTAAGCCATTATTAAATAATCTGAAATAGTGTGCCATTGTGCATTCAGGCCCTGCTTTATAAGGTCATCACTTAACTTAAAATTGATTAGTTGATTGTCAATGACTGAGTGTCTTGGAATAACAACTTGTTTCTAGGAATAAGAGCTCTGAATGAAAATGAAGATTAGTGAATAAAAACCATTAGGAAAATAGACTTTTTCAATAAAAAGAAAAAAAACTGAAAGGACAAACTGAGAATGTATAGAAGATTGCAAGAAAAGTGCCTTTGGGGGATTCAGAGACCAGGCAGGGGCATGGAATGACAAAGAAGATGGTGGAGTGGAGAGAAAAATCAATGTATATAGGAAATGGTGCACTGAAAAGAGCCATAAATGTACTTATAATGATTAGGAAACTCTCAAAGCTTAAAAAATGGAGTCAAGTGTAGGGGTTATTTTTCTCTTAGTGTCTTTCCATCCTTGGCTTGATGTGCTTGGAAGAATACAGTGCCTATAAAACTCCAAAGAAATGTTTCACATTTTATTATTACAGAACATTAAATCACAGGGGATTTAATTTGGCTTTTTTGAGATACACCAACAGAAAAAGACTTGATAATTTCAAAGTGAAAATAGATCTCTGAAAAGTGAACCAAATTAATTACAAATATACAACACAAAATAACATAAGTATTCACCACTTTCAATATAATACACCTAAATCATCACCTTGTAGGCAATTAGTAATTAGTTCAATTACCTTTCCATTATAAAGTGATTTCAATTCATTGTTTTATAAATGCACTTTATCTGGAAGGTCCAGCTTGTGGTGAGCCAGTATTGTGGCTTAATTTACATAATAAAGACAAAAAAAAACACTCAACTCCAAGCGAATGCATAAAAAGGCGATTGAAAAAGCACACATCAGATGGAAACAAGAAATTGTTGTCACTGAATATTCCTCTCCCATAAAGCTGCCACTGGTAAAGCACCTGGACCACATTGTTGTCTGCAGTCTCTCCAATCTCAGCCACTGTAGCTTGTAACTCTTTCAGAGTTGTCAGAGGTCTCTTGATGGCCTCCCTCACTGGGCGTCTTCTTGCCCAAGTATTTGTGGCTGGCCAGATCTAGGCTTATTTACAGTTGTGCTGAACTCCAAGGGAAATTCAGTGACTTGGCTATTTTTGTCTCCATCCTGTGACTTGTGCTTCTCAATCACCCTTTCACTCAGTTGCTTTGAGGATCCTTTTTGCCTTCATCATGTAGGTGAAGTCACTATACTGACTCACCACAAGTTAAACATCACAGATAAGGTGCACACAGGTGATCTCCATTGAACTAATTGTGTTACTTCTAAATCCAATTGGCTGCACTAATTATGATTTGTGTGTGTCACGTTAAAGGGAGTGAACACTAACATGATCAACTACTGCATCTTCTGTATATGTAATTAATTTAAACCAATTTACAGAGGTAAGTTTTTACTTTGACATTAAAGTGTCTTTTTCTGTTGATCAATGTCAAGATGTCAAAATAAATTCACTGTGATTTAATGTTGTATAACAATAAAAAGTTAAAACATCCAAGGAGTGTATACTTTTTATGGGGGTCTGCAAATGTTGTGCCTTCACAAAGTGATTCTTTAATTTAAATGCCTTAAATTAATATTCTAGAGCAGTGCTGGAAAGCTCAGTATGGTAATTTTACAGAAAGACACAGAGTAAAATCATCAATTATACTAATAGCATTGGGAAAAAAGTTAACTATATATACTAATTTTTATCAAGGTTTTGTAGTCTTTATAATGGCAAAATATTCAACATCCGGTATAGTTCAAAGTAACAACAGGTAGCCATCTTCATACTGCATATAGTACTCATTGAAAGCTCCTTAGATAGTCCATCCATTTGTTACTAGTAACAAATCTGTACAACTGTATGCACCTGTATAGAGCATGGAATATATAGTTGGAATAAATTGCATAGATTAAGCATTTAAGAATCAAGCTTCTCAGTTCCAGCAGTAGATTTTTTTTTCTGTTGACAGGATATTAGAAATGACCTGAGGTTCAGAGGACCAGTCTAACCAGATCTTCCTTTTCCATGCACTTAGACTAAGTGTAATAACACTGTGAATGGCGCAGGCCTTAGGCCCCCTTTTAGCTCACAAGCAGTATTGTCACTGTTTTTCATCAACAAGCACAGATAAATTATTACCTCAGTCTGCAGCATACATAGCTAGTGCACATTTAATTTTTTACCTGGTTAAGCATTTACTGTATAAATAAAAGTCAAATAACTGTTTTAATATTCTAGGGCAACAATACTTAATAAAGACTTTAGACTTGTTTGTGGAGCAATTCTTATTTATCATCTTTTATATAAAGCTCAGTGTGTGTGTGTGTTCTTTATACAATCCCACACCTTTGATCCAATCTCAACATAATTTGGCGCCCATACCCAACTTTTTCAGGAAGAGACACTAGACTACTTTGGAAACCAAACGTTTACCCTGGGATACCATTGGGGAGGTTTTAAGCGCAGTCCTACCTGGTGGCTTACCTGTGTCACAGAGGTACAGAGCAAGTGAAACACTAGAACAGAGCCAACAAAGGACCAGACCTTAAAATTACTTTCTTGAGCAACACCGGGTGCTGCTGCTAGTTAATAATATTTTAAATACATGGAATTCTCTTACAATAACAACTTAAGGCTGACAATTTTCCTGAGGTTGCATAACAAATCAAATGTCAAATTAAGTTAAACAACTGTACAATTTGACAGTACAGGGCTCAATGTACCGCAACCCTAATTAAAGTAAGTAGACTGCAGTGTGCCACCCTAAATACCAAAAATTCTGAGACACAATTTGGCAACTGGTGTATTAAATGAGAACAAAGACCACAAAACAACATTAAAATAACAAGAAACAATTAACACCATATGCCTGATTATCATCTAAATACTTACAGTACAAGTACAGTGACAGCTAATGAAAACAGTATGCCTTAAGAACAAATACAGTGATAACTGAAAATTCATATTACTATCATCTGGCATGAAGAACCACATGCATGTAGTTGCTGAAAGGGCCAAAGCCAAAACTGCTGAGCAAGAATAAAAACTTTGCACTTTGGGTGCACTTCATACATGACTGAACACAATCCTCGATTTATTTTCTAGTATTTTATGTCGAAATTACATGCCTAAACACAGCAAGCTGTACTAAATCGGGAATCATTGCTCAAATACAGTATATCAGTCAGTGTAGGCGAATTCTTAATGAATGGGATTGGAGTCTGCCAAGTCAAAAATATTCATAAAATGAAGCAAATATCCCTGCAAGGGGAACTACATTGACTTGTCATGACTTGAATTGTGAGTCATTAAACCTGTTTGGAATCCTAGAGTAAATTATTATTGTGTATTTATTTAGGAATATTTAGCAGTGGCAACTTGCAAAATCGTAATGTGTACAGAATATACCTAAACAGCTGTAATGCATACTGCAACTGGCTGGCACGTACTCTGTCACACAGTGAGTCAAACGTGGAGGCTGAGTCAACATCCAATGCTTTTAAATCCAATCCAGAAACTATTAATATATATTAATGTAGTTGTTTTGTGCTCTTTCAGTTAATCCCTTGTATTGATATATCCCACTAAAAGTACTATAATAAAAAAACTTATTTGAAATGTGAACATAGCGTTTGCAGAGATCTTCACCAACTGTTACACTATGTAAAACAATGATTATTTTTGCAATCTTATTCTCGTTTGCCTTTCACATTTACATGAATTAATGATCGCCTCAAAATTGGTTCGGCGTGACTTCAGCGCCCTTACTCTCCATGACTTTGTAATGCACTAGTCGGAATAAGAGAATTTACATATGTAGTCTTTTACCAGTAAGTAGGCACCAACAGTCTGACCTATTACATTGAACATAAATTATCTTAAAAACTTTGACAGGTGAGTGGCAACACGTGATGACTTGTTTTGTTACCACTTGTTCAGTAAACAGATTTAATATTTTTTGTAATCAAATCGATGTACATTAACATACTATATATAATGCAGCATGTGGTTCTTCCACTGAGCCATTGTACGAGAAGCAGCTTTACCCTACTCTGCACAATCCGCGTTTCCTTCCGACCAAGAACACTATATACCTTTAACTATTCATTAAATGCCAGATGAGCAACAGACCTCTGCTGCAAAATGACACGTGTCAGAGAATTTATAACAACAGTCTTATTTTAAGACTCCCATCCGCCCATTTCACTCGTACCAAACAGACCTCTTTTTCTAAAGCTATGCATATATGTGAGCAAAGGACGATCGGATAAATACGGTACCTTGCGACTTCAATCTCAATTATATTCGATTCTTTTTTAGGGTGCTCATTCTTCCACAAACTCAATTTTGTGCCCACGTGTTTTCCCTCCACCAATGCTAGGGAAGCCTGAGTTTCCACGTGACGCTTGCTATGTCCCGCCCCTTGGTCCGCCTTACAGCCTGCAACTCGTCTTGTAACTAAGTTCTTACAGATTCACCTTACCTAGTAGTACAAAGTTTACTTTGAACATTCTTATATTTTAACTTTTTATTATTATAACAAACCCATCTAGTTATTTGTAACGCGACTATCCAGTTCAGGGTCGCAGGTAGGCAGGGTCTGTGCAAGTCAGGAACGAGAATTGGTGCGGAACGCCACTCTAACTTACGGCACTCAGAAACACTAAATATTAAGGTTAAAATAGGATTATAACATTGCAAAACTTGCATTATCGAATTATATTATCATGGAATACAAAGTTGCGTTTGTCTTGTAGTGTCTTACCGGAGTATCGCCTCATCCAGAGATAACAGCTAAATGGTATTAATGAACAAATACTCGTGCCTCTAAAGTTACATTAACATGTAAGAAGAACCGATGGAAGAACAGGGGTTACGATAGGTAATGACTGTTGTGAACTAACGAGTTTGTCCTGTGGCCGACATTCCGTGACTCAATAAAGGAATAAGCGGGAGCACACAACTGATGGATGCGATTGCATTTTCTCGCTCTTCCCTAATTCTTTCTACAAAGCTATTCTAAGGAAGGCAGTACCCGGCTTCAGCGATTACCGCTATTAATCTTCATCATACGATCATCACCAGCCCCGCTGTCCATCAGACACAAAAGATATTTGAAACAGATGAATGAAAGGCTCTGTCCTGAGCATTTACTATTGCTGTTATCACCTCGTTTGGTTTTGCCATAACGTCTTAAATGATAAATATTTATCATTATATATAGTGTGTTCTTGGTGTGCAGGTGTGTGTGTGTGCGCCCAGCGGTGGGCTGGCGCCCTGCCCGGGGTTTGTTTCCTGCCTTGTGCCCTGCGTTGGCTGGGATTGACTCCAGCAGACCCCCGTGACCCTGTAGTTAAGATATAGCGGGTTGGATAATGGATGGATGGATAAACTATATGAAGAATTGTTATAAAATGAATAAGGGACTGTTTTGTTGTATTTAACGGTTACAAATTGAAATGACTTTAAGTTTGGGATCGTTTTAGTATAAACATCCAAGGGGTGTGGGCACTAAAATCTGTACAGTAAATAAAGGACAGGTTGTATTTATGCGTGTAATTTCAAAATAAAATACTAGAAAATAAATGAAGGATTGTGGTTAGTCATATATAAAGTGCACCCAAAGTACAAATATAGTACAATATTATATTGGCCGCTGAACAAGTTAACATATGCACGAATTCTGTTCATTTCTTAAACTGTGTTATGCAGTTTAGGTTCTTTTCATAATTAAAGCTGTGGTAGTTTTTGCAAAAATTCCCGAGTGTTCTCATTTCAAAACTAAGAGTCTATCCGCTGAACCAACATTTTTTCATTATACGTTTGGTGTGTAACCAGCATCAATTGCGGCAGAATCTCCACAGTGATGTATCTTTATCACAGTCCAAAACTTGTATCATGCAAACGGTACTCGGCCTTTGCGTGGTCGTTTCCCCGTTAACCTAGCGCCCCAGCACAGCGAGCACTTACCTAAAAAAGACTGCCCCAGCGTTCAAATGTATTATCCGAAATTACACGCCATGTGTCCTAAGAAGGTAACGAAAACATATTCTGCTGGATACCCGAAACCACTTAAAGACGAATTATTATCGGCAAGTGTCTTTTTGTCAGTGATTTACTTTCCCGCGTTAATGTGACAGAGAAATACAGTACGCCGCACAGCTGGCCAACAAATAAACTCCGAGGCAGATACTGGTTGACCGCTTCCGCGTTCCTGTCGCAAACTCTGCAGTTAATGTTAGTTGTCCAACTAATAATCCTCCGTTGAATTGATCTTGAGCTATGTCGTTGTTATCATTTTAACAGTAACTACAAACTGTGTCCACGTAAACATCTGGGACAATCTGGCATTGTCGTATATTCTAAAATGTTCTGTTCTCCAAAAACCTATTTCAGAATAGTAAATCAGTGTCATTTACATCTTATGGTAATATAATCACGATGTTTACGTTATATATATATACCTACCTGTATGTGTGTTTTTTTTTTAATTCTAAATATTTGGAATGCAATATGCATGATTTTTTCTATCCTTTTTTAAAGCCAGTGTTTCCGTCAGTTGTCGAGGTCGCTGACAGCCGGGACGTCAGGCTGGGATTGACTATCGCTATCCGAAATCCAGCCACACTACACATTTGATTCTAGGCATATTTTGTGTTGCCAGTCATCCTAATATTGTGTGTTTCGATATGTGATTGGAAACGGCGGTGTACATATAATAAACAAAATAATATGGAAATCTAAACGATGGACTTAGTCGCACGCTCATTAGATTTTTTTTCAATATAAAAACGTCGGTGACAGCGTGTCAAAGATTATAAAAAATTGGAATACAGCAAGCAAAAAAACGGGACGTGATGGGGGTAAAATGTGCTGAGCGGCGGGCGATAGACTAGCAAGTCACTAAGCAAGATACGGTACGGCGGTTTAAACTAAGTATTCTAATGATAGCAAGTTAGGAAATAAAAATATGAACATGAAGACCAAATAACCTGGTGACAATAATGGAGCCTATCGCCTCGTCCGGGACTGGCCCTGCTTAGTACGGCAAGCCCCTTTGGCATTCATCACCTTCTGGATATAAAAGTCTTTTACCGATCACCGATTTGAATTTGAACACAAGCTCAAGAGTTTTAGGTCCAAAGCCTTAAGCACTCTACGGCACTTTTTATGAGATTATCAAATTTGATTGTGTCATAGTATTGTTGAAGGTAAATTTTCATTCTGCTTTTGACTGTTTGGCATACAAATCAAATACAATTTTGTCACATACAATTACACAAACATACAATATGTAGTGAAATGCTTAGCTGTTAAGCTGTGTTCTACGTTGTTTGGTATACTATTGTAAAAAAATGTAAAGAAAAGAAATCAAAATTGTACTTGCCACCTTTTCTCTGACTAAAAGCTCATTTAATTTTTAATGGTTACTATGTATACTGTTATATATTTTCTTGTTATTTAATAGATTATGTTGTCTAGCAGAAATTATTTACAGTACAGTAATAGTCTGAGTATGAGTAATATGTGATGTCTATTTGGACACCTAAAACCTGAAAGTGCTAAGTGTATTGAATGTCATGGTTCCCAGTGGTTACAATGTGAAAAGCCCATGTTATTCATCTCATAGTTTTTCCTAGATGAGGCCAATATGTACATTTTGAGTTGGGCCCACATTCAGAAAGCCCAAAGTGAGCTTGCGTAGGTTTCTTTGTGGGCAGCCCTAGCCCACTGTGCTCACAGAAAGTCCAAATGGCACTCCTAAAAATACCAGTTCTTTAATAGCACTTTGCTGGGTTGTGTGCTTTCTCATGGACCCACCATCTGACAAAGAACCATTTAATTCTTTGAAGGGTTCTGTGAATATGAAATTGATTCTTTGGGCTTTGGCAAGGTTCCTAATGTGTTAACAAAAGAGAAATCTTTAATGTATAGTAGGTTATCTCGCAGGATACTAATAGACTAAGAAAACCTGATCTTAGCCTGAGTTATTGTATGTAGTGAGATTCAGGGACCAATTGGTATTATGCACATCTATAATAATCTGGTAAATAATGGAAGCTGTTACAGATCTAAATAAATAAGGAATCTTTCTGTTGTCATTTTAAAATCCTGAACCCGCTGGTCTTTCACAAATCTGTTATCATCTCTTTGTGGCTATTTATAGGGCATGTTATACTGTAGACCTGAAAAGAAAAGTTCTTTCTGGAATCTTCATATGGATGACTCTTTTGGCTTTCCCCTCTGCCCCTCTGAAGAACCACCCTGTCACCTTTATTTTTAAGAGTGTGGGCAAACACACATTTCTTTGTGGGCAGCCTTAGCCCACTCGGCCCACAGAAGGCCCCAACTGAGCCCACAAGGGCATTTATGCTGGACTGTTTTGGGTTAAACACTTTCAGAGAATAGGTGACAATGAGGGTTTATGATTACTTTGATATGATCATTTTCAGTTTTCTTCATCTTTTTAGTATTTGTTCATCATTGTAAAATGCAATATAGCATTTGATTTTATTTTAGAAATGTCAATTGTAGTTCTGCTAGGATTTGTTTTAGTACCTTGCTCATTAGTGACATTATAGCTTCTCCTTCCTAATTCATTGTTGATTTAAATAATTGTAATGGTTTGGTGAGGTTAATGTGTTTGCTAATCATGTGCAAGAAGAATGTGCACAACTTCACTGCGCTTCCACATGGAAGGACCTTTCAGCGTCGCTACAATCTTCTATATAACGTACATACATTTACTGTATAAGACGGGGTATTATATTATTTACACACACATTGCCCTTTTCTCCTTTGTGCATTTGCCATATCTGTTTAGCTTCATAAAGGGTCACAGAACACCAAAGCCTGTTTTAGCTGTATCCAGCATAATGAAGGAAGCAACCTCTTCAGGGTCTAAAATTCATCAGCGGGTACACACATGCACACATTCAAGCTCACTTTCTCTCTTAATGGGCCATTTTAGAGTCACATATAACCTGACTTGTATGCATCTTGTAGAATACCAGAACGTTAAAAAAAAAAAGAAAGAAAGAAAACAGGCACGGGGGAATGTACAAAATGACTGGACTGGAATTAAACCATCACGCCATTGTGGCATCCATATACATGATTTATTCTCAGTTACATTATTTTAACTGGAATGTCATTTTACAACTTTAAACACATGATCTTATTTTACATAGCAATCCACATCTTCCATCTTTTATCATACAACATTGTAAGTCTCATTTAAGTATTCCTGTCTGTTCACATTTATTTACTATTGATATTAACTATACTATTAAATCTAGTGCTTCATTTTTAACTAAAAAACTTATTTCCTTAATTATGTCTTAGTTAAGCACAGCAGCCAGTTGACATATTGGAGTGCAATAGGATCCCTCCATGCCCAGAGATACAAGTGATCAGGAAGTTTGTTAACATCTCCTGGCACACGATCTTTGTACCCACCTTTAGTTGACAGGTGTAGAGTCACATAACATGCATGATAGGGTCTTCTTCTGTAAATCACAAGCAACTGATCACGTCCAGTATTTGCATATATTATGTCTGTATGACGTACAAGTCAAATTATTATATGTACCGTTACCCATTTAACATGTTCTAAGAAATTTCGGAGACCTTTGTGTAGAACCTCATGTGATGTGCTCTAAGAACACGACTGCTGATCCAATCAATTCTTTCTGTATTTTTCCCGTTTGATATCATTGCTGTGGTCGGTCTTACTAAGATTTATTTCACTTGCAAAGACGTAACAATGCTTGAAGTAGTTTATTTATTTATTTTTTGAAATTTTATTAACTTTATTGTAATCATTCCATACAAATAGATCAATTTTTACAAAAAAATAGGATTGAAAATGAATTGAATCCCACCCCTGAGAAAGAGAGCATGGCCAACAGAGTAAAACTTAACGCTTGTAAGCATACCTTTATTGATGAGTTTATAGGGCAATAAAAATGAATGGAGAAGATGAAGTAGTTTAATGTGTGTGATAAAACAAATGCCCCATTTATATGATTGTAAATGTCCCATTATATAGTTTTGTGAGCAGTTAAATACGCTGTAGGTTGCAGAATATGTTAAAATGACTTTTACTTTTCAAGCTTTTTGAACTTTGAAATCTTTGGGATGTGTCAGAAATAAATATACTATATCCGTTAATGCATTATGATAAATTTAAATTTATCAGACACTTAACCGGGACAGTGTGGTGATGCATCAGTTAGTGTTTTTCCTTCACAGCCCTAGGAGACTGGGTTCAAATGGCCGGATGATCACCACGAAGCTGGTCTGTTGTCCCTGCATCTCCATAGATTTTGCTCTGAGTACTTCAGTTTTCTTTCCAAATCCTAAATGTGTGTGTGTGTGTGTGTTGGACTAATTGGACTAATTAGCTTGTTGTTTTTCCATGGACAACTGTGCACTGAGACAGATTGGCTCTCTTTCCAGGGTTGATTCCCCTCGTGTGCCGAATGCTGCAAGCTGCTGAATTGGAATAGATAGATTTAAAAATGGATGGACAAATAGTGTAATTTTTTTAAAATTTATTGTGCATAGTGAATAATAAAACACTGTGAGCAATTATTGTCTACTTTCACATAAATATAGGGACTTCAGGTTTGAATGATTAAGTGAAAATCATTTTGGATGCTATTAGGTTTTATTAGAGTAATTAAAATTATGTGGGTTTGTAAAATCATATGCTGTAATAATATTAAGTAAACATGAAGATGTTACTGGAGAAGGGTACCACTGGTGTCCAGTGATTCCTTGAGATACTGGGGTAAATCAAGAGCAGTGATTTATCTACCACTAAAATTGTGTGTTTACTTTAACAACCATGGCAAGGACCTGTCCAGCGGTGATAAATAGCTCAAATTTACTGAGGCTGATTTCGCTCTCCACGAGACTGAGAAGAAGAAATTGAGTTGATAAAATATACATTTCATATCTGGTGTAAAGACACACTTTAACGCACATTAAATTATAGTTTTAGGTAGCAAAATTGGACAAGTGCACAATTGTATGTTTATTTTCTGTGTCCATCACATGGTTTGTACTATATGTTGAGCACGCCTCTGTGTTTCTGATTTGCAGAATGAATAATGTCCGAAATGCCTTACTTATTAAATGCTCAAACATTTTTTTACGTATGTCAACATTACGATTACTACCCTGCCTGCTGAGGTATAATAATCACAATTTGTAATTATAACGAAATATGCAACTTTACTAACGCTCTTGTATAAATTGACTAACCCAGGGTGGTTAACCAGTCATCACAGCCATGACACAAAGGTGAATCGGATAATGAAGGCAGTTCTGACGCACTATTATGGAATTCGGGGAAATACCCAAATCCCTAACGCTGACTCGTTGCCACCCGCGGAGGTGTGTAATACATGACTTTATCTTTGTTGGTTTTTCTTGTGCTTTTTGCATTCACTGAGTCTTTTGTCTGATGATTTTCTTTACTCTTGCTCGAAGGAAATCCATTTTAATCTCTAATTCCTAGCATACTTGCCTTATAAGAGTGCAGGCACAGAAGCACGAGGGCTTGGGCGCTCTTGTGTTGGACACGCCCTCGTATCTTGTACGTCACTGATACGAACCAACCCCCAACCCTCCGTCCTGCGGCGAAGCGGCAGCATCACTGGGGGCAGACAGAAGGCGAGAACATGGTGAGTCGTTCTCGTGTCATTAATTATAAATTCGTTTAAAGCTCCGCACAGTCGACAGCTATTCGCATGGGGATGTGCAGTTTGGTATGCGCAGACGTAGAAGAAGTCGGAAGTAGCGTGTAGCATTCGAAATAGCGAATGGAGAATGATTTGATTTGTCTAGGGGAGCCATGATAAGCTTTATCATAGAGCAGAGAGTTGTCTCTCGAGGCGAATCCTTTTGCTCCGTGTAAGGCGACTGGAAGACAAGTCGCAGGGCCTTTTTCCCTAAAAACCACCAGTGTGCCTTTTTAGACAGTTTGTGCAAATTACCAGTCACCAACATAGGCATTGTGGAGTAACAAATTAAGAAATAACCCAACCATCCATCCATCCATTATCCAACCCGCTATATCCAAACTACAGGGTCACGGGGGTCTGCTGGAGCCAATCCCAGCCAACACAGGGTGCAAGGCAAGAAACAAACCCCGGACAGGGTGCCAGCCCACCACAAGGCGCACACACACACACACACCAAGCACACACCTGGGACAATTTAGACCTGCATGTCTTTGGACTGTGGGAGGAAACCAGAGTACCCAGAGGAAACCCACGCAGACACGGGGAGAACATGCAAACTCCACAAAGGGAGGAACTGGGAAGCGAATCAAGGTCTTCTAACTGCGAGGCAGCAGCGCTACCCACTGCGCCACCGTGCCGCCCTTAAGAATTAACCTTTAAAGTTAATTGGCTAAGGTTACTTGTAAACGTTAGAGGCATTCTTTGGTGTCAAATCTGTTGCTGATACTTTATATATTACATTATATTACAGTATATTAAACTTATTTGCCCACTATGGCTATTATTGCAAATTGGTGTTAGAGATGGATGGCACAATGATTTGGTTTG
Organism: Polypterus bichir lapradei; assembly: GCA_026402145.1. Lineage (NCBI taxonomy): Eukaryota > Metazoa > Chordata > Cladistia > Polypteriformes > Polypteridae > Polypterus > Polypterus bichir. The sequence goes on along the minus strand of JANRMT010062813.1, from coordinate 14,432,194 downwards.
CTGCCTCATTTACTCTGGTGTGCCTTATCTCTAGAGTTTGCTTGTTCACCTCAAATTTGAGGTTGACTCCACTTGAACTTGAACGTTTTGTTAATTATAGATAAAAATGGGTCAGTATTTGTGTGAGTGCACCTTGTGGTGGACTGACATATTAGAAAAGTTGTGAGCGACCAGGCCATTAAGCCCAACAAGCTCATCCATCCTGTTCACCTTCCTAGATTATCCCAAACAAAATCAATTTCCGATTTGAAGGTCCTTAAAGTCCAGCTCTCCATGGTTCTTTGCATGAAGAAAAACTTTCTAATATTAGTGAGAAATCTGCCCTTAACAAGTTCCCTTCCATGTCCAACTGTTCTTGTTGCAGAATTTATTTTAAAGTAACAAGTAGGATCTACTGTACTAATTCCTTTCATAATTTTAAGCACTTCAGTCATATCCCCTCTTAATCTCTATTTGCTTAAACTGTAAAGGCGGAACTCCTTCTTTTGAATTCCCACTTATTTTAGTTATTGCTTGCAGTGTAACCCCAAAGGAGGAAAAATGAGGATCAGGTAAGTGGATGGGTAACAAAGTAAGTGTGCATGTCAGCCAAAATATGAATGATACAAAGGAAGAAAATTTAGGCACCTACAACTTTGGCATTATCATGGCTGATAAAATGTGGATGTGATGGGGAGTAGAAGGTTGGGGTTTTGAATTTTGCATAGTTAAACCTATCAAGATATCGATCATGCTGAAGTATCATTAATGGCATTTGAAACATGTCACTCTGTAAGCTGACCTGGATAAGAGCTTCTGCTAAAACGTCAATGTCCATTTAGAATGACTGGAGATATTTTTAACTGGCCAGTCACATTTATTTGTTTTTAGATTTTTTTTTTCTGATTGTTGATAGTTTTTTTTTTATTTTACTTAGTACAAAACACAGTTTTTGAGTGATGGAAAGAGAAAGTAATGTTTTAAATTGTCTTAATTGATCAAAGCACCTAGTCTGAAATGAGAAGTTGCTTAAATGTTAAAGAACAGCTAATTGTGAAGTTCAAATTAATAAAAACATTTATTTACAGCAAGGGTCCCCAACTCTGGTCCTGGAGGGCCTCAGTGGCTGCAGGTTTTCATTCTAACCCTTTTCTTAATTAATGACATGTTTTTGCTGCTAATTAACCTCTTTTGAATTAATTTTAATTGACTTGTTTTTTTAAGATTTGTTCCCCTGAATTTCTTCATTTCTTTCCTTAAATGGCACCCAAATAAATGTGAAGTAACAGAAGACCAACTAAGGGTCTCAAACTCCAACCAGTTGCTTTATCAGGCACCGATTCCTGTTATTAATTAAACTCGTTCTTTAATTCCATGGCTTGTCGCTGCTCTTATTGTGCATTAGCTCACAAATTGCTGATTTTTGTTTTCTTCTGTTTTGTGGACCTGAGCAGATCAACATTCTTGAGACCTTCACCTTTCTTTATTCTCAGATACTGTGTGATGGAGGCAGTTTGTTGGTCACGTTTTGGTTCATTTTGTATCTCATTGTTTGGCTGCTAATTAAGGAAAAAGAAACAATTAAGGGGTCTGAGTCTTTAAAAGCAAGTCAAATAAAATGAAATCAAAAGAAGTTAATTAACAGCATAAACAGGTCCCTGATTAAGAAAAGGGTTAGAAATAAAACCTGCAGCCACTACGGCCCACCAGGACTGGAGTTGGGGACCCCTATTTACAGTATGTGTAACGCGCTGCAGTAATAATTATTTTCTGTTTTATGTTAAATATAGGGAACTTTCTCAATAAGCAGTGTGACGGCTGTTCAAAAGCCGCTGCTAGGGTTAGGGTTAGGCTAGGCTGTCATTTTTATATTATTTCATCTAAGAGCTCACAAGACAGTTTAAAATCACACCGTGCTATTCATTAGAATTTTTTGCTTAGGGTTAGTATATTAATAAATTGTCTAGCTACTCCTACTTAAAAGACAATAGAGTTTCCATTTCAGAACCAGGACTAAGTAAATGTATAGTTTATGTCTTTATCTATTTCCATCATGTTACACAGTCGGCTACCTGTTTAAGACAACATTATGCTGCAGTTCTTCATGCACATTCTTTTGTGGCATCTGTGTTTCTACTCCATAAAGAAATCAAGAGCTCTTCAGGACTTACATATGTGTTAAAATTACCTTTATGGTGTAATTTTTAAACATATAAGTTTTACTCTTTTCATGCAATGAGAAACAATGACTTCAAAATACAGTGCCTGCCACACTCTTACGAAGGTGCCAGAGTGGTTGTTCAGAGCAATGCCAAAGAGGAACCATCCACATGAAGGTTCCAGAAAGCACATTTATTTATTTAGATTCATAACTGTTTTTCAAATAACCACGAATAGATGATTTCTAAAATGCCAACACAGGTTCCTGATTTTAAAAGATATTGTGCTTCATACAATAAAAGAGGTTAAGTTCAAGTTTACCTGTCCTGTTGGTATCCTGCTAGATAACCTACAATACATGAAACATTTCTGTCTTCTCCACACATTAACTGTATATACACAGAACCTTTCAAAGAAGAAAATGGGTCTACAAGAAACCACACAACCCAGTAAAGTGCCATTGTAGAAGCAGTATTTTTAAGAGAGCAGTTGTCTAATATTCTAGATGATACAGAGAGTAAAATGGTTGATATACTGTAACACTGTGCATTTGTTTGACGTTCATGTCTCTGAACTGTGATATGAGCGAGCCCTGCACTCCTGCTAAACATCTATCACTGTACAACTAGCTGTGCTGCAGTTACTGAATACATCACATTTTGGTTTGGCAACAAATCAATTTGTAATCACAGGACTAGTCGCACGTTGTACCAGAATCCCACTGGAGCAGACCTCTTATCTATAATGGATCTTAATATCAGACGTTACCAGGATTATGAAGGAATGGAGTGGAATGAACAAATCTGAAATTATTTCATATTAATGCCCTCAGGGAGGACTTGATTTAAACTAAGGTTTACAATTGTAATATTTTATATTTTTGTTTGTTTAACTTGGGTGCTTGCTTTATTGTTTTCTGTCTTTGTGATGTCCCACTTGTAATTCAAATTTTTTTTTTTACCTGGCTCCTTACTTAAGCGTTTTCTGTCTTTAAGTCGTCTCATTGCTCATTGTGTGCAGTTAAGCAAATGCCGTTGTGGATATTGATAATGTCAGTATTTTCTTTTTATAAGTGCATTTGTAACTGAGGACACCAGTGCATTTGTGGTTTATTGCATTGCACATTCATATACTGTAAGTTGCAATAAATGCACATTTTATCAGAAAGACCATTCTGCTGGTCGTCATTTTAATTGGTTCAGACGTGTTTTTTTTAGTAAAATTAGAGTCTCTGCAATAGTCTGTATGATGCTGGAATGCAGATTCTTTGTGGTTATCTTTAATTTGCTTCTATGCAGATTGCTGGGTGGTGTGCTGGTTTGTAATTCCTTGCTGTAAAAACCTAACTTTTTTAAATTTAACACTTATAAGTATCTTTCACGGAGAGCATAGCCCAAATGGTACTCCATAAACATTATCCTCAGCTCCTTTTATGCCTTGTACAGCACTGCTTTATTTTTTTTAAACGGACAGGGATCTGCTTAATGCAGAGACCTCTGCCAGCAAATTTGTGGTTTCCAGGCCTCACTCCTTGACAAAATAATGGGAAAAGCACTTTAAAAGGCTTTTAGACTATAAAACAACAAAACTGTATTATTTTAAATTCTTTATGGTGTTCCATCTAAACATTTACTGTAGCCACGTTGTCCATTTCAAGGCTGTGGAGCCTAGTCTAGCAGCTTCAGGGCCAGACAGAACGAAACTCAGGACAGGACACCAGTCCACTGCACAACACTCACTGTGGGACAATTTAATGTTGAGCTTTACATTTCTTTTGTATGTGGAAGGAAAATATAGTTTTTGTTGTTAATGCGAAGCCTAAGGTAGATAAATTGGACTAATGAACTTTGAGTAAGATAAATTATTATGATGGCTTGCATTAGATCCATTAGTCCCAGCAGCAGGATTTAACTGCAGTTTCCTAATATGAGAGAAAATCCTTCATTTGCGTGAGCACCTTGTTCAATTATGGAAGAGTTCTTAGCAGATCATGTAGACAGAAAGCATTTAAAGCAGCTAAAATTCTGAAATTCAGTTTTCGTAATGCACATTTCACAACTAAGAATAAAAACTAAAGTAATTTTACATTTTTATAGGCAATTCTAAAATGGCACAGGCAGCAATGTGAATAGGCGGTGAGTTCAGTAAAGAAATTTTATTTGAATAATAACATCAACTGCATTGACTGCAAGCCCCATTGCTCACCATCCTTTTATAAGTCCGTTCATCGCATTTCCTTTGTGCTTTTTGCGTATTAAGAAATTTCATGTGTCAAAACAATTTTATTCTGTGATTGCAGGGTTTGTTGTCTATACTACGTAAGTTGAAGAACGCTCCAGATCAGGAAGTAAGAATTCTTCTCCTGGGGTTGGACAATGCTGGGAAGACTACTCTTCTAAAACAGCTGGCTTCAGAGGACATCAATCACATCACTCCAACGCAGGTAATCAGAGTTATTTATTGGACGAAAACAGTACTCGGCCCAGCTAGTCAGACTTTTCTTCTGCTTTGAGTGAAGCCATTTCTTCTTTAATGGAATACCTTTCAATTGCAAGGTACTTTTTTTCAAGTTCATCTAATTTCTAGTTTTCTTGGTGTGTTATGATATATATATATATATATATATATATATATATATAGTGGTGAGCGGTTGCGGGTGGTACCCAGCCGGGACACCCAGGAGGACCGGAGGAGGGCTTGCACCTCCAGACCACGGTGGGCGACCGCCCTGGTTGCTTTGGGGACCACGGGTAGAGAGCATTGAAGCTCAGCCCTGTAGGGCCTGTGGTCACTGCCAGGGGGCGCCCCACTGCCTTTGGATCTTCCCCTGGGGGTAAGAGGACCGGGGACACCCAGAGTGCTTCCAGGTGCGCAGCCGGCACTTCCGCCACACAGGGGAGTGCTGGCAGAAGAGTGTCAGGAAGCACCTGGAGCACATCCGGGCGTGGATATAAGGGGCCACCTCCCTCCATTCGACGGCTGGAGTCGGGTGAAAATGGACAGAGTCTTGGAGGAGAGGAGAGGAGGTGGATCTGGAGAAGAAAGGCATTGTTAAGGGCCTGGCCTGAGGGTGATTGGTGCTGCGGCACTGGGATGTGTGTGTTCAACATTGTATATATACTCCAAATAAACGTGTTGTGGTGCAATCAAAGATGTCTACCTGTCTGTGTCCGGGCTGTTCCCCACTATATATATATATATATATATATATATAGATATAGTGAAAGATGTTATATAGGTGCCCAACCCGGCACAGAGAGACAGGGAGGAATGCATAAAAATAAAACAAATATTTATTTTTCTTCAGCTGGGGGACATGTCTTCCTCTGTGCCCCTCAGCCACAGCACAATCCCATAAGCTCAACAAAAACACAAAAGCCAACAAAAAGCACACTGGTCTTCACCACCACCACCACCACCACCACTCCTTGTGGCAAGCGTTATCCTCCTCCTCCTCCCGACTCTGGCTCTCGGAGTGATGGCTGCTGGCTCCTTTTATAGCCCACCCGGAAGTGCTGCAGGTGCTCAGGAAGCCATGCATTGGATATTAAAACATATGTTAATCTTTAAGATGTACCTGTTTTCATTAAGATTTCCTTCCTCTTATCAGACTAAAGTAAACCCATACATTTTTCATTCATATATTTTTTTGTTATTCACCTAAGGATTTTATATTTGTGGGAGCTTCATCCAATTAAAATGAACACAAAGCAGTAACAGCAGAACAGAAGAGAATGGCAGCCTAATATCGGCCATAGATGCTCAAACATTAAGGTTGAAGCAGCTGTACTTTCTAATTCAGTTCAATTTAAAAGTGCATTTGTTCAAATTTTGATTTGTAGGAGGACAGTATTTGAAATCAGGATAGGTGCTTCATCTGTAGAGAGCAAACCAGCGCTTTGTCGTCTAATCACTCTTGGAGGTTTTCAGTGTGAATAATTCAGTTGTACTGTATAATTCAATCCTGACTCTGATATCCATGGCTTAACTGCAGTACTATGTGACTTATTTGTTATGGAAACCATTCCGAGGTTCTTTATCCAGCAGCATTTTCAGCCTTTGTGTAATCGTTGGTTTCAGTTTATTCAAGTTAATTTCAGTGTGTTTAGGTTAATTACATCCCTGTGATTATAAGCCTTTGCACACTCCAAATCAAGATACTAGTGTGTGTAGTTCGTTGTTGTAGGCTGCACGGTGTTTGATAAAATGAGTGCTGCAAACATTAAACTGTCATTTTTGTTCAAACTAGAGTTATCTATGGCACGCTAAAGCTAAATATGCTTAAGTGCTAAAAGAAAAAAAAAAGGCCAATCCAGATATGCCACAAAATACTTTTCAATTTTGTCACAGATTTTTCTTGATTTTAGAAAATATCTTTTTTTTTTAATTAGTTTTACTATGTATATTTTTTTTTTGCTTTAGGGATTTAACATTAAGAGTGTCCAGTCACAGGGTTTCAAATTAAATCTCTGGGACATTGGGGGCCAGAGAAAGATCCGGCCTTACTGGAGAAATTACTTTGAAAACACAGATGTACTTGTGAGTAAAAGCTGAAATGAATTATCAAACTGTATTTATAAGCTTATAGATTATATGTCTCGCTCGGTCACTTATTCTGATTGCTTTTTCAGATTTACGTAATTGACAGTGCAGACAGGAAGAGGTTTGAAGAAACGGGGCAGGTGAGACTGCTTTTATGTCTTTATGTACAGTAAGTGCTTGTATGCTTATTATGCCATTGCAAAGTGGAAATATCTTTTTATTTTGTATTTTAAGTAGAGAAAAACAAGGCAAGAATTTTGATTTCTCTCTATTATAATAAAAAAAATCTTAGGATGAGACGTGACTTTTTGAGAGACTTTTTGAAATGAAGTCCCGCGAGACGAAGACTTTTACCATTAGATTCTTTCAATTCACTCCCTACTTACAACTATTTTCAAACAAGACCACGGTCATCTAACCTCTCAGTCGTGTGAATGCTTTTGGCAGACACACTTCCTGCGCTCTCAGCTCATAAATTTTATCAGGACAATACTTTTATACGCTGTAGACACGTCAACGACTAAGCGAAGAAGAAAGAGCATGGACAAACATTCAAAAAAGTTGGGTAATTTATTAGAGATAAAGAAACTAAATTGACTCACGGGCAGTTATACATTGCGTTGTCACGATGTAAGTCCAAACACGGAATCAAAATTCAATGCGATCTTGAGGAAAAGTTAATTTCAAATATTGTTTTTACTAAAGTTTTAAAGTAAAAGTGAAAACAATGCATATGTAACAATTCCCATGAAAATAACTCTCTTTAAATTGTATAGCCGGTTAACTAAACCCGGGGGGTTTGGGGGGGGCGAGCAAAGCTAGCAGGGGGCGGAGCCCCCTAGTGAATTATAAAATCGAAAACAGTACAATTTAAGATTTGTTCCTTAAATTCAACTCAAATAGTACATTGTACTTTGAAAGAGAATTAAGAAACAAAATTTTAATATTGAAATCCATGAATTCAGAATTCTTCATAGAGTTCATATTTTCCAGTATGACGATGAATCATTTCTTCATGTATTTCCTCGATGTGGTGAATAATGTGATAATAATATATTTTACCATTTTAGATTTTCTATTTAATTGCTCTTAAGCCGATGTCACATCACACAACTTCTAGTCTGAGGGCATGTCAACGTTGTCATGTCGTCGCTGGAGCATGTCAATTTACACAGCTAATATTCACTGGGTTTGTCAAATTACGTGACTATGTGTCATGTTTCCGACACAGTCATGCACTTCAAAAAAGTCATGAGTTATAAAAATAATAAGTTAGAAAAGGATGCAGGGATGCTAGAAACAAATTTAACAACAAAAACAAAATATCAAAGCTTAAAGCCTCTCTGGGTCTAGCGATGTGCTTGCCTCTTTTTCTGACAGCCAATAGCATGCTGCAAGATGATGGTGTTGGTGCCACACTATGCGACTCTTCAATTCCACCCGGTGGGGTAAAAGTTAACATTATACAAAGTTATTGTCTTTCTGTTATAACTTCATTGTTATCACTCTTTAATTTAATATTGTTTTTATCAGTATGATGCTGTTGGAGTATGTGAATTTCCCCTTGGGATTAATAAAGTATCTATCTATCTATCTATCATCTGTCTTATATGTAAAATTTAAGACACCAGACAGACATGTTTGGCTTCTGTTTGCGAGGTCCAAAACACTCACACTCCTTATTCTTCACAGATGTATTATATGCATTGTACTTCCAGGTGGGCACCTGCTGATTGCCAGCTCTTGAGCCTGCCCCTATGACTTAAGACAACATCAGCCCTGTTTGATTGGCAGGACAAGACCCAGACTGGTTGGATTGAGTTGCTGAGTACTACATGGCTGACAGTGCGCCATGGCAGCCTCTGACGTCCTCAGATTATATAAAGTCTATGGCTGAAAGTTGCTGGAAAAGTCGTGTAATGTGACAGGGCCTTCAGTTAGTTTCTTGCAAATATTTTTGATGTACTGCCGCCATAAAGAAACTCACACTGTTCTACTCCATCTGAACTAGTGTGGTGCTGAGGTGTCACCCACTGCATGGCTGCACTCAGGTCCTAATCTGGATCCTGAGTTGGTTTGTCGCGTGGTGAGGGCGGCAATGCGCTGTATCAGCGCGTACTCCTAACCTCTCCTCCTCTCCTGAAGGCACTATTGGATATACAGTAGTATTCAACTTGCCTGAAAATGCTGTCATATTAAATTGAAGTGAATTGCACACTAAAATACGGTATGGTATACTTACAGCATGATAACATTGTTATTCCTAACAGGAATTAGCTGAATTGCTAGATGAGGAAAAGCTCAGTGGTGTTCCAGTCCTCATTTTTGCTAACAAGCAAGACCTACTAACAGCTGCTCCAGCCACTGAAATCGCAGAGGGGCTGAACTTGCACACTATTCGGGACCGCGTATGGCAGATTCAGTCTTGTTCTGCTCTCAGTGGGGAAGGTGTCCAGGTAAGTGGTGCCAGTTGCATGCTAAAATATGTCACTCTTCATTCACTCACAAAAATTCAAAGACATTAAACTGATTCTTCCAGTTGTTTGTAATGCTCCACAAGCGCTGAACAACTGATGTTTCTTTCAGTCGTGTTTTTTTTTAGATGGCCACCTTTCACAGCCTGTTTGACTTTCCACTGTTTTGTGTCTCTGACTGTGTTTCTTCACCCTTCTCGCTCTTCCACCTTTAATCTCATACTGGCTTTATACCACTGTGTGCACTTCAATGGTCACCTGATAAGCGTTCAGGAGTCAAAAGGTTGTATTGTCCAGTGTTTTTTGTCCTGAAATGTATTTTTTTTTCTTTACTACAACACATTTTTCTTTGCCAATTTTATCTTTTACGTAAACTTATCTTTTCATCAATTTTTTATTGAATATTACGTTTTTATGTATCATAATAGCACCCTGTATCCCTGCATTAAAGTAAACAGATTTTGAAAATATATTATTGAACATACTTGAAGTATATTGTGTTTATTGAACCTCCTTGTTAGCTACAAATTGCTTAACGATGGCTACTACAAAGTCTGGGTCTATCCTATGACTTACAAAAATAATAAATTAGAAAAGGATGCAGGGACATTAGAAACAAACTTAACAACAAAAACAAAATATCAAAGTTTAAAGCCTCTCTGGGTCTAACTATACAGCAGTTACCTTGTCTCCCTGATGGAGTGGCTGGTCTGCTTTCCTGCTTTGTTTCTCCTCCTTATATCCTCTTTCTTACTTTGTCTTTCTTCTGGCCTCTCTCTCTACCATCAGATTATCCTATGATGATCTTCCAAGCTCACCTGGCTTGTGATTGGAAGGGGCTTTTAAGTCCCAGCCAGGAATGACTTTTGGTGAAGGCCCGGAAAACCACTGCTGGTGCCAGGAGTCTGTCTGGGGACTTTTGGGATGAACCTATTAGAACTTCAGCAAGTGGGCCCAAGTCTGCCTGCAACTCTTCTCCCTTATTCCCTGTTAGAGGGCCAAGCCAACCTTTGGTCGCTACTTCACCACATAAAGAAGCAGGAGGCCGTGTATTTGCCGCCTGTCAACGTGGGGTACTCTTAGCATTCCCCCCACCCCGATAGAGTTGGGCCCAACTAATAATCACCTGCTGGACTCTTAGCATTAAACTGGGGTGTAGCACCTTTGTTGGCGCAGACCTCCGCCAACAGACGAGAGGTCTCATATCCTTAGTAATGTTATCTTTGCTGATGCAGTTACTGCCCGGGCGTCTTATGGCCCAACCCATGATTTGGAATGGCTCAATCTTCCAGTTCCAGTGTCTGCTGGGACCTTGTTTACAGTATACATAAACACTAACAAATACAGTAGTTGCTGACTTATTAAAGAAAAAATTGAATTTAAACAACAAAAATAAAATGTGCAGTTTCCTTTTCTATATAATAATCTGTTCCCTTCCCCAAATATATGGGATAGTGCCAAGAAAAATGCCACCCAGTCACTTGCATAAAGTGGACTTGAAGTAATGTGCATTGCAAAAGCTGGTGTAACTGACCTCACGGGCCAGCAAGATACTTCAAGCAGCCAGGAGTTGTAATAAAGACTTAACTTAGTCGTGAGTAGTCATTGAAGGCAACTGAAAAAACAGTTTCACCTTGGATGATGGTACGTATATGTCTGATAAATATTTATGTCTTTCTACAAACATAGCTCATTTTTAATGCAATCTTTGTTTGATTTTTATGACAGGATGGAATGAACTGGGTGTGCAAAAATATGAATGCAAAAAAGAAATAAGTTTTTACACAACCAAAACGTCTTTGGATACAAGCTATTGAAGAACAAATACACATGTGACATACTGTATGGACCAAAGGAAGCAGTACCTTTGCTTGTGTGAATCTTTTCAATGTGTTAACTACACAGCTAAAGTACCTAAAATAGAATTCTTTCAGAGGTATCAGGATCAGGAATCTATTAAATCTACTCTGATGGATTTCTAGAAAAAAAATTCAATTATACTTAACCTCAAAGTAAAAATGGATCTCGGCCATCTGCAATACTTCAGTGCGTCTTAGGTCTTTAAAGAGCCTCCCTGGTGACCACTGGAGTCTTAAGATTTGGAATAGGGTCCTCTTCTTTATATTGGTAGTTAGGATAGACTCAGTGTCGCTTACTGTTTATTACTTTGGTCAGCCTTGATGTTGTTTTTAAAGTGCTTTATAAATAAATAATAATAATAATTACACACCGCACACGCAATGTTGAGATGTGACGGAGTGGATGATTTTCTGCATCACACGCTGGGGACCCAGGCATACCCCCTGAGTTTGCACATTCACTCCTGGTTTATGTGGGTTTTCACTTTGGATTCACATGTTAGATGTCACAGTCTGTGCTGGACAAATATTCTTACGTTAAATGCTGGCTAAGTTGGGGACAAAACACTAAAACAATAGAGCATTTGACTCCTCTGATTGCTTTGTTCTGCACACGCATTTCTCAGTATATCTAATGACGACATTTCCCATGATGCTGTGGTCTTCACAAGAAGAGTCCGATTAAAAACGGTAACAATAATATTCAATTTCACCTTATTGAAGATACTGTAGTGTTGCTAAAAAAATTACAATGAAAATGTTCTTTTAGCATTTGGGATATTCTGGTCACATATTATTTTCAGATGACTTTATTCATAAGTCTTATACATTTTAAAGATCAAATTATGTGCTTCCTTGAATTTTTTGGAAACTTCTTTCAATAAATTTGGCCTGAAAACTCAATGAAAATACAAAAAAGATCCAATTCTTGAAACTTTGCAAAATGCTGTAAATGTTGTGCTTCATCTTGAAAACTGCAGTGGGAATGAAAATTGTCCACGCAAAACTATGGCATCTGGCGTCTTGCTTTTCTTTTTTTTAGCAACAGTTCAAAGATGTACAATTCAGTTGAGTTACGACCCCGAATTGGCCGAGTTCAGACTGGGTGAGGGTGGCTTGAGGTGGTGGTGTGCCTACGACAAAGTGCTCTTCAGGGTTGGTCCCAGCTTTGTACCCATTGCTGTCGGTCTGGATGCCTCAAAGCCCTTGTGCTGATGGAATGGATTCCTAGTCAGTGTTCATGACTAAGTGTTCGGTGTTTTTACCTCTTTTTTTGAGATGTATTCTATGCAACAGATGACGGTAAGCATGCGGTATTTGAAATTCTGCCTTGCAGTAGTTGGGCAGCTACTTTGAAAAGTAAATTATGTCCAGGTTGGCATGGGGACACAGTGATTGGCACTACTGTCTCACGGGGTCCAGTAAATCCTGCGTTGAACTCTCGCACCCGGTCGTTGTCTGAATTAGTCTTTATTTGGGTACGCCATTGATTGTCCCCGGGTGAGTGTGGGTGATTGTGTTAGTGGGTCGTGTGATGGACTGGTGCCATGTAAAGCACCAACTCTCTCTTCGTGCTCCATACTGCCAGATTAAACTCTGGCACCTCAGGAACCTGAGGAGAATAAAGTGAATTTGATAATCTCATGTTAATTATGTACAGTAAGAGTGTAAATGCGTTTTAATTTAAAATCTGGTGCGGTAACGTTTTCAGTTTGAGTGGGATGTGGAAGTAAACAAATACAGTAGATTGTCTATACATGTCAGTGGCAATGAAATCAGGCACAGAGTATTTACTTTTCTCAGTCAAGCAGCACAGACACATGGCTTTAAATCAGCTAAAAACTTGAAACTCTGTATTGTATACTTTCATAGTATTCACAATGTGTGTTTCATGAATGTATATCTACTTCTACTTCTTTCGGCTGCCCCTGTTAGGGGTTGCCACAGCGGATCATCTTCTTCCATATCGTCCTGTATTCTGCCAATTTCTGCCAGCACCCTGTTGGCTAACTGTACTGGTGGCGGCCGTCATTAATCTGGGCTTTGACCGATCCAGTTTGGAAATTTGTATCGTTGTCTGCATATTGATCTGGCAAAATCTTACACCGGGTACCCATTTATCCGGGCTTGGGACCGGCACAAAGAAACACACTGGTTTGTGCGTCCCCCGTGGCTGGGTTGTTTCATGAATGTATATATGCTCTGTATTTTGTATACATGTCGTACTGTATATGGCATCAGAAAGAACAGCCAGTTGTGTGAATCTTCCGTTCTTACCATCAAAAAACGCACGAACAAGACTGTTTTTGGAGGGGACGTGAGTGCCGCTCCTCTGTTACCTGCGAATGGACCAATGTACGTCTGTCAAAACAGCTCAGTCAAGCAATGCTGGATTTTATCACAGGACATTTTTTAAGAGGTACTGTACAAACTGGTGACTCGTTGTTTTGTTCACACAAGTGTTTGGTTGCGTTTCGTTACGTTTATTATGTCGGGATTCATTTTACAAAACCTCCTTATGACAAAAGCAAGCCTCTTGTGCACTGCAAGACTGTTAGCCTCTCTGTTCATATGAATGTGTGTAGGAAGTAAAACACAAGCACACCTTAGATGTATTTCAGTTTCCATTTTATTAGCTTATTCCAACTATGTCACTGTAAGTTTGTATTATTATGTAAATATCCATCCATCCATTATCCAACCCGCTGAATCCGAACAGGGTCACGGGGGTCTGCTGGAGCCAATCCCAGCCAACACAGGGCACAAGGCAGGAACCAATCCTGGGCAGGGTGCCAACCCACCGCAGTATGTAAATATTAATTTCACTATTTGATATGGAATAAAGCTTCCCAATGTAAGGCTTGATATTAGTCAGTGTTGATTGCCTTTAAACCTGATCTTTTCAAATATATTCAAATGTACTCATTCACCATTTCCTTTTTTTCTTAGTCAGCGTCGGTTCTTCACCTTAACTGGACTCTTTATTCAAGCAAATATTTTATTGCTGCTATCCGTTTACATTTTGTGCTTTAACATCTTTTAAACGCAGGGATTTATTTGATAGTGTTATTTCCTTTGCTTTATGTTTCCAAGAAGGTTCACTTGCATTTTAAGGTTTTGCACTTGAATTGTTTCTATGTAGCTTTTAAGTGGGTGGCGCAGTGGGTAGCGCTGCTGCCTCGCAGTTAGGAGACCCAGGTTCGCTTCCCGGGTCCTCCCTGTGTGGAGTTTGCATGTTCTCCCCGTGTCTGCGTGGGTTTCCCTCCCGGTGCTCCGGTTTCCTCCCACAGTCCAAAGACATGCAGGTTAGGTGCATTGGCGATACTAAATTGTACTGAGTGTGTGTGTGCGTGCCCTGCGGTGGGCTGGCGCCCTGCCCAGGGTTTGTTTCCTGCCTTGCCCCCTGTGCTGGCTGGGATTGGCTCCACCAAACCCCGTGACCCTGTAGTTAGGATATAGCAGGTTGGATAACGGATGGATGGATAGCTTTTAAGTTGAGAATACAATGAGATTTTTAAATAAAAATCTACAACTAATGTAAAATCATTTTTATTATTGTGAGCGTCCTTCTACAACTGATTATTTGAAAGTTTTAGTTTTTGGTAGTATAAAAGTTTTGGTTTATTTTTTTTTTTGGCTACACTGAAGTATTTCCACTATTGTGACTGCCTGTTGCTTTTTATTTTCACTTTTTTCCCATCCACTGTCTGACCTGTTTAGCCATTTTAGAGATATAGGAAGTTCACCCCCAGACTAAGAACCATTGATCTAAAGCTTTATCCATGGCCACAACTACATGCAGGATTGTGGTAACTTCGCCAATCTGGTCTCAAAAGTCAGAATTGCCTGCTAAACTTACAACTCCTCCACCGGCCACAGTTACCCCCAGTCTCAAATACCATGTGCAGGCCACTTTCTTGGGACCATTGGTTTGATGGTGCGATTCTCCCCAGCTTCTTTGTACTTGGCTTGTGTGAAGTAGCTGCCAGGCTGTTCCTCTGTCCATGGAAAAGTCATCTCGGCTACTGGGAGCATTGGAATCATCACATGGGAAGGTCCTCTCATCAGATTAGGCAGCCCAGCACAGACTCCTCTATAGAAGGTCCAGGAGGGGGTGGGCGGCCAGTTGGCCGAGGCTTTCAGGACTCCACGGTGACTGTGACTGGGTCTGAGTTTGTCTTTAATTTTCACTCTTCTAATTGATTGTGGACCCCCAGAGATATACTTTTGCCAGGGATGTTGCTGACTGAAGTTTTTGTAAAATGCATTTTAAATACACAATATGGCCAAACGTTTGTGGACACCTGACCACCACACCTACTCTATATGTGCTTTGTCGTTGAACTTTGGTCATTTGACAGTGGA
>JANRMT010062813.1:14380222-14411815 GCA_026402145.1 Polypterus bichir lapradei | reverse complement strand
TTCCAGTTATGACCATTACGCGTAGAATTTCGAAATGAAACCTGCCCGACTTTTGTAAGGAAGCTGTAAGGAATAAGCCTGCCAAATTTCAGCCTTCTACCTACACGGAAAGTTGGAGAATTAGTGATGAGTCAGTGAGTGAGTGAGTGAGTGAGTGAGGGCTTTGCCGTTTATTAGTATAGATCCACAAGATCAGGCCACTTCTGACAGAGTACACAGGCTCTGGTCTTGTCACATCTGGACAACTGCAACTCTCTGCTGGCAGGCGTACCGGCAGGTGTCACCTGGCCTCTGCAGATGAGTCAAAGTAGAGCATCATGCCTGGTGTTCAACCAGCTAAGGCGGGCACATGGCACTCCTCTTTTCAGATCACATTACTTTGGCTTCCTGTAGAAATGTGTATTAAGTACAAATCCTTGATACTTATATTTGCTTAAAGAACAGTCAACAGGTCCACCCCAATATATATGAGGACACTTATGAGGTCCTGTCATCCTTCTGGACCACTCGGTCTGCTGTTGAACAGTTTCTGGTGACAACAAACCTGTGGTATCACATTTAGATCTTTTAATCTGTAGCTCCTGGCAGGGTAACGAGTTGCCCCCCTCCCTTCATACTTCTGAGCCCCTTAATGTGTTTAAGAAGTGTTTCAAAGACTCTCCTGTTTGGTGAATTTCGGCCTAACTGACATTATCTGCTAGATTTTGTAATGTAGGAATTGTATCTACAGTAGCTTGTGTTTTGTTTCATGCTCTTAACTTGCGATGATCAATTCTGTACCCTTGTCCTTCCCAAGCAGTCCCCCAAAACTGCTAACCTCTGCTAAGCAAATACAGATACAGTGCATCCGGAAAGTATTCACAGTGCATCACTTTTTCCACATTTTGTTATGTTACAGCCTTAAATTCAGTTGATTGGACATGATTTGGAAAGGCACACACCTGTCTATATAAGGTCCCACAGTTGACAGTTCATGTCAGAGCACAAACCAAGCATGAAGTCAAAGGAATTGTCTGTAGACCTCTGAGACAGGATTGTCCCGAGGCACAAATCTGGGGAAGGTTACAGAAAAATTTCTGCTGTTTTGAAGGTCCCAATCGGCACAGTGGCCTCCATCATCCATAAGTGGAAGAAGTTCGAAACCACCAGGACTCTTCCTAGAGCTGGCCAGCCATCTAAACTGAGCAATTGGGGGAGAAGGGCCTTAGTCAGGGAGGTGACCAAGAACCCGATGGTCACTCTGTCAGAGCTCTAGAGGTCCTCTGTGGAGAGAGGAGAACCTTCCAGAAGGACAACCATCTCTGCAGCAATCCACCAATCAGGCCTGTATGGTAGAGTGGCCAGACGGAAGCCACTCCTTAGTAAAAGGCACATGGCAGCCTGCCTGGAGTTTGCCAAAAGGCACCTGAAGGACTCTCAGACCATGAGAAACAAAATTCTTTGGTCTGATAAGACAAAGATTGAACTCTTTGGTGTGAATGCCAGGCGTCACGTTTGGAGGAAACCAGGCACCGCTCATCACCAGGCCAATACCTTTCCTACAGTGAAGCATGGTGGTGGCAGCATCATGCTGTGGTGATGTTTTTCAGTGGCAGGAACTGGGAGACTAGTCAGGATAAAGGGAAAGATGACTGCAGCAATGTACAGAGACATCCTGGATGAAAAATTGACCTCAGACTGGGGCGACGGTTCATCTTTCAGCAGGACAACGACCCTAAGCACACAGCCAAGATATCAAAGGAGTGGCTTCAGGACAATTCTGTGAATGTCCTTGAGTGGCCCAGCCAGAGCCCAGACTTGAATCTGATTGAACATCTCTGGAGAGATCTTAAAATGGCTGTGCACCAACGCTTCCCATCCAACCTGATGGAGCTTGAGAGGTGCTGCAAAGAAGAATGGGTGAAACTGGCCAAGGATAGGTGTGCCAAGCTTGTGGGATAATTTTAAAAAAGACTTGAGGCTGTAATTGCTGCCAAAGGTGCATCGACAAAGTATTGAGCAAAGGCTGTGAATCCTTATGTACATGTGATTGCTCAGTTTTTTTATTTTTCATAAATTTGCAAAAACCTCAAGTAAACTTTTTTCACGTTGTCATTATGGGGTGTTGTGTGTAGAATTCTGAGGAATTAAATTAATTTAATCCATTTTGGAATAAGGCTGTAACATAACAAAATGTGGAAAAAGTGATGCGCTGTGAAAGTAAATGAATATGAAGGCAGCAGCATTGCCAACTCCATCTCTCCAAACTGGACGCTTGGAGTGTCCACTGTGCCTTAACACCCTGAATATGACAACTGCCCTTCTTCAAATCATAAACTCCCTTTAAACAGACTCCGTGTACCAACAGGCATGCCAGCACAAATCTAGATGAGCAAATGCTGGATCTGAAAGGCACTCAGCAGTGGTCCGTGGATGCCATATTAGTGACGCGCCTCCTCCAAGATACCCAGGTAATGGTGGTGGTGGTGGTCAGTGCCAGTGCTCGGTTATTTTGAACCCTAGGCCAAGGTTATTAGAGCAACAACCGACTGTTTGGTAGCGAACCAGTGTCGCTGGGTTTTTTCACCCCTTACGCACCCTACTTGAACGCCTAATTCACCTTAATGGTGGCACCGGCTTTGGTGGTGGTCAGGTAGCTCATATAGTCTAAAGAAGATGCATGGAGTTGCACTGTGAAGTGTGCAGGACAGGTGTGTGGCACAGATCAGGGGTCTTCAGGTAGCACAATGCTTTACAGTTTTGAAGAATGCCTGAGAAGGGCGTAGCTGGCCAGTCTCCCTCGGCCTGCCACAACTTGATGGTGGGCCCCTCGGAGGATTTCTTATTCAAGGAGTGTTGTCATCTGGAGTTTGTGTTTCCGGCTGGCCTGATAGGTTCCTCATTGTCACGCGGACAGAGTGCAGTCAAGTTCTTCCTTACATGTGCCAGTCATGGACAGCCCAGTAAGATGACAAAATCCTGTCATCTCTGGAATCCAGCTTGTCAAGTACAGAGTGCTGTCCTGGCAGGGATGAGCGTAGAAGCCAGCTCTGGGTAGGACTGTGGTTTATTATAATTATATTGTTGTTTGTAAATATGCAGCTCCATGTATGTTTATTAAATGGCACTAATAACTGATTGACAGGTCATCTAAAGGACAGGCCGTGCTGTGTTTTCCTGTAAATAAATCTGTGCAAGTCGCTATAAACACCTCACCTCCACACTAGTAGGATTCCTGGAGCTCTGGCTGTGTGGGTCTTCACTGCGCACCACTGAAGGACGGCTGTGACATTGTTGTCTCCAAGCTCACGCCATGGCAGGAGTCTGCCCTCCACGTCAGCCCTGGCCCCGCGGCTCACCCAAACACTCTTGAGCTGGCGCCCAGTCATGTGTGAGATCGGGCATAAGCAGGGCGAGGAGGGCACGTTTGTGAGGTCCCCCAAACCATAAACAGACTCGCGACTCATGTCCCCCGTGACTTCTTTTCTTTCGGCAGACATCAGATAGAATTTGCCCAGGAGGGAGCTGAAGAAATCGGGGCAGACCTCAGCTGCTGGGGCCTTAAAGGAAAAAAGGGGACAACGAGACAGCGAGTTTGTCTGCACGAGCAACGACAAGAAGGATTACGGCTGATGGCTGCGTATCCTTAGGGGGAGTCCGAGGAAAGCCTGCATCAGTCCTCTGCTCTGCAGTGATTAACAGAAAAGGAAAGGCACAAATGGAAAACTACAAGCCCCCCAAGAAGAACGGCACATCACTAGCAGGAGAGAGGGTTTGGGTATAAAGTGCCTTACATAAAACATTATATATAATTAGTGCAACGCTTCACACAGGTCATGACACAGAGAAAGCAGATATTGAGGGTGCATAGTGCCTTACATCGGTCAGCTTAGACAACAGGCCAACCACAGGATGTATAGTGCCTTTGTTTAAAATGTAAGCAGCGTGTGTGTATAGCACCTTCACATTATATCGTGCCATTCTATTAAATAAACAAATCACAGTATTTGTGGGTGGCACGGTGGCGCAGTGGTAGCGCTGCTGCCTCACAGTAAGAAGACCGGGGTTTGCCTCCCTGCGTGGAGTTTTGCGTGTTCTCCCCGTGTCTGCGTGGGTTTCCTCCCACAGTCCAAAGACATGCAAATTAGGTGCATTGGCGATCCTACGTTGTCCCTAGCGTGGGTGGGTGTGCCCTGCAGTGGGTTGGCGCCCTGCCCGGGGTTTCTTCTTGCCTTGTGCCCTGTGTTGGCTAAAGCAGACCCCTGTGTTAGGATATAGCGGGTTGGATAATGGCTGACAGTATTTGTATTGCCATTTTTACAAATTATAGTGAAATTCTTCATTTTAATTAGCAGAAAGCTTAAATCAGCTTATAGGGCATTACATTAAATGCTCAATATTATATTAAATAAGAGTGTAGAGCACCTTGAAGGGAGCATTACATCAAACAGGCAAACCAGCGGGTGTTTAGTGCCTTATAATTAAGTGGCGTAGCAGCTTACACAGGACATTATATAGTATGGTGTATAGTGCCTTTCGCAGAAGATTCTGTTTGATAAGTAAACCTTAATCTGTGTGTATGGCACCTTACATTATGTTAAAGAAGCACTCTATAGTGTGTATAGTGCCTTACATATGGCCTTCTCTTACATCAACACACCACAGGGAGCTGTGGTAATGCTGACATTTTTACAGGGAAATTCTTACTTGCATATCTTTATTTGAATTAGTAGAATTCACAAATCAGTGTAAAGTGTTATTACATAGCAAATTAAATTAAATGTCCTGTATTAAATGATATTAATACGTGTATAGCACCTTACATAGAACACTGCATCAAATAAGCAAGCCATAGGATGTATAGCGCCTTATAATTAACAGGCTTACACAGGGCGTCACATCACATAAGCAGACAGCTTGGTGGAGAGGATATTAAATAAGAGGAGCTCAGGCTGTCAAGCGCCTTGCATGGCTCTTACTGTTTAATACGTAAACTCTAAAGAGCCTTGGCACGTAACAGAGCTTACGTTTGTGATGACACTCTCCAGAGTGGTAGACACTTTGTTCAACGTATACCATGTCATCTGTAATATGCTGGTGTACAGCGCCTTACATGTGATTACGAGTCCCTGATTGTAGTGCCAGTCACATTGGACACGTGAGGTCTTTCATAGCACAAGCCAACTAATAGGAGAAGACATTACATTAATACTTCAGCCACCGCCAATATGCGGCATCTACCTGGGTGATGCGATGGCAGCCGTTTTCATGCCAGTACACTCACCACATATTAGGTGGTGACGGGGTGAGAGAGATAGCCAACTGGAGACAGGGGGTGATTAGGGCAACAGAATGACCAGGCCCTGGAGGGCAATCGGGATACACCCTACTCTTTACAAAGGATGTCCAGGAATCCTTAATGACCACAGAGAGTCGACCCCTGAAGATCTGAAGGACGACGCCCTTTTCACAGCCACACACAGATCACAAGGTAAGCGCCCCCTGCTGGCATCACCAACACCTATTCCAGTGATAACCCAAGCTTGGCCTGGCTGGTCTCCCATCCAAGTACTGGCCGGGCTGATCGTGTTTAGTTTCAGGTGGAATGGCTGCTGGCAACAGTAATTGATTCTGAGGGTGCGAGTCACCTGACGTGGCTCACATCGTAATCAGTTTATATAGCGCCTTACGTGTCGCATGCCTTTTGAAATGACAACAAGCAGGCTTTGCGGTGCCAGTAACTGTAGCGTTTGCTCTGTGGCTGACTGTTAGACTTGTCAACATGCGTTAAGACCGAGTCTGTGCTGTGACCACCTATTACACGTTCTGTTCAATCAGCTCCTTACACAGCACATGCCATCCAGGAAGATGGAGAGTGGCATCTGTGAAGTGGAGGAGCAGGGCTTCAAGCAGTTTAATATAATGCAGGTCTTAAGAAGCCCAGCAGAGAGACCCCCGGCTACACTTGTGACCATGTCAGTAGGACTGGGGGTGTTATCCCCTTCAAGTGGTGTGTTTAACCGGCCTGACAAGTGCCAACACGGTCTGCTATGCATGGCTCTTTGCTACTCGCTGGAGTGGGCAGTTGGCCTGGGTGAGACCTTACTCTTTAACTCTTTCAGGGCTGATGTTGACTTTTGTCAAAATTCACGAGTAGAGGACGGTAATCAGCTATAAACTGCAACAAAACTCACCCTTATGTTTTAGTTTGACTCTCTTTGCTAGAAGGAAAGTTACATAGCTTTGTTGATTGAACCTCGATTCCCTACACGTGCAGGAGTAGCGAAGAGTATACAGCCTGTAAAATGGCACCGACATCTGGCGAGAGACCAAAGCAAACGTGCAAAGCAAAATACTCGGTGGACGTGTTACGTAATTTTGTTGAATAGGACTCTGACCTGTCAGACTCTGATCTGGAGATGGATATCAAAAACGAAAGTGAGGTACCAGCATCATCTCGATCAGTCCCCAGCTGATCATGATGCTGAACACTTTCGTGTAGCTGATGCACCTACAGCAGCGTTTGCCTGGGAGGACCACCACTTATGATGATAAGAGGTACAAACCATATTGCATCACACTGCAACCGTCATCACCTGCTGTGCGAAGGCAGCCAGGCAGCTGGCCCACCGTGCATTCCTGTTGGCCAACAAGGTGCCCCCACGCAGCCACTGTTGCCAGAGATGCTGAACTTGTGCCAACAGCAGCCACAGCACATAGCAACAGATGTATAATGTTGACGTATGTGTGAGGCCATTGCTTTGTGTGCTTTCCACGGAAAAATATTCAGCCCTCAAAGAGTTAAGCAGGTCAGCAGGACACTGGAGCCATTAGAGGGCACACTAGGGGCAACACCTCAGGGGATTCAGACCCCTGGTCCTGACCCTCCTAAGCTACTTCTAGAATGTACTGTCCTTGGATAAAGACACTAGCCAGGGCTAAAACTCTCAGTATCCGGGGAATGAAAGGCAGGAGGAGGTCGGGCCAGATAAAGAAAAGGAGCGTGAAGAGTTGACCATTGAGTGGGCAGGTGGGCCAGCAAACCCACCTGAGAGACCAGGAGCAGTGCCTGTGTCTATCAAGTCTGTCAGAATGACCCCTAGGGACTGCACTGCAAGTCTGGCTAGGAGAAGAATTTGTGCTACCTCAGAGGAGGACATGAGACATATTTATGGAGCGTCCTGCACCCACTGGCAGCCAGGAGTTAGAAGATCATGTTTGACAACGAATGAGCTCACGATTTTATGGCACTCTGAGACGCAAATATGGGCACCTGTGAAGGTGTGTTGTGATTCCATGTAAATCATGATGATGTTTCCTAGTTTCATGATGCTAACGCGGAGGCTTTATCACAATAATAATAATAATAAAAGGAGGAGAAGAAAGGGGAAAACATAATAAGGTAGGGTAAGCTGCACGTAACTGTTGCCACTTTGCAACAACATCAAGAAAAATAATATAACGATCCCCGAAATGAAAAGACAGAGACGCGCACACACACTGAATATCTAACAATGAAGGCTCCACAGCCTTACTTTCAGAAGAATCCCTTTCCCCCTGTTACAGCCATTGGAAACACCTCGTAAAATAACGGATAAACTGAGTCTGGCCACGGCTCTCCTTGCGCTGTTTCTGATCTCGACCTCTCGATTGACTTGCAGAGATGTACGCTGTGCCCCTCACCGTGACACCTCCCCCCTCCCTTCCCTTCTTCTTGAAAACTTCCCGGGCTTGTAAACTAACACGAATCTTCCAGGGGTTCGTGGAGTGCTGCTCTCAGGGCAATCGCCCATCCAGCTCCGCTTACCTTCTTGATAACACGCTGGCTCCTCCAGTACACTTCGCATCAGTGCGCACATGCGTATTGACAATGTGCTTGCGCTTGTGATTGACGTGGTGCTCCCCCACACTTGAGCCAATCATCTTTACGTGCGGCCCGATTTGCATGAATGCCGCGGGCGTTAACATTACGTCACGTGAAGAGGCGGGGATATCAATAATGTGCGTGTTGCCTCCCATGTCGTAAGGGCGTTCAAAGTTTGGGGCCAAATACGAGAAATACTTGCTTGTGACATACCGGAGTCATCGCTATTGCAAAAGCTGCTTTTTACATGTAACGTTACCGACCCTTTCATTTCGGCTGACATCGCATGGCCTCTCCAAGTCGATGGACTGATCATAAACTGTAATGTCTTAGATTTCTTCTGAATGTCATTCCATCTCTGTCCAATGCTATCTTTTTATGAGTTCCTTTCCGTGGCAGCTCCTTGCGAGTTAGCACAGCTCACGGCATTTGTCTGGCGGAATGAGTCATTTCTTGAATTAGGAAATTTGCTAAAACTATTCCTAAGAGCAGAGTCACATCTGCGCCAAACTCTGAGATTTCTGGGGCAGTTTTCCTACTCTGTGACATTTGATAAACACGGGCACAGAACTGTAAGGGCAGCACAGGCACAGAGTGGCTGTACATTGGTGGACTTTTCCTTTTTATTTTATTTCTCTTTCCTTTCCTCCAACACTCTGTAGCCTTCTGTTATTATTCCTTTATAACACGTTGGCTTTCTGGGCATTTATTTGGATAATAGGCCAGTTCAACAGCATTTCTGAATTATTAAGCCTACTTCTATTGAAAGTCTTAAATAAACATTTAAAGTTGTATAGTGGCTCGCACCTCCACTATGTAATCCACAGACACCACGTTAGGATTTGATCAACAAATCTTTATAGTGCCTTTCAAAACATACAGTGGCGTAGAAAAGTATTCAAACCCCTTGAAAGTCGTACTTTTCTGCATGACAAAAGATTTGTACACTTATTTATCCATTCAGTATTTTTCATGTGCTGTAACAATACATTTCCAAAGTCAAAAGTCACCATTTTCTGTAGATATTTAACTGAAGAAGAAAAACTCCAGAGTTAGTGTTTGCATGCGTTTTCAAGCCCTACACATTAGTACTTTGTCAAGACCCCTTTTGCTGCAATAGCAGCCTTAATTCTTCTTTTGGGGTAAGTACAGTATGTACCAGTTTTGCATTGTTCAGGTGTGATTCTTCCCCATTCTTCTTGGCAGAGTTTATAGAGATCCTCTAGGTTGGTGGGATGGCACCACCGGGCAGCAATTTTCAAATCGTGCCACAGATTCTCAGTAGGGTTAAGATCAGGGCTTTGACTTGGCCATTCCACAACATTTATCTTTCTGTATTTGAGCCATTCCAGTGTCACTTGGCCTTATTCTTTGGGTCATTGTCATGTTGAAAGATAAATCTTCTCCCGAGCTGTAGGTTCATAACAGACTGTAACAGGTTCTCCTACAATATTGTATGGCATTTGTGTCCATCCATTGTCCCTTCAGTTCTGACAAGATTCCCAATTCCAGCACATGAAAGCACCTCCATAGCATGATGCTGCTGCCACCACCATATTTCACAGTAGGTATGGTGTTTCTTGAGGCATGGGCAGTGTTAGTTTGAAGTCTGGCCAAAAAGTTTTATTTTGGTCTCATCTGACCATAAAACCTTCTTATTGTCATGCTTTGTAGCAAATGCCATACATGTTTTTATGTGGACCTTCTTAAGGAACGGCTTCTTTCTTGCTGTCTTATGGAGAGTGCTTGATATTGTGGACCATTGCACCTTCACTTAGGTTTTAGCCAAAGAGCACTGCAGACTTCTGAGAGTGACAGTTGGATTTTTATTAGCCGCTCACACTAGTCGATGTTTTGCTGTTTAGTTTTGAAGGACGGCCTGTTCTAGTAAGAGTCTGGGTGCTGTGATGAACCTTCCACTTTCTGATGATGAATCCAACAGTGCTTAACAGGGCATTCGGACTCTTTGAGATTTTCTGTAGCCATTTACTTGTGCATTTCAATGACTTTGTTTCTCACAACAACAGAATGCTCCTTTGTCTTCATTTCTGTGGCGATTAGCCAACAAAGACTATGGCCCTTACAAAGGGTGCTTTTTATATCCAGAGAGAACCCGTAGTACCTAATTATGTTTTATTTTGGTCAAATGACTGTCACCTTTGTATCGTTTGTGATTAATTTGTCGTCATTTGTGTAAATCTGGAGCTCCCAAAGCACAGAAGTTGAAATACTTATGCAGACACTAACTTTTGCGTTTTTCTTCTTCTGTTAAATATCTACAGAAAATGGTTTATTTTGGCTCTGGAAATGTATTGTTACAGTATAAGAGTTCACATTTAAAATACTAAATGGATAAACATATGTACAAATCTTTTGTAAAGGGGATTGAATACTTTTGCACGCTGCTGCCTCGCAGTAAGGAGACCCGGGTTCGCTTCCCGAGCCCTCCCTGTGTGGAGTTTGCATGTTCTCCCCGTGTCCGTGTCCTCCAGTTTCCTCCCACAGTCCAAAGACATGCAGGTTAGGTGCACTGGCAATCTTAAATTGTCCCTAGTGTGTGCTTGGTGTGTGCGTGCCCTGCGGTGGGCTGGCACCCTGCGCGGGGTTTGTTCCTGCCTTGCGCCTTGTGCTGGCTGGGATTGGCTCCAGCAGACCCCAGTGACCCCGCGTTAGGATATAGCGGGTTGGACAATGACGGACTGACTGACCGATTGTATGTTCCTAATGCAGTGGGTTTTCAGGCAGTGGGCCACAGCACAGTGGTGCGCCATAAGAGGTACCCAGTTGTGCCATGGAAATGACCTGAGAGGGCGAAGCTGGACACTCCCTGGAGAAGCTGACGTTACAGGAGCTCCGCGATCGCCATGTCAGAGCGCTAGAGACGCGTCTCCTGGCTGCTAGAGTCCATCTGCCTGGGTGTGTGGTCACCAGAGAGCCTCACAAGGCTGGCTGGTAGTGGGCATACGAGTGGTGGGCAGAGGGATGAAGCAGCCGGGAGATGCCACCAAAGTGTCTGTGAGTGCTGATCTCTGAGTTGAGTTTTGACCAGCTTCTTCAGTAATCCCGTCCTTTTGGACCGTTGAGCATGTGGAGGACATTGAATGAGTTTGTGGTCAGCGGAGCAGTGATGTGCTTTGGGATGTTTTTGGTTACGAAAAGTGTGCCACCCCAGAAAACAAGAGTTGCTATGTGCCAGCCAGAGTGGGTACAGGGGGGGGGGGCATTAAAAATGGAGACTCCTGTACAGTGGGTGGCACAGCACTTAGCTCTGCTGCCATACTCGTGTACTTACTTACTCACTTAAGCCCATCGCTCCTCCTGAAGCAGAGGCCATCGATGGCAGTCCTCCAATGTCCCTTGTCCTATGCCGCTGTCATCACTCGCCCCAATGCTGCTCCTGTCTGTTCCTTCCCTAAGTGTTTTTTGGTCTTCCTCGTTTCCTTTTGCTTTGGGGGTTTCACGCCCATGGTGGTCAATTCCCCAAGGCGTTGGCCTAGCCATCCCCATCTTCACCTCGGAGTTGCCTCTTTCATAAGTCCCTGCTGTGTTCTTTAGTGTAGCCGATGGTCTTTGCGCTAGTTCACACACACGTCTGGACCTTTCTCATGTTGGTCTTGGTGGTCCTCCACATCTCTGCTCTGACTTGACATCTGAATTAAAGAGACGTATCTCGATGGAGCTGCTGATGTCTTTGGCGCTCCAGATGATTCTGACCTTTTTGACCTCAGCTTTGATGTTCATATCTACTACACCTTGCTTGCCCCCCAAAATGCCCAGGTACGTGTAGGCTCCTGTCTCCTCCAGGGTCTCTCCTTCCACTCTGATTGGCTCTTCTTGGGATGTGGTCACCTTCAGCACCTTCACCCTTCCATTGTGGATGCTAAGTAGGCTGGCCGACGTCTCTTGCATCTCTTGGTGACCATAAGACAGGAGCTCCAGTTGTCGAGTTGGGGCCACAGTGCCCACTGGATCCCATCTTGCTTGCCTTTGATCACAGTCCTCATGGTCCCGCCGATGCCATTCATTTGTGGTGCCTTCAAAACGTTTTCACATGTAGCCAGGTTCCCAGAGAGGAGTGCCCAAAGGGAGAATGCCCATCAAACTCCAGACTAGCTCTAATGCCATACACCACTGGGACTCTGCCATTGTGGCATCAAACGGTCAGCAGGGCTGAGCTGCGCATCTGCAAGGCCCGAGGAGGTTAGCTGTGTCTGGTCAAGGGCCAGAGAGTCTGAGATGCCATTCTACTGCAGGCTGTAGGGGCAAAGACTCGCTACCCACAGCGGAAACTTGATTCCAATTTAGAGTGTACGTTGGCACACGGTAATTTAATCTTCAAGCGCCCACTCAGCCAAGCAGCTGAAACATCTCAGCCTGGAAAAGTGGCGGTCTCCTCACGGGTGGCTTCCTCGGGGAGTACAGGGTTACAGCTGGCAGGCTGGCGGACAAATGGACGGATGGGGCAGAGAGGGGAGGGTCCCTGCAGCAGGCGTTTTACAGCTGGATTTTACGGGCATCTGTCGGACAGCTGTTTCGCAGCTGTTACTCGCATTCCTTGCACTGCAGATCCTCCTCCGTGTCGGCAGGCTTTAGTGGTAGGAAGCACTTGCTTAAATGGGGGCCTGCTGGCCGGGGTCCACCCAAGTGAGCCAACCCGTGGGAATACGTGGCCAGCTTTCTCATTTTGGTTTCGAGTTTACAGCCAGTGCCCCAGGTGGAGCCTGCAGCTGCCTCTGACAGTTGGCGTGTTAAAGCGGAGGAACAGATGGGACTTTTCATCATCAGAAGGGAGTGAGCAGTCTGGCCATGTTCAGACCCCACCGTTGGGATCTCCTGTTACCCGAGTCATTGAGACAGACACTGTCCTCCTCCATGCCAGCTTCATGGTGCTTCACACTCTGAGAAACTGTTGAGGACCTGATGTGGGGCTGATACCATAGTGGGCACAGGTGGGTCAAGTGGGTCCACATCTGTTCTTTCTGAATGAATGACACCAATCACGCCAATTAAAATGCCTCATGGGCCTTGTTGTTTATAATTAAGGCTGGAATGGCTTGAAAATTACTCTGTGGCTTTGACAAATACTCTGGTTTTTGGGGTGACAACTTATGGGGTCTCTAAGGTGACGTTAATCGTCATCAGTTAAGAGCAAATGTGGTCAAGAGGTCAAACATGTGGACTATGATATCCATGTTTGAGCTTAAGGTACCATGGCTAAATAAGTGAGGACCACAAACCAGCTCCGATTGTGAGCGGGCACTTTAATGAAGTGTGAGGATTTGGAACAGGAGAGGGCACGTGAAGGAAACTGGGAAAAGCATCGGGCCGTGTATACAGTCATGCCCATCCACCATGCCTTGTGTGTCGCTCCGCATCAGGGGCAACTCCGATCACAAACAGCCACAATAGCTGAAAAACTCGGCCTGGTGATTTCCATATTTAGAGGGTCTGGCAGTGTGCGTCATCTTCTTCCAGGGTTCATGTTAGTCCTATCAAATGATATTTCATCATAGAGCTCCGTATCTTAACTGGCTCACGTAGTCATAAATGGCGGAGCACTCAGCGAGAGCCGTGGCCACAATGGCATTTGCACCTTGGTGCATCACAATGACCCACCGCTAACTGCACTCCAACAGTCAGAATCTGCTGGGAACTATCAAGGTTAAACCCAGCAAGGCCATCAAGAATGAGGACAGAAGAACAAATGTTACCTTGTAAGCCATCTTTATACTGCCAGTGACAATCATCAGACAAAAATGGAGTAATTCATTCAAGAGCCACCCTGAGTTACTAACAGACTGGAAATCGCTGGAACTAAACGGACAAATCCTTCTTCTGTAAGGTCCAAGATAACATCGGAAACCTGAGATGCTTGTCTGTCACCGCGTTCATATACAACACGTGCTGCACTTGGGCCGCTCAAAGAATTCAGTCATCCAGAGTCTCAGGAAAGGCACAGGAATGACGAGGCAGGAGGATAAATGCATTACAATTGTATATAGTGCCTTTAATATTTAGCACACGTAGGATGACACGCATCATCTATCTATCTATTTATAGTGCCTTTATCTAT
Organism: Polypterus bichir lapradei; assembly: GCA_026402145.1. NCBI lineage: Eukaryota > Metazoa > Chordata > Cladistia > Polypteriformes > Polypteridae > Polypterus > Polypterus bichir. The sequence goes on along the minus strand of JANRMT010062813.1, from coordinate 14,397,899 downwards.
CTATCATACTATATAGTCTTATCTATGTATCTATCTATCTATTATATAGTCTTCCTATCTATTTATAGTGCCTTTATCTATCTATCTATCATATACAGTCTTCCTATCTATATTATATACTCTATCTATCTAATTATCTATCATATATAGTCTTCCTATCTACCTATAGTGCCTTTATCTATCTATCAGCAGACCCACAGATCTGTTCATACTTACCACAGACAGTTTTGAGAATGCTCCTCATCTTAGACTCTGCTGAATTTCACCAGGGACAGCCATGCCAGTTTAAGTCGTATCAGAGGAAGCCAACAGAATCTACCTGCCTAGGCGCCTCACAGGTCACCCCTGGAATTTGCCCATTTCTTGCCCCTGAGAGACGGTCATGGGGATTTGTCAGCGCTCCACAATCACAGTCAGAGGAATCTCCCCCACTGAGCTCCATCATATTTTCAGAGAAGCTAAACTTGGAAGGAGCACAGCACACCATCGGCTTGTCACAGATGCACTCGCACGTCTGCCTAAGCTTGTCAGTGACAGCCGCAGGAATCTGCTTCTCTGAGTTTGTCACAAACGGCTGCAGGAATCTGCCTGTCTGTCTGGCCTGCCCGTTGAAGCTTCTCAGTGACAACCACAGGGAACCCGAGGGTCTGTGCTCAGCAGAAACCTTCAGCACAATCTGCCATCCAGGGGTGCAGGGGCACATGTGAGTCTCAGACAGGACCGCAGGAGTCTCATCATCAGAATGTCTGCCTAACTCGCCAGTCTGGCCGCTGATGTCCATCGGACACGGGCGTGGGATCAACTCGGTTAGGAAACTCTGCCCATCTGATTGGCTCTGAAGTTGTCGTTTCTTTTCTGTTTTGTTGTTTTCTTTAAACTCTTTTCTGTTTTCTTATTGTATGTAATGGACTTTTTTTTTCTTTTGCTTCCATTTGGGGTTTTAAATGTGGCTGAATTTAATTTCATGAGTCAAGGTTACTTTAGACTTTCATTTTGAGTGGTTGAATTTTTTTTGGGCAGCACAAGGGTAGCAATAGGCACACTGGGCTTTGTGCCCCCAGTGCTCCCTGTGTGGAGTCTGCATGTCCTCCCCATGGCCGCTCCTGGTATCTCTGACAATCCAGAGACATGCAGATTAGGTGGATCGGTGCTGCTAAGATTGGCCACGGATGTATGTGTGTTCACCCTGCGAGGGACTGCGCCTTGCCCCCAGTGCTTGCTGGGACAGGCTCCATGCTTTTCGTGTGTGACATCACTACCACAACGGCACTTCCCAGTCATTTGATTTGTGGGAATGTGCTGAACAATCTGCTGTAGTGGGCTCTCGTCTTTAGTGGTCTTTGTTTCTGACCATTGCATTAAATGAAATTTTGAATACAAATCAGCTTAGTGTTTTGGCTAAGACAACTTCTAGCTTTGATATTCTGGTAGCCAACTTATTCTGACTTCATCATGTTTCTGTTTTCTTGCTTTTTGTGCTGTACTGCACTTTAACTAGTCTATTTCTGTGTATACATTTTGTTTTGTCTTCATATGTTCATGCTGTTCTTTATATATTGAGCCAAAGGGGGTAGGCCCCCTAATACTGCAGCTGTGACTCCCCTTGGCTTATATACAGACGTGGACAGATGTGTTGGCTCACTGAAGAAGTGCCGTATGCCAAGCAGTTGTTCCATGTAGTCCTGCATGCCTGTGACATGTCATTGAGTAAAGCAAAGCCAAGTGTTAAAGGAGATCAAGTGGTGCTAATTCTACAAAGATATTCTAAAATGACCTGCAGACATTTGTTGGTATCCCTAGAAAAGATCATAAATAACTGGAGTGGAGTGATTTTTCAAACTAGTTGTTTTCTTACATTAGTATCACACCTGTCCCCAATCGTGTAATTGTCACTCAGCCTTTTAAATGGAGACACTCTGCTGTGTCCCCCACTGAACAAGGACCAGAGAAAGCAAAGGAGAGACTTGACTGAGGAGATTAGAAAGAAAATTATACACAAGCATATTAAAGGCAAAGGCTAGAAGACCACCTTCTAGCAGTTTGATGGTCCTGTGACAACACTTGCAAATATTATTAAGAAGTTTAGGGTCTGTAGCCAGCTTTCCTGGACGCAGCCGCTGAGGAAAATCAACCCCAGAATGAGCAGAGGGATTGTGAGAGTGGAAGACAGAAAGCAAAGGACAACTTCCAAAGAGATAGCAGCTGAACTCCAAGGTCAAAGTCCATCAGTGTCTGATCGCACCATCTGTTTTGAGTGACAGTGGGCTCAATGGAAGAAGACCCACAAGGACTCCACTGTTGGATGAAAAACAGTAAAAACCCAGACTGTAATTTGCTAAAATGCACATTGACAAGCCACAATGCTTCAGGGAGGATGTCCTTTGTACAGATGAGACAAACCTGGAGCTTTTTGGCAAATCCCTTCAGCACTGTGTTCACAGATGAAAAATAAAGGTTTCAAAGAAAAGAACACCAGACCTACTGTGAACCATGCAGGGCTGCTTTTCTGAGTCTGTGTAGGGAACAATGAAATCTCAAGACTATCAAGACATTCTGGAGTGAAACATACAGTCCAGGGTCAGAAGGCTCTGTCTCTGTCACAGGTCACAGGATAATGAGCCAAAACACACAGCGATAAACACCCAAGAATGGCTAAGAACAAAACACTGGCTCATTCTGAAGTGGCCCTCTATGAGCCCTGAGTTGAATCGTATCAAACATCTATGGAAAGAACTGAAGCATGCAGTCTGGAGAAGACCCCCTTCAAACCTGACACAGCTGAGAGCAGTATGACATGAAGAGTGGGCCAAACTACCTGTTGACAGGTGCAGAAGTCATAGGTTTGCAGTTATTACCTCTATAAAGTATCTATTTATCTATCTATCTAAAGGTTGTGCGACAAAATATTTGGTTAAGGGTCTCGTCATTTGTGTCCGTGCTGTTTTCATTTGTTATTATATGAAATATTCTGTTGAATCAAAACTGTAAAGCAAAATCAGATTTTTTTTAGACAAGGAATAAACAGTGATGAGTGCTGATGAGTGCCATGTACTTCTGTCAGTTTCACGTTATGTCAGAGACAGTTGTGTGTTCTTCTCTTCTCTTTTCGTGGAGGGGACCAACAGATTTGTCTGCGTCTGTAAAGCCTGGGAGGCCTCAGTCTTGTGCTGAGACTTTGGCTCCTGCTTGTGTTCTGTGGCTCCCATTATTTTAGGGTTCTTTCTTGATTCTTTTGGGATTCTTTTACTATTCTTATGACTAAGAAGGAGTTCCTCTCCTGGTTAATATTTAAAGTGCTTCTTTCTATCTTCTTTGTTCTTTCTTCCATTATCATTCATCATTTTCCATTGTCTGTGGTGGGCTGGCGCCCTGCCCGGGGTTTGTTTCCTGCCTTGCGCCCTGTGTTGGCTGGGATTGGCTCCCCGTGACCCCGTAGTTAGGATATAGAGGGTTAGATAATGGATGGATAGATTTTTCATTGTTTTTTAGAATATTATTCTGTTCATTTATTATTTGTTTCATGAAGTGCTGTTATTTTTATTCTGTTGAGCTGTTTAATTTCTATGCATGTTATTCTGTTCTCTGATGTTCCTTGTATTTTGTGGGTGAATCCCAAGAGGTGGGGCCACCCATCCATCATTGCTAAGGGACCACCCTCAAACCTACAAAAGCTGCTGGGAATTGAAATCCTGTGCGGTTAGTTTTGAATGTGCTCTGGTGGATGCTGGTGGTTCTCTTGAATAATTTTGATTTTCTTTGATTTTTGCTCTGGTTCTCCGCATTTTTGCACTGTATCTTAGATTCTTCTTGAGTATTTCAGTTTGGATCTCATTTGCCATGATTGCTTTTATTATCCAAGTTATTTTTGTGTTCCTTTGTTCTTTTTGCTGTACATTCCTATTTCTCTGTTTTTGTAAAGATTTTGTGGTTTTACTCTTCACTTTTGAGAGGCTGGTGAATGAAGAGAACAAGATAGAGAAGAGGTTGGATGGTGTGGATAGTGAATCAGAAAGTGCAATGGATTAGCAAGGAGGAAGCAAGGACAGCTATGAAGAGGATGAAAAATGGAAAAGCTGTTGGTCCAGATGACACACCTATGGAAGCATGGAAGTGTTTAGGAGAGATAGTAGTGGAGTTTTTAATCAGATTGTTTAACAGAATCCTGGAAAATGAGAGGATGCCTGAGGAGTGGAGAAGAAGTGTACTGGTGCCGATATTTAAGAATAAGGGGGATGTGCAGGACTGCAGTAACTTCAGGGGAATAAAATTGATGAGCCACGGCATGCAGTTATGGGAAAGAGTAGTGGAAGCTAGGTTAAGAAGTGACGTGATGATTAGTGAGCAGCAGTATGGTTTCATGCCAAGAAAGAGCACCACAGATGCAATGTTTGCTCTGAGGATGTTGATGGAGAAGTTTAGAGAAGGCCAGAAGGAGTTGCATTGCGTCTTTGTGGACCTGGAGAAAGAATATGACAGGGTGCCTCAAGAGGAGCTGTGGTATTGTATAAGGAAATCGGGAGTGACAGAGAAGTACGTAAGAGTTGCACAGGATATGTACGAGGGAAGTGTGACAGTGGTGAGGTCTGCGGTAGGAGTGACGGATGCATTCAAGGTGGAGGTGGGATTACATCAGGGATCGTCTCTGAGCCCTTTCTTATTTGCAATGGTGATGGACAGGTTGACAGACGAGATTAGACAGGAGTCCCCAAGGACTATGATGTTTGCTGATGACATTGTGATCTGTAGCGAGAGTAGGGAGCAGGTTGTGGAGACCCTGGAGAGGTGGAGATATGCTCTGGAGAGGAGAGGAATGAAGTTCAGTAGGAACAAGACAGAATACATGTGTGTAAATGAGAGGGAGGTCACTGGAATGGTGAGGATGCTGGGAGTAGAGTTGGTGAAGGTAGAATAATTGGGATCAACAGTACCAAGGGGGATTGTGGAAGAGAAGTGAAGAAGAGAGTGCAGGCAGGGTGGAATGGGTGGAGAAGAGTGTCAGGAGTAATTTGTGACAGATGGGCATCAGTAAGAGTGAAAGGAAAGGTCTACAGGACGGTAGTGAGACCAGCTATGTTACATGGGCTGGAGACGGTGGCACTGACCAGAAAGTAGGAGACAGAGCTGGAGGTGGCAGAGTTAAAGATGCTAAGATTTGCATTGGGTGTGATGAGGATGGATAGGATCAGAATTGAGTACACTATAGGGTCAGCTCAAGTTGGACGGTTGGGAGACAAAGTCGTAGAGGTGAGATTGCGTTGGTTTGGACATGTGCGGAGGAGAGATGCTGGGTATATTGGGAGCAGAATGCGAAGGATAGAGCTGTCAGGGAAGAGGAAAAGAAGGCGGCCTAAACAAAGGTTTATAGATGTGGTGATAGAGGACATGCAGGTGATGGGAGTAACAGAACAAGATGCAGAGGACAGAAAGATGTGGAGGAAGATGATCTGCTGTGGCGACCCATAACGGGAGCAGCCGAAAGAAGAAGACAGAAAGACTTTAGACAGGCCAGGGGTCCCTGGAGAGTGTTTTTGGACTTTACAGAATGCATATTTGAACTTTGGCAGTGAAGCGAATTTTGGTGAAATGTAGGGCAAAGCCAGCCAATCAAGTGGAAGCGAGGCTGACTGTTGTGGGCAGGCTTCTTGGATTCAGGCCTGCTTCCTTGGGTGTTTATGAAGGCCTCACTCTGCATTAGCAATGTGTGAGATTAAATCATAACAGCTACTCTCTCAGTCTATGATTTCTGTCAGTTGAATTGGATCTTCTAGTATATGCTGTTTGTTTGGCTCCATAATATTGTATCTTGCAGTCTTTTGACCATTTCTGATATCACTTCTTGCTTTTTTTAACATTTGAATGCACTTTTCTAAATTATTAAAAAAAACTCTTTTATTCTTTGGGCCTGGGGTTTTACAATTCTCCACTCCCCTTTTGGAATTAATAGGCTTAGCCAGATTTTCTTTCTGTTTGTGGCCTGTTTTTGTTTCATGGACTTGGACATCATAACAAGAAGTGGTCAGATGGCATTTCCGTGTTCCCCATAATCTAATTAGGAAAAAAGAAAAATACTAGTAGGTGATTCATAGTTAGCTGTCAGAAGACCGAGTTTAAATCCGGGCCTGGTCAATACCACATACCAAAAATCTGTGTGTCTGTTGTGAGGCAGGCGCTCCATGTCACATATCACATAAAAGATGGATGTGGTTTCTCATCGGGGTACACACTAGCTTGCTACATCTTTGGGGAGTCTGAATGGGTGTCAAGGAGAGATGGTCTCCAAATGGATGACCTTTTATAGTAGGATGATGATAATAAAAATAACATATTTTAGATATACAGTGCAATGGCAAACATGAGATCGTCTTGTCATTTGCCACTGTACAGCATTGGCCACCACTGGCATGTATTCTGTCATAAACTTTTTTTTTATATTTGTTCGCCCTGAAAACATGAGATTAAACATTTATCCCAGTGATCACTACAAGACATAAAAGTTTAAATGAAAATTCCTTTAAGGCTCTAACGTGTCTGGAGAGGTTAAGAAATGCCAGTCTTGATCATTTTTACAGTCTGAGTCAGTCGTCTCCCCAGCAATGGAGGCCCTGACATTAAAGAAGCCCATCATAACCGGAAAACAGCTTGAAGAGCGTGGGGGCAGCCAAGCCTGCTTCTTCTTGTCTCATATGTGGAAAAAAACAGAAAGAATGAATGAAACACCCAAGTGGGAGGATCAAAGGGAAAACAGGAAGCCATTGGGAGTGTCTGTCAACAGGCAGGGAGTGGAGGGAGATGGAAGAGACACGAGGTGCTGTTAGTGGTCGAACTGGGGGGTTGAGGGTCCCGAAAGGATACGAGGAGATGGCCCACTCTGGGGGCGCCTGCGACATGACAAGTGGGCACACTTGAAAGGGATGTTTTTTGTGAGTACAGCAGAATAAAAATAGAAAGAAATACAAGATGCGCGAGATCGTTGACTTATTCCAATTTTTGTTCCTCCTTTTCCTTGAGGAGCAGTTACATGTCTTGCTGCAGCAAAAGGAACTTACGGAAAGGCTACAGACATTCTTAAAGCTGCCGCTGCCTTCCAGAAGGTGCCAAGCAAAGCCGCTCTGCAGACAGCAGTGGAGCTCCATGAATATTCAATGCGTCGCTGCAGCCTGCGTATTTAAGAAGCTCAGCATTTTTTTTTCCAAACTTGCTAATGCAATGTAGTTGTTTCTTATACAGTATTGTATTTCTATTCATTACCAAGGTTATTATTGTTACCCTGCTTGTTTCTCCTTTGTATCATATATTTTTGCTTTTTGTTTGAATTATTATGCTGTATCAGTCTGTGAGAAAGTATTTTTGAGCTCTGCCAGGGGAAAGACTGAGAAGGTTCTTTGTCTGCATGGGGGCGGGGGGGGGGGGGGGGCTACAAGAAGCGACGCGAGCCCCTGAGACTTAATTAAACATTCCATTAGCTATCATGTAGAACAGCACATGTTAGAGTCTCTAGCGGAGGTGCACAGCTCAGATACCTGTCCAAAAACTGCTGGGGTCCCATTTAACCACAACCAAAGGATGTCAAGTAAAAGGGAGTGAGGCTCCCAGTTAAGACACCGATCGGCTTAAAGTTACAAAACATAGCCTGGCCACCATGCCCACCCTGCAACGTTTGAATTTCAGCCCTCCATGACCTTCCACCTTCCAGACGTCTACATGGCATTTGAGTCCTGGTTACGACCCACCACAGGTCCAAAATCAAACCAGCTAACCACAAAACTCTTGGTCACCTCTGTGATGGCCAGTCTGTCAGGGTGTCACCCTTTCCCATTCTCTATATTCAGAACAAGATGGCTGACTCATCCCCTCATCAAGCTCTCGGTTTCTGGCTTCTATCTCACTTTTACTCTTTGTGCCGTTTCTGCTGCCTACGTGTAGTGCCCAGCGTTGACTCAATTTGCTTTTCTTATCGTTTACCTATGAATACTGTTAAAAAATGCTGTTTACCACCAAGGCTACCCTGCATTCATTTTGTGAGCAGGAAGTGGGATCCTACCCTGGCATCATCATACTCAAGGCAGGAAGATGAGTGGCAGTCCATCAGAGAACACGCTTAACCACTCCAGCCGTCAGATGAGGTCAGGGAGCACGAACTGGTACAGCGTGTTGCTGCACCCACCACACGACAAAATGGCTCAGGATCCTGGTTGGCAACTCCCCAGGCAGACATGCGTCTAGCCCATCCGCCGTAAATGACCCTGTCTGTTACAGCCAGGTATTATGTGGGCATCTCCTTGGGCTGGTCCAGGCACTCGGGTCCCCAACAATGAGGATGCGGTGAGCCGGATCACCGATGGGGAATAGCGCCACAAAGCCATAGTGTCCTAACTGATGTTCCCTCACAATGCTGGTAAGGTGCCTCATTCGGGACTCCATGAGCAACCACTCTTGGACACAAAGTCAAAGCAGGAGCAGTCTGAAGAGACACAGTACCAAAGGAGTCAAGTCTTCTTCTCAGGTCACTGGATAGCATCCATGTCTCTCAAACCATACAGCTAAACAGGACTCTAAAGACCTTCGTCCTTTAACTAAACTCTCCCACTCCGTCTACTGACTTCATAGGATGAGTCACCAGAGACATCAATGTCACTGCCAAGGTAAGTAAACGTCTCGATAAGATCGACACTCTCTCCACAAACAGACACACTGATGGTTGCTGATGGTTGTGCCCAAGAGGTCATTAAAGGCCTGGATCTTGGTTTTTATCAGGACACTCGCAAGCCCAGACACTCAGACTCCTCGCTCAGTGCCTCTTTTGACTCCGTGAAGATCACAGCATCGTCATCAAAGTCCAGAACCGGGAATCTTTCTTCACCATCAGATACCCCCCAGTCACTGGACCCCATGACCCTCGACACCACCACTGAGTAGGAACAAGAACACACCCTAGACCTCCACCTTTATTTTTAGGATTACCCCGAGATCAGGCTGAGCAAATGTGCGACTTCACCCAGTTCAGGAATCATTCATTACGTCACCAGGCCTCCAACTTCAATTCTTAGTGAATTTAATAACATCATAAGGTCACCATTCATGAGGGCTCTCTAGGGCTGCTGCCTCATGGATTTGAGGTCCTGTCTTTAAATTCCATCCACAGGCTGTGTGTCCCCCTATAGACGTGCAGGTCAAGCTCACTGGCGCCTCCAAAATGGCGTCTGGGTTGCCTTTTCCATTTTTTTTTCTGTGGCCGCCTGTGATGTGGACACTCCCAGTCTTCAAGGGACAATGCATCACACCAGTAATGAACTACTTCACCACATTTATGTTGACAGGCTGCCCACTCTTTTCACATTGGAAGCTTCACAGATTTATTTTGTCCAGCATCTTGCCAGCTGGAGTTTTTATTTTTCTGTCCTCCCTGTCCATCCTACCATAGCATCAGACTTGTCGTTATAATATTTAAAGACACTGCCATTTATATTACTTGTTTAGCTGCATTACGTAAGTTTTCATTTTTTTTTTTTTTTTTTTAAATTACAAACTCTGTCAAACTCTGAGCTTGTGGGTTCAAATCCTGCTACTGACACTGTGGGACCCTGATCAAGTCGCTTCAACTGCCTGTACCCCAACTGGAAAAGTAAAAGAGTAAAAAAAGTAAAATGGAACCCATTGTACATGTAAGTCACTTTGAAAACAGGCAAATATTATTGTTATATTTTATTGAATTATTAATCTTTCGTAAAGCACGTTGAGCTATGTATTTTATATATAAATGCGCTATAGAAATAAATGCTGTGTCTGTGCGTGGGTGCTCGACTGTGCCGTGTGGAGAAGTGCCAGCATGTAGTGTGTCTTACACTGGATTAAGTTCTTTTCAGCATGTTCTGGATGCATGTCCACTCCCAGACTGAGCAGTGCATGCTGGGTACAATGGCTGGAACACTTTGCATATAGCACTCATCTGACATGAGGGGCGAATTTCCTTTATGCGTTGTTGCCGATGCCTTATCGTGGTGTCGTATCAGGACTGAATGGGTGACTTGCAGCTCTTTGTGTGTCACACTGTCAGAGCCCTGAGCCCAGCTCTCCGCTCCTGTCCTGTTAATCCCCTCAAGTGCCGTTGCTCAGCAGCACAGCCTTATTACCCTAAAGATCGAGCTGCTCGCGATTTATCGATGAACACGCAGAGATCGTGGGAGGGTGAGTGATCCTGGTGTGCTTAAATGTTTGACGTCGCCTGCAATGTTATTTCCCAAGGCTCCAACGGCAACAGGACAAGTAATTTAGCTTATCCTGGAAACAAATGGATGCTAGAAACAAATAATGGACATTTTTATTTTATTTTTTTAGAATAAGTCCTTGGAGGCATTTTCATCAATTGCAAGTAAACGCCAAAACACAGAGACACTGCCAAAATCCGGTGAACCTTCTGCAGTGTCAGCAGAAGTCTATGGAGGGAGTACAAGAAAAAGCAACCGCACGGGGGGGGGGTGTGGGGGTGTTGGACAACACTACATTACAAGAGGCGAGTCCCCAAGACTTAATAAAACATTTCATTATCTAGCATGTACAACAGCACATTCTAGAATCTCTAGCTGAGGTGCACAGCCCACTCACCCATCCGAAAATTGGTGGGACCACCTTCAATGAAACTCCCTAGGAACAACAACAAATCTCCTTTGTGCCAAAAAACCTGCGCTCACCTACAGTACATGCGGCTAACGTAACGCAGGAAGATGGTTTGTAAATCATGATGTGATGCAATAGTGGATTTCTTGCAACTTGTTAATAAATAAAACATTTACTAAATGGCTCTATCATCCTCTGTGAGGTAAACATGAAGGTAGCAAAATAGTACTATGGCAGAATGGAAACCTGTGTTGTGGCCCAATCGTAAGCGATACCACCATAGAAACACCAAGGGGCTCATGGGTGCAAACCGTATTGTAGTTGGCAGCAGATTAGCATGAGGATAGGCTGGAGCGGATGGTTGACTTCAAACAAAATGTCACACAAGTACTTCAGGAGCTGCATTTGTTGAACCCCAGGAGCGTTCAGGTTACATTTTACAAACCTGGAAAGGTTCAAGAATGAAAGTGCAGTCATAAGGTAGGAAATGGAAACATAAGAGCTTTTCAGAAAACAAAGAGAGAGAGAGAGAGAGAGAGAGAGAGAAGATTCACAGCTGGGTACAGCGCAGTGGAGAGACACTGGAAGAGTGAACATGGCTTCAGAAACACCACGGGCATAACAGGACTGGCCAGTTTCAGAAACTGTTACTTTATGAGGTGTTTCCTTTGGTCCTAACAGCGGGAAGGGGATTTGTCTCAAAGTACATCTGAAAATATCCATTTCCTAAACCCGCTCGATCCTGGAGTCTACCCCAGCAAGCACAGGCTGCTACGGCAGGATCAATCCCTGTTAAATAAATATGGCCGTTTTCAGGCTTTACTCTCGATCTGCATGGGCATCTCCATCTTTCACTCTCACCTCATTACAATATTACTAGAAAAGTAGCAACAATTATGTTACGTACAGTGTGACACAATAACCTGCCTTACTACGTTGTCATCCTCCTCCTACTTTGAATATTATTGATAAAAGTAATCATAACCTCTGTTTTACAGCCTTAGCGTTAGTATCAGAAAACAACAAATCATCATCCAGAGTCCCAATTCATACCTTAGGGCACAGGTGTCGAACTCCAGGCCTGGAGGGCCACAGTGGCTGCAGGTTTTCATTCTAACCATCTTCTTCATTAGTGAGCACTTTTTGCTGATAATTAACTTCTTTTGCTTTAGTTTTAATTAACTTGTCTCAGGCACCTTTGTTGTCTCTTTTTTTAATTAGAAGCCAAACAATGAAACACAAAACGAGCTGCCACATAACCAGCTGACCTGTGCCCATCACACAATATATGAAAATAAAGAAAAGTGAAGACCTCTCAGGTCACCAAAACATTTTGAAAAACAGAAAAACAACAGTTTTGGAAATGTCTGCTGTGGCAGAATGAGAGCAACAGACCACAAAATTAAATAAAGGGCTTAATTAATTAACAGCAAGAATCAGCTCCTCATTAATAGATTGGTTGGAGTTTGAAATCCCAGTTTAGCTGCTCATCTGTTGGCTCGTTTCACGTCTCACTTCTGTTTGGCTGCCATTTCATGAATAAACAAATCAATTCAGGAGGACTGAATCCTTAAAAACAGGGCTATTAAAATGAAGGGAAAAGGAGTTAATTAAAAGCGAAAACTGGTCAATGATTAGGAAACGGGTCAGAATGAAAACCTGCAGCCACTGCGGCCATCCAGGCCTGGAGTTTGACACCACTGCCTTAGGGGGTTGTGAACTCTCGCTGCTAGCTGGCAGTAGGTGTAAGACGCTTCATAAAAACTTCCTTTTCTTATCCTCGCGTTACTTTAAGTGTAATTCCTAGACATGTGATAAATACAGGCCCTGTTCTAGGATTTGCACAGTTACAGTGATGGCCACAAGACCTCCCACACGCTGCTCCTGTCACAATACCTGTGCTCCATTTATGCCCTTTAAACTACACATTGAACTTATTTTTCACAAAAGCCAAGTAAAAATATTATACATGTTTATTTTCAAAATTCTCAGATACTGCCATTGATTAAAAAGGTGTTCAAAAGAAAAGATAATTCAGCGTTTCTAACATCACAAAATGAAGCCTTTGTTTTCCAGGGGAATGAACGCGGAAATCTGGTGTAGGAAACCAACCTTGAAGGGCAAATGGCAGCTCAAGGGTGGGAGGGGGCTGGAGGACTAGGATCATTTATAGAAGAATTATACAAAAAAAATCATGAATCCATTACGCTGTGAAGCCATTCCTGTCAGCCAACTGTGCCTAAAGCGAAGAACACATTAACATAACACAAAGCTCAACCTGACCTAAATTATGACCTTGACCCCTCAGAAGCCCCTGCAGCTTTAACACCGGCACTCCAACTGCAAGCTTAATGTACTTACAGCCATTTCTGCCACACGCTCAGCCGCTCCCCACCAAAACAGCGCTGGGCTACCGGCACACACATCAAAGGACTCTTCAGACAGGCCTGTTTGAGAGACATAGCTAAGGGGTTCAATTACAACAGCACGATAAAAATGAAAATTAATTCAGTATCGCCACTAAAATCATAAATGCTGCTCATGTAGAAAAATGTTTTAGGCAGGCCAGCCAGTGTTGTGCCCACAAATGCCCACCATGTGAGCACTAGGACCCTGCATGCTGAACCTAAGGAGATTTCCAAATATCCTCCATGGCTTTAAGGATTGCAGTCATTAAAGTGCTGAAGCAGGCACAGCTATGGTGTCTTGCCAATAGATTACTTCACATGTAAAGCTGCAGCTGGCCTCCAAGGCCTTTTCTATTGAGGTGCTGCCCCCATAAAGTAAAACCCAAAACACTCACTCGAGCTGCCTTCACTGAAGGGGTGTAAACGGTCCATTTCTTCAGCACGAGAGGCACTAGCATTTAAACTGGAGTTGGGGGCCAGCATTTTCTCCATTCCCAGCAGCTTTTGTTCATTTGTGCATGCTAGCTTTGAGACTAGCCAAGGCTGTAACATAATAATAAAAAATAATAAAAACCTTGGGATAGTATTCAAAAAACACAAGGCAATTATATTTTACAGCTTCTGTTTATATTTCTGTTACGTGTTCACTGCACGTCTGGGCAGCAGAAGGAGATGGTTATCAGCCGCCACCTAATTCCATGGGCTCCATTGAAATCCGCTTTCCCTGCCTCCATCAAGGAGAGACAGCTTTGTTCCTGGAGAGCTCAATTTAAACTTTTTTACCGAATGGTCCATTATGCTTAAATCCTCACATCACACTGATGTGTAGCTTTAAAGATGGAAGGGTGAAACATGTACACCCTGTTCCCTCAAAAAAGGCAGATTAATACAATAAAGCAAAAACTGAGCTCATTGCTGTCAAATAAGTGATGAGGAAACAGCACTAAAACATAAAAAACAAATGCACAAGTTGAAAAGAATGACAGCTATACAGTACTATACATTAAAACACAGAGGCAGACCGATTACCACTGCTCCTTACCCACACCAGTGCCCTGGGTATGAATTCCACGCCTGGCCTTTGTCTTGTGCAAATGTTTCCCCACAATTCCCAAAGGCACATGTGCTAATAGCTCTAAACAGGCCTCAGCATGCCAGGCAAAGTGTCTCGTCTATCTAGTATGTGGGCCCTGTGGTGCACTGGCGCCCCATCCAGGGAGGTTGATGCTCTGTGCAGCTAGGACAGGCTCCATGCCTCTGTGATACTAAGCTGAATTAGGCGAGGCTGAAAATTAAAGGACACAACTTGATCTCTGTACAATATACTCCATTTCAGGGTGACAGGGAGCAACTGGTCAATCCAGCACATGCATGCTCAGCAAGCCAATTTACAGTCACCAATCTACTAAACCCACACTTCTTACAGTACAAAAGGGGTAAAATGAAAACAAATATCTAACTCGTCAATTTAAACAGAATATAAAGCCACCCATCTTTGTTTTGAAGCTCATGATGAATTTTTGCAGTGAATACAAAAAAGCAACAATGTGTAGCATTGAGGACTTGAAAAAGCTCTACATTTTTTCAAACTACTCTCCAAAAAGGAATGTGAACTCACGTTTTAGGCATGCCAGGGGTATTTTCCTTTTGAAGGCTCTGCGTATTACTGGGTATAACATGAACATATACTGTATACAGATTTCAAAATATAGGAAAACATTCTATTCAGAAAGTGACTTAATCCAATTTAGGGTTCTGGTAATCATGAACAGGGTGTCAGTCCACTTTAATGCTTTATATTCATGCACACACTCAAACTTTGTCCAGTGTGAAATTGATTAAACTCAACAGCATGTCATTGTGTGTGGAAAATGAACAATGTCTGGGGGTGTGATGCCAACAAATTAGGCATTAGCACCTATCAGTGGACTATCATGGTGCCCTCTTCAAAATACAAGCTGTAGGTGCTGGATGGGAACACAATACAATATAGAACTGATGAGTCACCTACAGTCCATTACTAAAAGGCTTCAGCGAACTAAAGAACTGAATTAGCTGATTTGGGTAGCATGAAGCAGAAGGAACTGTGATCTAGTGGGCGATTCATTGGACTGCAGTCTATAAAGGAGCTGGTTAAATCTCACCAATGAAAATACAATGTCCTTTGGATTTCTATGGTACGATGAAAGCCTCACCTAAAGCTCAATAAACAAATGAAGCAAAACATTGCATTATGAAAAGTACTGATATTGCAAGTATGTATCAAGATTTGAACATGGCTAAATGACAGCACATTAAAATTAAACCTATGAAAAATGTAAAAATAGAGATCAGCAAATTTAGTAATTAACACAAAGGCCACACTCGCACCTGAAGGTTAACCCCTTTTCATTTGGCTCCATCAATTTCAGACTCTGTCCATTCCTCTCTATCATTGAAAACAATCCAGCTGTCCCAGCAACGATCCACACCTGGTCAGGTTGTTTTATACTTTAACCCCCACATGAAATGGTGAGCCGTACTCCAAACATCTTCTAGTTAAGATGCATGAAACAGAGCAGAGTCTCCCTTCAAACTGGCAGCACAACCACCATTTAAAAGAGACAGTACCATTTTTTTATTGCTGTTAATAAAGACATTATGGCATGACAAGCTGAAAAATGGCAATGCTAAATTAATACAACAGAAGGACTTGTTCTTACTTTTGTTTGGCAATGAGCAAAAGGGGAAAAAAAAGACTGAAGGGATTTTATAGTAAAAAAAAAAATATATATACAATAAACTGAAAAATAGATTTTATACAACACATGGAAAACAATTTTAAAACAGTGGCAACTGAACAATAGTTTGTACTGCTTTACAACTTCCTTGACTTCTGCTAATGATGACAGGAAAGAGAGCAGCTACCAGCATAAATGTACACAATGGTGGCGCTTCAAAGGCAAATATTACACCATGGTTAAGAGCAGCCTGTGTCAGGATAACAATGCTGAGAAGCAGGTCTCTTTCCCTCACACCACCTCACAGTCCAAAGACCACAGCAGCCAATGTGAATACTTGCTCAGAAGAGGGACATCCAATTAAAGCATGTTGCCAAATCATGTTGGTAAACTTCAAGCGGTGGCTGACTGAGCAGACCCATAGAATGGATTTGTTTTTTTTTTTTTTTGATTTTCAAAAGAGCTTGTGCTTTTGCAATATCCTATAAAAGATTATACCCCAAAAAAAAAAAAAAAAAAAAAAAAAAAAAAAAAAAACTTTAGGTAGTACACTGGGAAAACGGCCCTGGTTCCAATTTTCATGCCCTTATCATTTAATCATTCCAGAACAGCATGTTGCTGCACACAATATTGATGGGGTGTGTGGAAGTTTGCTTTTTTTTTCCAGCTTTCAGAATCCTAAAGATTACAAAAACAAGACAAACATTAACTATCCATTGGTATCAAAGACACTCTTGAAAAACACTCAGCCATGCCTTAGGTTCTCTCAAGTAGAAAATAGGGTGGTAACAATTCCCTTGGCAACGACAGATACGTTTAGAGCTAAAAGATGCCACTTTTAAACTTTAAAGTGCTGTGGTCCAACCCATACTCTGGTGCGAGTTCTCAGTGTATGTAACACTACTGTCCTGTACAAGATAAAAATGCCTTCTGTGCATTCCTGTGCAGACAACACAGAACTTCAGCACAGTGCTCTAACTTCAATTTTAGATTTGTTCTGGTCCCAAAAAGACCACAGAACCCGATTTTAAGAAATACATTTGTGGTGGTCATTTCTTAGAAAGTATATTGACTGTGAAGATCCCCAAGTTGAATCGCTCTGCTCATACTTGTCTAGCATAATTAATGGAGAAAACCTCACTCATGCAAAACAAAGCAGAGATAGGTGGGAGCAGTACTTCCTGGTAGAAAGTGAAATTAATGAAGGCTAAACTTAGCCCAGAGTTGTGGAACATCTTTCACTAGTGAAAGTGGATTAAAAGCCACATAATCACCATCAACTCTTACTTTCATCCCCACCATACCCAAAACATTTCAGCTTTCTTTTAAACCATATGGTTTATTTTTGATTTTTTTTTTTTTTTTTTTTTTTTAATATCACATCCCATCTGCATTTTTTGTTTCACAAAATATTTACAAAACAAATGTATACAAGCACATTTTTTCGGTCAACCGAACAGCTTTTCTTAAATAAGCTCGACCCTCTGTATGCCCAATTCACTGGCCCCCTCCCCCCCACCTTCTTCCAAGAAATTGAACATCTTTCATATAAAATTTATGAAAAATTCTCTAACCCTTACACACCTGATGCACATTCACTCACTCTCACACAGGAAGTGTGCTTACACTCTCTCAAGTGCTCACAGCTACAGACAGGAAGTGACCCGTTGATGCGCTTGGCGCAGGAAGTTCAACGTGGGGTAGAAAATTAAAAAAGGTATCAACACAAGGCCTTGAATGATCTTTTCAGTCCACAAGTCTCCCATATCCAACATTCATTGATATGCTGCAATCCCAAGACCACCTTAAGCTTTAAAAGCAACTGGATCAGTCTGCTTTTCCACACAAGATGATTTAAGGAAGAAAATATTAAAATATGAAAAAAATGAAGTTAAAAATAAATAAGAGCTTGTTTCTTGCTCTCTTGTACAATTT
>JANRMT010062813.1:14340879-14380122 GCA_026402145.1 Polypterus bichir lapradei | reverse complement strand
TGTATTAAAAAAAAACCTGCCATCCACACAGTTGTCTGTGCTCAGAGACAAGCAGAATATTCTGGGAATCTATCCCATTTCATGAAGATTTGAACCCACTGTGCCGATTTGTGTTGCAAATTAAACTTAAGCTCCCCAGAAGTTTACCTAAAAGAAAAAAAAAATGTATGCCAGACATATCCCAGCAACAAATACATTGAAAGTCAGGCTGAACATTCAACTGAAAAACCAGCTTAAAAACATGATGAAAGTTTAAAGCAGTAAGCTATGCACCAATTGCTCTTAAAACTGAAATTTCCAGTTAAATAAAGACAACATTTAACTGTGAAGTTTAACATATGTTGATTGGAAAAAGAAAAAGGGAATAAAAATAGCAGTTTAATTTGATTAAAAGAAACGAGGTGATAGGGGGAAAAGGCCTGATGGATGCACACTATTTCATTTTATTTGCACACTTTCTGTAATGGATTATTGATAATGTCAAAGGTTAACTTGTGACATAATGTTTAGTGGAAGATTGGCCATAAAGCCCATAAAAGTCGGGATGCCTGTGTGTTTGAGAGGCATCTATCCAGTCCCGTACAGACAGCCCCTGGAGTGACTGCGGCACTGAAGGAGCAGATGGGAGTGAGTGAGAGTACTCTTGGGAGGTCACTGTCCAGGCAAATGAGCTGGACCTTGGGTAGGGGGGGTGGCTGCTATGATTTGACACTGATGGGACTCCAGAGCAGTAACAGTTGTCCACGGTGCACATCAAAATTTTACGGCCACTGTAAGGTGGAAGCATGGGTTGCTGAGAGGTGCTCCCATTTGGGTAGTGAGAGGTGGGGAAGACTGAGCTGGAATGGACGGCCTGGGCTGTGCTGCCGAGTCCTACAATGTGCTGGGTTGAGCTGCAAGGCACCATGGCTTGTGCAGATTGACCCTCTCCTGAAGTGGAACCCTGGGACAGGAACTGCTTTCCAACTTTTCCAGGCTGAGAATCCAGGAAGTTGCTGCTTTCTGGGAAGGCAGTGGAGTGCTTGCGTTTCTCTGCTCCAGAACCACTAAGGGTACAGGGATACGCAGGAATGCTCTGGAGGAAGTGAGCTGGAGTGCTAAAAGGAGCTGTAAAACAAAGGAAAAGATGATGAACATGTCAAAAGTGTTTAAAAAACAATTCTTACACAACACCACATAGCTTGTCACAACAGATTGCTCTCTGTTATACCATTAACTGCAAGGGGTATTTTCAAAACTTTAAAAGGCTCTGAACAGGGTAATGCCATGCTCAATTCAGAAATTCAAATATGAAGTCCTTTTTAAAATACATTTTTAAATGAAGCTTTTCAAGCAGATACATCAGTTTCAGAGGAAATCATGCCCTTGCTGTAATGTTTCATTAAGATATGTCAATTTTCTCTCCTTTTCTCAAAACCTTGACTGTTTTTAGAAATTTATGAATAAACTAACTGGAACAGTTTGTCAACTTGCATGTCAGGTGATAGTATGCTTTAGAGATTTTTAGGTAACCCATTGAGGGGGAAGGAAAAGGCCAGTAACATTGCTACAAAAGCTGTACCTTCCAGCATCTTTCGTAGACTCTTCTCTTTCTTTGAGATCTCTGAAAGGAACAGTTTAGAATTGAGATGGCCCACTTTATGAGGAGGTAATCCACTCCCTGTACAATTCTGCGCTCTGGCAAAGAGAGAAAAGTTAAATTAGTTTTTCCATTACAGGCAGCAGACTTAAGTATTTTTATTTTATCCTAAAAGCAGTTCTGCTGTTATACTTACCTATCTGTTAAAATCTTCACAGCTTTCGTATTCTAAAATAAAGAAATAGACTTGTTAAATATTCAAACATACACAGCATGATAGGTTATGCATATGCAAAAATTAAAAATAAAAAGGGAGTCTTCGTAATAGAAACACTGAATGAAATTAAAAGAAAAAACAGCCACTGATTACACATCATTTTTCTTCAATAAAACAGTAATAAATCAATGTAAACCCATTGTTTTATATGCAAAGTGCTTTGTAAATGGATTGAATAAATGTTTACCTTTAATGCTTAGCATGTAAGAATTTAAAATGTATTGGTAACAAATAGTTATTTTTACTAACCAAATACACAGTTTGTTAAAGATAAAACCACTGTGTGTGCACACACGCACAGAAAGTTTAGGGAAGGACACACAATTGATTGCACTGCGATATCAGTCATCCTTGACAACGTTTTTTTTTTTATTGTTAAGGTCTGCTTGTATGTTTACTAGTATGTGAGGAAGAGTAACATCAGGAAGAGTGAGTGTGTATATTCATGAAATACATTTTAAAAACACACACACACACACACAATACTGCAAAGTGAGACACACACAGCAAAAATGTAATTAACCTTCAGAAAGAGGCTATTTATTTCAGTAATCAAACAGCGGCAAGTCCAGCGCACCTGTAACTCTCTTCTTGTTGAAGGCCACAGGAAATGACTCCTAAATATCAAACACTACTGGAAAATATGAGGCTACCCCATGTACTGTACATTCATTTTTAAGGACCTGGTACCCAACATTTTGTGTCTTGTTAGTCAGCCACTCTCTCCTTCTCTATCCTCTACACCACTAACATTTTGAACCAGGAACAGGTTGATCTCTAACACATCATCTTTGTGCATGCGCTCTCAAAGGAATGCTGAGAGCCAGTTGGTGTGTTTAAGGAGCCCTTTTTTATATTTTAAACAAACCCAAAACAGACGATTGCCTATGTCTGCAGGTGGTGTGACTGCTGAACTGATGCTTCTAAAGTTTATTTTATACAGAATTGAATACATATTGAATTGAGAATCAATAAAGCAAATTGATTTGCAAAAGATTTACACTTAATTTAAGCTTGGTGTTCACAACATAGGTTTTTATTTACCTTTGGCTTTAACGGTCAACTGACAATGCACAACTAACTATACATTTAAAGAATATACACACACACACTAACTATCCTTTTCTCTGCAGATAAAAATGTACTACAATACAATTTAAGCTATATTAGCTAGCACAAGTTCAAATTAACAATATTTTTAGTTTCTATATGGTTTCTCTCATCAAGAAAAAAAAGTTTGCGTATTTCAGAACTAAGAACCAAAACACAGCGCATCACGATTTTCATACCCTGCATTCTGTGAAATGTCAGCAAGAAAGTAGGTCAGAAATCTACAGGTACAATTCATTATTGAGACATACTGTCCTTTGCACCAAAAAAAAAAAAACAAACCACAAGGCAAATAGATTTCACTGTGCCTACTGGTGCACCCAAGAAACTTAATCTACTTAATCTAAAAAAATGTTTCTCAATACAGGATACAAGTAGTCACAATTTCTTCTGCAGTATTTTTTGTAATTTCTATGCAAACTTTTAATAAATGATTTATATGTATTATGCACCTTGACTATTAGAAAAAAATGTTTGCAACTAAACTTTTGAGAAGAGCACAACATAAAATTCATTACATTTTTCATACAAAGAAACTAACAGAGTATGATGCACAACAATCCAAATATGATGCACTGCTCTGTCATCATTGTGTCAATATTAAAGCACAACTGGAAGAATACCTTCATGAAGTTAATGTCCTCCATCTTGTCAAAAACCATCTGGACAGAGCTAAGCAACTTTTTGGCTTCCTGGCGACGTTCACTAAGCTGTAGGATCTGAGAAGAGTTTTCTTCACAAAATTTTGAACGGGCTTTGTCTAGGATCTCCAAGGTCTTCCCCAAATCCTCTTCTAAAAGTTGATGCATCTTCTGGTATTGCAGTCTCACTTCCTCTTTCAACTGTTGAACCTTATCCTACAAGGACAAAAAGGAAATCCAAACAATGAACAAAAGCAGCGCACGAACTTTGCCTTTTGGCTTCTGCATTTTAATTTCTTATTGACAGGAGGTAGAAAAATCTATAAAAAAATAATATACGGTAAATATTCAGATACATTTGCAAAAAAAAAAAAAAAAAAAAGCCACATAAAATTAGCATCAAGCAGGTAGCTCCTTACCTCTACCAGTCGCTTGTCAGACTCCAGCTTATAGATCTGTTCTTCAATGTCTTGATCTCTCTCTTCTATCCTGTCCTGTTGCTTTATTAACATTTGCTGCAAGACATAAAAAAGTGACAATTATTGCAGCAAACTGAGATAAACTGAATTTCTGAGCCATTTCAGATACTCATCATATATGATTAGGTTACAACTACAAGGAAGACCTTTTCACAATACCACTCTTACTAGAGTTATACTAAACAGTTGATTGCATGTTGTACATCAGTTAAATGTGAAAGCATCACGATTTGAAAAAACTTAAACAAGTTTAAATCAAATCACTTCGACATGGGTTACTTAAGTAAAAGATGCAAAAAGCAATGTGGGTTTGTGAAAGAGGCTATGTTGCACAGAAGCCTCAAAAAGAGGGAGGCTTTAACTTCCGAACAGAATCATGTTTGTGGTTTCTCTTTAACTTTTTTTAAATGCAACATTTTTTTTTAAATAATTCACTGATAAAAAAAGTAGTTACTTATGCATTTTCTAAACCTGCTTAAGCCAGTTCTGTCATGAAGGGCATATTTCAGCAACGTCGTGTACAAAGCAGAAGTCAACACTGAACAGAATGCTAAGCATATCAGGAGCTGTCATTTAACCTAACAACTCTTTAGAGCTTATTACTGTTTAGTCAAATTAATTCTGACAACTGGCTAGTGTTCACTTTAAAGTCTATTTAATCCTATACACACACACCATTTTTAGATCTACAGTCTGTTTTAACCATTTAAAAAAAAAAAAAAAGAAAAAAAAAAGCGGGTAAGCAGCTAGGTTGAATAAAGCAAAGCTGCAACCCTAGTTAGAGTGTCATTGTTAAAAGCACTTATGACTGAAATCTGAATCAAAAAGATCGTTTTACTTTTTAGGATAATATATGGTCAACAACAGAACAGAAAAGAATTGCATGACACAAGCAGAACAAAACCACAGAATCCATTATTAATAAAATGAGTAAATATACATACAAGGGCACTACATTGTCATTTTCAGCATATGCATGCAGCAGAGGTCTGGTTTATGAGTCATCTGCTTTGAAAAGTGAACAGATCAACACATTTTTGTGGAACAAAGCCAATATTATTATGATAGGCCTGACGACAGGCAAGAGGATATAGACCTTAAAACAGATGTGCCATCTACCCACTCATACTCTGTATCACAGGGGATTGGTTCAAAGAGATCTAGATGATAGAGCAAATAAAAACATGGTGGAAATTGTCACAAACTGACAGACCAGTGTAAAACAGTTAAATGTATGTTTAAAAAAATAAATAAATAAATACAGAAGACATCAAAATAGTTAAATACCACATTTAAAATCTAGTGGAAAGGGGAGATGCTACAAATCTATTTTATTGAGATAGATTATAATTAATAAATAAATATACATATAATGATGATAATAATAATAAATATATATATATTTATTATACAACCAAACTACCATTGCTAGAAAGCTTTTCTTCATGCTTCTAACTTCAATAAATCAACACCTTTATTTACATAAGCACAGTGGCCTTGTGGCTCAGGAGGTAAACTTCAAAGCTACAGGATTCACACCTTATGAGTGAATAATTTCTAACCATACGCATTTCACAATCTACCTCGGCACAAATTCTGTGCATCAACATGAAATCCAAACAGTAAAATAATTTAGGAGGCTATTTCTTCCCTTGAATCGAGATAGGCAAACAAAGGTTGTTAATGTTTATTTAATAAATAGCTTTCTTGAACAAAACATTAAAAAGTAATTTATAGGAGTTTACAGTTTTGACTTTTACTTAACAACTGACAAATCATATTAAAAAAAAAAAAAAAAAAAAACCCAGAACATTCTACAGGGAGAAAAATACATTCTACGATTTAAACCTTTAGCTGACATGAACTTACAGGTCCAGTTGAGATTTATGAATTGTTCAAATTATATGTTACATATTAGATGCACAACAGTTGACAAAACTTTCAGAGCCACAATGGTAATCAGCCAACTTCAGTTTGTACAGAAACCAAATTATATACGCTTCTGAAAGTGTATGCCGCAGGATTAATATGTGAAGAGGATTCATCAATGCACAGCAAATTACAAAGATCTGAAAATAATTTCATAGAATGCATTCTAACATATAAAAAATGCCTGGCTGGCTATGCACAGAGGATTATGGGATTGTTTACATAACAAAAAGTAGGTTTGTAAATGCAAAGGATGCCCATATGTCCTTTTGAACAGGTTAATCAGATAAACTGTGTCTCAAACAAGTAAAACAGCAATTACTAATCAATATTTTTTAGATTAACATTTATATATAAAACATTTGTCCCCAGAGGGAAACGTGGCTTTTTTTGAGAAGCTCATTAAACAAAAAGATATAATGGTATATGTCTATCTATTTATGGTCTGAACAAACCCCAGAATGCCCCCCCAAAAAACAGGAAGAAAACTTCTGACTTAGCAGTTAGTCACAGTGAGGCATATTACTGTTGATATAAAGGAGCCCAGGGTGTCCATAGTGCGTCCCATAACTGAGCCCAATTAGTTTGTCGATTTGGTCAGCGTCCCTTGAAGTGATGTCACCGTTCCAGCACAATTCAGTACTGAAAATAATGCTGGCCATCACAAAGTTGTAAATCTGTGACTGTGAAGGATGTCATTGCTCATATTAAAGGAACTCTGGCATCGAAGAAAAAACAGCCTACTTTCACCTTTCTTCTTATATAGTTCTTCTGTATAATGAGACCAGTCCAGCTGTCATTGATGTGGACCCCCTCAAAATCTACTCCTAGGACAGGGACTGAACAATAGAGGCTTTTTAGTGCATTTGTGCTGAAGTTGCAGGCAATTCTTTCTGCACCAAGAAACAAATTACTCCAAGTCTCACCATCAACAAATCCCATAAGTGCAGAATCATCTGAGAAATTCTGCAATTGATATGACCCGGTGTTATATTTGTAGTCAGAGGTGTACAGAGTGATAAGAAAAGGAGACAAGACTATTAATTGTGGTGCTCCAGTGTTGCTCACATCATAGACACAGTCCTGGAGCCCCACAAACAGTGGCCTGCCATATGGAAAGTCCATTATCCAAGGACACCATAGGCTTTATCCACTTGCATATGTTTGAGTTTACCACTTTAATGGGGATGGCTGGTTGGTACTGACTGTACTGGAAAAAAATCTACAGAGTGCTTATAGCTTAGTCCAGGTGAGAGTAAGTTTTGTGGAGCAGAAAGATAAGTTCACCCTTCTCTCTAATCTTTGTCCAACAGGCAAATTGCAGTGGGTCCAGGTAGTTTACCACAGAAGGACTCAAAACAGTCTTGAGCCAGCCTCTCAAAGATCTTCATGATAGATGTAAATGTCACTGGTGTGTAGTCATCAGGTGAAGAGGCTCATGCCTTTTTTGGAACAGGAACAATGTAGGATGTTTTCTACAGCAGCTGCACTTTTTGTATGACACAGAAAAGACCAAAATATACCTTTATCACTTCTGTTAGGTCTCCCAAACATCTCTACTTTCATTAGCACAATCCACCCAACTCCAACTCTATTATCATTGCTGTGTCTACTGTGGCAAAGTCATGCCAAGTTATGGCAAACCTATTTAAAGGCCTGGGAAAGCTAAAATGTTAATTTTTGCAATTAATGTGGGTTGATTAACGTGTTAAAAATATTGTTGCATCCAGGGATGTCAGGTGCATCAGACAGTGCTTTGGTCAGGGTGGCATTTTCATGTAAACTTTTTGGTTTAACATTACCAAACAACACAAAAAAAAAAAAATACATAAAAAAAAAAGTTGTGAGTACCTAAAGAATTAAACATGTCCAGTACCATATTTATATACAAGTTTAAAAATTTTGAATTAATTTTCATTTAAATGTTTAAATTTTCATTGTATGTGATTCACAATGATACATCACATAGCAATAGTGCTCATTTTCTTTTTCTTGATTTATGCATACTAGCATAGGTGCCGTTTATGGCAGGTCTGGTGCAAAGCTGAAGGTAAAAAATTATGTTTTTTTTTTCATTTCATGTTTCTGTAAGAAGATCAAATCAATAATCAATCATCAATAATCACATAAGTGCTAAATAAGTTTTTTATGTGGCACTAAAACCAAAATAAGTCTCTAATACCTCTCTATTTAACTCTCCTCTCTGCCAGGTAGCTTACAGTGCTGACTGCTCTAATATGACAAAATTCTACAAAACAGAAGTGTAATAATTAACCCTACTCATTATTCCAGTTTGCAGTATCTTCACCAATTTATGCAAAGAGCACAACATAACCATCTAAGCAATGCATGGTGTTAGTTTTTAAATGACATAGTGGCTATGGAGAACTTTTAAGGTACCAGGATTAAAGGTGTAGGTTTTCTAGCCATTATTCTATGGTGGCACACTTTTTGTAGCCTCAAAAAAACCCTAGGCACATAACGATTTTACCAACTGAAAAAGCATTAAATCTCTTAGATGTGCTAAACTGTCCGTTGGGGAGGGACAGGGGATTACAAAAAAGCAGCTCAGAGATTGCCATTCACAGCATTTAGTGAGCACTTGAGAAGCATTTTCCAGCTGCTTAAACGCTCATACAGGTGATTCTCTCTCCGTCTCACTCCACTGAACCAGGGTCAGAGGCAACTCACATGCCCACTGTCCCTTGACTCTGTGAGAGTCAATGGCAAACACGCATCCAGGGAGATGGACCCATGACAAGTTTCCTGGCTGCTAAGGTGCTCTCCAACTGCTGTGTCTGCAAAATGGCAATCACAGAGCTACCTTTATGTCAGCTTCTCCACGTAGTCCCATCTTCCTCAGACAGGGCTCAACCACTTTATGAGCGTGCTCCTCTCAGATCAGGACCTGGGGCACTACACTGTTATTTCCATGGCGCACCAGTTGAAAAACACTTGTGTAGTGGATAATTATCAAGTTTTTCAGTAGACTTCAGTATATCATCGGACCTTAACCTTTGATCAGTTCTTGTGCTACGTTTGTAGTAGGGCTGTTAGCCAATAACTAAAGATTAGGATGTATAATAGTTAAAAAATGTACCACTGATAAACACCTCTTTATTATAAAGAAAACTTGTGACAAGACGTGATCTTTTGAACAGGCACAGAGACACTTTCACATCCTGCGAGACAGTCACGTCATACAACTTTTGGAAGCAAGTCCCGTGACACACATGCACGGCAGGTTAGAGATAATGGAAGTAGCAAAATTTGAAAGTCTACTCTCAATTTTTTGAAAGATCACATTGGTGCAAACAAAGGAAATTATTACTCAGTGAAATAACAGAACAGCAAAAAGAGAAGACAGACAAGGCAGTGACTTTAAAACGTTTGAAGCGCCACACAAAATGCAAATCACACCGCACAGGAGCAGCAGCTAGCCAGCAGCTGATCGAGCAAACCCCACACACACAAGTAAATGCTAAAACTACTAATAATGGTGGTTCCCTAAGAAAGAGACAATGGAAATACCACATTTTAAAAGAAATGCACAATTTGAGAATAAAGAAGCAATGCATCTCGTTAAAATGCACTGCTTCTAAATTCTCATTTGCCCCCCCCCACCACATATTTGTTCTTAATGTATCAAAGATACAGCACGATGCAACATTAGTATACTATACTGTAATCAAGTAGTCAGCAATTCTGCCTCATAGATCCAGCTTCCTACTCTACACTCACACCTGGTTGGTGCCAGTTCTTTTAGATAAATAATGAAGTGATGTTGCTTACTAACACATTCAATGCAGCCTTTCCAGCATTGAGAAAAACAAATGCGAGGTGACGCAATGAAGATAATAAAGCCAAAGACACATTACATGACTTTTAGACATGGTGCGTGTCAAATTTGCCAACTGCTTTGCTGATCTCACCCCCAGACGATGTTACTTTAATTGACTGAAAATAGCTGGCCATGTTACATTGACAAACTGCATGCCAAACATATAGCAGAGTAGTGCTAGCTCCTGTTTGTGGCAGCTAATAGATTGCTGGCTGATGGCGAGTCAATTTACAATCTCAGCCTTTCCCACCTTTACCATTTTATCATGGTATGCAACACACAAGATGTCAGAAAGACTAAGTTGTCTTCTGTTTGTGAGGTCCAAAACACGCAAGCTCCTTATTGTTCATCCCTTTGTTATTTGCACCGTTTTTCTGGATGACCATTAATTGGTTGTCAGGTCTTATGCACACAGACATTAGCCAATACGATTAAAGCGAGTCATGGACTAGTTGCACTAAGCTGCGTATCACATTGCAACTTGAAGCACTTGTGAATGGATTCACAGGAGCATGCTACGGACTGCTTCAGAATTGCTAATAAATAAATGAAAATCGCTGGAAGTCATATAATGTCTGCAGATCACAACTTATTTTATTCTTTTTCAGACTCCACATGAAGAGTTTGGTATATATATATATATATATAGGGAACCTACATGAAGACAGTGAAAATATAAATTTTCCATGTAGCTATGCCTATACCTTGATGTCCATACAATGTGGGTTTGTATTGTTACTCTGCCACTGTCCAAGGGTATTTTTTACAGATGTCAACAAGTATGTACGAGGGAGATGCCCATCATCATCATCAAGCAGCCACCCACCACTCAGCTCATCAATTCTTGCTTTTTAACACAGTGGCGAAATCAATCAGCAAGGACTTTGTATGTACTCCCAGAGCCACCTGCCATATATCGGTAAAAAGTGAAAATAACATTAGCATTAGTAAATTTAATATTAGTAATTGCACAACCACTTGTATGTTCAATGTGGAGATCCTTTATCCTTTTTGTATTTAATTTTTTCCTTAATTTTATTCATTAGTTTTCCTGGAAATTATCAATCTATTAGTGTCTAAAATGCTATTGGTTACAAGATATTATAAATAATGAAAAAGTTCAAAAATGATTTGTGTTTATTTTATCCTTAACAAAAGCTTAAATTTCAGTATGGCTTTTGATATCCTTTGTATGTGAAAATAACACCAAGATAGGACCTTCATCAACTGTAGTGCTACAGAACCCTAGAGGGTAATTTAGAACAAGCAGAAAAAAAAAAAAGAAAAAAAAAAACCTTTAAATGTGAGACATGAACTTGCAGATATCCAGTCTTGGCATTCATCTTCATTTTGGCTCTGCTCTGAGATTTTAAAGGCAGTGAGGACATCATGATTGTGTCCAGTCTGCTCATGCAAATTACAACATGGGTGCGTAATTTTGAAGAAACGGGTTCTGCCTTAAAAAAAAAAAAAAAAAAAGTCCCCAGGTGGAGCCTCTTCGCATACTGCCCGACAGTTGATGGCAGCTATTCAACGATTGTTTGGAAGGCGCATCACTTCACGCATTGTTTCATTTCTGGTATTTCAGATAGGTGTTCAATACTGATCTACAATACCTGCAACCTAAAATACTATTTTATCACAGTACTGCAAACTTGATTTTCTAAAGGTCACATATAAACTATACACTGGATTTCATTAAATTTAGCATAGCTTGACATGACAGAATTTGTCTTCTTTATGGTTCATAATAAATGTATTTCCATACCCAGATCCTTGTGTGAAACATCTACAGTATATTTAATATATACTTATCCAGGTTCTTTTGTGGATTGTTCAGCATTCTAATTAGAATCTTTCATTATCTAGTTGCAAGACTGAGTAGTAGGCCCCATTCTGTTTCAACTTAAAGATAAAATCAATATGGACTGTCTGGACCATTATTGTTATTAATAAGACTACTAAGCTGTTCTGATTTCTTTCCTAACAAGTTTTGAAATATTCTTTTGCCAATTCTGATACACACAATTGCTAAATTTTAATACTGCAAATACACACATGAATACAAACAAATAAAATGAAGTTACTATTAAATTTGATTAAGTTATATCGTTGCCATATTTTGACTCAAATGCCTATTACTGCTTGAATTACAAAATGTATACATTTACTATTCACACAACAGCAAATAACACTTTTCTCAGCCATTACTCCAGTGTCCTAATGGTAAAAACTCTCTTAGCTCACTCACCATTCATTATTCATGTTTAAATGCTAATGGAGGATTAAAGAATCCTCCGAAATTGTGCTAGCATAGGTTGAATCTTGTTATTCTGTTTAATGACGCAAATCAATTGTTTTTCCCTGATTTGCAAAGTACTGTACTGGAATTCCTGCAGTTCAATTCCAGGTTCATAAAACGGCCAAAAAACACAGAAACATTATTTTATTGTTGCTTGACAAATAAACATTATTCCATTGAAAAGACTGCCAAGAAACTAAAACTTTCATACAAGTGGCCACACTACTTTAAGGGAAAAGGGCAAACTGAATCAAACCAGGATAGAAAAAGATACGCAAGACCCCGACATACTTGATACATTTTTATTGTTTTGTGCAGTTTTATTTCAGAGTCTGCAGCTTGTTAAACAACCACCTAGTTTGCAAAGACCTGTGGTAGTTATCACAAGGAGAAATCTGAGATGATGTCATGGAGGGAAGTTTAAAAGAAACAGCCATGTAAGAAGCTGGCAAATAAGTTAAAATAGGTAAAATGTTTTTAAATCACCCAGTAAATCACAGTTCAATGTTTGTATTTTTTTGTCCATTTGAGTCCAACCACACTTTTGCTGATGACACTGGTATTTGGCATATTTTTCCTTAAGTCTTCACTTTACTTCACTTTAGTTAATGGAAAGAGTTAAGCTTAAAAGGAGAATCACATGTCCTATTAGTGAACAGTCAATGTGGGTCTGGATTAGAAAGATTGTGTTTCACTAATATGCTGAAATTCTTTAAGGAAGCAACATAAACATACGATCAGAGAGGTTCATATGATATTTAAAAACCTGAAAAAAAAATAAGATAAAGACCTTTAACTTTGATCACAAGCCTCTCATATAGGAGTGCGAATTCAATGCACAGTGTGTAGAAAGGTTTGAAACTGGATTAAATACAGGAACCAAAAGGTTGTGGTGCAACTTACTTTTGCTGAATTAGGTGTTGATAAAAATTATACCAACTGGGGATCAGTGTTATAGGCTGCTTCACCCTTTAATTTACAATGATTTATTTGATAGTCAGCTTGTTACTTATATTCTTATGTTTACAGATGATGCCAACCTAGATGGAATGGCAGACAATCTAAAATCAACTAAATTGTTACAGATTAAATTTAGACTTGGACAAATTCATTGCAAATTAAATTTAATTCACGTAAATGTCAAGTATTACACAAAGGAAGCAAAAAAGTCTGATTTGAATATATAAATGGTAGACTTGAAGCTTGTAAGTACACTCTAAGATGATAGTGGGCACTTTATGTTCTGCATTCAGTGAATAAAAATTAATGCTGCTAATTGGATCTTTTGATACCCAAGTGATATGTGGAGAATAAACCAAATGAGAAGCTAAATAAGCTAAATAACTAAATCTAGACTACTGTGTAAAGTTAGTTTCCATATTCCAAAAACATGTAACCAAATAAGAGAAAAAATAAAATAATTGAACCTTTTTAGATTGCACAAATGGAGATTAAAAGGCTATATATCTTTACTATTACAAAGACAATTAGCACAATGGATGCAAGCTGTCATTTTAAAAGAAGTTGTTGAACAAGAGCACAGGAAAATTATTAACGGTATATTTCACACAAACGATGTTTTTCTTAACAGATTATAGAGACATGGAATAAGTTACAGAATAATGTGGCAGATATACATACTTTGTGGAAACTAAAAATGTGACAATTTTATTTTGGAGTAATGGAATAAATTTGATTGATAAGTTGTTAAAAGCTTTTGTGAAATTGCCTGTTCTTATTAACACATTCTAATTAAGGCTTTAGTTTGAGTCACACTAAAGCTACACAATTAATTACAACTATAGCTACCACAATATAATCACAAAAAGTGGAAATTACCACATTCCATATAGTAGTATTGCTCAGCCAGGAATTAAGGTTTCCCAGTTACAGACTGCTCTGAACTGTAAATGAGTGTTGTAATGAAGCACTCTCTTCCAAAAAGTTTACATTTCTCTTACATGTCTGCTGCAACCTCTAGAAAAACTGAAAGTAATGTGTCAACCTCACACTTTTTTATAAGTTTTAATACCAAAATGAAAATTACCCATAATTTGGAATATTTTCCCCCCCAGTAATAATGCTGATCAAAAACATGGTGCAAATTGCTACAGTACTACAAGCATACATTTATGCAACTGTCTAAAATTCAATCACATAGTTTATTATGGGGGGAGCATGAAAGATTAGGTAGCAGCATCAAATTCCAGTAACGTTGGGTCCATTAATTACTTGTTTACGGCTATAACGCAGACACATATCGTGTACACCATCAAAAGCAAATTCTATTAATATTTTACACACTTAATGTGCTTACATACCTGTATTATTATCAGGTTGTGTTTGTTTTCTTAATCTTTTAACCTCTTTAGCGCTGAATTTTTTCTCCAAAAAACAACATGTAATATGTAATGCTTTTTTGACTTGAAAATTACTTTTATTAAATTTCATCTTTCTACTGTAAAACGAGCAAAACACTAAAAGTACAAAGTCAGGAGTATAGAAAGTATAATGATACAAATGACAATAATATGAACACTGCACATGTGCAAATGACAAGCATAACTTTTGGATTCACCAGAATCACTTTATTTCACTGACTGTTTCAACTTTACTGCCTGAACACAGATTCACCTTGTCATCACTGCCGATGAGAAGCTTCTTATGAGACGTCATTATGAGGATAGGAGAAGATGAGTCTACAGTAACACTCGGGCCTGATGCTTATACAAGACATATCTATATCAATTCCGAAGAAATGCTCGGTTCTAACGCTGTTGGCACTTTTACTGCCAGAGTAATCTTCAGGTCTTGTGCGAGACATGTCTATACAGTTGCCAAAACAACACTCGGGACTAACGCCTTTAGCACTGTTTTTACAACCGAAGCGATGATTAGGTCTAATGCTAAGAAGGTTAAACACCAAGTCAATTTTTAATTTTTCAACTAATCCATTGTTAACATTTTTTATGTGAAAGTGTTAAAAGTGGATCCCTACAAAATGAAGGTTCTGTTCTGAATGTATACAGAATATAGAATATGCAGTTGGTATGACAAAATACATATTTCACTGTAGTGAATTCAAAATTATACCAAATGCAATAATTGTCAATTAATAACTTTGGCATATTCATGCACCCCTTACTCCATCTACTGTAGCTTAAAAAAAAAAAAGTGCCTTTAAAAATGTATATATATATATAATTTTAGTACAGCATATTTGTCTACTGGCTTAATGAATCAGAAGTTTTACAGTTTTCAGAAAAGCCAAAAAAAAAAAAACCCAAGACAGTGTGCAGCTGTTCTGTTTAAACACACATTACGCCCCACCCAGCACTCACAGCAGCAAACTGAAGCCAAGGAGATTTAAAAAAAGAAGCACAACAAATCCACAGCATGGAACTATCTACTGCATACAATACAATGGAGAGTTGACAAGTAAACGTGTTTTTGCATTTTAAGTCTAGTTATGAAATGAGCACTATAATAAATTTTACACATTAAACAGCCTGTCATTTCCCATCAGCTGAATACTAATAAGAATGGAATTCCTTGCTTACGACAGCACAAAGATGATTCAGAGTCATACAAGCAAAACAGGTTACAATATGGCTACCTAATCAGATTTATTACATTACTTCAGTAAATAAGCTTTGCAGTAAACTGTACTGGTGTCCATTTTACCAATTTAGTGTGGGGAAGGCAAGATTAATATAAAAACATCTATCCTTTATGGCATGTTTTGTTTACACCAGTTGTATCAAGTTATGAGAATACATAAATTTGCATGTCTCATATAATGACTCATTTGGAAAGTGTTACACAATAAATGCAAGTTTTCAGAGTTTAAAACCTCTGCATTAACAAACCTACCCAGAATTAAATTAATCTAAAGACTAAACACACTTCAGCTTTCTATTCAATGTGACACATAATGTACTCTTCTCAGAATGCAAAAATCCATCTTGTCATTTTGATATTTAGATTTAGTCCATTTCAAACAAAATTTGTAAGGTGTAAACCTATTAAACCAAATGTGTTGGCCAGAATAATTAGAAAGTGAGGGGAAAAAAAAAAGAACTCACAATATACGTAAATCATCATAGTTAATCTGGAAGTAAGACTGCTAGACTCTTAATATTTAACAGGAACACTGGCCATTAAGAAGGTCTAAAGAAACAGTCTGCAGTCACAGTCTTCAATGAAGCTAAAAACATTTGTGAATGCAAAAAGAGGACTAATTCTTTTTCTACTAATAACAATCCAGTACAACCTACAGCCAGCAATTCCTTCCTTTCTGGTGTGTTCCATTGTCACTTTTTACAACAATGTTTTTAAAGAAACTGAATGAGAGACTCCAAGCTCATAATATTGGCCATTTTCTAGTCCATGCAAGAAGTGGTGGATGTTGAAGGAAAAAAAAAAAAAAAAAAAAAAAAAAAAAGCTATAAAGGACAGTTCCATTAATGCAGAGAACCTGCCGTTCCTTTTTTTTTTTGTATCAATAGTTATATTAAATCATAAAATATTACAAAATATGAAATGAGCATATGCACATATACTAAAGCAGCAATAATTACTGCCATTTTCAAGGACACACGTTTAACCAGACGGTAAACTTACTTAAAGTTACCGTTTTATTGCTGGATGATTACATGACCTTGTAAGAAGTTTGGCAAGAACTTATTTTGAAGCAACATGCAACAGAACACCCAGAAGCTCCTGTAGTAAACTACAAAAGAACTGACCCTACCTCAACTCCATCCCCCACCTATATGTCACTGAAGTTACAGAATATACCACTACAAGCACACAACTAAGAGGATTATTCAAATTAGATACATAATACACAAAACAAATACAAGAACTAGGTCAGGAACACAGGCCTCTCCCTGTAGTTAGTCCCAGGTTAGACAATATAAACAATTAATTATAAAAGACCACATGCAAATTGAATTGCTAAGCATCTAAAATGGTAAAAGCACTAACTATATTAGAAACTGTATTTTCAGTTTAGGGTAAACCTTTGCTAATAGCTACATGTATGATAATTTTTGTTTAGCCCTTTCAACAATGAGAATTATTACAACCATTTTAAGACACTGATTAAAAATTACTCTGAAAATAAATAGAACTGAATTCAAGAATTCTACTTTTGCATTTGCAATGCTACACTAATCTGCACGTAAGGATGAACAATTGGCAAGCAAAAGATAACTAAAAACAGAAACTACTCAGCCAATTGAATATTTTGTTACATGAAAACATGAATTACACAAAGTGCAGGCTATAGCAATAAGACAACACCACACTAACAGTTAACAATACATTTACCAATCTACAAAGATTGGAATTATGGTGAGCTCTCTAAATTAAAAAATATTATGATCCAGCCCAATACACAGACCAAAAGAGTAACTGGCACTCTGCCTATACTGTAAATGCATCATATTTTGCTCCACAGCGATTTACCACGGCCTCTTTTTAAGTTTGTGTGGTGTGCACACAGAATGACCTACACATGCCCTAGTTAATCCCCGTTTTTACTACAGCAGGACAAAAAAAAAAAAAATTAAAAAAAATTAAAAATTGGAGAATTCCTTATTAAACTTAGAAAAAAGAGTCTGGCTGCAACTCACATTAGCAATTTGGCAAAAATGAACAACCTAAGCAAAGTTTAAGGGTAAAGGTGTCTTTAATTCTTCTTCTTTCGGCTGCTCCCGTTAGGGGTTGCTACAGTGCATCATCTTCTTTCATATCTTCCTGTCCTTATCATCTTGCTGTGTCACACCCATCACCTCCATGTCCTCTCTCGCCACATCCATAAACCTTCACTTAGGCCTTTCTCTTTTCCTCTTCCCTGGCAGCTCTATCCTTCGCATCCTTCTCCCAATATAC
The DNA here is from genome assembly GCA_026402145.1 of Polypterus bichir lapradei. Lineage (NCBI taxonomy): Eukaryota > Metazoa > Chordata > Cladistia > Polypteriformes > Polypteridae > Polypterus > Polypterus bichir. Next base: position 14,362,066 of record JANRMT010062813.1, on the reverse strand, counting down.
CCTGCATCTCTTCTCTGCACATGTCCAAACCAACGCAATCTCGCCTCTCTGACTTTGTCACCCAACCATCCAACTTGAGCTGACCCTATAGTGTACTCAATTCTAATCCTATCCATGCTCATCACACCCAATGCAAATCTTAGCATCTTTAACTCTGCCACCTCCAGCTCTGTCTCCTGCTTTCTGGTGAGTGCCACCGTCTCCAACCCATGTAACATAGCTGGTCTCACTACCATCCTGTAGACCTTCCCTTTCACTCTTACTGATACCCGTCTGTCACAAATCACTCCCGATATTCTTCTCCACCCATTCCACCCTGCCTGCACTCTCTCTCACAATCCCCATTACTCTGTACTGTTGATCCCAAGTATTGAAACCAAACTCAAACACTCATGACCCTGCCCAGTCTGGCAGTATATCCTCTAATGAAATTAATTATATGTAGCAATCAATTTTCATTTAACTTTAATTATTCACTTTGTTTCATGTTTAGGACTTACCTTGGAAAAGTATTTGCACTATTTTAAATAGGAAGAATATCAAGTCAAATCTTAAAGTTATGTAAAATTGAATTTGAAACCTACTTAACAGCATATACTGTATGCACTATACTTAAGCTGTTGTGAACAAGGTGACCACATGAAGCTTATAAAAGGAATAGGAGCAAATTGTTTGCTTTATTTAATTGGAAATCCAAAAGGGTAAGTATGGATTTGTTGTACAGAAGGGATAAGCAGATTAGAAAATGGATAGAAAGAAATGTGCAAAATGAAATTGGAGTTCATTAATACACAACAAACCAACTTCATTTAAAAAAAAAAAAAAGTAAACAATGAGCAAACTACTTGATGCACTCATCTTTATTTAAGCTCAGAGACACATCAGCACTAAAATGTAGGCCACGCTTCACATTTTAGGCCCTAAAGGTAAGTAAAGGCTTGAGTGATCAGTTAACACTTGCTCACCAAGAGTGTTAGCTCCTGAATTTTAAAGGAAATCATTTCTGACACAATGACCTATTACTTATGCAAACAGAAAGATTTTGTCATAATTTTGCCAGCTTTAAACACTGCAATCTCTGCGTTTTCTTCCAAATTCTGTTATTAGGTATAAACTAACTACCGGTAGTTGAGGACTGTCATATGCTAGTCATTAGTACAAATACACACTGATTTAAAGCAAGTATTTGTCAATTTTTAAAAGGTTCTCAACTATTTTCTGCTTAAAGATTTGGGATGTGCCTCAAACCACACGAGTTGTAGACAGTTTATTATCTAGGCAAAACAATATTTTAAATCATGCCACATTGATACTCTAAAAATTAAAGAAATCAAAATCAATGTATCATTTGCTGTGTCAGTTGCGTGGCTTATGTGGTGCACCACTTGGCACTTCATAACATTCACCCGAAAACCTCAACTCATACAGTCTGGCTAACAACTGATTTATTTTGCATAGCGATGCTTTCTCATGTACTCTAGTTTCCATGGTTTAACAATCGAGTGTATACCTGACAGCAGATACAACTTTTATTTGAAAGTACCCAGTGTCAATATTTAATGGTGATGCTCTGATACAGACTATCCGATTTTCATCCCAAATTACTCAACCTGTTTTTCTACGTTTTATGGAAAGTTAGTTGTCCTTTACACAAAGTATTACGATAGTCAAGGAATCACACACGTCATTTTGCTGCTGAACTTCCTGTACACATAGAGCCGACAGTCAAACTTTTAGAGAGAGAGAGAGAGAGAGAGAGAGAGAGAGAGAGAGAGAGAGAGAAGTCAGAAATATTGGCTTTTACATTGAAGAAAGTAAAGTAATAAACAGAGAAGCAGAAATCTGAAGAGTCATCCTGTGCATGGAAAGTAACAGCGGAGTGTAACAAAAGTGAGGTGAGTCCATGGCACAGATTATATAAGAATGAGGTCAGACCTTCTCATTTCGTCCTGTAATTAAAATGGACACTCCTTGCGGACAGTGACCGAACTTGTGTTTAGTACAGCAGATCACATTTTTAATTAGAAAAAGAGCAGAAAGAATTTGCCCTCTCTGCTTAGTAAACAATTGGCTTGTTAGCTAAGAGCCAAACCTGTCAATTTTACATGTAAACTTGTTAAGCAAGTTAACCTTGTATCTCCTTGATTAATTTGAACATTATAATAACTGTGGCTTATACTTATGACAAGAATTGTTTTCTTTTAGGGCATGTGTATTACGGGTAAATGCTTTCTGTAAATATTTTAGTTAAAAAGAAAAGTAATTTTAAAGCAATTTTAATATTTTTATGGTCACTGAACAATAAGCTTACATAATTTCACTCTTTGTTAATAAAAAAGGAATGGGTAACAGCTATGGTCTGCAGGTTAAATAAAAAAATACCACTTTAATATAGAACACAAGACTTCAATGCTGGTTGTGTAGGATATTAAAAAATTAAAAGAACAAAGAAACATTAGAAATGGCATTGGTCAATGCTAGCAAGTAACACAAAATCGGTGATCGAGACTGGTATTAAGAAAACCCGATTGGAGCAGCCCTGGTCAGTAAACCTTTATTCTAAAACATCTCATATTATATATATAAAATAATATATATTAAATATATATTATAAAAAGCTCTCTCTCTGACCCTTTCTTTTTCGATGCCACAAAAATGGGTATCATGCGATATTTTCTATAGTGAAGTATTTGTCTATCACAAGCAATAATGTTCACATACCATAATGCACAATCAGCACTTTGTTCAATTCCCTCATATGTAAAACAATCAAAAATAGCACTACATAATAAAAGGCTAGAAAACATCATATTGGCAAAGAAATCCTCCTTCACCTTGTACATGCAGATTTAGTATATTCTTCCAAAATGCCAAGAGTGATGGATTTTTAGTTCTGTGATCTTTCATTGCCATCAATGATATATTAAAAAATATCTGCTTAGAAAAAGGTATTATTGTGGTCATATTGTGTTTGAACACCCTTTTCATGCATTTATTTTGCTATTTACAAAAAACGTGGAACTTATTTTTAAATACTTTTGCATAAACAAATTAGTAAATCAACAGTGACTTCACCAACCCCCCCAAAGTCTACTGGAAATTCACATTAAGCAAATAAAGTTGGAAGCTGAAAAGTAGAACTTCAAAAACTGAATATGCAACTGGCCAACCAGTGGGGCTCATTTATGATCAGAATGTCAACGTGTCACTTTTTACAAACCATTGCCAGGTCCTTCAAACGTAATCTATGCAGCTGCTGTAAAAACCATTTGCATAACAACTTTCCTCTTAATTGCTCTTTTCTGTTTCTACCCACTGGTCTACATTGTGTTCCACTCTCACATTTAATGCTGGTAGATTTCAGAAGTTACTATGAAGATGAAGGAAGAAATGAAACCTACATGTCTCTGAACCGTAAGAGGTATCCTTTCCATGTCAGACTTCCTTTTTAATCCATTTATTCCATTTTTTTGACAGCAATTTTGATCCATAGACCATCAGAAACACAATGCATTCTCCACATGGAGCACCAGCTCCACCTCCTCTCACTCATGGTGTTATTGTTCACAATTAGCAGTGAAAACTGGAGCTTTCAAACGAAGGGATCCCATGGTATTTATAGGACACCTTTTCATTTAACGCAGGCACAAATAAGGAATGATCGTTTATCTTTGTGCTCCTGTACCTTTGCTCATTTCTTCTTTGTACGCATATTCAGCTGAGAAAGCACACGCACAGCTCTTTCTCTGCTATTTGCTCCTTGATTATGCATTCTTAATTTACATGTGTATTACTTATATTAATTTTAACAGGCTACCCTTTCTTTCAAAGCTAAAAGTAAATTATAAACAGGTTATAAAAAAAAAAAAAAAAAAAAAAAAAATCACTTTTCAGACAATGTTCAGTTTTATCTTCAACTAGATTAGGGAACATATCATTTTACAGGCAATAAAAGCAATTCTCCAACAAGATGTTATAAACAGAAATATGTAAATGTGTTGTAAGTGTGGTAAAAGAAACAAGAAGAACAATAACTGTATTTCTCAACACTCCAGAACTCTGTACAACGACAAACTATTAAAAAAAAATGTACCCATCCACTTTCTAGAAGTGTTCCTTAGCCATTAAATTTTTACTCGGGTAGTCTTCCCAACCTATTATGTAGGGGCATCACTTTGAAAGTTCTTTGGAAGTTTACAATGGGTAAAGTTTGGACAGCACTGCTTTAATCTACAGTAATGTTTATAGGAGATTTCACTAACTGCACTCTACCGATTTGTAAATGTGAAATATCTGAACAAGTGCACTACCTAATGAACAATACTCTTTAAAAATATTACATTAATGCAAGCAAGTATTAAAGAATGCACTGCTGTCCTTGAATACAAATCAATCGCAGAGGCTTTTGAACAAGTGAACTCCCTCAAAAGGAATCTAGTGATATATATATATTTTTGATAAAAAATGTGATCTTCAATTAGATATGATCATCTACTCATATCAAATGAAAGTATGGAATATCAACACTTTTCAAAGTACTTTATCAAAGAAGGGAATTTCAATATTGTGACACCCTAGATCATTTGTAAATTCTTGAATTTGAAATCCTTCCTCAACAATACTCAATGGTATGAACACAAATAAGAATCAAGTTATTTAATGTCACCTGTAAAAGTGGAGAGGTGCATTTTTAGAGGTGTGACCAACTGATTGGGCCACAAACAACTAAACACCAGCAACAATGCTTCATGATTAGAAGTCAGCTGAACCCATTAAAGAAAAACTACATGTTTAAAAGATTTTAAAAAACACTCAAAGAGCTTGCATATGTTCTATGATAAGAAATTGTCACAAAAAGGAACACAATGTTAGAAAATAAAAAAAAGCCCAGAATCTCACATTTATTGGCCAATTGTTCAAGCAAACAAGGAAATGTGACTTATAAATTATAAATACAACATCATATACAAAAGTATGTGTATGCAGGAATAAAAATATGCCTGCAGAGAGCAAGACAGATTAAGAAATACTGAATGAATACAAAGTTGAGCATTAGCTATATGTAACACTACTGCACGATATTGGGAAGGTGGCACCCATCCTGGGCAGGGACAGCTAAATTAACAATTTACGATGGCATGTGGAAAGGAGATACTCATATCTGTTTGTTCTGGCAAAGTTTAATCAATAACGCCACTATAGTAAACAACAAAATGTAAAGTGTGCAGTCCTACTGGAGCACCCTCTGGTCATGCTATATACCTGAAAGAATACTCTAGCCACTTTAGTTTTCAGGTACTAATGATGGAGCTCACAAACTTGTTTTATTTCTGGTTTTTGATTTAATTTTACCCAGATGCCAATTCCTACATGCAGTTGAACTTTGTACTTAATGTGATATTTCCTTGTTTATATATTTAGTTCTTAGATACATAAGCACCTAACAACACGTTGCTATATTCTTTGGGACTGGAAAGTAAATGCTTGAACATTCTATTCATAGGAATTTTTGCTTAGAGTAACTTCAAATTTCTTATTGAAGATGTTTAATGATGTACTCTAGGTGTCACTTAAATAATGAGCAAAACAAGACGTTCTAGTTTAAGACACTACTTTATAACTTTAAATGCAATTGTCAAACTGTATCTTCAAAGAAATGAATGGAGAAAACTACCACTATACAATTTTAGGGGTATGGAAGTCAGAGCCTATCCCAAGAACATCAGACGAGAACCATTCCTGAAGCAGGCGTAGATGCATCCCCAGACACATGGATATATGACCATATCCAATCCCCCAGGAATAATCCACACAATTTTTATCTTTTTTTGATACTTACCCCATGTAGTTTGTAGTGATGGCCAATTCCTGGCTTTTGAATTGAGGACCTGCCACCAACCCCAACCTCACATTGATTGGTCAAGAGTCATGTCTTCAGTTCAAAAGCACAAACTTAACAGAATATACCATTTCTGTTTATGTACACCAATTTTTCTGGTAGAAGTAAAATATTTTTGCAAGAAATGCATGCAGTTTGCACACGTTGAGCATACGACTGGACAACAGACATTTGGATTATATGACAATAGTAACACAAGAATTTTTTTGGGCATTCTTCATATTATTTCCCATTGGACAGAGCCACTACATTTCATTATTTTATAAACTATTTGGTCTTGTTGTGTATGAAGACATGAGATTATTTGTTTCCTCCAGCCATCAGTACAAATCACATGAGGTAAGTTTATTAAAAGATATTTTGGGTGGAGGATTAGTTCAAGATGTATCAGTGTTACATTTCAGAAAATGTTCAATTAAGCAACCAGAGCATTTTGAGAAGTTAAAAACGTCAGGAAGTCCTATTGAAAACCTAGGTAACATTACAGGAAATAAAATTCAAATATCATACATTGTTTTTCTGGGATTTTACAATGCACAGGATGTTATTTGCCTTTCAAAAGATCTTGAAATGCAATTTGAGGAATGAAAAAAAAAAAAATCAGTGAGATATCGAAAATGTGAAAAAGGGAGTACATTTAAAATATCTTAAAATGTGAAATATTTAAAAATGCACTCAAGATGTTTGGAAATAGACATGCTTGCTGACATCTATTTTGCATTTTAAAACCTCTTAAAAGGCACATCTCATATCTTAAAATGCATTTGGTTAACTTTAAAATGTTAGTTCAGCTTACCATGCAGCTGCCCTAAACACTGCACCATGACACCACCCAATAAATCATATGAAGGGAAACAAATGAATAAACAGTGTATGGTAGACTAAAACTATATTATATATCAACCCATTTATGCATGATCTTACTCTCAAGACATTACAACTCAAAGCTTTGCTTTTACAATATTACTGATGACACTTTAAGCCATGTTTCTTAAACTCACTTATACAGAACAGGGTTGTAGTGACTCTGGAGCCTATCTCAGCCAACATCTGGTGCAAGGCCTGTAACGGTCTGTGGACAGGGTGGGAGCCCATCACAGGGTGAACATGCCCACCCAAGCACCCGCTAGGGGCCAATTTAACATTGCCAACTCCCCATGGACTGTGAGAGGAAACTCAAGAGGGCACTGGGAGATCATGCAAGCTGCATGCATAAAACACCCAGAACGTGAACTGCAGTCTACGTGCCACCCCTACTTCAAAATTAAGAGTAATAGTCATAAGGTCACTTGCATTGCCATCCTTTTGCAAGCATATGACAATCACATTATACCCGATACATGCAGAAAGCACAAGCTTTAGCCAAAAGGACATTACCGCTTCAGTTATGCTTTAAGAACTGCAATACAAACAAATCTGGATTCAAACACGGGGGACTGGTCTCTTTCTCTAGCTAAATCTAATTATACGGAACCCGCCGAAGGGTGAGCAAACTGAGCCTTGATCGAGAGCGCTATGAGAAAAAACAGAAGGAGCAGCACACTTGACTCACCCGCATGTCGTTTCTGCGGCTCTCCACGTCACACACCGAGTGGTTGTGGTTGGCCCCACACCTGGACAGGCAGCAGTATTGGCAAACGGCCACCTGTTCGGTCTCGCAGTGGTACAGGCGGTAGGCATCATGCTGAGGACAGCTCCAGGCCCGCACATCCTCGGCCTCGACTAGGAAGTGTCCCGGATTGGAGGAAGGCTGCTGCAGGTGCGTCTGTACGTGAGACTGGCAACAGGGCGCGTTGCACCGAAGACAGACCTTCTGGGCCGGCAGTGGTGGGCCCCGGCGACAGAAGATGCAGTGGAGCACAGTGGGGCTCTTGTCTACGTTCAGCGCGTTGAATTTCTCCACGATGTTGGTCAGCTTCAGGTTTTTCTCCAAGACCGGTTTCTGGTTGTAGGCGTGGTTGCACTCTGGACAGCGGACCAGGCCCGTGTCTTTGGACCAGGCCTCGCTGATGCAGCCGCGGCAGAAGTTGTGCTTGCATGGCAGCTGGATGGGCTCCACAAACACGTGAAGACAGATCGGGCAGATCAGCTCCTCTTCGAAGCAGTTCTTCCAGTTTTCAGCCATGGCCGCTCTCTTTGGGCTGGCTGTCTCATTAATTTTTTTAAAGACTTTTGTCTTTTTTTTTTATGTCCTCGACTCCTTGATCCGTAAATAAAATGCCCGAAATACGAGAGCCAAGAGTAATTTCAAGAAAGCTGTCCCAGGTTGCTCTTAAACGAGCGAGATAAAATACACTAAGATTCCTGATGAGGGGTTTTTTTTGGTAGGGAACTTAAACCAATGTTGTTCCTCAGACGTTTCGCCTTAAGCCAAATAAATAAACTGCCAGTTCGTATAGCTTTAAAAACGGTTCACATTCCAGTTCCTTACTGGGTGGTGACAGAGCCTAACCCAGAGAGACCAAAACCAATTTCAAAAACGTTCCTTAGTGAACTAAAGTTGTGCTTTTATTGATGTGTTTTCCTTTAAAACATCGCCCATTCCATAGCAATACTGTTCTCATTCCAAAGGAAACGATTTTTACAATTCTAAATCCATCGGCTAATGTGAACGCCAGTAATCCGGATGGCCACAATAAAACACTCCCAGTAACAGAAGAGAAACAGTAAAGGCTCCTTATTTAAAAAGATTTTTAAAAAAGACAGATGAGGTCAATCATGACCCTAAAGTAATCGTCAGTTCACGCCTTTAAAATGTAAAAAAAAAAAAAAAAAAAAAAAAACACAACAAGAAGGTGCTGCTTCCTCTCTCTCTCTCACACCCCTCCTCCAGAAAAACAACAGGACATCTACCGATAGTCCGCCACAGCTGCGTCTTACTTACTCGGAGCGGCACGGAAGTGCGGCCTTTCTCAGGCTGGTTTCAAACGTCATTAACGTCGCCAGTCGTTCCGCCCGCTGCGGGTATCTTCGAAGTGCCCTAGGGTCATGGGTGTTAAAAGCGACACGATCCAATCCAACAAGTTACTGCGCGCGGGGAATCGGTATGCAGAGGAAGAAAAAAAAAATCAATTCTCGGTACTGCTGGGAATATCCCTCAGGACAGGCTTCTCCAGGCAAACCAGAGCGAACCCCAATGTCCGTTTTAATTTGCGTAAAGCAGTTATCCGTAATGGTAGACAGACAGTCGTTGCCAGCAGCAACTACGCTACAAGGCTTTTCTGTGTAACAAAGTAATCAATTACAATTTGATTCTATACACAAGGCCTCTGCCACTATTACGTCTGTGATTTCTACTAATGTATACATATACTGTATATACTTATTAAACCTATACGTACGTGGCGCAGAACGGAGTCGGCACCATTCTCAATGCTATTATTTCCTTTTTCCCCCAAATGTACCCCCTTCCTTTTCGCCCCCCCTCCCTTCCACCGACAACACCTCCTCCTCTGCCGTTTGCTACAAAAGGGAAGTCAGTCCTGTACAGACGACTCTTTGAAATCGCTAACCAAAATAGATATATACATTCTTTTGTATATATAAATATTAAAATAGATTTGTTCAAAATTTTTTAAGCGTGATATTTTGAAGGCTCCGCTGACGCCTTTCTATCAGACCAAACGGTCGGCGACACAATTCCCCAAAAGGCAGGATCCTACCGTTTCAGCACACGAGCTTCAGTTTCGACAAAAATAGAAACATTCTTAAATAACCAGATATATAGATATTTGCTCACAAAGAGCGATAACCGCGTACAACGCTGGTTTAAATTACAGAATTCTTTAAAAAAATAATTTATACCCCTGTTTCTCTTAAAGGTAAACGCTCCGTTTTACCCTTATCACTGGCTGTCATCAGCCATCTTGTTTTCCTCTTTAAAAAAAAAAAGAGAGAGAGGAAAAAACCCGACGTTTAAGAATTTTCAACCCTTTAGAAAAACGAAAGAGAGGAAAGTTGCGAAGGCGTCCCCAATCGTCTTACGCTTGTATTCTTTTGTAAAACGCGAGCGGTACGCTGAATCCAGTGGTGCTCTCAGTTTGGTTTAGTCCACTGTGTGATCGTGTTGTTATTTATGCTATTTCTCGCTCGCGCTCTCTCTCTCTCTCTCTTTACAGCAATCTTGATGTGGAGAGGAATGCGGGCGCCGAGGCTTCGGGGCTGAGACCGATTCACGTCGAATCCCTAGGCGAGTCACGTGACCCCGCCCCCCTCCTATGAAAGTGGTGGGGCCGGCGCGAAAAACGGGGGCGGAGCCTGACTCTTAAAGGAGCCCTCACAGTACGGGGGCCGTGTCGCGCAAAGGCTCCGCTTCGATCCCGTGGGGGATGTCCTTTCTGCTGTCTGAATAAGTTACGGTCTGCTGCGTGTAAATGGAGCTGTGCAATAAATTTAGAATGTTTACATTTTTACTTCCGCCCGTGGGTTTGCTTTGTATTTTTATAGGCTGGAGGCCCCCCAACCACCCCCCGAATTGCTCTGGCTATCATGCATTTTTAAATGACTTTAATCAATTAAGCAATCAGTGATTTAACATGCTAGATTTGTCGCGTATGGACTGCAGGAATGCATCACTCTTTACAGTAGAGAGTTGCGCAAGTTGCACCTGACGTGCAATGCGGTAAACGCTAATAATCACATTAAAAAGCACATCTCACGTGTGTATAGTAAAACTATTTATCTTTCTTGTAAAATGTCCCAGAATGTGTCCGAAAATGAAGATCTTACGGCCTTTATAGTGCTCGTCAGCGTTTACCGATCGCACCCAGGGATCTACAATATTTTTGGGGCTGGGAGTAGAATGCGCAGTACGTTAACCCCTTTCTTTGCACAAACAGACAATGGCAAGAATCCAGTTGATTTATTTAATTCAATTGGGAATTCTTCGCACAAATGGGTCAGTATCGTTATAACATTTTGTGTCATGATGCACCCGCTCTGCCCGTAGCGAGAAGCTAGGAGATTCCCGGTTCAAAGGATGACTTATTTGTCATTTTTAAAAACCGGAGGCACCATACAGAGAATGACAATGGTGACATTACCTGGGACAGACGGGGGAGGGGATAGCCTGAAATTTCAAAGAAAACGACACCTACAGACAATGATACAATTTAGATGAAAAAGGGGCTGGGAAATTTAAAAGGGCAACAGCCCAGGATCCAGAGAGCCGGAGTGTGGCGTTGTGGGAGGCCCACTGTGTTCGAGTCGGGGTGTGGGGAGCGACATCAAAGGGCAGCGCTGTGTCGCAAAACCGAGGTAAGGGAATTGTTTATAAAAAAAACAAAGGGGAACGAAGATTGACTTCCTTAAGTCAAGGAATCAACCATGGATTCAAAGAAAAATCTTTAAATCCCAGATACAATGCTGAAATTGGAATTTGTGTACAAAATGACGTATACAGTACATTGATATGCATTACTCCTTATTTAGACGAACTCCAGTGCAAAGCCATGTAGTGTAAATGACTGGCAGAGATGATTCCTCTGTTTTGATCAGTCATGTGCTTTTCGTTTCGTTAGGGTCATTATTGTCACGAAACCTCGTCAGCTCGTCGGGAACCTATACTGAAGACACCCAGTTTAGAGAATGAATAGATATTTATGCAAGTGTTTGCTCAGTGTTTCAATGATTATTTTGAAATATTTATTAATTTCTCTGTCGCCGTTATCCGAGGCAACTTACAGCATCTGAGATACAATTGGTTACATTTGTTTTGGTTTTCCATTTGGAGCACAAGCAGGTGAAGTGTCCTGCTCATGGTCATACAGTGTCTGTAACCAGATTTAAATCCATAACCCCAGGGTGACAATGTGGGCTGTATAATTATGCTACGTTAAGATGCTGTTTTATTAAGCAGAAATTTAAATGCCAATCCTGTATTTCAAATTAAACAGTAATAAGATTGCTGTTCCTATAGGAGTTATTGTAAACCAAGAAGGACATAATTAGGAAAAGAGACCAAATACTCTACATCATAAAAAAGTGCAGTCAATCTATTACAAATTATTTTGTGAACCAGGTTGCTGTAGTGCAAGGTAGAAGGATCCTAGTAACAATGTCTGTAAAGTATAAACCCGCCCCAAAGTGGATGCCAGTTCATCACTGGGTATATTTACTAACTCTGATCCAATTCAAAGGTGTCATTCAGTCTAATAATGTGTTTGGATTGTGGATGGAAACTGCAGTTTTCAAGACCAAATCTCTTGCAAAATAGATTGTAGGGGTGGAATTGGGGAGGTGGGTGTATTTTGCTAACTAAACTCATAAGGCACACCAGCTAGGACTGATTAATATAATACAGGAGTCATGGTCCAAGTGATCTTTGGTGGCAGCACTATCTGCTTTGTAATAATGCTTCAATCTAGCCATCATTGTTTATTTTATAGAGTGTTTCCAAGGAGATCATCCCATCATTTAACAAAGGATGGAAAATAAAAAGTTCAAAACATGTAAAAATAAAGATAGTTGTCCAGCTAGCAAAAGTGCACAAGGCATGAACAAACCGTGGACAGTGCACTGGTCCATCGCAGGGTAAACACACGCACACTAAGGGCAATTTAATGTCACTAATCCACCTAACCTGCATATTAATGGATAGTGGGAAGAAGCCAGATCACCCAGAGAAGACTCCCGCAGACACAGGGAGAGCATGCAGACCCCAAGCAGGGAGGATCCAGCACTGCACCACTGCATTACCATGCCACCCCATGTTAAAAATGTAGTCAAAATCTAATTTTATTTTCCTTCAATCATTTCAATAATATTCCTAGACTATTAGATCCAAATTAGTTTCACTTTTACTTAGACTGCAAAAAATATAATGTCTTTCAATATTTTTTGTCCAGTTCAGTGTTTTGAACATTAGAATGTTAGAAAAAATTTGACGAGGACGGGTCATTAAGCCCAACAAAGCTTGCCAATTCTGTCCACCTAATTTATCCAAAATAACATCATGCTGAGATCTGGAGGTCACTAAAGTCCTACTGTCTACCACACTACTTGGTAAATTGTTACATGTATCTATGGTTCTCTATGTGAAGAAAACCTTTCAAACACTTGAGTGAAAACTGTGACATGCAAGCGTGTCATTGGCCCTCCCCACCACAAGCTCTTCCCAGGTATGTAATACCACTCCAGGCCAAGAGGAGGTGCTGCCACTCATTTTCTTGTCTTTTCCTTCCTCCACAGTACCAAGAAACCACCCAGCAGTGACGTGCGGTGTGGTGAGGCACGGACTCCTTCAGAGTCAGATTTACAAATATATGAACCCCAAAAAGCAGCTTATTAACTATTTGATTGGCAGCCTGCACATTGACTACTGGTTATGTTTCATATCTCATCAGCATTCTTTACACACAGATATGTAAGGCACATATTTCACTAAGAAAGAACGTTACATTAATAGCGGCAAGAGAGAGCGCATTTACTTCTCACCCTCCATGTGTTCTGAAATTGCCGTTGCAATTCCACAATTCAAACTCATTCAATACAAACGAAAGTATAGAGTGGTGTACAAAAAACAGATTTCAATTTTGATCTTAATTGAAATATTTAGTTGTTTTTAAAAGCTTTTAATTCTGATGCTTTAATCAATTTTAATACAGACTGTTCAACAAAAGGATAACAAGAAACACAAAAAGAATAGTTTATTTAAGGTCAGAATTTAGTTCTTAAATATTGGATTTTTTTTTTAGTCTGATCCCGTTTTTTATAAAATTGAAAACCGTTTATGGTCTTACCTTTATTTATAAATGAAGTCCATGCACTTATCCTTCTCCACGAAAATCTCTGTGAGTTTCTTGTAAAAGTCCTCCTTATTTTCCTTTAGTTTTAAAAGTTTTAAATAGTACATTTTGGCAGTCAGTCGGAACAAAAAAATAAATGGACTGCTGCAGTGCACTTGACTTTCTGATATCGCTTACTTATTGGCACCTCTGCGTAAAAGAACAGCAGCAATAAGCACCTGTTGGGCTCACATGCACCCCCTTTAGTGCGGCACAGTACTGTCTGCCTCACCTTGTGTCTTCTCACTGCGGATCAGCAAGACTAAATATGTCATACACTCATTAAAGATATTAGCCAGACTGTGGAAAGTCATAAACGTGTTATATTGGCGAAATACAGAGAGACAATAACAGGCATGCACCAAATGCATGCATCAACCCCGTGTGTGAGGGAGAGCGCAGTCCAAGATGAGGTGAGGCTTGTAGCTGCCGCACCTCACGTTTCTCCCCTATATTTGAACAGGAAATGCGCCAATTTCAGTGATTTTGACTATAAAAATGATTAAAATTATTGGAATCATATAGAAAACATATTTACAGCACAGACCAGTGGACACATTTATTTTATGTTATTATTATTAGTTTTTTTTTTTACTTTTCATGATGACATTTGAGTATCTGCCTCACTTGCCTCCCCCGACCACACATCCCTGCCACCCAGTGAGGACAACTGACTGCACCACTTTCGGTCCCTGGGCTATAAAAACATGACCGCCGGGAAGAAGGTGTCAATTCTACCCTGAACGACCACAGCTAAGGAGCTCCACGACTTCCCCAAGGCAGACCAGGAACCTTAATTACTTCCAGCCACCTCATTTTCGTGGCGATTGTTTTGTTTCCTTTTACTCCATCGTGCATTTGTTTTTGTTTGGACTACAAAATAAACAGGCATCGCTAAGTTGGCGTTCCACAAATTCTCTGTCTTTTGAGCCTGTTATTCCCTCGGATGACCACAGCTACTCTTAACAAGTTTTCAACTGCGTCTCCATGCTCTTACTGAACTTATTTTAAAGTAACAGCCTAGATGCATGGTACTGATTCCTTTCATAATTTTAAAAACTTCAATCATATCACCTCTTAATCTCCATTATCTTAACTGAAAAGGTTCACGTCCTATAATGTCTCCTCATATCTCATACCTCCTAGTCCTTAGAATCTTCCTAACTGGCCTTCTCTGGACCTACTCTAGCGCCGCTATGCCTTTTTTGCAGAGAAGACATTAAAATGGACGCCATACTCCAGGTGAGGCCTTACCAGTGCCTTGTATAACTTAAGAATGAACTCCTTGTATTCCACACCTTGAAATATATAACCAAACATTCTGTTAGCCTTCTTAAAGGTGCCTGAACAGTGTCTGGATGCTGACAGTGACAAGTCCACTATGACTAATTCTTTCTCATAAGGCGTACTTTTAACTTCAAGACCTCCCATTGTGTGTTCAAATCTAACATTTCTACTTCCTTCATGCATACCTTACATTTATTTACATAAAATTTCATCTGCCACAAATCTGCTCAAGCCTGCATGCTGTTCAAATAATGATTCAGCTGATTCTAGATTATCTGCTGTTCTACCTAGCTTGGCGTCAGCCGCAAATTTAACCAACTTGTTTAGATTTTTGTGTAGATCATCAATGTTTATTAAAAGTAGCTGCAGCCCCAGCACTGCCCCCGATGAACACCACCTTTGCTTCCCATGTTTTACCCAGTTTTGTACCCAACTACACACTACGCCCTGAAATCCGTTATTAGAATTGATTGCTGACCTATTAAACTCTCATTTGTTTTGTATGGCTGTCTTCCCCGAGTCCAGGCTCTGAGCACTCAGACCACACAGGATTTGAACCTCGGACTTTAGAGCAGTGAGACAACAGTGTTTACACTTAAAGTGACATTTAATTAGGTTAAACATAGTAGGGGTCGCCATGGTTAGAATTATTGCCTCTCTGTGCCAACAGAGAGATACTGCCAAGTCTGTGCAGAACTTTTACATGATCGGAGTGCTCTGCTTTACTCTATTATCCCTACAATGTGCCGGTTAGCACTAATTTAACTTTTTATGATAGTGTGTGTGAGTGTGCCATGCGAGGAGCTGGCATGCAATCCAGGGCTGGTTTCTATCCTGAGTCTGATGCTACTAGAATTAGTTTCAGTTTCCACGACTACAATGTCAGATAAAGAAGCCCACATAATTGGGCTGTTTGATTTAGTATGTCATTACTCCTTATTATAGGAAGATCTCTGGGCTTCCATTGAAAATGTCATCCCCACGTTTTTCAATGGTGTGCCCAAGAATGGCCCTTTGCATCTGAAGCCATGTCTACACTGCTATTCTTTTAAAAACAGCATTTTTAAACCAAAATGATCTTCAACCATACTCTCATTTCCATGTCATTTACAGTGCCCTCCATAACGTTTGGGACAAAGACACATTTGCCCTTGATGTACCCCTCTGCTCCACAGTTTAAAATTACAAATCAAACAGTTCAGATGTGATTAAAGCACCCACTGCAGACATTCATTTAAGGGGATTTTCATACATTTCAGTCACGCCATGTAGAAATGACAACACTTTTTCTACATGATCCCCCCATTTCAGGGTACCATAATGTTGGGGGCACAGCAGTGGCAGGCATATTAATGCAGGCGTATTTAATACTTTGTCATATATCCCTTGCATGCAATGACTACATGAGTTCTGCGATTCACAGACATCATCAGGTGCTGAGTTGTCTTCTGTGGTGTTGCTCTGCCAAGCCTCTGATTCAGCCATCTTCAGCGCCTGCTTGTTTCAGGGTCTTGTCCCTTAACTTTTCTCTTAAGTGTTCACAGCCTGTAGAAATTGCAGCACTTTTTCTACATGGTGCTCCCATTTCAGGACACTATAATTTTTATAAGATACCTCAGCCTACTTCTACCCTTTGGAGTCTGGAGTTGTATGAAAGGATCTTTGTCCATACTAAAACCAAAGCATATGACGCATATGTTCCCCTACACTAGGCATTCACAGTTTGCAGAAGAATCCTTGAAGGGGTGGCAATACCACTGGCCATGGGATTTATCACAAACTGTTGAGATTGATAAATTATTTTCATTTTAAACATTGTAAACGCTGGCCCGGACACACACAGACGGACAACATAGTTCACCCAACACACTGTTTATTTACACTATTTACAGTTTTTTCTCACGTGCAACCCCAGTGTCTCTTGCACCGATTCCCCCAAAGTCCAGGGCTCACAGCCTCTGTGCCTTCTCTTCCTGGCCGCCTCCAGTCCTCTCCCCAGCTCTGTCTCGCTACCTCCCGACATCCACCAACGACTGGAGGGAGGCGGCCCCTCTTATAGGAACCCGGATGGGCTCCAGCTGCTTCCCGGCAATTAGTCTTGGCCACACCCCTGTGTCTTCCCCCCGGCACTTCCTGGTGTGGCGGAAGTGCCGGACTCCCGGGATGATAAGGCACTGGGGCGCCGCCTGGCGGTGGCCACGGGCCCCTACAGGGCTGTGCTTCCAAGCCCTCTACCCGAGGCCCCCAACATAACCAGGACGGACGCCCCCTCGCGGTCTGGAGGAGGCACAAGCCCTCCTCTCGTCCTCCTGGGCGTCCCGCCCCGGCCGGGGACCACAACATGCATGCAGCATTCACACTGTACACAACACAGTTTAATGCTTACAAGGAAGCAAAACAATGAGCTCCTTGGAAAGCAACAGCTCTGTGTCTTGCAATGTTGAAACATATCTATCTTCCATGAAGAGTGGCCAATCAGGGAATGAGATGTAATGAGCAGGAGCCAATCAGGTAAAGGCTACCTGTGTAATAAACACAAACAAAGCAGAGCACAATTTAGAGCCTGCATTTTTGAAAAATTGCATTTTTGCCATCCACACTACAATGCTGAGGTTGCGTTTTCAGAAATAGACCACTCTAGAGAGCATTTTCACAAGTCTTCAATTATTTTGGGGGGGATGAAAATGCTGGGGTGGTGTGGACAAAAGACCACAACAGAGACTAATGTCTGTGATTTTTCATAAAAACAGAGTCTGAGGCTTCCAAGTCTTGGGTTGTCTGCGTAATAAAGCAACGTTTCATTCGGTTCTTCCGTTTTCATGTTGCAGCGTTCTCGTTCCCCAGCTTCTTCTCCTAGTGTCAGTTAGTGGAGTTTTACATGTAATGTGAGCTAGTACTACGTTTCACTGTTTGTGAATTTTTCAGTCTTGTTTGTTCTGTCAGATGCCTTGTACATGGACATGCTATTAATGGCACTATATAAAATAAAGATTAACTCACTGTTGAAAAGAGCATATTTGTAAAGAACAATAGGAACAAGTGCATTTCAAAAAATTGCTCTAGGATATAAAAATACAATGGTCCTATATACGGTGGAAACAGATCAGTGATCTGAGACCTGCGGAAGCGTCTGCCTCCTCTTAGATATTCATACTGAAAAACACATTTAGCAAGAAATGAAGCATTCAGCAAATATTAAGGAGAAACGCCTCCTGCCACAAGCGCACTATTCATAGAGGAAAAAATGTCGAATAGCAAGCAGATAATCTTTTTTTTTTCTTCTATATATATTTATTTATTTATTTCATTAATGACAGCTCTCTCAGCTCTGCTGACCAAGCTGAAGCGCTCTGTAATTCCATACACCATATCCACTGTGGTTCGTGATTTGGAGGAGGGAGCTTTCAAGTCTCCTTGAGGTTCTTCGTTTCTGGTGGTGTATCTGGCCAGCAGCACAGCTCATTTCTGGTCATGCCTGCCATGCTCTGTGCATTAGCAGGTGGTGACAGATGCAAATCGGTATCTTTCAGGCGAGGGAGTGAGTCCTGCATCCGCTGTGGGCTGCAGAATTATTTCCAGACATGACCATCCTCACAGCAGAGCCATATTCAAACCAGCCTTTTCCTGGATATATGAGTCACCCTGCATGTAACAATACCCTGTCTATACTAGGCAGTGCTGAGGAATGCTGCGAGAGTGAAGCTTGTGAGGGTGTATGGCAACAAACAAGACCCTTGTGCAATAAAAGTGTGACAATAAAAGCAGAAGACACGAAGGCACAGACTCCTTGTGGTAGAACTTGCCAGCTCCGGGCTGAAGGGCCTGCCGTAGATGAAGCAATTCATTTGGGTGAATCCGCTTCCTGAATTGTGCACGTTGGTCACCTGTTCTGCATCTGAAAGAACCTGGCATGATGGGCTTTAGCTTTCTTTAAAAATATCAGTTCTTGAGATCACAGGACTATACTTACTGCACTCTGTTTCACCAGATGATGTGAACAGATCCCCCTGAGAGCAGGAAATATGCAAATATACCTGGAGATAAAGAAGAATGTTGTCAGGAATGAAAGAGCCAGAATTGTTCTGCACAGCACCAGCAGAGGAAAAAAATGACTGAAAAAAGTAACATATAGTTGTTGGAAATTGCTGTGGCACAGTAAAATGCAAAAAATAACATTGGTCATTTTTTTTTCTTTTCCTTAACATTTCCTTTTTTTTCCTTTTTGGCTCATTTCGCACCATCTTACAGGAAGAGAATCCCAAAAAATAATGAGCAAAGAGGCCATGAGCTGAGAACCAGTGACATTGCTGTACACCACAATTATACAGCATTTAGGGGTTTTGTGCACTGGAGCATCTCAAAGATCGTAGCATGACAGGACAGGAAACCACAACAGCGAAAGAAAGATTCCAAGTGCCTTATTATTGCTATTGGAAACACCGCAAAATGTTCATGACCGTTATGAATCTGTTTAATCCAGGAATGGACATGGAAGAAAAAAAAAGCTTTTTTTATTCTTTTCTGTTCTATGATTCTGTGCTACCCATCTAAGACGGGATGAAATCTAAATAATCAATGTAGGCCTTCGTGTTAATGTTTGCAGTGCACTATGCAATGTATGCTTCTGTTTTATGCCATTTGGTAAAAGCAGTGTTAATTTTTGTGACACGCCATTTGTTGGAATGACAAATGCATTGCAATTTATTACTAAAAATGTTTGTGATATGAGAGTTGGAATGACATAGAGAAAGCAACTGGACAGACACACAGACAGACACTTATCCTTTTATTAAGGGGGATTTCGATTTATGTTGATCTAGTACAGGGACACAGAGAGATGCTACACTAATAACATAACATAACATAGCATAACATTCCATTCTCCGCTCCATTCATTTCTGGGTCATGGGGGTCAATGTCTATCCCAGAAGCACAGAGCAATAGACAAGAAGTGGCCCTGAATATGCTGCCAGCCTGTCCCAGGATTTACTTATGCACACCCACAGTTACATTCACAATGAACCTAACCAGCATATTTTTGGGAAAGTTGGAGTAAAACCAGACTGTTGAGAGGAAAACACTGGGATAACATCCAGACTTCACAAAGACAACAACAGCAACGTATGAGATTCAAATTTGGGATGGTGACTCTGCAAGTCATAAACATGCACCATATTATATTAGACTAGCTGTGTAAGCCCGTTGTCCTAAAAACTATTGAAATCGGCAGAAAAAAAACTGAAATGTAGAGATATCAGGTAACTGAAAGGAACTACTCTGGACATTTCTCTCCCAGGAGGATTTGTTTTGCTGGCATGCTCGCATCGCTTGTGTATTAGTGTCGGGAGGAAAATTAAAAGGGATAGCATTTTGCCGACGTTATCGGTTAAGAAACTGAGGTTTCGTTTTGTTGACGTGCTGGCCTCACTTGTGTTATTAGCGGCTAAGCGAGTTTTCTGTTTCCTTAGAGGTGGAGCCCTTACCCCGACTCCACCTGTCACTTCCGGGCCAGACAGACACACACACTTCCACGCGTAGATGTTTATATATTATTATATTTTATTATATTATATTATATTATATTATATTATATTATATTATATTATATTATATTATATTATATTATATTATATTATGGTGGCAATCTCCCCTGGCGCTTTCGGCACCCAACCTCCAGTTGTGGCAAGTCTGCCGCTCACGTTGTGAATAGGGGGGCTGAATGCACCCCAAGGAGACGCAGTTGCTCCTCTGAAACCCCCTCTTAAATGGTGATACAATGGGAAAACAATACAGTTTTTTTTTTTTTACCTCCTCTTTGCTCGATCAGCTGCTGGATTGCTGCTGCTGCTGTGCCGCATGATCTGTATCTCGTGCGGCACTTCAAACATTTAAAAGCCTGTACAGCAGCTGTCCTACTCTTTGTCTTTTATTTCCGGCCCCAGGCGTGGTTAAATCTCTTGGCACTCTTGGTTAAATGTCATCTTGATATTTTTTATTTTATAATTTAAAAACGGAATAAGAATCTGAAAATCTAACACCATCTAATTAAAGTTCGATAAATTCTGAAAAGAATGATACCAAACATATATATGTAGGTTTTAAAATAAGCCCAATTTAAATCATTGCAAAAAATCGTTCTACTTTTAGGCTTAGGATTTTATATGTATATATTATATTATATTATATTATATTATATTATATTATATTATATTATATT
>JANRMT010062813.1:14268546-14332561 GCA_026402145.1 Polypterus bichir lapradei | reverse complement strand
CTATCTATCTATCTATCTATCTATCTATCTATCTATCTATCTATCTAATGTCACACACATGTGCATTTTGGACAGCTTAAAGCCTCCAGTGATGGTAACATCCCACACCTCCAGGGGTTAGCATTGTATGCTAATGCCTTTTGTCTCCCTCCCACACCAGATGATAGACAGCTATACTACTGTTGATGTTGCTTCTGCTGTCTGTCCAGCTGGTTCCCCTACTCCTGCCAGAAGGACTTAAAACCAGAAAATCTGCCATCTTGAGTCAGTTCTATTATGAACTTGTGTCTGTGAAGATGTTTCTACAGTTGTTGCATGTTTTCTTTTGCTTACAATCATTCAGTTATACAGGGTTATCTATCTATCTATCTATCTATCTATCTATCTATCTATCTTGAAGTTACAACAGATTAGGTACCAGTCATATTCAGAGATTATTTTCCTGTTTATTAACTATAGCCAACTTAATTGTTTTTTTCTACCATGAACATCCATTAACTGTCCATACATCTCAAGTATTATTCTGCAGCACTATGTGAATTCACTCACATACTGTATTTGTCCCTAAGGCTCCAGAAAGTGTTGCTGCTGTGGAAAACATCCTGCATTGTTCCTGTTCCAAAGAAGGCTGGCATCTTTTCACCTAATAACTACAGACCAGTGGCACTGACGCCTCGCATCATGAAGACCTTTGAGAGGCTGGTCTTGTGGTAGACCTTCTGGACCCACTGCAGTTTGCCTATTGGACTGGAGTGGAGGATGCAATTATCTATCTCAACAAGGCTTATTCTTACCTGGACAAAGCTGGCAGCACTGTAAGGATTATGTTTTTTGATTTCTCCAGTGCCTTCAGTACCATTCAGCCAGCCATATTAAAGAGTAAACTCAGAGATTTGCAGGTGGACGAGCCGGTGTTGACCTGGATAATGGACTATCTGTCAGGCAGACTGCACTTTCTGAGACTCAAGGACTGCGCTTCTGATATGGAGCAGCACAAGGAACAGTCCTGTCTCCATTTCTCTTCACTCTGTACACCTCTGGCTAAAAATATAACACAGGTTTGTTTCACTTGCAGAAATTTTCAGTTAATTCTGTACTTAATGGGTTTATTGATAAAAGGGATGAGACAGAGGAGAGGTGTCAGGTGGAGAAGTTTGTTTCTTGGTGCAAAGAGAATTGTCTGTATCTTATCATCAGCAAAACCAAAGGAACTGGTTATTGACTTTCACCGCACCAAAGAGCCTCTATTTCTGGTCACTATAGTCCTTTAATGTGGGAAGTGACATCCTTCACAACGTCTACAGCTTTACGATGTCCAGTGTGATTTTCTACATTGTGGTGTACTGGGCTGGTACCATCACTTCAAGAGAGGCCCATCAAATTAACAAGCTCAGTGATAGGACACACTCTGGACCCCCTGGAATTTGTAGCAAAAGAGAATTAAAACAAAACTAATTGCCAT
Source organism: Polypterus bichir lapradei (assembly GCA_026402145.1). Classification (NCBI taxonomy): domain Eukaryota; kingdom Metazoa; phylum Chordata; class Cladistia; order Polypteriformes; family Polypteridae; genus Polypterus; species Polypterus bichir. The sequence continues at coordinate 14,331,099 of JANRMT010062813.1, read as the reverse complement.
TATGAACCATGCTGCACATCCTCTGTCTGACACACTAACATTGAGGACTTTCAGCCAACAAATCATTCAGCAGAAGTGAGTAAATGAACGGTACAGGGCCTTTTTTTATACCAACAGCAGTAAGCCTGCATAACGCATATACTGTATCTGCAGGTCAAGACAAGTCAAGTTGGGGAGCATGCACTGGTACAGTGAGTTGTCGCACCCACCACATGACGAAACAGCTCAGGATCCCGGTTGGCAACCCCCCAGGCAGACACGCGGTCCTGTCCTGCCCTCTGGAAATGACCTTCTATCTGCCGCAGCCAGATGTTACGTGGACTACCCCTTGGCCTAGTCCAGCCACTCGGGTCCCCAACAATGAGGATCTTACAAGCTGGATCACCCTTGGGGAAACACGCCACATGGCCATAGTGCCATAACTGACACTCCCCCACAATGCAGGTAATGTGCTTCATTCGGTACTCCATGAGCAACCGCTCATTCAACACAAAGTCAAACCAACGGTACCCAAGGATTTTCCATAGAGACACAGTACCAAAGGAGTCCAGTCTTCATCTCAGGTCACTGGATAGCGTCCACGTCTCACAACCATATAGCAAGACAGGAAGCACCAGGACTCTAAAGACTTGGACCTTCATCCTTTTGCATAGATATCAGGAGCACCACACACCACTTTCCAGCGACCTCATGACCCCCCATGTTCTCCCAATCTATTTACTGACTTAACAGGAAGAGTCACCAGAGACATTAATGTCACTGCCAATGTAAGTAAACCTCTCAACAAGGTCAACACTCTCTCCGCAGACAGACACACTGCTGATGGATGTGTCCAAGAGGTCATTAAAGTCCTGGATCTTGGTTTTTATTCAGGACACTCGCAAGCAGGAAGATCAGAAAAGTCATCCATTTTCTGCTACACCCATGTTTGCACAGCCTAATCTGCATGTGTTAAGATATGGCTAGAAATCGGAATACACAAAGCAAACACACACAGTGGACAAGAGGTAAATGTGTACACTCCACATTGACTTTGACTGGGTGTGGGATTCAAGCCTAGTCTTTTGGAACTTGAAAACTGCAGCATTAATCACTGTGGATCTGCTATTCCTCAGAAAACTGGACTTCATGTAATAATTTAATCCATTTCATAGTTGCAGGCACAGGAGCCAAAAATACAAAATTGAGCACAAGCCCAGAAACAGCCTTGGGACAGGACGCTAGTCCATCATGAAGTACACTCCGGTACAACAATCACTTGAGCTGCCCATCCTGGGTGATGTGAGGAGAATCCAAAGACACACAGAGAACATGCAGACTCCACACAGGGAGCAACCTGCCCCAGTTTTCAAAGCAGGGCTCTTGGTGTCATCAGAATTCCCTGTGTAGGGCGTTTCTGGCAAATAAATCAAAGGTGATATCCGAGTCTGAGAATGAAAAGGGTGCTGCTGCTTAGTAGATGTAGGGAGGGGATTCAATGAACTATTAGATGTAAAATAAGTTCCAGACTTTATACTCTGAATGCTCTTTTTCCTCTCCAGAAAACAAGATGCAGGGAAATAGCACTAATAAAATCTGAGAAGGCTGGCCTGGCCCTCCATTCTTTTCATGAGTGCCTTTATTTGAAACTGGGCGATCTGCCACATGGTGCTACATCATGCTGCTATAAAACACCTGCATGGCTGCCCCGCTGTCGCAAATCAGACAAGATCAATGGCTCACATGTATCTTTCATCCTGTGTGTGGTCTCCAAGCATTTTTAAATCCTCATGTTCACACAGCTGTTGAGAAGAACAACAGAGCTGACATCATTTGTTTGCTCTCAGTAGAAGGCCTGGCTTTGGGGGGGGTGGTGGGCATGATAAGCGCCTTCCCCTGATAGCTCGCCATTTCACAAACGCTTTATCTTTAGGTGAACTTTATCTGCAGACCTTTAAGGCAAAGACAACAGGGAAAACAAAATTCCTGGAGGCCCCAGACGGAGGTGAGGATGGCCAGAGGAGACGGGGAGGCTGTCCATGTTTACATAAAAACAGAGAGAATTACAGTATGGGCGTCCCTTTGGTAAGGTGGTTCATTGAAAAGTCAACTGTGGAATTGTGAATCTCTACCACACCATCACTGAAATACTGAACCTGCGTCCTCATTCACGTGTTCACGTGTATCCATATAAAGTATCTGAGATCAGGAACCCACAACCACGGGGACAGTGGGAAGGCATTCAAAGTTCATCTTCCGCATATTTGCACCTGCTCCGGCTGCTCTCCAGGTTTGGTTGCTAGGCAACACCCACCATGTGACATATGAATTCTGGTTTTCTAACAGCTTCCAGTCTATAAAGGAGGAGTGCTGACATGGGTTTTCCTGGGCCCCTTATTCCAGGCTTTGCATTTCTTGGATAATGTATTTTGGATTTTGGACTTGGAAGATCATTTGTAATAGTTTAGATATTTTTCTTTTGAATATTCTTGCTGTAGCTAACTCAAAATAATTCAACTTTAAGCCAAAGCATAGCTATTTGTAGGCCTTGTGTTTGGTGGTTCCCCTCTCCCTTATTAATATTTTTAGGCCAAAAGGCCCCTTTTCAGTGAGTAGGCCTCAAACCTTTTTTTTAAGTTTAGGGCCTTTTCTAGATTCTAAAATCATACCAGTTCCAAAACTCACCCTCATGGCACTGGATGGCTTGGCTCTGGAACTGTATGTCCTTAGATTTGTACCACAAGTCAAACTAATCTTTATTTTCCTTGACTGCCTTTTCTTTAGGGGTGGCATGAAATGGCTTCAGACTCTGGCTGGTCGCTGTCTTTGTGGTTTTTCCTCGAACATCTCAAAGCTGCTCATGTTGGGTTTAGTTGGTCACTCTAACATGCCATGCTGTGTGTGTGTGTGTGTGTGTGTGCCCTAAGATGGACTAAATAACTAGCCCTGTGCTAACTTCTGTGACTCTAACCTGCAGTAAGCAGTTTCAAAAATGTATGTACTGTATGAGAAGACAAGATGGAGTCCCGCTGTCCCCACACTTATGCCAGTGGCTGGTTAAATGATTTGCTTGGAATCAGGGTTGACTCTCGCATTTTTGCTGCCCTAGGAGAAGCCATAAAAGGTGCCACGCTAAACCCAGTCATCTATTATATAACAGTTTAGTAACTGGGTAATTATTGCTATTTCCACAGCTATTTTACCCTGGATGGAACATTACATATACAACATTCTGTTTATAATCTGATAGTTTTAATTGTTTATGAACTGATTCAGATATTCACTCTTATGTATAACATTGCATATTATGTGATATCATCTACTGTTAAATTCTACTCTGTGCTTATGGCTTTAACATAACAAAATGTGAAAAAATGAAGGGGTATAAAAAAATGAGCACCTCTGTAGCAAAAGGTTAGCATCTCATGCCAGCAGCTGGTGCTGCACACAAAGTGGGGTCTCACAGAGCTCGGCTGGTGTCACCAGGATGTGCCCTGCTTACAGCAGCTTAGAATCTGACGCGTTTTGGAGTCCATGGCAAAATGATGTGAGGCCTACTAAAGGAGCCATAAAAGCCAGTCAAGACCTTAGTTGGCCAACTCATAAGAGACTCGCCTAGTCCAGCTTACTCCACCTACATTACACCTACACTTACATTACACCTACTCCACCACATTAAGATCTCAAGATGCCAGTTTGCTTCTGATTCCAAGGATTAATAAAATAACAGTGGGAGGTCGAGCTTTTAGTTACAGGGCCACTAAATTGTGGAATGGTCTGCCTGCTACTATGAGAGATGCCCCTTCGGTCTCAGCTTTTAAATCCCGGCTGAAGACTCACTACTTCAGTTTAGCACACCCTGACTAGAGCTGCTGATTGACTATGCAGACTGCATCTCCGTTGTCAGTCATTAGCACTAAAACATAAGTAACATGATAATTATAATTTGTTACTAACTCTCACCTTTTCTATTTCTCTTCTCAGTACTGAAATGTGTCACTCGGTGCCACAGCCCACCTGGAAGGTTGTTTTGCCTGCCTAAGGTAAAGTCATCCCTGATGGAGGATCGCAGCGTTCATTGGGTAGAGGGGTCCTTTCATTGGATTGGCTGGCCCAGTGCTGTTTCAGCTGTGGAATGACCAAATGGGGGTGGCAGCTTGATGGCTGAGGTCTCCAGGACTCTAAACAAATCCAAATCATGTTATGTGATATCATCTACTCTTAAATTTTACTCCGCACTTCTAAAATTTTTATTTTTATGCTGTATTGAGGATTTGTTCTGTTCTGTATATTGTATTGTATTGACCCCCTTCTTTTTGACACCCACTGCACGCCCAACCTACCTGGAAAGGGGTCTCTTTTTGAACTGCCTTTCCCAAGGTTTCTTCCATTTTTTCCCTACAAGGGTTTTTTTTGGGGAGTTGTTTCTTGTCTTCTTATAGAGTCAAGACTGGGGGGCTGTCAAGAGGCAGGGCCTGTTAAAGCCCATTGCAGCACTTCTTGTGTGATTTTGGGCTATACAAAAATAAACTGTATTGTATTGTATTGTATTACGATGAATTTCACAATTCTTAATGGATGATGCCAAACAAAACTACCAGTTTACTACAGATGTTAGATAAATGAATATAAAGTTGACTTGGCATTTTAGAACAGATTATATTTTATTGTGTTCATGTGAATTACTTAAGAACACTTCTGTTTTTCTGCGATTATTAGTATGATCAAATAAAGTTATAAAGCATAGGATAGGAATTTTTCATATTAGGACGGAACATTTAGACCCAGGTAGAGATCGGACTTGAATCCATTCAAACAGGTTTGAGGAGACCTGAAACCCGTTGTCCACCGACAGTCTCCAACCAACATGACAGAGCTGGAGAGGATCTGTAGAGTAAAATGGCAAAAATTTGAGATGTATCGATGTGCAGAACCACAAACACCATGTCTCACCAATTTATAGTTTATCGTTAAGTTAATGGAACATTTCAGTCATGTGAGGTTTTCATTATAACCTCGGTTATAATTTATTCCATTGTAAATGAGCAGCTACTAGCCTACTAGGGTATTGGCACTTGGGACATGACATTGACATTTGACATGTACGCTAATAACGTGTAAGCCGTGTTACTAAATTTTTATTTTTCATTAAATTTTATTTCTAAGCATGTCATCAGATTTTAAGTTGTGTCTAAACAGAAGTGTACAGATTAAGTTTGGCAGCAGTTTAGATAGGAGTTCATATCATAGGCTCATAGCAAGTAGCGAGCCGCGCACTTATCACAAATTTTAAGAAAATTACAACGAATAATGGGCAGAGTGGGTCGACCTCATCACCTCCCTCGTTGAAGAATGCCCGGGCCAGTTTTGAGACCCAGTCCGCTCCTGGTCCTAGCTCTCTAAGACCCACTCCAAAAAAGGTTAAAATTGACATTGGCCAAACCAAACATTGGCATGTAGGTATTGCATTAGAATATTTCAAGCTCAGCGGTCGTGAATAAGATGTTGTGAAATAAAGAACAGGAGACAGAAAAAGGCTTGGTGTAGCCACACCGTATACTTGAAAGTTGGTTGATGAAAAGACGAAAAACTACACTAGGTCTTATAGACCTGAGTCCAAAAGTACATTGGGAAAGATGGCCAATATATAGCTGACTGACAGGAAAAGGTGGGTTTGGAAGCGGAAATGATGTCATGGGGAGGCAGGTTCTGAAGAACTGGTAGTGGAAGTGACGCCATAGGATGGCAGGTTCTGCCAGAGACATTTTATGAGGTGGGCTCTTTTGATGGTCTGCACTGGGAAAGAGGATAGTGCCATCCTGTGGTCTGGCGGAGAGATGCATTTATTTCAGCCAGTGAACTGTTTCTCATGTGCATGTGTGTGACAATGTGACTGCTACGGAAGCACGCATTTTAATATTTCAGGTATTTGACACAACTATTCTTGTTTTTTGTGTAAATCTTTACAATTCTTATGAACGCCCCCTAGGCTAACTGAGACCTTTTTACAGAATGTACATGATGCCTCTGTTTAAATAGCCTGTGCCCAACAGCTGTGGAACAGTCAGGATGTTTCTAGAGGGTCTGCTGCCAACCAGCTGGCTCCCCGTGTGGTAGAACTGCAGATACTTGGCTCCATGTGATTGATAAGCACTTCAGTCTGATGGCTGCTACAATAACAATAATTTTACAACGTCATAGTAATGTAAAACATGCCTACAATACATATAAATATGCAGTTCAAGAAATACCAAAGCTGTAAACTGCATGCTGACCAGCAATCAAGCATTCAAATATATGATCTGGTGCAGTGAGGGTTTATAGCAGAGAAACAAACCTCTGGTAAAACTCGGGCGTGCTTGCAAAAAAAAGGAGGAAATGGAAAGGAAAACCTATAAATATATCAAAAATACGCATCAACCCAATGTTGAAATCCATCCATCCATTATCCAACCTGCTATGTCTCAACTACAGGGTCACGGGGGTCTGCTGGAGTCAATCCTAACCAACACAGGGTGCAAGGCAGGAAACAAACCCCGGGTGGGGAGCCAGCCCACCGCAGGGCACACACACCCACACACAAAGCACACACAAAGCACACACTAGGGACAATTAAGAATCGCCAATGCACCTAACCTGCATGTCTTTGGACTGTGGGAGGAAACCCATGCAGACACGGGGAGAACATGCAAACTCCATGCAGGGAGGACCCGGGAAGCGAACCCGAGTCTCCAAACTGCGAGGCAGCAGAGCTACCCACTGCGCCAAAATGTCGAAATAAGGATAAACAAAATAAAATAAACCATGAACTTGCAGAAAGGGAACAATCCTAAATCAGAAGTAGAAGGGAGACCTTGCACCAGATGAAAATAAAGAATCAAGAACATTCTGCATAAACAGAGGCTCTGTGAAGTGGAGTGCAGTGCATCCTGGGATTTGGAAGTCCACCAGTAAAGGGCTTGTATGGGTCGTCAGGAGTCAGACACCTGTATTGTAAATTAGGGTCGGTAATGTTTCAGGCCCCCATGACTTTGCTGCCCTAGTTCTCCTATACACTGTAGTAGAGCTAACACTGTGGCCTAAAGTGCCATCCTTTGACAACTCGGTCACTCCATCCCACTCTCACCCAGAAACTGAAAACGGCCATGCTTTCATTTCAAAGGCTGTAATATTGATTAATGTTTTTTGTACCACTTAGATACCACTGACAACAACACTTCAGTCTCTGACAACTGAATTCTGGGAAGCCTTTGTATTTTTATGGGCTGCTGAAATTCTCCTGAAAGTTGAACTAGCTGTGTATGAAGCCCTGGTGGTCCAGGAGCCCCCCAGTGTGCAAGTGTAGCTCTTCAGCTGAGCCAGTAGGTGGATGTGGCCGCCTTCAGCTCGTTCACACGTCATTAGGCTGCTTTGATGCTGGTGCTGGTGGGATTAAGGGCTGGGGTGAGGGGGTGCCTCTCTTTGATAAGCCCAGTTTGTTGTCTCTGTGTTCACAAAAGGATCTAATGGACTTTATTTTATAAAGACAAAGGTGACCAGCTGCGACTTTGTGCAAGGGGACTGAGCATGTCTTGGCCTGATCCCTTCAGTCTGATAAAGGGGGGGGGCATATATTATTATAACACCAAAAAAATAGAGTAAGCGCACTGTATCAGCTTGTAATGAATGCCTGAGAGGAAGCATCCAATCTGATGCTGGCGGGTAACAGTCAGATGGTGGGACGTCGAAGCAAGCTTGGTGTATCTGAATGTAACATCTGTAAACTTCCCATCGCCTAAGCATCATGGGGTTGGGGGGGGAGGGGGGGGTTAAGGGGGCAGCCTGCGAGGCAGATTCCATGAAATGTCATTATTTTGATGCTATTGTTCAGCAGGATTTGCATTTATGGCTTTAATGTCAAAACAAATCCTTTGTATTTTCTGTGTGTTTTGACTGAGGTGAAGCGAGGTCTGCATCACAGATGAAAACGTCAAGCGTGTCATGAGCATGCAGTCAAAGGGAATGGACCTTTTAAAAGACGATCCGCACTGAAATGTGCTCTTTTAAAATGGATTGAATTTTAAAGACCACTTCATAGTAATAACACAGCTACTTCAGAGTTCTGTAGTCGAGTGGAAAAGGCACATCGTGGCATGGTGGCATAGTGATAAGTACTGGCTCGATGGGAATCTGTGTGGTGTTGTCTGCACGTTCTGCTCGTGTTCATGTAAAGACTTCCTTCCACACCTCAAAGCTTTGGTTAAGTGGCACCTCTAAACTGGTCAGGTGTGATCATACCCGCTGGTGGACTGGTGCCCTCTGTCCAGGGCTGGCAGGGTAGGCATCAGCTCCCTCAATGATCCTGAACTGAATTAGGGAGGCTAGTAAGTAAATGAATGATCGCTGAAAGGACACTTTTTGATTGTGTTAGGACTGAATGTTTAAAATAAGCACACAGGCACTTAGTGACGGGAACTGAATTCACAGCCTCATTCTCCACAGTCCACATCCTAAGCACTAAGCCACATTACCTCTTTCAATTTGTAATTTTGTTGATTTCCTGATTGTTTTTATTTCCTCTTAATGGAAAACACCAGCTTTACCTATTACACTGGTCTAGAAAAAAATATTTCTTGTTTGCTACTGGGAACTTCAGAGCAGCTGTTTATTACATTTTTTACACTGATTTCATATATGAAATTGGGATTAAGCTAGCAGGTTTTTGAAATACACATCATTGATGATTTGACACTTTTGAATATCAATATAATATAGTGTATCATCACGATATCTGGAGTTTGAATTCTGTCCCACCAAAATTTTTTTGATGTGTTTATTCTGAAAACGAACCAGAAGACGATACCGGAGACACTTAAAAAAAGATGTTTATGTCAATTTACCTCAATATAAAAGTGAGGTCAGCGTGGCCAAAAATATTGGAGGCACTCGCTTTTGTGCATGTACTTCACATCCATCTCTCTTTGCAAGAATCAACACTAGTCACCCATAATGCTCGGAGTGAATTTTCCCCGATATCAGTTTTCCATCACCTTTATATCTTAATGAAATCTTTGCCTATACTCATCACTGACATCGCCCCGATTTGGTGGAAAGTAGTCAAGATGAGAATGTAAAAAATGCATCTTCAGAGATATTCTGGCTCCCATAAGGTGATACGCTTTCAGCAGGTTCTCCACAAGCTTGGCATAATTCTCTGCTCTGTGACTGCCAAGTAAATTCTGGACAACCCGCATGAATGCTTCCCATGCTGCTGATTCAGTGGGCTTCAGTTTCCTTTTGAACTCATCGTCAATCATCAGTTCACGGATTTCAGGAACAACAAAAACACGTTCCTTAAATTTGGCTTCACGTTTCTCCAGACCAAACTTATTTCTTAAATTCTGAAAAGCATCACCGTTTTTGTCCGTCGCCTTGACAAAATTTTCAAAGTGATGGCGAATCTAATGAACAAAATGTCCTGAAATGGAATGTTATGTTTAACAGTAAAACCGACTACCTGCTGCACCGTCATGTCTGAGTTGTGTCATTATGCTTTAGAGTTATATAAGATCTGGTAATCAGTAACAAATATTTTTTCTGCTAATTAATAATTAATAATTTTTAAATAAAATGAATAATGACAAGGTAAACAACTCACAGCTGTTAGTAACGTGTAGCGAATTCTTTTATCTCAATGGCATGCCTAATGAAATTACCGGTATTTATCAAAATGGTTACCCGCCTTTACTGTCCAGTCACCCTAGCTGTCCAAGGCCTGGAACATCAGAACTAAAAAACGGGACGTGCTGGACGAAAACATTTTTCAGATTTAGAGTCAGCAAGTGAAGCCTGTTAAATTAAAGGTGAAAGACTCCCAGTAGCAAAATACTTGTTGAGCAGTGTTATTCAATCAATGATTGACTTTACACTATAAACACCATTATATCTCTCTATGATAAAAAAGAATATTGGAAGGAGACAAGACGTGATTGTCTCAGAGACACTTTCACGTCCCACGAGACGAGTCTTCGTGCCAAACGATGTGGCCACACCCGGGGCTGGAAGCCCCGTGAGACAAAAGCTTATGCAAAGAGATTTGGAAAAGTCCTGTGTGGTTATGTCAGACACATTTGTTGCAGAGAGAAAGAAACGATATTCGTTCACGGGCAGTTATACGTTGCGTTTTCACGATGTAAGTCCAAACACAGAGTCAAAATTCAATGCGATATTGATGAAAAGGTAAAAGCGAAAAGAGATTGCATATATAGACATAAGTGATACGACAGAAGTGCGCCGCGTGAGATGCAGATCACGTGGCACAGCAGCAGCAGCAAGACAGCAGTTGATCGAGCAAAGAGGAGGTAAAAAAAAACAAAACTGTATGTGTTTCCCATTGTATCACCATTTAAGAGGGGGTGTCGGAGGAGCGGTCACATCTCCTTGGGGTGCGTTCAGCCCATCTCTTCACAATGCGAGCGGCAGAGACACAAAGTGGCTGCCGCGTAGTGCAGGTGGGGGTGGGGGTAGGGGGCATGGGCGAGCTAAGCCCCCTAGTACAATAAAGTACCAAATACCAAAACTAATTACAACAATACAAATATTGTATTGAAAACAACAGAGACCTGAAAGTCAGCCATAGACGTGTATCTGAGAGTCCAGTACACTACAGTGTTGGCTGTAGCTCTTCATGTCTGCTGGTTTCCAGTTTGGCTCACTGAAATGTTGACCATCTTTATTTTAACATTCAAGTGTACAGGAGGACACAACATCTTAGACATCCTTAAAATATGAGCTGGTGAATCAGATGTGAAGGGACAACCTTGTGGTTGCCAGTTGCTCACTTGTTGCTCTTCACTACTAGGCCATCTAAAAGAAAAATTTTCTTTTAGGCTCTGATATAATAGGAGGCAGGAGGGATACACAGCTAGCAAGAGACAAGGCCTCCAATTCTTACTGTTGTGATTAGCAGTGCACAAAATGGCAAAAAAGAGTAGCAGGCCACAGCATCTATAAAATGGCTAGAGCAAGCCCTCATTAGTATACCGCACTATGGGCCTCGTAACCAGGCAGCCAGACCCCAAAATCAAGAGGCAGGCTTTCATGCCTGCACAGGCCAAAAACGTGGCACTGGCTTTAAAAGTGCAAACATATTTCTGAATGTCCCTATATGAAATGAGTGAGGACCTCTGCTTTGTGCCCACCCAGAGACACCAAATAAACATAGGGAATGGTACATGGATGTGTGAAAAAGAGTTAATGAATTCTGGTTAGCCATTCAGATATATTTTTAGTTTTACCTTTGCCAGTAATTAATTAAATACAATGGTAAGGCTCCCACTTTATTTTTCTTACCTTTATCTGCAGCAGGTGGTCTCCATCCCTTACATTATTAACGTGACTGAAGCCCACTCATCTTAAGAAATAGAATAATACAATTTATTGATAAGCACAAGGATTATAGAAACAGGCTGCATATAAATCAACATAGAAGACAGGACACAAGACCGACTCTGACAGACAAACATACGACACAGAAGAGGCTGGCTACTTACTGGCTATTTAGAGTTCTTGGCAGAGATACATAATTTTCCGATACCAGGACTTTAAGGATGATGATTAATGCTTTGTGGATTTCAGTGTTGTTGCTCCAGGTTCAATTAAAGGACTCATTTTGTACTGGTGTCTGCTACATGGTCCAGTGTTCGTGATGTGATGCTGCCTTCTTCCCGTGACGTTACGCTCTTTACTGTGCTCTCTGCAGCCTCATAGGAATAACGTTACTCTTTCTGTATGCACTGAAGTTCCCTTCTAGAAGTAATAGTTACTTCTCAGTCTCCAGCACAGAGCAGATCTTACAGCTAGTTCAGGGTGTTCTATGGAGAGAAGCGTCCAGGCCAAACAAAGTTTGTGAGGTGTTTATTTTCTGCAGACAGTGGGTGACTTTCAGCTCTATCAAAGACTGAGGCTTGCTTTTTTCATTTCCCCCAAAGAGACCTGATTGTCAGCTTTGATCTTTCCAAAGACAACAGATGAGGTGAGTGCAGGTAATCTTGAAGGGAGGTGTAACCTCGGGGGGTTAGAGTAAGGTCACTTCCAGTTACACATCCAGTGTCTGCTTATAGGCACATTAGTTTGTAAATCCCACTGAACCAGAGTTGAGTTTGATGAAAATCCATCTTGGCACCTTTTTGTCTGAAGGAGTCTCTGCGGAGGTGTCATTTACACCTTTGTTATTAGATGAAGTACATGGCTGACCAAAGTATTGGTACGAGGTGCAGTTCAGCCATTCACTCAAGAATGCAGGTAGGGGTGAAGCTGAATTTCTGTCACTCCCATTAAATCTGCTGTCTTAACAGGCCTTGTGTGTCACTAAAAGTCTAGCAAAAAGGGGGATGTCCATGTTGTCCTGTCCCAAAACCACAACAATGCTCTTGAAGGGAGAGGAAACACTAAAACCTCTGGGTTAATATGACAAAGGCAAACTAAGAATCTTTAAAAAATAAAGAATATATGCACTCTAATCAGAAAAAATAAAGACAAAACAATGAAAAGGAAACAAATAGGCAAAAAGGGGGTATGTCTAAAATGGCAACCGAAGGCAAATACAAGTCCAAAATGCAATCCAAAGGCCAAACCCATTAAACCATAAACAGCCAAGCAGTGCTTATAAAAGATCTGCACTCTACAAATCTTAACCTTGCTCTACTGGAACATAGGGACTCAACCTCATTATAAAGACTGGGGGCGGTCCCACAGTAATGACATCATGGTGGCCCCGCCTCTTGGGGTTTCACATGCAAAACACAAGGACTGTACTTTTGCAGTAATGCATAAGAATTAAAAAATATTTAAATAAAACAAAATGCTATAAAATAACATGAAAACAAAAAACACACAAATGATCATTTAAAAACAAGAAAAGGGAAAATATACTTAAGCTAGGGAACCGGCAAGAAAAGGAATGGAATTTAGCGGACCCTATGGACCCCACCTAAAGACCTTGATTTTGCAGACGATATTGCTCTTCTCTCTCACAGCCACCAACAGATATGCAGGAAAAACAACTCATTAGACCCGCTTTAAGTCTCAGCCCAGCTGGGAGTGTGCATCAACAGAGGCAAGTCAAAAATCCTGACGGCCAACACCAGCAGTGAATAACCAGTAAGAAGTAAGGAAAAAGCCCAAGGAGAGGTAGAGTGCTTGACCTCTGTGTAACACACAAAAACTGAGAAACAGATGCTGACGTGAAAATGCAGATCAGCAAAGCCTGAGTAGCATTCCTCTAGCTCAGAAACATCTGGAGCTCCAAAGAAATCGGCCACACTACAAAGGTAAAGCTATACAATACAAAAGTTAAGACAGTGATGATGTATGGACCAGAAACATGGAAAACTACTAAGGCTACCATAATAAAGAAGAGCCAGAGGTTAATTAACCAGGGTCTACACTCCTTCTTATCTTCTAGTTGAAAGCCATCAGCAATGCTGACTTGTGACAACAGATACACTGATCACAGATGACCAGAGGTGGGTAGAGTAGCCAAAAATTGTACTCCAGTAATAGTAGCGTTACTTCAAAATAATATTACTCAAGTAGAAGTAAAAAGTAGTCATCCAAAAAATTACTCAAGCAAGAGTAAAAAAGTATTTGGTGAAAAGACTACTCAAGTACTGAGTAACTGTTTGATCATAATAAATGATTTATTTTTTAGAAATGTTGAAATAAGACAGACAAAAATATAAAATAATGTGCAACTTCTGCTATTTCCAAATAATAAAATAAAAAATGAGTAAAAATAAATAACATCTTTACAAAATAAAGATGCACAAATAACACAAAGTTCCAAATCTCAGTTTTTCACAACAAAGCTTTTGAAGCCAATACCTCCAGTAGGTAACATGTACGTCTGAACAGTGCAAACTACTTACAGTGACAAGATATCCTGTACACTGACAGTCTAATACTGCATATGCACTTGCCCTCCAAATAGCACAGCAGATAGAAAATAATGTTAGGACATGGCAGCTTGTGCACGTACAAGAAATCTCACTTTACCTTGACTGTCTGTGTCTGTGCATGTTTGGTTAAAACATGCTTGTTCTTCACTCAGTTAAGTAAGTGATGGTTAAGCTTCAGCAGGAGTTGGCTCTCATTTTTCATGTATTCTTTCTTTTCCTGTCCGCTGTCTGTGATGAGTTTGTGCTGCTATGCCGCCACAGTTTGTGTGGCCATGTGACTGCATGGCTACGTCTGATTGGTGAAACGGAGCCGTGTGATTATTTTTGCTACGTCTGATTGGTGAAATGGAGTCTTGTGGTTTTTGTTGCTACGTCTGACTGGTGAAACGGAGTCTTGTGGTTATTGTTCCTACGTCTGTTTGGTGAAAAAGTCATGCAGTAGATCCACTGGCGGCTTCCCTCTGGCAAAATATAGGGTATCTAATGGAAAAAAAGTAACGATTCGAGTGTCGCTCAATGTAACGGAGTAAGAGCAGCATTTCTTCTTCACAAATGTACTCAAGTAAAAGTAAAAAGTATGGTGCAGTAAAACTTCTCTTAGAAGTACAATTTTTTAAAAAAGTTATTCAAGTAAAGGTAACGGAGTAAATGTAACTTGTTACTAACCCCCTCTGCTGATGACCCATTGATGGAGAAACCTTATGGAGATGGTGGGGATGGCTAGGATACACCCTGAAGAACCCTGCAGACAGTGTCACTAGGCAGGCCCTAACCTGGAACCCACATGGGGAGAGGAAACAAGGGTGACCCAGAAACACCAGAGAAGGAACCTGAAAAAAAATTCCTTTTCTTCTCCAGCTGTCTGGAGTTTTTTTTTCTGTTTTTTTCTGTCCACCCTGGCCATCGGACCTTACTCCTTTTCTATGTTAACTAATGTTGTCTTATTTTAATTTCTTATTTTGTCTTTTAATTTTTCTTTTCTTCAGTATGTGAGCTACTTTTTGTATGAAAATGTGCTATATAAATAAATATTGTTGTTGTTGTTGAAGGGTGACATTAAGTTAACAGGACTAGGGTGCAGACAGCTGATAATGACAGGACTATCATTGATGGCCTATACTCCAGAAACGAGTCATAGGCCTAAACAACACAGCAACAACAACAGGAAACAAACCACAGTTACAGTGTGGAGGACTTTGAATATTTTTGGTGCTTAAGATGCATTTTTTAAGAGTTTTCAATCACAAACAGTCAGAATCTATTATTATTTTGCTCATATTGGTTTTTATTATGCAAATTTTAAATTATATTAATCTTTTTTATTTTATGCTGCCATTTTATGCTGCAGTCATCAAGGAAGCACTGGTCAGTTTGCGACGGATGACATCAAACATGAGATCCTTTTATAAGCTGGACGTTCATTCAGGACTTCATCCAAGATTGCGGATGTTCAAACAGTGCACATACCTTTGCTATTTAGTATTCTGGCTCTCAGTCTAACTTCTCCAGACGTCTGATTTAGCTTAGTGTTTTGGCATTGGCCTTTCGATTTATTGATTTCATGATTTTTTAACTTTTGGCTTGTTCCTCATTTACAATCTCATCTCCCGGTCCTTCAATCTTTGCTGTTTTCCCTTCTGGATTTCTAGTTCAGCAGTACACCACTAGGATGGCACAGGGCATAGCTAGGGGGGCACATCATACCACCAGAAAAGAAAGACAAAGAGAGAGAAAGACAGGGACACAGTGTCATAGTCAGTATATAGAACAGCTATCCCGGAAAATCAAGAACACAAGGTGAAGCTTATAGCTTTCAACTGACTCTTATTCCGCAATACTTTATTAGATAAACTGCCATTTGATTAGTCAGCTCCGTGGGGTTGCAAAGAGTCGTGGACCACCATTCTTCATCATCTGCTAATATTTTGCGAGTTAACATACCGTATATACTCGTGTTTAAGTTCGTGCCTTGATTTTACTGTATAATTTGTGGTATTTTATAATGTCGGTCATATAAGTCGAATGCGGAAAACTCACGCTATTGGTCCAAGAGAGTATGATATGCTAACGCCCACCTGAGAGAGTAACCACGGAGCGCACTGCCTTTATTTCTATGTATTGTGCCTATGTGACCACACAGTAATTCCCAAACTATTCCGAAGTGACGTTTGCACTGATTTGTGTTTTTTGTATCTCACACCCTCATGCACCTTTATCGTAACAGCATCCTTTACCTATGATGGAGCATTCGATCAGAAGAAAACATGAAGCTGGTTTTAAATTAAAAGCCGTTGAAGTGGCGAAAGAAATTGGTAACTGCTCTGCCACAAAAAAATTCGATGTGTCTGAGAAACTGGTGCGAGATTGAAGGAGGCAAGATGATGTTAAAAAAAAATTAAGTGTCATATTTTTGAACGGGCGTATAAGTTGGGGTCTGATTTTATGATCAATTTTTCTGGTTTCAAGGCCCGACTTACACATGAATATATATATACTATATACGGTAAGCTTGCTACTGTTGAGACTTTGACAGCTGATAAACTCTGCTTGTGTGTCCCTCGCGATTCTAAAAGAACATCGGACTGTTAGAGTCAGGGGTATGAAATTAGGCTTCAAATCTCGATTGTCAGGAGCATACGGAATTGTGCCAAAATGAAATGAATAAAAAGTGAATTACAAAATAAATAATCACATGAAAAAGAGCAATGATATTTAAATGAATGAGTCATTACATTTTGAAAAACTGCAACAATATACATACAGTTAAAGACTGATAGATAATAAAATGAGGTTAAAAGAGACCTTTTGAAATAAATGATAAGCTATTTTGAAATGTGCCTCCCACTATGAAATATTAAAAGCCTTGAAAAATAATGTAGTTTTGAAATAAAACCTGCAAAAGTTGAAAATTACATTACTGAATCTGAATAAAACACTCATGTAGCATTTCATGTAATAACTTGTAGTATTTACTAGTATCAAAAATTGTGTTCTATTTTAAAGTTATTTCATAAGATTTATTTCTTTATGTATAAATAAAATCATTGTCAGCATTCTGCTTTGAAATAAACATTAATTTGTTATGTTTTAAGAATTAGAATGAGAGACAAAACTATGCACTATATACAAAACAAAATATACAGTATGTCTATTTATTTGAACTTATTAACAAGAAACTCTTAACCCAGTCAAATATGTAACAGACACTGGAAATTAACACAATGGGAAGCTAATTTAAAAAGTCCAAAAAGACCCACCCAACCAAGGAGGTTGGCTACCCCCGGGGGTCACAAGGTCCTGCATATAACACTTGGGGATTGGATGGGCCACTAATATTAATAATATTAATAATAAGGGCAGTATGCCCTGCATGTGTGTCATTTGCCTCTGAAGTACACGTGTAACAGTATGAGACTATAAATCTAATATCTCTATACCCCAAGTTAGGACAAGGCGGGGGCCTTTCAATACAACTACGGGGCCACATGGGCTGGCTAATACTGTGGCTGACTTTCACTCAATTGTTAATAACATTTTCAGCATTGCATATCAATGATAAACTGATTTATTCTCAGAAAATGGAACAATACTTTGGTTAAGTAGAAAAGATTCTTCTGCACCCTCAAAAGAAAAATGAATACATTTCACAAAACATGTATAATTTTTTAGCCTGCAAAATTACTAGATCAAAGTTAATGATGAGCTCATTGATAGTTGTCTCAGGAAGGTTGATGAAGCTGTGAAACAAAGAAATCTGCCAATCAGTTTTTCCCGGACACCAGAAGCTCAGGAATCTTTTGAGAAGGGCATCTGGTGTAAAATTTTGCCAAATCAATATGCAAACAACAATACAAATTTCTACACCTGATCGGTCGAGCCCCGGGTTAACAACAACCGCCACCAGTACTGTTAGCCAACAGGGTGCTGTTGGCCGAAGAAGAAGAAGGAGAAGAAGAGGGGGGAGATGTGTCCGGAGGCAGGAGGAGAGGAGGAAAGTAAAGAGAGTGGAACTGAGGGTAGGAACTTTGAATGTTTGCAGTATGACTTGTAAGGGGAGAGAGTTAGCAGATATGATGGAGAGAAGGAGGGTTTATATATTGTGAGTGCAAGAGACTAAATGGAAGGGGAGTAAGGCCAGGTGGTTTGGAGGTGCATTCAAATTGTTCTATTATGGTGCGGATGGGAGGAAAAATGGAGTAGGGGTTATTCTGAAGGAACAGTATGTCACGAGTGTTTTGGAGGTGAAAAGAGTGTCAGGCAGAGTAATAATTACGAAGCTGGAAATTGGAGGTGTGATGATGAATGTTGTTAGTGCATATGCACCGCAAGTTGGGTGTGCAAAGGGTGAGAAAGATGTTTGGAGTGAGTTGGATGAAGTGATGAACAGTGTACCCAAGGGACAGAAAGTGGTGATTGGAGCCGATTTCAATGGGCATGTTGGTGAAGGGAACAGTAGAGACGAGGAGGTGATGGGTAGGTATGGTGTCAAGCAGAGGAATGAAGAAGGTCAGAGGATAGTGGATTTTGCCAAAAGGATGGACATGGCTCTGGTGAATACGTATTTTAAGAATAGGGAGGAACATAGGGTGACATACAAGAGTGGAGGAAAATGCACACAGGTGGATTACATCCTATGCAGAAGAGTTGATCTGAAGGAGATTGAAGACTGCAGTGGTGGCAGGGGAAAGTGTAGTTAAGCAGCATAGGATGATGGTCTGTAGGATGACGTTGGAGATCAAAAAGAGGAAGAGAGTGAGGGCAGAGCCAAGGATCAAATGGTGGAAGTTGAAAAAGAAAGACTGCAAGGTTGAGTTTAGGGAGGAGGTGAGACAGGCACTGGGCGGCAGTGAAGAGTTCCCAGACAGCTGGGAAACTACAGCAGATGTAGTAAGGGTGACAGCAAGAAGGGTGCTTGGCGTGACATCTGAAAAGAAGAAGGAGGAAAAGGAAACCTGATGGTGGAATGAGGGAATGCAGGAGAGTATACAGAGAAAGAAGTGGGATAGTCAGAGAGATGCAGAAAGTAGACAAGAGTAAAAGGAGATATGGCGCAAGGTGAAGAGAGAGGTGGCGAAGGCTAAAGAAAAGGCGTATGATGAGTTGTATGAGAGGTTGGACACTAAGGAGGGAGAAAAGGACCTGCACCGATTGGCTAGACAGAGGGACCGAGCTGGAAAAGATGTGCAGCAGGTTAGGGTGATAAAGGATAAAGATGGAAACATATTTACAAGTGAGGAGAGTGTGTTGAGCAGATGGAAAGAGTACTTTGAGAGGCTGATGAATGAGGAGAACGAGAGAGAGTAGAGGTTGGATGATGTGGAGATAGTGAATCAGGAAGTGCAACGGATTAGCAAGGAGGAAGTCAGGACAGCTTTGAAGAGGATGAAAAATGGTGTGATGGCCGCTCTATATACCGCCTGACCCGGCACAGACCACGCAGAGGCACGTGTAAAATCAACAGGCTTTATTGCACTTCTTCAGCCTGTGTCCCACAGGCCCAAAACAGTCCCAAAACACTTACAATAGAGCACCAACAACTCTTCCTGGCACCTCCACTCCTCCCAGGCAACCTCGTCCTCTACCTCCCGATTCTGGCTTCCAATGAAGGGAGGTTGGCCCGCTTTATAGCCCACCCGTAAGTGCTCCAGGTGCCTGACCAGCTGGTCTTAATTGCACCTCCGGGTGGGGCTGGTAAGTCGTCCATTGTGGCAGTTGGTTCTCAGCAGCACCCCCTAGCGGCCACCCCATCTCCCAACCGGGCTGTGGTGGACTCCATGTCCCATGGAGCCACGGGGGAGACTGAGGAAGGACCCACGGCCAGGGAGGCTGCCCCCAGGCGCCCCGGGGGAGGCATTGCACTGTCCATGGTGGCTCCCACGGGACGTATGCAGCAGAGGTGTCCCGGCCGGGCATGGGACCCGGCTGTCCGTCACAATGGAAAGGCCGTTGGACCAGATGACACACCTATGGAAGCATGGAGGTGTTTAGGAGAGATGGCAGTGGAGTTTTTAACCAGATTGTTTAATGGAATCTTGTAAAATGAGAGGATGCCTGAGGAGTGGAGAAGAAATGTACTGATGCTGATATCTAAGAATAAGAGGAAAGTGCAGGACTGCAGTAACTACAGGGGAATAAAATTGATGAGCCACAGCATGAAGTTATGGGAAAGAGTAGTGGAAGCTAGGTTAAGAAGTGAGGTGATGATTAGTGAGCAGCAGTATGGTTTCATGCCAAGAAAGAGCACCACAGATGTAATGTTTGCTCTGAGGATGTTGATGGAGAAGTTTAGAGAAGGCCATAAGGAGTTGCATTGCGTCTTT
Source organism: Polypterus bichir lapradei (assembly GCA_026402145.1). Classification (NCBI taxonomy): domain Eukaryota; kingdom Metazoa; phylum Chordata; class Cladistia; order Polypteriformes; family Polypteridae; genus Polypterus; species Polypterus bichir. The sequence goes on along the minus strand of JANRMT010062813.1, from coordinate 14,310,863 downwards.
GTGGACCTGGAGAAAGCATATGACACGGTGCCTCGAAAGGAGTTGTGGTATTGTATGAGGAAGTCAGGAGTGGCAGAGAAGTACGTAAGAGTTGTGCAGGATATGTACGAGGGAAGTGTGACAGTGGTGAGGTCTGCGGTAGGAGTGACAGATGCATTCAAGTTGGAGGTGGGATTACATCAGGGATCGGCTCTGAGCCCTTTCTTATTTGCAATGGTGATGGACAGGTTGACAGAGGATATTAGACAGGAGTCCCCGTGGACTATGATGTTTGCTGATGACATTGTGATCTGTAGCGAGAGTAGGGAGCAGGTTGTGGAGACCCTGGAGAGGTGGAGATATGCTCTGGAGAGGAAAGGAATGAAGGTCAGTAGGAACAAGACAGAATACATGTGTGTAAATGAGAGGGAGGTCACTGGTATGGTGAGGATGCTGGGAGTAGAGTTGGTGAAGGTAGAATAATTGGGATCAACAGTACCAAGGGGGATTGTGGAAGAGAAGTGAAGAAGAGAGTGCAGGCAGGGTGGAATGGGTGGAGAAGAGTGTCAGGAGTGATTTGTGACAGATGGGCATCAGTAAGAGTGAAAGGGAAGGTCTACAGGATGGTAGTGAGACCAGCTATGTTATATGGGCTGGAGACGGTGGCACTGACCAGAAAGTAGGAGACAGAGCTGGAGGTGGCAGAGTTAAAGATGCTAAGATTTGAATTGGGTGTGATGAGGATGGATAGGATCAGAATTGAGTACACTATAGGGTCAGCTCAAGTTGGACGGTTGGGAGACAAAGTCAGAGAGGCGAAATTGCGTTGGTTTGGACATGTGCGGAGGAGAGATGCTGGGTATATTGGGAGAAGGATGCTAAGGATAGAGCTGTCAGGGAAGAGGAAAAGAAGGCGGCCTAAACAAAGGTTTATAGATGTGGTGATAGAGGACATGCAGGTGATGGGAGGAGACCCTGGAGAGGTGTTTGATATGCTCTAGAGAGGAGAGGAATGAAGGTCAGTAGGAACAAGACAGAATACATGTGTGTAAATGAGAGGGAGGTCAGTGGAATGGTGAGGATGCAGGGAGTACAGTTGGATGAGATTATTTTTGTTAATTATTTATTTGTGTATAAAGATGTATGCTTGCATTTTGTTAACAAACCAGAGTTTTTATGGTTTCTCCCTCTTTTGTATATGTTTAGATATTTTAAACTTTAAACACCAGTTTGTCCATTTTTGGACATAGTTGGCCCCTGTTGTTAGTACAATTAAATACAATACAGTTTATTTTTGTATAGCCCAAAATCACACAAGAAGTGTCACAATGGTCTTTAGCAGGCCCTGCCTCTTGACAGCCCCCCAGCCTTGACTCTCTGAGAAGACAAGAAAAAACTTCCAAAAAAACCCTTGTAGGGAAAAAATGAAAGAAACCTTGGGAAAGGCGGTTCAAAGAGAGACCCCTTTACCAGGTAGGTTGGGCGTGCAGTGGGTGTCAAAAAGAAGGGGGTCAATACAATACAATACAGAGAACAGAACAAATCCTCAACACAGTATAAAAATAAAAAATGTAGAAGTACGGGGCAGAATTTAACAGTAGATGACATCACATAATATGATTTGGATTTGTTTAGAGTCCTGGAGACCTCAGCCATCAAGCTGCCTCCCCCATTTGGCCATTGCACAGTTGAGTTAGAGCTGGGCCAGCCAATCTGATGAAAGGACCCCTCTACCTGATGAACGCTGCAATCCTCCATCAAAGATGACTTTACCTTAGGCAGGCAAAACAACTTGGCAGGTGGGCCGTGGCACCAAGTGCCACATTTGAGTACCAAGAAGAGAAACAGAATAGGTGAGGGTTAGTAACAAATTATAACTATCATGTTACTTATGTTTTAGTGCTAATGACTGACAACAGAGATGCAGTCTGTACAGTTAATCAGCAGCTCTAGTCAGGATATGCTAAACTGAAGTAGTGAGACTTCAGCCGGGATTTAAACTGAAGGGCCATCTCTTATAGTAGCAGGCAGACCATTCCACATTTAGGGGCCCTGTAACTAAAAGCTCAACCTCTCACTGTTATTTTATTAATCCTTGGAATCAGAAGCAGACCGGCATCTTGAGATCTTAATGTGGTGGAGTAGGTGTAATGTAAGTGTAGGTGTAATGTAGGTGGAGTAAGCTGGACTAGGCGAGTCTCTTATGAGTTGGCCAACTAAGGTCTTGACTGGCTTTTATGGCTCCTTTAGTAGGCCTCACACCATTTTGCCATGGACTCCAAAACGCATCAGATTCTAAGCTGCTGTTAGCAGGGCACATCCTGGTGACACCAGCTGAGCTCTGTGAGACCCCACTTTGTGTGCAGCACCAGCAGCTGGCATGAGATGCTAACCCTTTGCTAACGAGGTGCTAATTTTTTCATACCCCTTCACTATTTTCACATTCTCTTATGTTAAAGCCATAAGCTAAAATCGATCGATTTTCCCTCTCATCAATACCCAGAATGACAAAGTGAAGACAGGATTTTAGATATTTTTGCAAATTTGTTAAGAACAAAAAATGTAAATATGACTATTGATACAAGTAGTCAATACCTTTACTCGGTACTTAGCTGAAGACCCTTTGTCAGCATTTACAGCCGGGAGTCTTCTAGGGCTTCATGTGAAAAGTTGTGCATATCTAGATATGAGGATTTTCTGCCATTCTTCTCAAGCTCTGTAAGGTTGGATACAGACCATCGATGGTGGGCTATTTTCAGGTGTTTCTAGAGATGTTTGATCGGGTTCAAGTCTGCACTCTGGCAAGGACATTCAAAGAGTTGTCCCTCAACCACTGCTGTGATGTCTTTGCTTTGTACTTAGGGCCAATGTCCAATTGGAAGCCCAAGGCTGAGGTCCAACGTTGTTCATTGCAGATATCTCTAGACTTTGCTCCATTCAGCTTTCCCACAACCATGACTAGTCTCCCAGTCCCTGCTGCTGACAAACAATCCGACAGCATGTTGCTGCCACGCTTAATGCTGGAAGTGTATTGAGCAGGTGATGAGTGGTGCCTGATTTTCTCCAGACGTGAAGTTTATGACGATTTCATCAGTCCAAGGAATCTCATTTCTCACACTCCAAGTGTCCTTTAGGTGCCTTTTTGCAAACTCCCATCGGGCTTCCATGTGTCACGCTGAGGAGAAGATTCTGTCTGGTCACTCTGTCATAAAGCCCAGATCACAGGAATGTTGCCCTTCTGGAAGGTTCTCCTATCTCCACACGGGTGCTGTGGAGCTCAACCAGAATTCAGGTTCTTGGCCTCCTCCTTTATTATTGGCCTTCTCCCATGAATGATCAGTTTGGCTAGATGACCAGCTCTAGGAAAGTTTTGGTTGTTCCAAACTTTTTCCGTTTAAGAATTTATGAAGTGTCTTGGAAACCTTCAAAGGTACAGGCATTTTTTGTAGCCTTGACACAATCATGTCTATAAGCTCCTCAAGCAATTCCTTCAACTTCATGGCTTGGCTTTTGCTCAGCTGTACTGTAGGACCTTCTACAGACAGGTGTGTGCCTTTCCTAATCATGTCCAGTCAATTGACCTGACCACAGGCAGACTCCAGACAAGGTGTAGAAACATCTCAGTGATGATCAATAGAACGGGAGGCACCTTGAGCCAAATTTCAGGGGTTATAGCAAAGCATCTGAAAGCTTGAAACATTTGTAAAATCTTGTTTGCATTTTGTGATTGGGGGATATTGACTGCAGCCTGTGAAAGTGAATATAAATGACTTTAGCACAAAGCTGCAAGGAAACAAAATGTGAAATAAGTGAAGGGGTCTGAGTAGTCCGAACAGTTTCTGAATACTCTGTACCATCACAACGGCTACGTTGCAACCTCAGGCTGTCCCAGGCTAGCAAAGGAATATAAAATTAGAGCAAAATGGCAGCATCTATGAAAATGTAAGATGGAGCACATTAACACATGATTAATAATAACACCCCTGGAATGTTTTAACATCACCAAAATTACAATGGAAACAGATTCCACAACAATGGATAAAAGCTAAGAAAAAATGTTTATAAACGCCTGAAATAATAAAAAAAAGGTACAGAATCATGTTCGGTCACTTTTGAATGAGCACATGGCTACTGAGAGGCAGAAAAACAGACTGTGCTGAGTGTCAGTATCACTGATTAGGCCTCTTCAGCTTTAAACGTCAATTGAAAATCCATTTTCTAAACCAGCTAAATCCAGTTCAGGTGTGCAAGGGCCAGAGCTTATAGTGGCAGCAGCAGTTACAAGGAAGGTGCCAGCACTGGGTGGGGCATCAGTCCATCACAGGGTACAAAGATGTGCTCACCCACACTCAGTTTAGTTGGATTAGGTCCCCATGCCATCTCCTCTACACGAGACTGATCTGCCAGAGTAGGACATGTCCCCAAGTCCTGGGATACACTTGGTTGTTTTCCTCTGCACAGCTGCAAGTGCTGCTATGTCTTTCTTGAACAGTGGTGACCAACATGGCACATGGTACTCCAGGGGCAGTCTCTCTACTGCATTACAGAGTCAGAGCATGAGAACCCTCAGTTTCCATTCATCTTTAGGTCCATAAGTATTTGGACATTGACACAATTTTTATAATTTTGGCTCTATACACCACCACAATGGATTTGAAACAAAGCAATCAAGATGTAATTGAAGTGTAGACTTTCACTTAAGAGGTGTCACACACGTGCGCATTGGGAAGGCAGCTAAAGGGCTGGGATGACGCTAATTCCACGCCAGACCAGGTGGTGCCGAGGTGCAGTAGTCCTTTCTCTCTTTTCACTGCAGACCAATTACGGGAAATTCCGCCTGGCCTCAATGACGTCACTTCTGTTCCCGGTCATGATTACCTCACTTTCTCTGCATTACCTTAAAACTGCCATCTTAACCTCACCCAGTCAGTTCTGTTTCGGACTCCAATCTGTACGCAACTGTGCAACCAATTTAACGTTTTTGGAGTCAGGTTCAAGTATACAGGAGGCTGCCCCAAACCTTTTGGTGGCTCTTTGTCTTTTCTTTGACAGGAGTTTATCAAAAATATTGTATGAGTCATCTAGGAATGACAGCCATTTTATTATACTGGGTCCCCCTATTTGACTGATAAGTCGTTCCATAGCCAGATGTGAGCAGTTCTCTCATTATTTCAGTAACTAATAAGCTGGTAAAGGGTGTGGAGTTGATTCCAAATGCGGAACTTGCATTTGAAAGCTGTCGCTGTGAACTCTCAATATGAGGTCCAAAGAGCTGTCCATGCAAATATAAACAGACCATCATTAGGCTGAGAAAACAAAACACACCCTTTAGAGAGATAACAGAAATATGAGGAGTGATCAAATCAATTCTTAAAAAGAAGAAATGCACTGGTGAACTCAGTCAGCAACACCAGAAGGTCTAGAAAACCACAGCTGTACTGGATGATTGCAGAATTCTGTCCTTGGTGAAGAAGAACCCCATGACAACATTTAGCCAAACCAAGAACTCTCTCTGGAAGTAAACGTGTCATTGCCAAAGCCTACAGTCAAGAGAAGACTTCATGAAAGTAAAGACAGAGGATTAAACACAAAGTGCAAACCACTGGTAAACATCAAGCATATGAAGGGCAGATTAGACTTTGTCAGAAAACATTTTTAAAAAGCCTGTCCAGTTCTGGAACAATTTTCTTTGGACAAATGAAACAAAGATGAATATGTACCAGAATGATGGAAAGAGAAGAGTATGAGAAGGGAAGAAACGGCTCATGATCTGATGAATACCACCTCATCTGTGAAACATGGTGGAGACAGTGTTATGGAATGATCATGTCTGACTGCCAATGGTGTTTACTGATGATATGACTGTTGGCAGAAGTAGCAGGATGAATTCTGAAGTGTCTGCTGAGATTCACCTAAATGCTGCAAACTGATTGGACGATACTTCACAGTGCAGATGGACAATGAGCCAAAAACAGTGAAACTGTGAAAGCAAGCCAAGTGCTTTCTAATGCAAAATAGTATGATAAACTTCCATCCATCCATTATCCAACCCGCTATATCCTAACTACAGGGTTACGGGGGTCTGCTGGAGCCAATCCCAGCCAACACAGGGCGCAAGGCAGGAAACAAACCCTAGGCAGGGCGCCAGCCCACCGCAGTACTAGAATAAACTTCCTCTGTATACTCATCAATGGCAAAAATCAATCAACTGACCTCAACCCAATTGGACACGCATTTCACTTGCTGAAGACAAAACTGATAGCAGAAAGTCTAACGAACAAGCAGCAACTGAAGACAGCTGCAGTAAATGCCTGGCAAAGCATCAATAGGGAGGAAACCTGGCACTTGTAGATGGCAGACTTCAGGCAGTCATTGACAGTAAAGGATTTTCAACCAAATATTGAAAATGATTAATATATTTATGATTACATTAGTTTGTCCAAATACCTATATAAATGTCTGTCTTTCTGTCAGCATTTTTGTTAACTCATTGAATTAAAGCTGAAAGTCTACAAATCAATCACATCTTGATTGCTTTACTACAAATCCATTGTGGGGGTGTACAGAGCCAGAGTTCTGAAAATGACGTCACTGTCCAAACACTTACAGACCTGACTGTAACTTAACACGTTATTTGCCTTTTCTTTCTATTGAAGGATTTCTAAGGACTGAAGCCTGTCATCACAGCATGGGGTTCGAGGTAGAAGCCAGCCCTGCACACTGTGACACCAACTTATTCACACTGCACCAGACAAAGGTCTTGGAGAAGATCAGCATGAGCTCAGGTATGGCAGGCTAACTGCACACAGTGAGGCCACAGATCAACTCCTGGTCCTTGAGGGCTGTGAGGCAGCAGAGTCAGGATTCAGCTGGTCTTTATTTTTTATTGTGCACTTTCAGAAAGTACTACACAACAAAGGTGGCATGGTGGTGCAGCGATTACTGCTGCTTTAGCCTGTTTTTCCTCCCACATCCTCAAAGACACTCGTATTAAGTTAGTCACTGGCACTAAATTAGCCCCAGTGTGGGAATGAGTGGGCTCTACGATGAACTGGCATACCATCCTGGTCAGGTCATGCCTTGTGCTCAATGCTGCTGAGATGGACTCTGACCCTCCCTGAACCAGAATTAGATTATGCGGTGCTGACAGAGTATTCTTATGTATTCACCCTACCAAGCTTTACAAAACAAGTGTAAGGACATCGTGACAGAAAGCATGGCACCAGTAACACCGTAAAGATGTGCAAAGCTGGAGGACACTTGTGGCTAATTTAGCATGGCCCAGTGAAGCGCCTCAGCTCAGCAGACACACTGTCACCTCCTTCTCCATCCATCCATTTTCATACCTGTTCAATCCAGTTCTGTATTAAGGGGGCAGTACCAAGTATAAGAAAGGAAATAACCCTGGACAAGGTGCCAGTTTTCTATAGGGCACATTCACACGGGCACAATTTGGCATCTCAGATTATATTAAATCCAAGTGGCAGATTGGTTAAAACTGGGACTTCAAACTCTGAGGTTGTGGGTTAAACTCCTGCTACTGATACAGTGTGACCTGTCTGTGCTCTAACTGGAAAAAATGAAATGTAACCAGCTGTATCGTAAATGTTGTAAGTTGCCTTGGATAAACATGTCAGCCAAAGAATAAGTAATAATAATAATTAACCTTAGTGACATGTCCTTGGTGATGCGAGAGTAAAATCTGTGCAAACACAGAGAGAACACACAGACTCTATGCATAGGATTTGAACCCAGGATGCTGGAGCTGTGGGGTAGAAGCTTTAACCACTGTGCCACCCTGCCCGATACATTCCAAGCATACATGCTTATCATGTGCCGGCTTTAATTGCACTGGAGAGCCAACTTAGCCAATTTTGGGTCACTTAGCCTAAAACTGGCATGGGGACAACACACCAACACCACACACATTTTTGAACCTAGGACTCTGCAGCACTTAGCACTGTGCCACCATGCTGCCCTCCTCCTCCAGAATTCCTTTCATTCTGCAGGCTGCTCGGGTTACAGATTGTGACTTTTTCACTCCCTCTGACCTCAGTGGTCCTCCTGAATGAGAGGTGATTTTTAACTGTCGGGCTCTCCCACATCTGACCCCCCAAAGACAGCAGACAGAGTGCAGTCCCACCTCTGTGCCCTGGCTGGGCTGACAAATCGCTCGTTGGTGTTCCAGTTGCCTAACTGGCTGTTTTATATATAAAGTACACCATCACGACAGGCATTACAAAGCCAACAGGAATTCCAGAACAAACCAGGATGGGATAACAGGATGGTTATATGCTGTCAACGGTGGCATATTGGGGGGGGGGGGGGGGGATTGGTTTCCACCCCCCCCCCCACCAAAAAAACCCTGAAAATGAAAAGTAAGACAGAAAATGGATTACATAGTCAGGAGCACCAACCCAGTGCCATGCTGCTCTCTGCTTAAGCTGACAGATTATAAAGGAATTTTCCAGAGGTGGATTAACTGTTTCCAAATATGCCCCCCCCCATGCCTTTACAATTCCATCCTCTCTGTTGTGCAATACAAAAAAAGAAAAAAAGAAAAGGCAGCCAGGAAGACGACTGACAAATGTGTGAAAACCGGTCCGGGCACATCCAGATCCACATTTTCCCTCAAGCCTCCCTTATCACACTTTTCATGCCATTGTGAGATCCTCGGATATGAGGGCGGGCAGGTGGGGGATGGCGGGTGGGGGATATGTAATTAAGTTCACAGCATGCAGGACCAATGACCTTAAGCTAAGCTTGGTAGTGTGGGGGGGGGGGAGTTCAGATGGGGGCTGGCATGCAGTGGGTCAACACAATAACCTTTCACCTCAGGAACACCCAGAGTTAAAACCAGCTTAGGACCCAGCGAAACGATTTAAGTATTGTAAGCCAACAAATAGTCAGAGCAAACACAAAGAAGTCACCTTAGAGGGCAGGGACCTCAGAGTGATGGACAAAGAAGGAGGCTCAGCCAATTTAACTGGTGCCCCCGAAGTAATCCACTGCATTGTACCATCAATCCGAGGCACGTTCACCCGTTACCCAGTCTCATGGGTGGAGCAGAACAAAAGGTGACGGCTTACGGGGATTCAGTTAACTGTTTCATGTGCCCCCCCTAACAGAGAACCCTCACAATGCTAAGTTCAGGCACAGGCCCACCGTGGGTAACCAGAGTGGAAGATGGATGGATAGATGGAGAGATGGAGCAGGATGTGAGTGCGAAGTCCTGGCAGAGGACTCCTTTTTTATCTGCAACTCGTTATTTTCTGCTGATGCAGTATAATAAATAATAATACTAATATATTTGTATAGCACCTTTCAAGTATATGTATGTGTTTATTTGGCCACCCTTTCCTGATGCAATGCCAAGTTATAGTTTTGTTTTGTATCCGGAGTGTGTTTGCCTCACTGTGCCCTTTCCATGACAGCGCTTTGCTTTTTAAAATTCCATGGCGGGCATTTTCCTAGAGGGCTGTCTGATGGACTGGCAGTTGGAAAATTTTGTAAGACGGTTTGTGGTACTGCCTTCCAAAAGGCACTTTATAAAGTGAAGTTAGATCTATTTGATACTTGAGAATTAAAAAAATATTCAATCATTCATTGTATTGTAATAATAATGATAAATGACTTACATTAATATAGCACTTTTCTAACCCACTCAAATATACTCTATATATCCAACTCATTATAATAACTATTCATGGTGGCTCTAAAATCTGTACTAACCCCTACCCCCTCTTCTGTTTCCTTTTCCGGTATCCTTTTGGTGGTGGCTTGCGCCACCACCATCTACTCAAAGCACCGTGATGTTCCAACAATGATGGATGGATTAAAAGCCAGAAGTCTGTATGACCATAAACATCAAGTGACTCCGTGAGAACCCTAAATACAAAGAGGACTATTTCATTTATGTTAAGTAGAATACCTAGAGGGGACTGGGCGGTCCCGTGGCCTGGAACCCCTGCAGATTTTATTTTTTTTCTCCAGCCATCTGGAGTTTTTTTCTGTCCACCCTGGCCATCAGACCTTACTCCTTTTCTATGTTAACTAATGTTGTCTTATTTTAATTTCTTATTTTGTATTTATTTTTCTTTTCTTCAGTATGTAAAGCACTTTGAGCTACTTTTTGTATGAAAATGTGCTATATAAATAAATGTTGTAGTTGTTGTTCCTTGCAGCTTTCAAGGATTTGCTTTGTTGACTGGCTCTCCTCTCTTTTTTTGGGTGGGGGTTGAATTTTGGCTTTGTTAAATTTGATTTGTTTGCATGGATTGTTATTTGTTTTTAATTAAAATTAATAATAATAAAAAAAAAAAAAAGACTGTTAGCGACAGAGACCCCTCTTATCCCGGGGTGGTACTGCATACCTCAGGTGAGCCCAGATCCTCTGTGACAATAGGTAGATAGATATGGACATTTTGGCCACCATTCCCTCTGTGCTGTGAGGCTGTGGCCTGAAAGCTTACTACTGCAGGTCTGTTCAAGGACAGCAATGGGACATTAGAGAAAAAAACAAAGTGCATTTTTACACAGAATCACAAGAATCGAGAACAAACTACTGCGTGGAGCTGGTGGTGGATTTTAGGAGGACCAGGCCCCTCCTGGACCCCGTGATCATCAGAGGTGACTGTGTGCAGAGGGTACAGACCCTTAAATACCTGGGAGTGCAGCTGGATGATAAATTGGACTGGACTGCTAATACTGATGCTCTGTGTAAGAAAGGACAGAGCCGACTATACTTCCTGAGAAGGCTGGCGTCCTTCAACATCTGCAATAAGATGCTGCAGATGTTCTATCAGATGGTTGTGGCGAGTGCCCTCTTCTACGTGGTGGTGTACTGGGGAGGCAGCATAAAGAAGAAGGACGTCTCACGCCTGGACAAACTGGTGAGGAAGGCAGGCTCTATTGTAGGCATGGAGCTGGACAGTTTGACATCCGTGGCAGAGCGACGGGCACTGAGCAGGCTCCTGTCAATCATGGAGAATCCACTGAACAGTATCATCTCCAGACAGAGGAGCAGCTTCAGCGACAGACTGCTGTCACTGTCCTGCTCCACTGACAGACTGAGGAGATCGTTCCTCCCCCACACTATGCGACTCTTCAACTCCACCCGGGGGGTAAACGTTAACATTATACAAAGTTATTGTCTGTCTGTTATACCTTCATTGTTATCACTCTTTAATTTAATATTGTTTTTTTTATCAGTATGCTGCTGCTGGAGTATGTGAATTTCCCCTTAGGATTAATAAAGTATCTATCTATCTCTATCTATGTAGTGGAAGCAGAGGCATTGATGGAGCTTCCAATATATTTTCAGAAGCAAACACTCACAGTTTACTTTACGTAGTGTCTTTCTTTGGTCAACGCTATCCCAAATTCGGAGCTATGATCTTGCAGAACCAGCTCTCTGGAGAGCCCACCGCACTGTGGCATGGGGCTAAGGCTCTGAGCTTTACAGCCTAAAGCTGACCATTTGATCCTCACGTGTGACTTCTGTACCCTTGACTGACTCATTTCTCCTGTCTGGGCTCACCTTAAAGAGTCCATGGACTAAGGAGGAACCACACTTTACTCCATACTCCACAAATCACCCTACAGATATCTCACTCTACTTTCTCTCCACTGGACTTCCCCCTTTCCTGGCACAATATATTTAGAAATGTTCACTTTTATTCCAAGAGTTACCCAGTTATCAATTCACACAACCTTCATAGGCTTCACAGACTTCATAGACTTTACTACACAGCCTATCCTGGCAGCAGTTGGCATTAAGCAGAAACCTAAAAAGGACAGCAGGCCACTGCAAATATGGGGCAGTGAATCAAACACAAATAGAAGGCCGGATTTGGACTCAGATCCAAACAATGTGCCACTTGAACACAGGCAGCGTTTTGAAAATCGATGAGACAGTAGGCTGGACCGTAGAAATTAACTTCCATTTCAGACATCACACCTTCCTGTCAGAGAGCAAAGGACGGAGTTCTGGGAAACGTTCAGACTGAGACCTCAGTGCTCTTCAGTGACCTCATCATGGCAGGCAAGAATTGGATCATAAAGTGAGCAAGCAGGTGGGTGGCTTCTTTGGCTCTGGAAGTGACTCACATCCTCTTTCAGGGAATCTGGTTCTTCATCGATTTGTCAAAGAGAAAGAAGAGAAATGTAACAAACACAAATGCCACTTTCCGTATCTAGTTGTATTTCTCTGGCAATTCTGAGCGGCTGGAGCTTCACTGTGCAGTGTCTCCAAATCGGCATGTGCTTCAGGCTCTGGGATTTGTCGCCTGGCAGTGCCTCTGTCACCACACAGTAGGTCACGCTGATAAATTAGCAGCAGGGCATCGGGCTGTTTTTTGTTTCCTTTCCTGTAAACATGGAGTCTGCTGTTGGGGGAAGGGAAGAAAGGAGGAGGAAAGTGGACTTCCAAGGAACCAGTGGGATTTCCCACGGTGATCAGTGGGTAGAGAAGGAAGGGCCTGCTTCTGCCGGGGTCACCAAGGAGCACAAGTATATCCGTTGGCCATGGCCACAAGTCACTTCACCATCACCAGTCGGTTTATATATTCAATTTTGTGCTTTGTGTTAGCAGTGGCTTACAGTGCCTGCATAATATTATCAAATCTGTTTAAACTGACTCAGAAGCATTGGGGGCAAAGCAAGAACCAACACAGGATGGGGTGTCACTGGCATGTTCACAGGATGTGTGGGATATGAACCCAGGATATTGTCAGCGGTGCTAACCACTGACCACTGAGTGACTGTTCTGTATGCGAATCGGACGTGTAACTGACGTCTTGTTTTAGTGCTACTATGACTGTATTTTATATGATTTGGTGAAAACTAAACACGCATTACTATTAAGTTGATGTGAAACAGATCATTAATATTGGTCTACCAGACCATTTTCTTTTACTATTTAATATAGAAATAATGATAGAAAGCATTCATGAGAAGCATACTGTTAAAAAATGCTTCTTTGATTCATCAGCAGCTTTAAAACTTACAAACATTCTAAGCAATCAGTCCATTTATAGTGTTAACTATAATAGCGAGGATAATGTAAATAGTAAGGTGGGAAACTTTAATTCTAAAGTAAGAGCTGCTGTTGACATAGTTGCACCTGAAAAGATAGTTAAAAAATCTTCTAGCATTGTTATACCATGGAAGACCCAAAGAGTGTCGGATTTAAAGAGAACATGCCGGATTGCTGAGCGTAAATGGAGGAAAACTAAACTAACTATCCACTATGAGATATTGAAGGTTAAAATAACAGAATATAATAACACAGTCCGTCTTGAGAGGCGCTGCTATTTCTCTAAGATTATAAATAACAATGCTAGTAATCCCAGAGTGTTATTTTTCTACAATTGATCATCTGTTAAACCCAGGTAACTCAATGGAATGCCCCCAAAATACTTCCAGTGAAACCTGTGAGAACATTGCTGTATTTTTCAATAAAAAAATTAATGATAGTAGAAATAACATAGTACATCTCTCCAACACTGCGGAACCTCCCAAGCCCCAGTACTCGTTATAAACAAATTAAATTCTTTCACCAGGATAGATTTACCTGATTTACATAAAATAATTTCTCAACTGAGACCCTCCACCTGCATCCTTGACCGAATACCAACAAGATTTTTCAAGGAAGTATCAGGCGTGCTAATTGATAATGTTCTTGACATAGTAAACTCATCATTAGATACGGGGGTTTTCCCAGACTGTCTTAAGACTGCTGAAGTTAAACCCGTACTCAAGAAAAATAATCTTGACCCTTCTGCTTTTGAAAATTTTAGACCCCATCTCTAACCTGTCCTTCTTAAGTGAAATTCTAGAGAAGGCAGTCACTTTGCAGTTAAATGACCACCTCAATAAACATACTATTCTTGATAAATTTCAGTCAGGTTTTAGAACAAATCACAGCACAGAAACTGCACTCGTTAAAGTAGTAAATAACTTGCGGGTAAATGCAGACAGAGGCCATATATCTGTTCTCATCCTCCTCGATCTGAGTGCTGCATTTGACACCATTGATCACAATATTCTTAGAAATCGCCTTAGTCAGTGGGTGGGACTCTCTGGCAGTGTCTTAAATTGGTTTGAATCCTACCTGAAAATTCTTTGTTAGTTGTGATAATTATAACTCAAAGACACATGATATTCTATATGGTGTTCCACAAGGCTCTATCCTGGGTCCGCTGCTCTTCTCAATCTACATGCTTCCGTTAGGTCAGATTATCTCAGGCTACAACGTGAGCTACCACAGCTATGCTGATGACACACAGCTGTACTTATCAATAGCACCTGATGACACTGACTCTCTCGATTCACTAACACAATGTCTTACTGGTATTTCTGAATGGATGAATAGTAATTTTCTCAAGCTAAATAAAGAGAAAACTGAAATTTTAGTGATTGGCAAAAATTGATTCAATGAGGTTATCAGAAATAAACTTGATGCATTAGGATTAAAAGTTAAGACAGAAGTAAAAAACTTAGGAGTAACTGTTCACTGTAACCTGAATTTTAAATTGCATATTAATCAGATCACTAGGACAGCATTTTTTCACTTAAGAAACATAGCTAAAATTAGACCACTTATATCATTGAAAGATGCTGAGAAATTAATTCACGCGTTTGTTTTCAGTCGACTAGATTACTGTAACGCACTCCTCTCAGGACTACCCAAAAAAGACATAAATCATTTGCAACGAGTGCAGAATGCAGCTGCTAGAATCCTAACTAGGAAAACAAAATCCAAATACATTTCTCCAGTTTTGATGTCACTACACTGGTTACGTGTCTTTCAGAATTGACTTTAAAATTCTGCTTATGGTTTATAAAGCCTTAAATAATCTTGCTCCATCTTATATATCGGAATGTCTGACACCCTATATCCCAAATCGTAACCTCAGATCCTCAAATGAGTGTCTCCTTACATTTCCAAAAGCTAAACTTAAAAGAAGTGGTGAGGCGGCCTTCGGCTGCTATGCACCTAAAATCTGGAATAGCCTACCAAAAGGAATTCGCCAGGCTAATACAGTAGAGCACTTTAAAACACTGCTGAAAACAAATTACTTTAACATGGCCTTTTTATAACTTCACTTTAACTTAATCCTGATACTCTGTATGTTCAATTCATCATAATAACTATTCATGGTGGCTCTAAAATCCGTACTGACCCCTACTCTCTATTCTGTTTCTTTTTCCGGTTTCTTTGTGGTGGCAGCCTGCGCCACCATCACCTACTCAAAGCATCATGATGCTCCAACATTGATGGACTAAAAGCCAGAAGTCTACATGACCATCTTCATCAAGTCCTTCCGTGAGAACCCTAAATACAAAGAGGACTGTTTCATTTATGTTAGGTAGATTGCCCAGAGGGGACTGGGCAGTCTAATGGTCTGGAATACCTGCAGATTTTATTTTTTTTCTCCAGCCGTCTGGAGTTTTTATTTGTTTTTTCTGTCCACCCTGACCATTGGAACTTACTCTTATTCTATGTTAATTAATGTTGACTTATTTTATTTTCTTACCGTGTCTTTTATTTTTCTATTCTTCATTTTGTAAAGCACTTTGAGCTACATTTTTTTGTATGAAAATGTGCTATATAAATAAATGTTGTTGTTGTTATTACAAAGGTAACATGTAAACCATTGACAATTGACATCACATTTACTTCATTTCAGAGGTAATAAAAATTTTTGAAGTTATTGTATTGCTTTTTAGGCAGATTTAGCCAGTTTAAAATGGTCTGCAAGATGGGGATCTGCAAGACCCCCCATTCATGGAAACATTATAAAAATGGCATTCATGGATAATGGTTAATCATTTCATACTTTGCTGTCCAGTTTTCAGCATCCTGTATATTGCCTAGTCATTCTATATGATGCCTGCCTTTCATACATATATACTGTATATCATTTTTGGAAGTCAGCATAAAAGTCACTGTGACAACACAGGGGTTAAAGAAGAGAGTTGGTGGGCAGTTTTTAAAGGATACTACAAGGGATAGTGGGTGTCACTGTCACCACCCGATCAGTGGCACCGGGAACACAGTTGATGTGTAGCCGGTCTGTGTTACTGTGCATCACAAAGCCACAGTACGACTGCCATGTAAACAGATGTGAACTTAACAAATCAAGAGAGGTAAGCAGCCACTTCAGAAGAGGACTGTCTGAAAGATGCACATTAGCTGTTGAGTGTTACTTACATTTCCTGGATTTATTAATGAAAAAAACTAAATGAAAGCACAAGTTTTAGTGCTTGTCTGAAAGTACCACCACCACTCCCTTGCTTGTGGGAAAAATGGACTGTTCTATTATGCCTAGACCGTGAACAGCAAGCAGCCGGTCAGAGAACTTGCAAGAATTCAAGAAGCAACCGAATTAACAGAGTGTTGAAACCTAAATGTTAATAGCATAGGCTTGCGACAACAAAATGGCCAGACAAATGGCAGCAAAAAGAAGAAACAGAAAAAAATGCACGGAGAAGCTCCTGAAACTTACCTCTTTCTTCTCCGCTCTTCCTGTGGGAGTACAAGTGCGCCAAGTGCAGCCCTAGCAGCCACTCCTGAGGCATTTCCAGATGCAGAGGAACGTGAAAATGGGGCAAATTAAACAACAGGTCTCCCTCTCTAGTGATATTGACAAGCCAGATGAAAATGTAGGTGAGCCTCTATCCATCCAACACGACCATTACAAATGAGGACCCTGCTCTCTGGGCAAAACAGATAACAGATAAAGATGGCTGTTCACTGGTGAGTAGGGGTGACAGTTCTGATGAAAAAATAAAGCTTATCCTGTACATAATGATGGCTGGCAATTTTTTGAATGACTATAACAGGTATAAATATAACATTTTTTCCTCATAAAAGTTATTCATGGACAGTCCCAGCAGTCGGTTAGATCCACATCTACCTTAAGCCCACTTAGGATAGGTTACATGTGAGAGTGCCCTCTGTTCTGTTTGGAGGGCCTTGTTGTGCCACCAGAGGGAGTTCATTTTAGTCAGTATGGCAATCAGAGACCTGAATCTACGGTTTAATTGGACGTCTTCTTTTCATGGTGCTGCACTCAGGTTGTGAAATGAGAATGAACCTGCAGTCATGGTTGCAAATGGAACTCTAATTACAGGGGAGACAAATGCAGCAGGTCACTGGAATGTTCTCGTTTTTATTTAAATATGGCCAGAGAGAGACACTAACTATAAAGTAGTCTTAATTTGGTCAAATTACTCATGAATACAGAAAACATGTGGTGTAAGTAAGAAATTCACTGTACTCTGTAAATGGGACAATCATGACCCTATATGTCTGTCACGCTTTTTTAAAACAATTTCAGATGTGCCACAGGCAGGAAATTTGTCATGGTTAGATATCAGTGGATGTGTTCACATGCACACACAAAACCAGGTTATGGTGAATAAGCCGGCTATGGCTGCAACCTGGTTTCTTAAAAATCTGCATTTACATGCTCAAGTAATCATCTGGAGTCCTCCTTTGTCAAAACACTCCAATGGAATTAAACTGTGCAAAAAAAATAAAATAAATAAATAAATACAGTGCATCCGGAAAGTATTCACAGCGCATCACTTTTTCCACATTTTGTTATGTTACAGCCTTAGTCCAAAATGGATTAAATTCATTTTTTTCCTCAGAATTCTACACACAACACCCCATAATGACAACGTGAAAAAAGTTTACTTGAGGTTTTTGCAAATTTATTAAAAATAAAAAACTGAGAAATCACATGTACATAAGTATTCACAGCCTTTGCTCAATACTTTGTTGATGCACCTTTGGCAGCAATTACAGCCTCAAGTCTTTTTTAAAATGATCCCACAAGCTTGGCACACCTATCCTTGGCCGGTTTCGCCCATTCCTCTTTGCAGCACCTGTCAAGATCCATCAGGTTGGATGGGAAGCGTCGGTGCACAGCCATTTTAAGATCTCTCCAGAAATGTTCAATCGGATTCAAGTCTGGGCTCTGGCTGGGCCACTCAAGGACAGTCACAGAATTGTCCTGAAGCCACTCCTTTGATATCTTGGCTGTGTGCTTAGGTTCGTTGTCCTGCTGAAAGATGAACCGTCACCTTAGTCTGAGGTCAAGAGCGCTCTGCAGCAGGTTTTCATCCAGGATGTCTCTGTACATTGCTGCAGTCATCTTTCCCTTTATCCTGACTAGTCTCCCAGTTTCTGCCGCTGAAAAACATCCCCACAGCATGATGCTGCCACTACCATGCTTCACTGTAGGGATGGTAATGGCCTGGTGATGAGCGGTGCCTGGTTTCCTCCAAACGTGACGCCTGGCTTTCAAACCAAAGAGTTCGATCTTTGTCTCATCAGACCAGAGAATTTTATTTCTCATGGTCTGAGAGTCCTTCAGGTGCCTTTTGGCAAACTCCAGGCGGGCTGCCATGTGCCTTTTACTAAGGAGTGGCTTCCGACTGGCCACTCTACCATACATGCCTGATTGGTGGATTGCTGCAGAGATAGTTGTCCTTCTGGAAGGTTCTCCTCTCTCCACAGAGGACCTCTGGAGCTCTGACAGAGTGACCATCGTGTTCTTGGTCACCTCCCTGACTAAGGCCCTTCTCCCCCGATCGTTCAGTTTAGATGGCCGGCCAGCTCTAGGAAGAGTCCTGATGGTTTCGAACTTCTTCCACTTATGGATGATGGAGGCCACTGTGCTCATTGGGACCTTCAAAGCAGCAGAATTTTTTCTGTAACCTTCCCTAGATTCGTGCCTCGAGACAATCCTGTCTCGGAGGTCTACAGACAATTCGTTTGACTTCATGCTTGGTTTGTGCTCTGACATGAACTGTCAACTGTGGGACCTTAAATAGACAGGTGTGTGCCTTTCCAAATCATGTCCAATCAACTGAATTTACTACAGGTGGACTCCAATGAAGCTGCAGAAACATCTCAAGGATGATCACGGGAAACAGGATGCACCTGAGCTCAATTATGAGCTTCATGGCAAAGGCTGTGAATACTTATGTACATGTGATTTCTCAGTTTTTTTTATTTTTAATAAATTTGAAAAAATCTCAAGTAAACTTTTTTCACGTTGTCATTATGGGGTGTTGTGTGTAGAATTCTGAGGAAAAAAATGAATTTAATCCATTTTGGAATGAGGCTGTAACATAAAATGTGGAATAAGTGATGCGCTGTGAATACTTTATGGATGCACTGTAAATGTAAATGTCATCACCAACCACCATCAATCAGAAAAAAACAACTTTCTTTTTGTGTTTTATAAATGATGAGTCAAATTGATGCTTTACTTATAGGCTTCTGTTCCCAGATTGCATGCTGCAAACTCTTTTCTACTTGGCCGTGTGCTTGAGCCCTGCTAAGGACTAGCATACTTGTATGTGTGACTCTTACCGTACGCTCAGAGCTGCTGGAATAATAACAACAATGCTGGTAGTTTTACTTCAATAAGACATGCATTAGGTTACTCATTACTTTAAAAGGTAATTTGACTATGTAACGTGCATTAGTTTTAAGGTGTTACCCTACTGCTCTCGGAGAGTGTTGCTGAGTTCATTCAGCGCATCCACACACATTTAGCAATTTCTGAAACACATTATTTCAATTCGGAGAAGGAATGATGCGCTCGCCTGAATATTTGCCTCTGGAAATGTATTTTGTGGATGCTTCTACCTGTGGCTGCTGAAAGCTTGTGCAAAGCAAACACATGTGCAGGCTGACAGAGTGCAACAAACATGCAGACTACAAAATCTGGTAAAGGGTTTACATGACCACACAATTTCATTATTCGCAAAGATCTCTTTCTGGTAATAAGGTTTCTCAGAGGCCAATAACTCCATCCATCCATCATCCAACCCGCTATATCCTAACTGCAGGGTCACGGGGGTCTGCTGGAGCCAATTCCAGCCAACACAGGGTGCAAGCAAGGAAACAAACCCCGGGCTGGGTGCCAGCCCACCGCAGGGCGCACACACCCACACAATCACCAATGCACCTAACCTGCATGTCTTTGGACTGTGGGAGGAAACCAGAGCACCCAGAGGAAACCCACGCAGACACGGGGAGAACCTGCAAACTACACGCAGGGAGGACCCGGGAAGCGAATCCAGGTCTCCTAACTCCGAGGCAGCAGCGCTACCCACTGTGCCGCCTGGCCAATAACTCGATTTCTGTAATCAAAATAAGAGATTATATAGCATTTTAGAAACCAGGTTACTGTGAATAACCGGGTTATTGCAGCATAGGTACACGCGTCTGGGGAGGGGAAGCACGGGGGGCACAGGGGTTTATGCCACTGTCTCATGGATCCAGCATCAGGTTCAGTACGAGAGCTGCTGTATCCACCGTAATTTTCTTGTGAAATGCACGTCGACTCGGGTTTGAATTGACGACTCGTGACTGGGCTTTCACTTGACCGGTCACTTGGTTCTTTTTTCGATTGTTCGATTCATTCCTTCTTTCACATTTAAGGGGACATAAGAGACTGTGAGGGGGGCATTAGGTTATTGCCTCCCAACCCAAATTCCAGAGCATAGTAGCGGGTGGTAAAACTGAACTGAATTGAAGTCCATCCCTGATGCACTTCAGTCTTGGTGCTGCTATAGCTAAGCTGTAAAAGCAGATCTGGTGACAGCAATTTCAGAATCATACTAAAGCTGCCCCATAAGCCATAAAAATTATCCATTTACTTTAGCTCGTTTTAACAAAATGGCTAGCCCAGAGTAATCACAAAATTCAATGCCATCAATATACAATACTACCTTGGATAAAAAAGTAAATGTATTATGGGATTTTAGTTTGTTATAAGAAACTTTGTTATTGAAAGTATATTTAACAAATGATACGTATGGACATATATTATAAGGGTATAAGTGGTAGTCTGTGGTGGGTTTGGGCAGGTGTAGTGGTCATCATGCTGTCTGCTATCTCCTGTGTCCTCCTTTGGCTACTGTACAACACCACTACCGACCACCCAATTTTATTTGACTTCTTCCATGCAATTCCACACTGTCCCAGCTGCTCCTCACACATGTGGGCTCAGAGGCAACACCACCTGCTTCACTTTCTGCAACTCTGTGAGATGATCCAATTAACCCGTACAGAGATTCACCAGTGGCCGTGCACCCAGACCAATGCATTTAATCAGAGGAGAAACGTTCAATTCACTAAGGTGGGTCGCAACTACAAAAAAGGTGGAGAAACACAGTCCTAAGGTGACGTGAAGACAGCATTGAGCCTGCAGGTAAGATCTCTCTGTCAGCACTCAGATGGCTCTTGTCATGACCTGGTGCTAAAACAAATAATGATTCTGCTATGTGGAATTTCCAGTTTTAACCTGCTTTAAAATCTGCATTTTGTTTCCTGAATATATCGTTTTTTTTTTTGTTTTTGTAACATACTGAGGAAGGTATATTTTTTACTTTATAAAAATATGAATATAACAACAGTATATGGTAAATAACCAAGCACTCACTTGTAATAACTTTGTGTTCCATAGCACACACAATATCAATGACAACAACAGCAAGGGGATCTAGAAAAATAGTAGTTGAATTTACAGATGCACCATAGTGTGTTTTATGAAGGCTGCATTATAACGGAGTTTCATTCACATAGGATTACTTAACCAAGGTATTACTTTACGATAATCATCTGCAGATATTTATCTAGGATACCTATTTACTGTGCCCAAGCAAATGTATGTGGAGAACGCAGTATCAATATCCACTCAATACTTGATGGAACAGAGTTTTTGGATTGAGAAGCCGACCATAGAGAAGTGGTTCACACCCTGGATGGTCGGCCCGGCACACACTAAACTTGGTGTCAGGAGGTGAGCCCAACTGGCCAGAGGAGGTGAGAGGCCAGAATGTGGACAGGAGTGCCGTGGAAGGCGAGAGGATTGTGTTTACATGGCTGGTCCACCAGACATAATAGCAGAGGCACTGAAGTGTACAGATAGGTCATTTCATGTTGTCTTTTACATTCAACATTTTCTGTTTACCTTTCCCTGTGTTATAAACCCTCATAATTGTATTCTTTCTGTCACATTTGGTTGTCTTTGAGTTCAGGCCTACTCAATAGCTCCACCAGGATGGGTCCAGGTTGGTGACAGCAACATTCCTTCAGATCATTCAGTTCAATGGCCGTTTCCTTTCCTTTCTAAGTAATGGCTCACTTTCCCTAACTATCATCATCCATCCATCCATTATCCAACCCACTATATCCTAACTACAGGGTCACGGGAGTCTGCTGAAGCCAATCCCAGCCAACACAAGGCGCAAGGCAGGAAACAAACCCCAGGCAGGGCACCAGCCCACCGGAGGGCGCGCACACACCCACACACCAAGCACACACTAGGAACAATTTAGAATCACCAATGCACCTAACCAGCATGTCTTTGGACTGTGGGAGGAAACCCACGCAGACACAGGGAGAACATACCCCCGTTCGAACCCAGGTCTCCTAACTGCGAGGCAGCAGCACTACCACTGCGCCACCGTGCCACCCTTCATGTGTTTAACTATTTGGATTTAACAAAGAAAAAAAACACATTTTAAGGAATAAACAGCAAAAAAAAAGCTTTTAGTAGGTTTCTGGAATTCAATTTACTTTTGCCTTACTTGGACAGCAGCATTTCCCACTGTTTCATCTATTTGTATTTGCAGCAATTTGCAATATATTCTATATTGCAAATTACTGCAGATTGCTTTAGATTTTTCAATCAATTCCTCTCTTAAAACCAAAGACATCATTTTATAAAAATGTAAAAAAATGCTTACTTCATCAATGTGCTTCTCCATTTTCTTTTGCATTTATTGGAGATTTGATCAAGAATATTTTCTGCAGGTCTACTAGCTACTTTCCGACATTGTAACACAAATCTGTGTCCCCTTATTTCTTTACTTTAATACTTTGTTATTTTTTTTCTCCTTTTATCCTTCAGAGATGCATCACATAGATTCTTGCTGTATGAGACACATTTTAGGATTATCATAGCGTAAAATAAAGAAATATTTGAACTGGCAAGGGTTTCATCACATTTAAGATGGACACTTGACCTCCTTTAGACACACAGCTTCCTTTGAATTAATTTGTCTGTCCTTTGATAGCATTGCTACCGCCTTGTTCTTTGGTTTAAAGACACTTAGGAGATTCTACCCTCTTTGGCCACCTTCACTAGGTAGGCTAGCTCCTTAACACACTGACTGCTCTTCCAAAAAGCCAATCATGCGGGCGGACATGTCAGAAGGTTTAGTTGTTGTTCCACCAAAAACTGCAGTAGGCAGGACATGCTATTTAAGTATCTTTAGACTGTGGCAGGAAGGAAGGAAGGAAGGAAGGATGGATGGATGGATGGATGGATGGATAGATGGATAGATGGAGCCAGCAACTCAAAAATAGCTGGTAACATAGGACACTCACATAGTGCAACCTTTAAAGAGTACACATATAAAGAGAAACATCCAGTGCAAGTAAAAGCAGTCTGTTAAAGAGCAAGTGTAGAAGAGAATGGCCAACAGACTCACTCAAGTTAAGAGGAAGGCCACAGATCCTCAAATGGCAGCTCAGAAGTACACAGAAGGATATCACTTGAAGTAGTTAAACTACAGCAGCAGAAGACTTATGTCTGCTAAGAATAGGAAAAATGAGGCTACAGTGGGTACAAGCTGACCAAAATTGGATGAATGAAGAATAGGAGAATGTCACCTTGCCTGAGAATTCTTAACTTTAGCTGTGATGTCTAGGCAGCATGATCAAATTCTCTGGAATAAATAGCACAAACCCATGGATCCATGATACCCTGTGTCAAGAATGAAGGTTGATTCAGGGAATACGATGATGAGACAAGTGTTTTTTGGCACACTTTTAGCCTGCTAACACCAAATGAGCAGCATTATAATGTGACCGTGTACCTAAGCCTTACTGCTAACCATTTGCATCCCTTTTTAGCCACAGTTTTTAAAATGGATACTTCAAGCAAGACGATCTGCCTTGTCATAAGCACACTCCACCGCACACTGGTTATATGAAAATGGCAGTAACTTCAGTTCACTCCAGTGGTTTGCTCAGATTGCATATCTAAATCTAATTGGGCACCCAGAACATTAGGTAAGCTGCAGGAACTGCATAATCACATTACATCAGCATGGATCAAAATCCCTAAGGAACGGTTCCAGCACGTTGCTGAATCTAAGACTTGAAGAATTGTCCTGGAGGAAAAAGATGGTCCTACCTATATTCCTAAATAGGTGAGTCTAATGTTGCCTCTGGGTGTCGTTGAACACTTGTGTTGTTCATTTCCATCTTCAGTGGTCTTTTAGAATACCTTTTTTAATATAAAGTGGCTTTCGCAGTGAACAGCCACAGAGCACTTATAACAATTCAATTATTTCATGTAAAGCAGACAGCCACTTATGAGCCCCTCATACTACAGTGCCTATCAAAAGTATTTTCATATTGTCTTATAAACCAACACTGAATTTGGCTTTTTGACATTCACTCACAGAAGACGACTCTTTAACGTCAAAAGTAAAAACAGATCTCTGCAAACTGGTCTTAATTCATTTTAAGCAAAAGTATTAAGTATTCACCCCC
The DNA here is from genome assembly GCA_026402145.1 of Polypterus bichir lapradei. Taxonomy (NCBI): domain Eukaryota; kingdom Metazoa; phylum Chordata; class Cladistia; order Polypteriformes; family Polypteridae; genus Polypterus; species Polypterus bichir. Next base: position 14,286,286 of record JANRMT010062813.1, on the reverse strand, counting down.
TTTAATCTGACACACCAAAGTCATCACTGATGCAGCCAATTGGTTTCAGAAGTCACACAATTAGTTTAATGGTGGTCACCTGTCTGGGGGGTTTTCCATTGATTATAGTGTAAACGCACCTTATCCAAAAGTTCTAACTTGGGTATCAAGGCCTAACTTACAAGATGAAGACAAAATACCATGCCAAGCAACTCAGTGAAAAGGTGTTTGAAAAGCACAAGTCAGAGGATGGAGGCAAAAATATCCAAGTCACTGAATATCCAGTTAAATCAGTCATTAAAAAATGGACAGAGTAAGACACGGCTGTAAATCTGCCTAGAGCAGGCCGTCCACAAAAACTGAGTGATCACGCAAGACGACGACTAGTGGGGGGAGGCCACCAAGAGAAACTGTGAGAACTCTGAAGGAGTCACAAGTTGGAGAGACTGTGCAGACAACAACTATGCCTGGGTGCTTCACTGTTCACAGCTTTATGGGAGAGTGGCAAAGAGAAAAAAAAAAAAAAAATACACATGACATCTCAGCTAGAGTTTCCCAGAAGGCACATGGGAGACTGAAGTCAGCTAGAAGAAGGTTCTGTGGTCTGATGAGAGCACAATTGTGCTTTCTGGCCATCAGACTAAATGCCATGTTAGAGCACTGTACATTATCAAATGCACACCATCCCCACCATGAAGTATGGCAGTGACAAAATCAGGCTGTGATGACGCTTCTCTGCAGTAGACTCTGGAAGGTTTGTGAGGGTAAAATGAATGCAGCAAAACATGGAGAAATCCTGATGCAGTCTACAAAAAAACTGCACCTTGAGAGATTTGTTTTTCAGCAAGACAGCTACCTCAAGCAGAAAGCCAAAGCTACACAGGGGTGGATTTAAAATAACAATATTAATGCCCTGGAGTAGTACAGTCAGAAACCAGATCTCAATCCAATAACTGGTTACTAGCGATCTCCATGCAACCTGACAGAGCTTGAGCAGTTTAATAAGGAAAAATAAGGACAATGTATAGTGCCCAGATGAGCAAAGCTAACAGAGAACTGTGTGCACAGACTCAAGGCTGTCATGGTTGTCAAACACTGACTTGAAAGGGGAGAATAGGAATACAATAATCCCTCGTTTATCGCGGGAGATAGGTTCCAAGGCCGGCCGCAATAACTGAATTTCCACGAAGTAGGAACACCATATTTATTTAATTATTCAACGTGTATTTGGACGTTTTTAAACCCTCCCTGTACTGTTTACAACCCACCCTTTACTCTATTAATAACAGGGACAACTGTTAAGCAATATGAAAGTTTCACCTTCTCAGCGATCGTCATCATTCTTCATTGGCGTTTAGGCTCAGCACCAGCCTTGGAAGAAGGAGCACGTTTGGGAGCCATTGCAGGGGGTGAAAATTGAAGCGAAGTTCAACACAAAGAAACCACAAAAAAAATCACACACAGTACAGTGTAAAGTAAACCGCTCGGCGAGAGAGCTTGAAGCGAAATGGCCGCGACAGAGAGACAAGGGGAGATGCTGTGGGATCTGGGCATCAGTCAAAGCACCAATCACGGGCCCGATTAGAAAGCGGGAAGCTGTGATTTGTCATCTCCCTCCCTTGTACCAATCACAGCCTGTGTTACAACACACTTAGTCACCGAACTTGTTTTGTTGTTCTTAGACTAGGAAATACTACTACTATATTTAAAAACCCGCGAAGTCGTGAATCCACGAAAAGTGAACCGCGAAGTAGCGAGGGATTACTGTTTAGTCAAGTATTTGGTGTTTTATTTTTGTACTTATCTTAGACTACTGTACGAAGATCTGTTTTCACATTGACATTAAAGAGTCATCTTTTTCCTTAATCCATGTCAAAAAGCCAAATGAAATCCCTTGTGATACAATGTTAAATAGCAATAAAATGTGAAAATTTCCAAGAGCTGAAACAGGCACATATACATTTTAAATAATTAAATAATAATAATATTCTTCAAGCAAGAAAATTTCTATTCCAAGAGCTGAAACAGGCACATATACATTTTAAATAATTAAATAATAATAATATTCTTCAAGCAAGAAAATTTCTATTCCAGATCCTAGCCACCCAAGATCAGCATAACGGACATACTTCAGGTGATGTTGACATGGCCTTCATCATTTGTAATCATACGTTCACTCCACGCTCAACTCCAAGCTCAGGAGGGACATCAGTGAAAACAACATGACAAAGAGAATGGACGGTGATGGCCAATCAAGCAGATTGCTACAATCATAGTTGTGCAGGTGCTCATCGTGGCCATAGACACAGTGACTACACTCCTCAGGCCTGCCTAAAATGTGTACATTCATTGAAAATCTGAGGCAGAGATTTTGACAGATGTCCCAATGTTTTCCTTATATTTCAATAGTGCAGGTGTGGAATGGGCTGAAAAGGAGCTCAAAGACCTGAGCAAATTTCAAAAACCAGCAGCAATTTTCCTTAAATGTTGAAAGTTGAATTTAACATCAGCAAACTACCTTCAGAGCCAGGGCCATCTTCAGCTAGCTTTGCTGAGAAGTTGCCTCTACAAGAATACAGTCTGCTTCTCCTTCATTGCTGTACAAGTGGCACAGTTCAGTACTTGCCATCTTTTGCTTCTGCTTACTGAATGGCATGACTGAGTTTACAATGAGGCACTGAAGTTTTGTCTGCGTTTGACTGGTCACTCCTTGGATTTGCCATACACCTTTACCAGCACTGCTTATTTGATTTGTCATGTCTACAGACTAAAAAAAACTAAAAACCTGCAGGCTTCTGTGATCCTCCAGACCAACCTGGATGATTAAAACTGCAATCCCACTGCTGAATTGGAGGTAATCATATATACATAAAACTAAGCACTTTAAAAATGATTACAAATAGCCACTTCATAATTTATCAGTCATATATTTTTAGTAATTAACAAACCAATCTACTAGGAATGGGCACCTGATTGAACAGTCCATGAACCGAAGTTGACTCAGTCAGTCCAAGTATCTTGAGTGGCACATTAGATGCTGTCTTCTCAACAGCAAGGCTTCACAGGCCCAGCAGACCTGCCTGTCACATCATGGACTCAAAGAGGTGACCAGTGCTGATGCAATTGTGTACTGTGTAAAAGTAAAGGCAAGTGCTACTAGAAGCAGGGAAGATCTGCTCCAGTCTGTGACAGGTGGCTTCCTGCAAGGAAATGGAAGTTTGGCACCAGCAGTGTCTTCCTTTATGACTTATTTTTTATGTTGTTATTGGAAACAAAAGGCTATAAAAGTATAAAATAGACAAGTGGGATGTTGCAGTGACAATTATTTCTGGCACGTTTTCATATGAACATTGTGAATGAAGTCTTGTAACCAGCAGATATACTAATAGTTCTTAAAGCCTAACAATCATCTGTTAGTCCAAAGTATGAAGTGCAAAAAATAAAGATTATTTCTATTGTTTTATTATTAAAATTGTGGAAGAGACAGAAACTAAAACTGTGATCAAAGGGCCTGCAGTCAAATGCCAAATCATAACACAGTGAGGACCAAAGACTGGCAGGTTAGCACCAGCCACAACTCTAGCTTATGGCCTGGCAATTTGAAAATGGCAGTCAACCTAACCTGCTTGTCTTTGGAGATGTGGAAGACCCAGGAAGACATTGGAAGAATATGTAAATTTTAAACAGACAATGGTTAGGTGTGTGATCTAAATCCAGGACACTGGATTTGTGAGGCAGCACTGACCACTGTACCATCCTGTCCAAAATAAACCAGATATACAGTACCATGCAAATGTCTTAGGCACTACAGATAGTTCACAACAATATGTTTGATTTCATAGATGGATATTTTATGTTTCTGGATTAGTGTTTAAATGGAAGCGCATACTCTAGTCATCTACAATATTAAACCCACCAGTAATTATTGTGTAGATCCTCCTTGTGCTGCTAAAACAGCTCTGACATGTTGAGGCATGGACTGCACAAGACCTCCCAAGGTGTGGTATCTGGTATTAAGAAGTTAGCAGAAAAGTTGTGAGGTATGGCCTTCATGGATCGGACTTGCTTTTCTAGCACATCCCACAGATGCTCAATCGGATTGAGATCTGAAGAATTTGGAGGCCAAGTCAACACCTTGAACCCTTTGTCATGTTCCTCAAACCATTCCTGAACAATTTCTACGGCCTGGCAAAGTATATTATCCTGCTGAAAGAGGCCACTGCCATCAGAGAATACTGTTGTCGTGCAGGGATGTACAGTACGTGGTCTGCAACAATCTTTAGGTACAAGGTACTTGTCAAAGTAACATCCACATGAATGCCATGACCCAGTGTTTCCCAGCAGAACATTGTCCAGTGCATTACAATGTCTCTTCTGGCTTGTCATCTGCCCATATCGCATCCTGCTGCTATCTCTTTCCCAGGAAAATGACACTCACAGACCCTACCGTCCACATGATGTAAAAGAAAACACGATTAATAAGACCAGACCATCATTGCTCCATGGTGCAGTTCTGATGCCTATGTGCCTTGCTTTCACATTGCAGGCTATGAATTACAACTAAATTCTGACTTGTCTCCCACAGACTAGTGACAGCAATACAATACAAACAACAAACAAAAATGAATTCAACATAGACTGAAGGCAACATTGAACATATAAGAAAGACACATTCAGATGCAAATAAAAGTAGCTGTTAAGTGGCTGCATGACCTGAGGATTGAAGCTGTCCTCTGAATCTCGTGATGTAAGTGCCAATGATTTAAATATTCATCTAAAGTGACGAGCGCAGGAGACAAGCGGCTGTGCAGGACAGCCGAGGTCTTTAGTTACCCTGTTTGCCTTTCTAAATTTGAGCTCTGTACGGTATGTCATGAATAAAAGGCAGCTTAATGTTGCCAAAGTTCTGTGCCACTTTCACCATCCTCTGCAGTGCTTTACAGTTTTGAGCCAAGGGGGTGTCATACCAGGATAGGATGGAGCCAGTGAGGAAGGACTCCTCTGTGCACTTGTAAAAGCTGGAAAACAAAAATGGAGTCATCAAGGGTGTCCTCAGATGTCTAAGGAAGTAACAGTATTGGTGAGTGTGCTTTACAATAGTCAAGATGTGTTGCATCCTTTTCAAAAATCATTGGGGAAAAAGGTGGTGGGTCTGCTTCTTGAAGTTTAAGACCAGCCGTCTAATTTTACTGATATTAAACAGGGGTGTTTCTGCATTAAGGGCCGATGTGGCACAGTTCATCCAGATGTACAAAACAAGCAGTAAGCTTTCCTCACTAATGTAGCTTACTATTATAATGCTTATAACAGCTCTTAACTTTATCCTCCTTAAGCATTATGTTCTAATTCTCCATTGTACATTCAATTTTAATTTCTTATCTAGAGAAATATCTTTTGGTAGCCTGTGAAATAAGGTTACTTCCAGCTCATTGCACTAGCTTAATGGGCACTACAGTGTTCCCCTGGGTGGGTGTGCATACACAACCTGAACTTTCCCGTTTAGCAATGGGGCTTGGAGGGAAGAACCCCTTATTCTTTGCATTAAAACAAGGAACGCCTATTTCTTAAACCGTATGTTTGCAGCTCAATTTTGATCCAGTAAAGAGGTGCAAAAAGTCTACTACTGTTTGCTCCATCACAGATAGCTATTGTAATGTAAAAAAAAAGAATGGAGACCAGTATCAGAAATGTATTGTTATATCATTGAAGACTTCTCTGGCTGTGCCTATGAAGAGTTCAATTTCTGTAAGTGGCTATTGAAATCAAAGGGCATTTGATATGTTTCTGTTGTTAAGTGTTTGTGTGCTGTATGTACGCATGCTAATCTCTGGGGTTTGTGATACTGTATATAGTTTATATCTCTGATTTTTTGCAGCTGTGAAGAGTACCCATAGTTGAGTTGATATTGTTTCAAGGTTACAGTCTGGTGAGCTCGTTAACTTGTAACCCTTCGTTCTATGTAAGGATAATTTGTACACAACACTGTAGTTTATTTTTTAATTTAAAGCTCTCTGGGCCCATACTCAGCAAACAGGGCTACAAAAATTCAAAAACGTTGGTTTGGATACCAAAAGTTTCATGGAAAGCAAATGTTGTTAGTTTGGTAACTCACCTCCTTGTCAGTTAAGGATTTCCACCAGAAAGAAGTCTGAATGATCTGCTGCAGAAAGTCAGTTTTACTTGTTGAAGACGTCAATGTTTCTGATGTTGAAGCTGTGGGAAGGAGTCACTGGTTTGGGAGTATAATCAAATTCTTACAAGTAAAACTTCCAAAAACTTTCTAACATTTTAAGGTCTAGTTTGAGCTGTGCAAAAGGTAATAAACCAGGACAATAAAGCAAGATTAACAAGGAAAATGCCACTTCTCAAAATTTTGCTTAAAATGTTCTAGAAGAGGACGTCATGGTAGCGCAGTGGGTATCGCTGCTGCCTTGCAGTTAGGAGATCCGGGTTCGCTTCCGGGATCCTCCCTGTGTGGGAGTTTGCATGTTCTCCTTGTGTCTGCTTGGGTTTTCTCCCACAGTCCAAAGACATGCAGGTTAGATGCATTGGCGATCCTAAAATTGTCCCTAGTGTGTGCGTGCAATATGGTGGGCTGGCGCCCTGCTCAGGGTTTGTTTCCTGCCTTGCGCCCTGTGTTGGCTGGGATTGGCTCCGGCAGACCCCTGTGACCCTGTAGTTACGATATAGTGGGTTGGAGAATGAATGGATGGATGGATGCTCTAGAAGAGATTTTGGAGATTTATGGCTTCTTGAGCAAAGGCAAAGACAGAACATAACACACTGTCTCACATATTAAATCAGAGCAACTGGAAAACTAACCAAATACTGCCTTCTTTTTCCTTAAGGACCTATGATGTAAAATGTCAGTAATAATTCGTTTGGCAGTGATCACTTAAGAGGAAGATGTAAGGTAATGCTAAATAATTACTTCTGTGTCTAAGGTCTTGCACAAGCAACACAGCAGCAGAGTGAAAAGATGTTGATTGTTCATCTGAATATTGCAGGAAAATAACTAAACAGCTTCATGACTCACCTGTTGACCAGCTGGACTGCAAAGCAGACTGCCAAAGCCCAACGCAGAAGGCTTCTGTGCTTATGGAGCTGCTGTGTCAGCTCACGTTTTTGCAGCATTCACACTTGGAAAGAGTCGCCTACAGTAAGTAATGCAACTGAAAAACAAACAAGAAACAGGTTGAGTGAACAAAACCTTATGGTGTATACTTGTCTGAAATTATAGAAACTGCCCAGCCCAAGCATGAACCGGTTAGTATAAGAATTCATTTGATTTGCAGAGTTATCAGGTCTCTACATGCCTGCAGTAGAAATATTACTTGCATATAAAAAAAAAAAAAAAAATGCAGACTCAGATGCAAAAATCTCAATTGCAGATCCAAATTAAAGAAGCCGCAAAATCTGACTTACTTGGACCACTTTCTTAAAAAGATTCAGAATTAAGATTTGGGGTTGAATTGCACTTTTTCTCCCTTGCAGTTAAATTTTGCATGATACTTGCTTTATGTAAAGCATATTTAGTAATTTATTAAAAATGTGCTGCATGATTCCAGGCATGAAGAAATGGACATAAAGCCTAACTTGTCGATTTTGAAAGAACAAAGCTCCTGGCTTTGTATGTCTTCTGCATTTTGAACTTAATGACAAAACAAAATTAAGTTAAACATAACTTTCATCACAGATTTTTACCACTTACATTTGAGGGAATGATATCAGTTCACCTCTATATCCATGAGTGGTTTTCATATAAGGAGCATGTGATGGACATAACGCAAGCTCTTCTAGAAGAAGATAACTTGCAAGCCAAAAATAAAGTGTGTGTTAGTAGCTGGCACATAACAGTGAGAAGCTAAAATGGTACATAAATATATCAAAACAGGGATCAAATCACAAATACATATGAAAAAGCCATGAACTAAAGTATATCTATAAAGCATGATGACAAATATGGCATATAAGCAAAGAAAGACATAATGAAATATTTAATCAAAATACAATGTTGAAAATAAAGATCAAAAGAATAACACCCCTAATTTAAATCTCCTCTAAAATTTACTAAGCCAGTGCAGTAACAGTAAATGATTCATCATGTCCTACCACACAGTTTCTATAATGATACAAGCACAGGACACAAACCTGTACTGAGCTAATTTAGAATTACCAATCAAACACACGAACAAATTTTGAGTTTCAGAAGAAGCCAAAGACCACAGGAAAATGACAAATTCCATTATTACAAGGGAAAAATCTTGTAATTTGAAGATTATGAGGTCACCACAACAGATAGAAGCTGACACAATACAACATGTTAATGATGACTTATGGGCAGCTCAAACATGTACAGTGCAGCATTCTGCCATTAGTCTAACTGAAACCAAGGTCAAGTGAACATGGAAGCTATGCTGCAGGATTTCATCATTTTTGAACAACGTGTGTAGTGAGATGTGTTGTATTGTGTCAGCTTCTATCCACCACAGTTACCACTTAATTTCCAAATTGCTATATATACTCATATACTGTATACTAAAAAAAATTGTATTCAACTATGTTCATGCTTTAACAAAGTATGTTTAAGTTTTGAAAGAACCAATGCTTAAAATAAATCATGTGTGGCTTTTAAATGAAAACAAAACCAACTTGGTAGCACAAATTAGCAGTACAATAAAGTAATATCTGTCAACATGGCTTGCACTTCAATTTGGAGGAAATCCCTCGACACCAGCAAGGTGCCTTTACTCCTGAGTTTATGCCCAATGAAACAATACTACATTTCAGTGGAGAGACATTGCAAGATGCCACCACAAGCTCTGTTAGGCAACCAAACATACACTTAATATAATTTAATGAATTCAGACAGAATGAGAAAGAATGGTTGCAGTTTATTTTGCCAAGCAATCCACTATTTCTGGTTTTGGTCAACATCTTGAAATGTTAAGTGTGCTGTACTAGATTCAAATAATTATGTATAGCAGGTATGATTTTTCCATTACTTTGGATAAAGGTATCTGCTAAATACAGAAGAAAAACTGTAGTAATCAAAAACATCATGGCTTGACTACACAAACAATAATCCAATCTGCTTTTCACAAAATTATTGTACCAATGGCAGACATTATTCCTTTATGTTCACAGACTAAAAACCTATAGCTGTTGCAAAGATATACATTGATATAAGCAAATAAGATTCAATACAAAGTAAATTCAGCAATAAAAACTGACAGTCTGGCAAAGTGCTCATGGATTTGGCTTGTAATTCACAAGGCAGGTGTTTCCATTTTCAAAACGAACACTGTGACCTTGAAGAAAGTCAACTCACCTGTCAAAGTGCTGAAATGCTTAAACCAGCAGGATTGAACCATCAGTTAAATTAATTAATGAAATGTAATATAAAAAATTTTAAATACTGTACACTTTATACCAAACCCCCATTTTTTTTTTATTCGGGTGATTGACAACATATCTCAAAATTAAAAAAGGGTTCCACAGCCAGAGCTAAACCACATTGTGGGTCAAGTGAAGAAAAAACACCAGCATAAAATATCATTAAACATCAGCAAAACAAAGGTGCAAGAGAAAAAAAATTAAAAAAACAAAACAAGGGCAGTGTCAACATTGGAGTTCTCTTTCAGCTTTGCCTGCCTTTTAAGAATGTATTTAAAAAAATAAAAAAAAAAGTCTGCTGCCCTCCCATACATCTACAAACCTCTTTGAGAAGAAACATGTACTGTAACCATGTCTAGTGGTACTTTAAGTACCAGTCTGAAAGGGAATAACCACAAACAATCCTTGACTGTATGCAAGACATTTCTCTTAATAAACAAATGGGGTGGTGGATGTGCAACACAGAAATTATACGACAAAAACTGACTGAAATGGTAAGCATGTATGCTTTTACACAAACATACATTTCTGATCCAATGGCAGTATTCAGGGAAAATTGGGAATGACCATTGACATCATCAAATGAGTAAAGGTGATTGAGGAAAATGTGCCAGCTGAAATACCTAGTTCCTGAGCTATAACATTAACCTTAACACAACAATCTTCCACTTTTTGGCACATCTCCTGTAAAGATGCCCCTATAGGACACCCCATGTGGGGGTCAACTCCAACTGACTCTTGATCCCATTTAAATTTCTTGGTCAAAAACTTCACATTACAGTACAGTACAAAGGTGCATCATCACCATTCACAGATTTTAAAGTCTCAAGGCTATCCTTTGGTTTCTTTCCTTCCTTTGTAATGGATTTAATGATTCCCAATCTGCCAATTTCCTTGTAGACTTGCTGGTAGATGTGTTTATCATCCTCTTCCTGTTAGTGCTTGATATGAAATACCACACATGCTGTTAGTGGTTATACCAAGGTATGTCCTAATCTCCAGTGAGAAGTTCTGATTTGTAACACAAACACATGATACTCAGGGAGATATTAATACAAGGTGTTCAATATTTTATTACAAATAAAATGATTTATGAATCATAATACAAATAAAATTAACCAATACAATTATTTCTATAATATATCCATGGTAAATCTGACAGCATTTACAGTATTTTAGTTTCAGAACAGCACTGTGGTGCAGTAAATAGTCCTAATATAGCTATGGGAGATGCTCTCTGTGTGTGGCTTTCCTCCTACCACCCAAGTGCATGACAATGCCTTAAAATGGACTGACAATGCATCCCACTACCACCCCGACCCCCCCCCCCCCCAAACCAGGGCACCCAGCAACACCATCACCAGTACAGTAACTCACAATTTTCTCTAAATGTCATTGGAAAAAATGCAAACATGAAATTCTATTAAAGATGTATTAAAGATGTTTTATAATGTATGACTGTATTAGCCATTCCCTTGAGCAAATATACAAGTAAGCTCATCATCTTTCTTTTCAGGTTTTTCACTTTTTCAGAATGCAGAACCACATATTTTAAGTATTTTTTGTTAAACAAATTCAATAGAAGACCAATACTGGAAAGTCTGAATGGCAAATGTTAAATGGCCATACAGTATATAGGCAGACATCATCATGTACTATAGCAGTCACAATAAATAATAAGTTTGAACTGCATCACTAACACAAAGATCACAAAAGAAAATGTCTGTAAAATGCTACAAGATGTCTAAAGAACCAGTCTGAATGTATGAGTCATTAATTACTAACAGAGAAAAGGGATGAAATATCAAATTATTCTCTTAAAACAAGGAACCTTTTAACAGAAAGACAACCACATTGTTTTTGTAAAAAGATTTAATACACATAAGTATACATAACAGTTCATTAGGGACTTATTGATATTAAAAAATACCTGACTTCCAAATTTGACCTAATACAGCTTAAAATTATAAACTACAACAAAAGGCAATTTTATTATAAATACAGTAAGTGGGTCAAACAAAGAACTGAAGAAATGGAATACCATTTCCTTAACAATGCACACTTAAAAGAATTCTCAATCTTCACAATTAATTTAATATGAATTCTTCATTAAAATGTTTAAAGACCACATGAAAGGTAAAATGTTATATACAGATTTTTTATTAAAACAATAGCATATAAACTCTTGCATAAAAAGTATGCACAAATTTTTAAGGCACAAGTTCAGAGGGTCAGTTTATGTGCCAGTCAGAAGTGAACCAACATGTTGCTACAAAAGTCAATATGTGTGTACCCCCATTAAGACACAGGTCACCTGTCTATATTCAGCCTAGGCAACATGACAAGCTGAAGACTACTTTTTCAAAATTCTTAGTTTCAAATTAATCTTGAATATGCTAATTAGCAGCTGAAATTGACATATGTTTCTTATATTTAATTTTCCATATTAGACAAACTTCTGGAATTTTCAAAATACAGTTATAAAATGTAAACTACAACTAATTTTAGTGTTCTAATTTATATCTGGATGTTTATGATTATCTGAACTAAACAATTATTTGTTCTCTTACTTGTTAAATCTCTGATTAAAGGCTTACAAATGTATATTTCCAAATTATTTGTGTTCAATGAATGCAGCATTTTCTCATATTTTTTCCATGATAAAATTATTTAAGTTAAATGTATCAATTAATCCTTGTTGTAACTGAAGATCATTTTCAAAACCAAACAATTTAATAACGTCTGCACTAGACAGCAAAGACAACATGGTTTCCATGATTTGAGTCTATAAAAGCATTATGTATGGGCACAACTACTACTGCTTTTTTTCAAGGGTTCTTTGGGCTTTAGCATCCAAGTGTCACACAAATGGCAGATCCAATATATTGCAGTCACCCTTCTACCAGATTTGTAATTGCGTAATCGATTTCTAAGAAGGTCATACCATGAGTACTGAGCATACTGGGAATATTTATGACATTCATCATCAGTTTTTTTAACTTGTTCATCCAGGGCAGGGTCATGGGGCAGCTGGAGCCTATGCCAACAATCACTGGGCAGGCATGCTACCTGGAGACGGCTCCAGCCCATATTATACAATATTTAAATACATGGTATTGCAACTAGTAGTTTCATCTCTCTTTTCACTCTTGAATAAACAAAATATACATCTCTTGATTTGGATACATGTCTGTTATTGTGAATAGTTAAGTGAGCAGAAGATGAACAGATCACCAAAAGGTATAAAGATGACACATTTCTTTTCAGCATTCTATGCAAGGTTAGTGTATTGTAAAATTGTACAAAGGAAAAAAAAAAAAAAAAAAAAAAAGAGCATCATGAAAAAGTTTGGGCACCGCAAGATATTTGAGATCTCAAACCTTCACTTACTACTTGGGGCTATGGCTTGTTCACAGCCATTCTTAGGAAACCCGAGGTGATGCAAAATGCATAGCTGTATAAATTCTGACACCTGAAACTTTGTCCCAACAATCAACAGCTATGGGTTCCTCTAAACAACTGCCTAGCACTTGATGCTCACAAAACAGGAGAAGGCTACAAGAAGACAGCAAGTGTTTTCAAATAGTTGTTTCTTTAGTTCATATTGTTATTGTAAGTCAGCTAACAGGAATGGTGGAGGTCAAGTTGAGGTCTGGAAGACCAAGAAAACCTTCAAAAGGAACTGCTCGTTGGATTGCTAGAAAAGCACATAAAATCCACCTATTTGACTGCAAAATACCTTCAGGAAGATTTATCAGAATCTGGAGTGGTGGTGCACCGTGTGGACTGACGAATTCAAAATAGAACTTGTCAGCCATAATCTGCAAAGGCAAACTTGGAGAAGAAAAAAAAAAAAAGTGATGCCGAATTCCTGGAATATAACACCTCTCCAACTATTAAACATGGGGGTGGATCAATCACACTTTGGGCTTGTGCTGCAGCCAGTGGCACAGGGAACATGTCCTGTGTAGAGGAAATAATTAATTAAATACCAGCAAATTCTGGAAGCAAACATCACACCATCTGTAAAAAAGTTAAAGAGGACGGGCCCTATAACAAGATGATCTGAAACATACCTCAAAATCTACAATGGAATACCTGAAGCGGTGCAAGCTGTTGTTTTGCCATGGCTCTTACATTCCCCTGACCTAAACATCACCGAAAATCTGTGGATAGATGTCTAAAGAGCAATGCATGCAATATGGCCCAAGAATCTTCCACAATTAGAAGTCATTTGCAAGGATGAATGGGTGAAAATACTCCCAAGTAAGAGCTGAAAGGCTGGGTACAAGAAGAGTTTACAAGCTGTGATGCCTACAAAAGGAGTGATACTAAAGTACTGACAAAATCAAGTGGCCAAAACGTTTGCTTCAGGCCCTTTTCATTTTGTACCCGTGAATTACGGAAATAAAAATGTAACCTTTCTTAAAATATTAAAGAAATGTGTCATCTTTAAGTTTAAGCTTTTTGGTGATAAATTCATCTCCTGCTCACTTAATTATTCACAGTAACAAACATTTTAAGCAAAGGTGCCAAAACATTTGCATGCCACTGTACATTTCAGTATGAAAACATGTCTGAAATATGCGGTTTCTACAGTATGCACTAATTAAAATTTATTTCAAAGGAGGAAATCCCCTCAATTTCACATGTACAAACACCATCAACATGCATTTGGAGACAAATGGACGGGAGAAACTCAAGTTAGAAGACCATTATATTAAAAAAACAAACAAACAAAAAAAAAAACCCTGATGTGTAAGAGACAATAAACAAGTCTGAGAATAATTAGAAAAAATGACAGATGGAATAGGGCAGCATGCCTTAAATTTGTTGATGCTTAGATGCTATTAAAAAAGTAATCTTTAAACTGAGAACAGTGAGAAAAATTATTAATGCAGTAATTTTTACTCCTGTCTTTACTTAACTTCAAACTGTTACTTCTAGAATGACCTGAGATGTTCTTACCAAATAATAACTACTCCTCCGAGAAGATACATGTTAAAAAATAAAATCATGCTGTGAAATTAACTACCAAATACAAAGCCAATAGTAGCAATATTTTAACTACACTTTTCATTGTCTTTTAAATGTACTGTCATGTATGGCTTTATTGTTGTCGATATTTATATTGTTAACTAATAAGTTTCATTTTTAGTGACTGAGTACATAAGTTATTTCCAGTGCAGCCTCCTGCCCTGCCTTCTTCCCAGAAACATGAGGTAGTTTCCTGGAAAAAGCAGGTAACAATAAGGGAACTTAAGTGTCAAAACTGGTGACTAAAAGTATTGTCGTGTGCAGGGATTTAGAACAGCTTTAAAATGAGTAAAGAATGCCTTTAGAAATGTACACAATACTCATTATTCCAATGCAATAACAATTTCCACAGCAGGTGGAGGTTGGGTTGTTTTGTTAATATGAAATGCTACACAGAAAAAAAACACATTAATGCCGAAAAGAAGAAATACAGCTAATTTAAGCAGGGACCTCTTCCTTCCATGCTCTATTAACATGTATTAAGAAAGAGGGGAAGAAAAGAAAAACACATAAAAAACACAAACAATTATAAAAAAGGAATGGAAGAGAGGTTTTTAAAGATAGTATAAAATATGCACTATATTTGGCATAAAATGCAGATCCCTTCAAACATCAGCATATGCATATAGTTAGTATATATGACACTTACTTGTAACAGCAGTTATAGTATTTGTATTCAACAATAAGTCAGTTTTATTGCTGGATATATGAATAAAGACAGGGCAACATAAAATTACAAACTAGTTTTCTATATACGGATATACTGTACACAACATTATCAAACAGGAAAATAAATTATTATTAAAAGCACTAAGCAAGTCTTGAAGAGCCAATCTGAAAATAAAAAAAAAAACTAAATAAATTCAAATAAAGAATAACTTATCTGCCAATACAAAGTCTTTGGCATGATCAAAAGCATCAATTAAAAACAACTGAAAAAATACAAATAGTGGGAACAGAATGTTAACTTGTTATTTAAGTTGTAATAGAGATACATTATTAATCTTCAGTGTGTTTTAAGAAAACGAATAATGTGCAAGTTAACAAAAACACAGATGGCCATTGAGACAGAGTACTTAGATTTGTTATCCTTTACAAAACAGAGTACAGTATATTCAATCAGATGCAAAAAAATATCAGGAAAAGTAAAATCCATTACACAGATACTCAACTTTGTTTTGAGCAATACAAAGATCTGACCTGCAAACCAGAATAGCTTTTATACATTTTCTTTTCTCAGAGTGGTTCTTACTAGTTCATTTATTTATTTATGTATTTTTACTTGTAGTTCAGTTCAGCTAGAGTATACATAGTGACGACTTTTGGCACATTGTATGGTCTCTCCTTTGTTACTGCAGGGGACTGTCAAAAACAGAGTCTGAAAGGATGGAGATTTTCAGCTTTTTTTCTGGCCAGCTAAACTCCTTTGGGAGCTTATCCTGTGAAGACAAAGCAAAAAAGTAAAAGATTATTCTTTCACTAATGTTTCTATCAAGTAAATTTGAAGCAAAAACATTTCAGCTTTGGCATTATAACATATCCAATCTGTTACACAATGGAATTATTTGGACCAGAGTTTAAATTTCAATTAATATTTGTACAATACACAAATACAAACTGAAGTAATTTACAAAACAAACTGTAATGCTTACATCTTCATGTGTGGTCAAGTCATCAAGATCTTCAAGCATTCTCTCTACAAACTCCTCAGTTAGCAGTATCTGGGAAGAAAAGATAATAATGGCATCAGTGTTATGTATGCTCCAACTGGATATGCAGCATGATATATAAATCTTATGAAATACAAGCAGAAACAAGAAAGTCAGTTAAAATTTTACTCCTTATATTTTGGCCTCAAATCCATTTCTTTGCTACAAATTTATATGAAGACTTTGGCAAAATTCTAAGGGTGAGCATATGTTATGCTGTTCTTCCTCTTATTCTACAATATCAGGTGCCCTCCCACACATTTTAGCTAATAATTGATCAAAAGCAGGTATATAATATGAGATGTTAGGAACTTGAGAAAAGCTGGAGGCCTTCTGAAAAATCTCAAGATCACAAACTGTTAATGCAATCTTATTGAACTTAAGGGATTCTAAACCACTCTAAGTTAAAATTACAAAAAACATTTATGAGAACAGCTTAAACAATGACAAGAAAGTGCAAATCCTATTTTAAAATAAACAAGTCAGGTCTCTGATTAACCTTTTAATGTCTTAGTGTCTAAGAACTAAACGTTTCTATAATATAGCTCCCAGAGTTATGTAGCAAATAAGCATCAAGACTGATATGAAACTAATTTTTCAGATAAGGATGTATTTCTGTGCCTTGTCCAATGTATTACAATTTACTAAATGGGCTGACAAAAGATGATTTATAGGGTCATTATTGTCAAATGTATAAAGTACCATGAAATTCTTGCATGCATGTACAAATGAACCTCTCTGGT
This sequence comes from Polypterus bichir lapradei, assembly GCA_026402145.1. NCBI lineage: Eukaryota > Metazoa > Chordata > Cladistia > Polypteriformes > Polypteridae > Polypterus > Polypterus bichir. Next base: position 14,269,422 of record JANRMT010062813.1, on the reverse strand, counting down.
ACAATGACTACTATAGATAAGTCAACAAAAACAAAATTCTAAACAAGATTCTATAACACCATGGCTACAAGCACACAAACCAACCATCCATTAACATGCTCCTTAATTAAGCAAAAACTTTATTCCTTTTTTCTCATCCACAAAACAAATATAAATTTGCAGAATCCACAAATTGTTTCAAGTAATGGCTCTATACCTTAGCCTAGATAATTTTGTCAAATGTACAATAAATTAAAAACAAATAATTCTATTTTTAAACACTTATTAAACCCACATATTTTACTGAAACTGATTCAGGCCCATGAACGTAATATTCTGATCTTCACCCTTCAAGTAAAACGAGCAACCACAGAAGCACAAGGTCCTCACTGAAGTCCTCGTGAAGTTCAATCCACGTAAGGGGACGCCAAGCTGCGTACACCTGATGAGCCCCAAATAAGGCAAAAAACATGGTGTACACTCTATATTATTTGGCAGGTACTGAATCATATATCTATAATCTGCTTCTCACTACTGAGAGGATGTGGCAGATGTGTTTCATTGAGGAGATAGAATGGCACCAGAATCATTCCCGGGTCCAGCATAAAAGAAAGCCTGCTGACACACATGGATAGAGTTAGGAGGCAGCAGCAGACAAAATTCAACGGAGGAGAGAAGGCATAAGATTTATCCTGTTTATTATTTACGTAGTGTGTTATTCTGGTTGATTCTTGGAGAAAGGTCTAGTGGGGAATAAAAGTTCACTATCTTATTCAGTTAATGTGCGGTATTTTACTGTGTCTGAGGCTTTCTGGCACCCTCTTGTGGTCACTAATAAAAAAAAAATAAAAAAATATATATATATATATATATATATATATATATATATATATATAT
>JANRMT010062813.1:14232748-14252250 GCA_026402145.1 Polypterus bichir lapradei | reverse complement strand
TATATATATATACACATACATACAAACATACACACAGGTATATATATGTGTATATATATGTATGTGTCTATATGTGTGTGTATAGCTTTGGTCACTGAGTGCAAGGGAAAAATAATAAAATATAGTCTATTAGTTATTAAACAGTAAAACATTAACGTTTTAAGAAGTACAGGTACATTGAGCACTACTCGAGTGGTTGCGGGTAAACTACATTTTAAAGACGGTATAACAGAACAGGTAAGTAGTACTAACAGCAGCTAAAATGTATATGGATCATCTCTCGGTAGTTGATCCCTTTTGAAAGGCGCTACACGACGGCTGTGGTATAGAAATTACATTTTCTATGTGAACGTTCAAATTTCTGCCTCTGGTAATGTGCCTTAACGGTATTACCAGTAATTAAAGAAAAATTGTTTTGTGTCCTCTGCAGTGTTAAGAGAGAAAGGCTTTGGTTTGGGATAAAATGAAAAAAGGTGTAAAGAAAGGAAAGTTGCATTTTTCTTTTATATAGTATAGAGAGATGTGTTCGGTGACGTTATGATCGCCTTTTGGGGACAGTCGCGGTGGGTCTTGTGTAGACTGGTGAGACGTCTCTGCCATTAATCGGCTGTGATGGCACTGTCAGTCCTTCACTCGTGTGCGTGTCTTCATAATCCGAGCTGAGGACTTTATAATCGTATACGTGCAAAAGAAAGTGTGAATCGCCTTAATATTATTTTGCCGTGGTGTAGAAAAGGGGTCCCGTGTTTGCAATTTTCTGGGCTATAGCTCAGGGGGAGGATGAAAAAAATTAAAAGTGCTCACTTTGATTTAAGACAGAAGCGCGCCGGCTGCTCGACTTTTGCTGGAAAGGAGACCCCAGTTTTTGTACACACGTTCCACAAATTAGACACACGGGTTTACCGGCAATGTCAGTAAACATATACTCAGCCTCCCGTCGGTTTTTAAAGGCTCTATTTTCAGAATCAACTTTTCTCTTCGGCATCGTGTGGGCTAGCTTCGCAATAATTTACAGTATCATAAGCTAGACTTGATTAACGTGTTAAGTGTTCGGCAAGGCGCTGAAGCGCTGCATTATGGGATCTGTAGTTTATTGTGTTACCAGCGCTTCATTATACCCGGGCCATTAATAACAATAATACAGTATATAAAATGATCTCGCGGGCCGGATATAATTACACGCCGGGCCGGATGTGGCCCGCGGCCCTTGAGTTTGACACATATGGACTAAATAGAACTTGAAAAGATATATTTTTTCGCACATCGAGCCCACGTGCTATTGTGGTTTTGCCTGCATGCCTCAATAAGTCACCCTCCCGTCGCTCTTACTTTTTTACCGTTCATCTAATGAATACACGGAGTATGGCTTTACCAAAACAATCATTGATGGCGAATAAAGTATCCATTATTCGAGTATGTAGATCGGGGTATATATACATATATATATACCCGCGTATCGCAGCGGAGAAGTAGTGTGTTAAAGAAGCTATGAAAAAGAAAAGGGAACATTTTAAAAATAACGTAACATGACTGTCAATATACAGTAATTGTTTTGTGAGTGTTATTGAGTGTTGCTGTCATCAAGGACTTGATTATCATTATTTCTTTCAATCAGGTTCGTATTTGTAGGATGTGTTGTGTTCAAGTTACATTCCGTGTTTGTCAATCATTGTAAAGATGACAGGTTTTATTCATCGATTCGTTCCTTACTGCATCAATAAACAGCTCGTCGTCTTCTTTATCTGAGACCTGACACACTGCATGCACGGGTTTTTTTTTTTTTTTTTACACTGTCTTCCTTTAGCGGGACATTGACTTTTTCCACCGTGTGCTTTGTTGCCGCAGTAGCTGCACTTATGAATATGCTTGTATGTATCAGACGCTTCATATTTTTTTGCTGCCTTTTCAATTGTGTAATTCGGTTTTTGTTCAGCGCTCTTTGGAACTGTTGCTTTTTGTCTGTGCACTGCGTCAGTTCATGTGAGCCGCTCGGTGTACATGCATCGAAGTTTCTAAGCTGTGCTGGTGCCATGTCGTGCTATGTCCATGTCTGTATTTAATGTTACCGAAGACCCGGCACTTAAAACTTTCTCTTGCAGTTTCGCTGAGTTTGTGCCAAACACCACCCTGACCATCTCATCTTCCTCTGCATAAGCACAGTCCTTCACCCGTGAATATTTAGTGGCAGTGTTTCTATTGGATTGCCGCTGACGGACGGCCTTATATGGGCAGGCACTAAATTACAAACGCCAGCGGCAGCCTGTCTATGAACTTAATTTAAAGTTTAGGTTTACACCGTGCTTTGTTTCCGTAGTAGCATCACTCATGAATATGGTTGTATATCACTCGCTCGCTTCTTATTGTTTTGCTGCCTTCTCAATTATATAATGCATGTTTTCTTCAGCGCTTTTTGGATGTCTTCCTGGTTTTCTACGTACTGCGTGATTACGTGGGAGGCGTGATGATGTCACACGAAACTCCGCCCCCACGGCTTTCGCGCTCATCTCCATTACAGTAAATGGAGAAAAACAGCTTCCAGTTATGACCATTACACATAGAATTTCGAAATGAAACCTGCTTAACTTTTGTAAGTGAGCTGTAAGGAACGAGCCTGCCAAATTTCAGCCTTCTACCTACACGGGAAGTTGGAGAATTAGTGATGAGTCAGTGAGTGAGTGAGTGCTTTGCCTTTTACTAGTATAGATATATCTATATATCTATCTATATCTATATATATATATATCTCTATATATATATCTATCTCTATTCTTATCTCTATCTATCTATCTATCTATCTATATCTATATATATATATATATATATATATATATATATATATATATCTATATATATATATCTATCTATCTATATATACACACATACACACACGCACATCTATAGGTAAGTTAAAAGTAACACTGCAATACATTAACAAGCTCCTTGCAAGATGCATTTACAAAAGATATTAAAAAAAAAAAAAAAAACACACCCCCCCACACTCATTCCGCATCACTTATACCACATGGTGAAGAATGTATCAGGCAAATATAATCAGGCAAATATATCAGGAAAGCAAACTTTATGGACCTTGTTTGAGAAAAACAAAAACCACAGAACACACCAGGCTTGGAAGAAACTCAAAAAAGGACCTTCTCCTGGTTTTCTTGGTTAGACTGTAAAAATGACCTGGATCAGGAAGTATAGGAGGAAATGTATCAAGCTACAGTTAGGTCCATACATATTTGGACAGAGACAGCTTTTTTCTAGTTTTGGTTCTGTACATTACCACAATGAATTTCAAATGAAACAACTCAGATGCAGTTGAAGTGCAGACTTTCAGCTTTAATTGAGAGGGTTGAACAAAAAGATTACATAAAAATGTGAGGCAACTAAAGCATTTTTTTTTAACACAATCCCTTTATTTCAGGGGCTCAAAAGTAATTGGACATATTAAATTACTGGAAATAAAAGGTTAATTTCTAATACTTGCTTGAAAACCCTTTGCTCGCAATGACAGCCTGAAGTCTTGAACTCATGGACATCAGCAGATGCTGGGTTTCCTCCTTTTTAATGCTCTGCCAGGCCTTTACTGCAGCGGCTTTCAGTTGCTGTTTGTTTGTGGGCCTTTCTGTCAGAAATTTAGTCTTCAACAAGTGATCTTAACCCAATTGAGCATGCATTTCACGTGACTGACTTGGCCATTCAAGAATTTTCCACTTCTTTGCTTTAATAAACTCCTGGGTTGCTGTGGCTGTATGTTTTGGGTCATTGTCCATCTGTATCATGAAACACCGCCCAAACAATTTGACTGCATTTAGCTGGATTTGAGCAGACAGTATGTCTTTGAACACCTCAGAATTCATTCGGCTGCTCCTGTCCTGTGTCACATCATCAACAAATACTAGTGTCACAGTGCCACTGGCAGCCATGCACGTCCAAGCCATCACACTGCCTCCACCGTGTTTTACAGATGATGTGGTATGCTTTGGATAATGAGCTGTTCCACGCCTTCTCCATACTTTTCTCTTGCCATCTTTCTGGTAGAAGTTGATGTTGGTTTCATCTGTCCAAAGAATGTTCTTCTAGAACTGTGCTGTCTTTTTTAGATGTTCTTTAGCAAAGTCCAATCTAGCCTTTCTATTCTTGAGGCTTATGAGTGGCTTGCACCTTGCAGTGCACCCTCTGTATATACTTTCATGCAGTGTTCTCTTTATGGTAGACTTGGATATCGATACGCCTACCCCCTGGAGAGTGTTGTTCACTTGGTTGGCTGTTGTGAAGGGGTTTCTCTTCACCATGGAAGTGATTCTGCAATCATCCACCACTGTTGTCTTCCATGGACGTCCAGGTCTTTTTGCGTTTCCGAGTTCACCAGTGCTTGCTTTCTTTCTCAGGGCGTATCAAACTGTAGATTTTGCCACACGTAATATTGTAGCAATTTCTTGGATGGGTTTTTTCTGTTTTCACAGCTGAAGGATGGCTTCTTTCACCTGTATGGAGAGCTCCTTTGACCGCATGTTGTCTGTTCACAGCAAAATCTTCCAAGCACCACACCACAAATCAACTCCAGGTCTTTTACAGTATCTGCTTAATTAATAATGACATAACAACAGACTTTGAGTCAATTGTCCAATTACTTTTGAGCCCCTGAAATGAAGGGATTGTGTTAAAAAAAAAAATGCTTTAGTTGCCTCACATTTTTATGTAATCTTTTTGTTCAACCCACTGAATTAAAGCTGAAAGTCTGCACTTCAACTGCACCTGAGTCGTTTCATTTAAAATACATTTTGGTAATGTAGAAGAACCAAAATAAGAAAAAAAGTTGTCTCTGTCCAAATATTTATGAACTGTATGTTCCACCTGTATGAAATAAACCTCTTCATAATTATTTGACAACTTGTGAAATAACTGCAAAATCTGAGCAACACAGCAAGTGTTGGGGTGGGGCAAAGCATTTGATGGTGTAAAATATTAGTGAAAAATTAAAATCTTATGGTTCTGAGTTAAGGAAAAAAAGTAGATACAAACACAGACTCTTAAGAGTATAACCAGCAACTCAGTACACTTCCTACTCATGCTGTTTTTATGGTGTTATTGTTGCCTCAAGAAAACAGTTTTTATTCCCAAAAGCTATACAGATGATGCCTTCAAAGTTCAAAAGGTATTTTTATGAGTTTCTACTATATCAAAGATCATGTCCATGAAGACATGAGGTGCATCAGTCCCTTCATAATTCATTCTGCACAATAACTCAAACCAAAGCTAATGCTGTCCCATAATTGGAGGGATGCCAGCATGAATGGAGAGTATGATCTAATGTGGAAAGTAGAGTCATTTTAGAACATGTATTTAAGTTACGATTATGTGTCAGCAGTTGAAAAGGAATGTGTGCAAATGATTAGATAAATGAAAGCTTTTCAGGCATTTCCAGTAAATAACATAGCATGTGCCAAAGGAAAGTTCTATACATAAGAATACTGTGTAAAATATGTACATAATTCAAACACTTTTTTGTTTTATATCAAATCTGTGAGAATATGTACAGCAGGCCACCATATATTTATCTGAAGAAGTTTTTGAGCACAGAAAGTCACAACCAAGACTAACACAAGACAGAAAAATATTTCATTACATTGCCAATTTAATTGACGCAGAAGCTCTGCTTTGAGAATGGATTCTAAGCAGATGCACAGCTATAGAGTATAGCTGTGAATAATGTAACATGTACATTAAGGTGCATAAATAAGATGTTACAAGTCTTAGTGGCTTATACAGTGATCTCAACCATGCAGGGTTGATTTTTGCTTTATTACTTATGCTGTTAGGACAGTATTTGGCCCATATTTGGATTCAACAGGTTTGAGGATGGATGTAAGGGGATGCAGAAGATGGTAAAACTCCATTTGTTCTCAGAACTGACCTTGGCTGAAGACAAAAGAAAGCAATAGAAAACCTGGACCTTATTGACTGGAACATTTCAGAGTCCCAATCAATCACAGACACCTTCAAGACTGTTAATACCCAGATGTGCCTAGGCTGGAAGACCATCTATAAAAAAAAAAGTATCGTTTACAAAAATTGGGCTATGCAAATGCCATTTAGGACAATGGCTCAAATGCTTTTGCATACATCGTCATGTCTTGAGTGTAAGAGAGAAGACAGGTGTGTTCTTAACACACAAAAATCTGTAGTACAAGAGAAATCCTCACCAAATAAGAAATATCACATACTTAAACATCAGCCTTTGCTTATGACTACTGTGCAAATGCTGGCAGAGCGTAAATGCTTTTTTGTGGAATTAACAGCGAGCAAGAGAAAATGAACTCATACTTAACCTACATGATGGAAGCAGAGTTTGACCAATGTAAACTTAAATTAAAAAACAAAAAAAAACTAGCAAAGTAATTTTATCACTACTTTTCTGATTACATGACCGTTATAACTAAAGAAGCACTAAATGCCTTTGTTCTTTTGCTGCCTTTGTATAAACAAAAAGAAAACATACAAAAACGTAGGTGGGGTACTTGATACCAATAGCAGTGAAATTTCACATGATACCCTGGCAAAAACAGAAATCCCATTTAAATTGCTTTTTATTAGCAAGACCACCTTTAAAAGAATGGTATATCCATCTAGGAGTTATACATCTACTAAAGTAAACCAGTACATCCATTTAATATATATCTATACTAATAAAAGGCAAAGCCCTCACTCACTCACTCACTCACTCACTCACTCACTCACTCACTCATCACTAATTCTCCAACTTCCCGTGTAGGTAGAAGGCTGAAATTTGGCAGGCTTATTCCTTACAGCTTCCTTACAAAAGTTGGGCAGGTTTCATTTCGAAATTCTACGCGTAATGGTCATAACTGGAAGCTGTTTTTCTCCATTTACTGTAATGGAGATGAGCTTGAAAGCCGTGGGGGCGGAGTTTCATGTGACATCATCACGCCTCCCACGTAATCACGCAGTACGTAGAAAACCAGGAAGAGCCCCCAAAAAGCGCTGAAAAAAACATGCATTATATAATTGAGAAGGCAGCGAAACAATAAGAAGCGAGCGAGTGACATATACAACCATATTCATGAGTTCTGCTACTTCGGAAACAAAGCACGATGTAAACCTAAACTTTAAATTAAGTTCATAGACAGGCTGCCGCTGGCATTTGTAATTTAGTGCCTGCCCATATAAGGCCGTCCGTCAGCAGCAATCCAATAGAAACACTGCCACTAAATATTCACGGATGGAGGACTGTGCTTATGCAGAAAAAGATGAGATAGTCAGGGTGGTGTTTGGCACAAACTCAGCGAAACTGCGAGAGAAAGTTAAGTACCGGGACTTCGGTAGCATTAAATACAGCCGTGCACAGAGCACGAAATGGCACCAGCACAGCTGGGAAACTTCGATGCATGTACACCGAGCGGCTCACGTGAACTGACTCAGTGCACAGACAAAAAGCAACAGTTCCAAAGAGCGCTGAACAAAAACCAAATTACATAATTGAAAAGGCAGCAAAAAAATATGAAGCGTCTGATACATACAAGCATATTCATAAATGCAGCTACTGCGGAAACAAAGCACACGGTGGAAAAAGTCAATGTCCCGCTAAAGGAAGACAGTGTAAAAAAAAAAAAAAAACCCATGCATGCAGTGTGTCAGGTCTCAGATAAAGAAGAAGACTAGCTGTTTATTGATGCAGTAAGAAACGAATCGATGAATGAAACCTGTCATCTTTACAACGATTGACAAACACGGAATGTAACTTGAACACAACACATCCTACAAATACGAACCTGATTGAAAGAAATAATGAAAATCAAATCCTTGATGACAGTAACACTCACAAAACAATTACTGTATATTGACAGTCATGTTACGTTATTTTTAAAATGTTCCCTTTTCTTTTTCATAGCTTCTTTAACACACTACTTCTCCGCTACGATACGCGGGTATGTATATATATATACCCTGATCTACATACTCGAATTATGGATACTTTATTCACCATCAATGATTGTTTTGGTAAAGCCATACTCAGTGTATTCATTAGATGAACAGTAAAAAAGTAAGAGCGAGCGGAGGATGACTTATTGAGGCACGCAGGCAAAACCACAATAGCACGCGGGCTCGATGTACTGTAGTGCGCGTCAACTCTATCTGAATTGTGCGATCACATTTGAAAAAATCTCTCTTTTCAAGTTCTATTTAGTCCATATGTGTCAAACTCAAGGCCCGCAGGCCACATCCGGCCCGGCGTGCAATTATATCCGGGCCGCGAGATCATTTTATATACTGTATTATTGTTATTAATGGCCCGGGGATATGAAGCGCTGGTAACACAATAAACTACAGATCCCATAATGCAGCGCTTCAGCTGCCTTGCCGAACACTTACCGTGTTAATCAAGTCTAGCTTATAATGCTGCAAGTTTTTGCGAAGCTAGCCCACACGATGCCGAAGAGAAAAGGTGATTCTGAACATAGAGCCTTTAAAAACCGATGGGAGGCTGAGTATATGTTTACTGACATTGCCGGTAAACCCGTGTCTCACATTTCTGGAGCAAATGTGGGTGTAATTACAGAATTTAATCTAAGACGGCACTATGAGACAAAACATCAAGATAACCTGAAAGACCTGAATGCAATGCACAAGATACAGAAAGCAGAAGAGTTAAAGAAGAATCTGACACTTCAGCAGACGTTTTTACCCGTGCAAAATCACAAAGTGATTTCAAGTGAAGCTACTTTTATGGGAGACACAAATGCACCAGTGCAACTTGCCCCCCTTTCCCTGTTGTCAAGTAATGTTGAACCAAGTCGACACTACGGTGTTCCCAAATACGCACTTTGTTCATAAACTGAGCGCACTGCACACTGAGTTCGCACAGTGCTTTGGTGACTTTGAAGAACAAAAAAAGAATTTTGAGTTGTTTCGCAACCCATTTGCTATCGATATGGAAACTGCACCTGTGCAGATTCAGATGGAGGTGATTGAGCTGCAGTGTAATGGCACACTGAAGGCAAAGTACGATACTGCACGGCCCGCACAGTTTATTCACTCCATTCCCGCACAAATGCTCCAGCTCCGTCTACATACGGCTCGAACCTTGTGCATGTTTGGTAGCACATATCTGTGTGAGAAGCTCTTCTCAGTCATGAAGACTAACAAAACAGCACACAGGAGTCGCCTCACTGATGAGCACCTGCAGTCCATCCTAAGAATCTCCACAACACAGAACCTCACACCAAACATAAATGAACTTGTTGCCAAAAAAAGATGCCAGGCTTCCAAATCTGATAAAATGACATAAGAGCAAAGACAACTGAATGATTTGATTTGTTATTGCTGAAAAGAACAAATTTTATTTATGTTTCCAGGTTTTGTTATGCACCATGTTCATATTTGAATTTGTATAATTTTGACAGGATATATTTTTATGGAGAGCAAAATCTTTTGGGATATTTAAAATTTAAGTTTATTTTTTATATAAAATTACATAAGAGTAAAGAAATTTGAATGTTTGTTCTTTTAACATTTACTTTATTTCTAACTTGTATAATTTAGACAGGATATATTTTTATGGAGAGCAAAATATTATAAGTTATTTAAGGTTTGAGTTGATTTATTCCGGAATAATATTCTGTCAACTAAATAAAAATTCCTTCTATTTAAAATTTAAATAGAACTTCAACATATACGATAGTTGTGTGTGTGTGTGTATGTATACATGTAGATATGTACAGTATATATATATATATATATATATGTGTGTGTGTATGTATATGTATGTGAGTATATGTATATGTATGTGAGTATATGTAGATGTTTCCTTTTCTTTTTCATTGCTTCTTTAACACACTACTTCTCCGCTGCGAAGCGCGGGTATTCTGCTAGTATATTATATGCATGTGTATCGCTCCAATGTTTTTGAACGTCTTTATGAAGTCTTTTATTTCTGACCCTGATTGGACCTACGAGGCTTTCAATTCCACTTGGTCTGGGCTGCTTATTACTTTCTTTATTTTCAGAATTTGCACATAGATTATTATTGTTTTTTTTTTCCTTCTTTACTCTCCAACACTTTTGGGTCTCTTTCACGGGCTGCTTTTTCTTCTTTGCTTAGTCGTTGATGTGCTATCTCGAACATATAAAATTTTTAAGAGCACATGAAGGGTGTCTGCCAACAACTGAAAGGTTAGAGATGTCCATGATCTTGTTTTAAATTGGTTGTTCTAGCAGGACATCAAAGTGCCTTTCCGAGAAGGTCACGTCTCGACCCAAAATTTTGTTATATATATTATATATACATTAATACATTTATTTTACGGATAGGACCCAAGTTTAAACATTACATTTGTTTTAGTTTCAGATACCCCTCATACGCATAGCCTGATGGTAATTTTAAACATGTTTTTCGTTTTATAATTTCGTGCATGAAAAAGTTTATGCTAAGTAGGAACAGCAGAATACCCATATCAGCTGTTAAACAGCAGCAGCAACAAATAAAGGCAGGCTTTCAGTCTCCACATATGATGCTGTGTTTGATTAAAAGGTTACTGGACACAGAGAATAAGCTTAGAAATGCCCAAACAGTATTGGCATTCATCTATGTATGTATGTATGTATATATGTATGTACTGTATGTATACACACACAATTTTTTTACATTTGTTCAAACTTAAAAACTAACAAGTTTGATTACACACAGTAAATTACAGTAATAACCAGTTTTAGAACTCTTGTAAAACAAACTTTGCTGTGCTGGTTTCAAAATTTCTTATATGACTGATAAGAATTTGTAGTGGCTTAATCTATCTTCAAATCCAGAAAGAGAAATGGATCTGCAGTGAAACTGGTCGACTGCATTACATTCACCAATGTACCTTTCAAATATTGTATATGACATATGTGCATTCACTACATTTGTCACATTTTTGGGTTAAAATAATATACATTAGTTTGGGTTCTAAAACCAAATGAATGAGACAAATTTATCATTTGCATATTTATATTTACCAATTTTACCCATTATCGTAACTTGCATAATCGCTGTCTGTTGTGCTTCTAAGCACTAAGCTAACTACATTTTGGTATAAAAAAAACAAAATAAAAAAATGGAGCAGCTCATTTCATCACCAACACTGACAAGCCACATAGCCACTTCAGCTGAAAAATGGCACCAATGTTTACTTGCTAGAAGTGTTAGCACTGGCAGTGTGCACATTCCTATACGTATAACAGTGGGTGCATGCAAGGTTTGATCCCATCCCTGAACTGTGTAAACTGGTTACAAAAATGGATGGATGCTTAAACGGACATCTATAGACCTGCACAATGCAAATAGAGAATGAAAGCAATGACTGTTCCTTTTTAGGGACTGTATAGGACATGGTATTAAAAAGTGATTCATGTTGCCATTATTTTGTCTCTTCTTACAAGTTTGTAATACAACAATTGAATAATTATATCCTATCTGATCAGTCTCATCAATTATTGCACTCTTGAAGAACGCATGACTCTGTTTCGACACCGACTCTGCAATGGGATAAAAATTAAAACAGTCTGTGTGTGTTTTGACTTTCTTTTAAGAAGAATAATAATAAAATAATGATTCCTGCAATTACACACCTCTGCCGTTTTTCATTTCAACATTTGTTGATGCAGTACTAAATCTTTACCTCTGTGTCATTTTTAAATGTAGTTTTTACTCATATTTTTCTCACACATTATTAAGCCTTCTAGAGTAATTTGCCCGCTTGCAGTACTGACTTTCACTCAGTACCATAGATACTGTAAAATGGCTAGTTCCATCACATTTTCCAAACTCACTGAGTTTGTGCATCATCCCTAGTCTTAACAGAAGACTAATAGTAACAGAAAGGATTGTAACAATGCAAAATGATAAACTATTCACAATGTGTCCTGTTCACTCTAACCCATTTCAATAAACAGCTTCATGAAAAACACTGCACCATTAACACTAGAATTACCAGAGCCTACGAAAAAACTCGTAGATCTGTCCCACCTTAAATCGCTTCTTAAAACCATTCTCACCTCTCCGCCAGCGTCTTTTGTTAATCTAAATGTGCTGAAAAAAGAAAAGCTGCAAGTAGCCGGCTATTCCATCCCCCCAACAACTTAGAACGTGCACAAACTTCTCCCAGCTCATGCCTTGATTATCTGGGAGTGAAGTGGAGTTTTAGAGTGGAAATAATAGATCATTATTTGGAATACACGCATTTCACGTGTGTTCTGTTTCTACAGTAATCCGTGTAAACACATTTTTAAAACAGAAATGTTTTTCATATTGTAGTAGTAAATGACAAAATGTAAGTATTAACTATATAATGTATGAAGCCTGAAGTCCAAATATCACACACATTTACAAAAGGTACAAATATAACAGAACAGGTATGCTTTTATTCAAAAATATAACTGCAGAAAAAAGCCACCTTAGCATGCCACATTGACACATGCTTACTACAACTGCCACGATAGCATAATGGTATCAGCCACTGACTAGTATTCAAAAGGTCATGAGTTCGATCCCGCGCGATTCAGTTTTGAGATGTAAACTGCTGTTATTCTTACTATTTTATAATAAAAACATACATTTGATTTCAGTGTGTAACAGCCGGTGTAATAATTTTTATTCACTTTTCATTCTCTCAGTCGTGTTCAGGATCCTTCCCTACACCCCCCCCAAAACTCAAATTGAGAATGCTGTTTTCACATAAAGATGCGCTATAGCTCTGCAGCGTATTTGTGACTGCATTCTCGTGCCAATGCTTGCGAACTGAAGAGCCTGCGTGCACTTTTCGTGGCATTACACGTCTATTTTTTTGAGCATGCCCGTGTCGCTCAAACACAGGAACATATGTTGGTGTACAAGAATAACAAAACAAGTGCACTTTTATTCTAGACTATACGTGAAGAAAAAATAAAGCAAGTTACAGTAGGCGGTTGATACGACAGCTTGCGTGGTGCAATGCTAAGAACTGCTGATTTCCGATCCGTGCTATATAAAATCATCACATTCAAATATTAACAATTCCCACACACACTTCCTACATTCACGACATGTGTACTTGTTGCAGTGTACACATCTCTCTGTGCTATGGTTCCTATTACACTGTATGAGCACCTGACATTGTACTTTCTTCCCTATACAAATAACATTCGAGTATAGCGCGTCTCCAAATAAATCACATTCGAGCTATATCGCGTCTCCAAATAAATCACATTTGAGTTATAGCGCGTCTTTATGTGAAAAAAAGCAGTTTCAGATGGTGGGGGGGGATCGTGGAAGCGACTGAGAGAATGGAACTGAATTAAAAAAAAAGCTAACCTTTATAATTATCATGCATTTACACTGGCTCTTACAGACTGACTGAAATCAAATGTATGTTTTTATTCTAAAATAGTTCAATACATGCAATATTATTTGAAAAAGAAGAGCATCAGATCGGGTTTGAATAAACGCTGACGCTGTTACAGAAGGAGTCTGCTTATTCAGTGCAGCAGTTTCAACACACAGTACATGCAATGTTATTTGAAAACGAACAGCGTCAGATCGGGCGCATATTCAAACCCGATCTGATGCTGTTCGTTTTCAAATAATATTGCATTAGTGCGATGATATTTTTACATATATTGTCTCTTTCATTCATCTTGCGGTTTGTAATCAGTGACCGCGTGTTTTTTCCCCCGATCTTGCCAGTTCGCACATGTTGCTGTATGGTGGTGTTTCTTTTGTACTCCAGGACATGCAGAAGACAGAATAGTACAGAGCAGTAAGTTCAGCGCTATATGCAATCAGACAGACAGACAGGCAGAGAAGGCACTAGATATATAAATAAACAGGGAAGGCATTGTATAATAGATATATAAAACACAGCTAAGGGGATAGATATATAGATAGGTAGGAAGGAAAGGCACTATATGATAGGCAGACAGGGAAGCTCCTATATAATAATAAAATTACTGTTATTACTATATAGATAGACAGGGAGTTCAGGCAGGCAGAACGGCGAAGGTAAAAATAAGTAAATTTTCTCCCTAGCGGAGATTCGAACTCGGATCTCTTGAGGTACAGCAAGTCTGCTGCGCTCTAAGTGACAAAATCTTACCGGTACGCCACGGAAGCTGTTGTAAAAGTCTTGAACCTTTTATGAAAGTGTATTTGCTCTTTGGCTGTCAGGCTTCATACATTTTATAGTTTATGTCTACATTTTGTGACATTTATTACTAAAATATGAAAGATTTTCTGTTTTAACATTGTGTTTACACAGATTACTGTAGAAACGGAACACACATGAAATGCGTGTGTTCCAAATAACAATCTATTATTTCCACTCTAAAACTCCACTTCACTCCCAGATAATCGAGGCATGAGCTCGGAGAAGTTCGTGCACGTTCTGAGTCGGTGGGGGGATGGAATAGCCGGCTGCTTGCAGTTTGTTTTTATCGGCACATTTACAGGACAAAGGAGGCTGGCGGAGAGGTGAGAGCGGTTTTAAGAAGCGATTTAAGGTGGGACGGATCTACGAGTTTTTTCGTAGGCTCTGGTAATTCTAGTGTTAAATGTACTGATGAAAAGTGTTTGGGCTAATTAGCAATGACTACTGAATAAAGTAATATGATTACAAAATTAAAACAGTATTATGTAAAAAATGCAGCCTTACACCTATTAACTTACTTAATCAATTCATCATTCGTGAAGATTGTTAGGTACTTGGACCATGATACAGAGGCACCATATAAAATATAAGACGAAAAAAGCTGGCATCATGCTACACAACTTTCTAAGGATTTTCAGTTGTGGCCAGGGGTGGACAAAATGAAAAAGCATATGGTAGTCTGCTAGAAAACCACCTCTGCAAACATCATAGTACAGAAACACTTTCTGGTAGCCCACCCCCAAACAAGGGGTGAAGGGTTACCTGCAACTTTTTACAACAACATTTATTTGTAAAAACATGACATTTATTTTGTTGGACATGAGTGCATAGTGCTCTTCAACCACAATATAAAACACAGCTGGCACTCTGGAAGAGAATATTTTAGCAAACAGACTTTTTTTTAAAGGATTATGTCATGTTGATGTGTGGTCTTATATTAATGTACATTACAGCCACACAGAGGATTATGAGATTACAGGGTCAGAATGAACAGTTCAAGCGCTTTTCTCCTAGCACTGTCCCACTAAACTTTGAGCCACTGATAAGAAGTCAAACCAGCATGGGCAAAAGAGTTACTACTATTATGAGCTGTTACATGGACCACCACAGCCTACACTAGAGGAAAAATAGGATCAAAAATATGACAATGTGAATCACTAGAAGCCCTGACTGCATGACTGTGAAATACTTCCCCTTTTATTTTTATCTTGAAAAGTTTAAAGCAAATAAGTTTAAACGTCATGTCACATTAGACAAGTTTTCCAGGGCTTTTCAATTGTGGCCATCATTTACACAATATTATTGAGTCACAAGGCAGTCCAAATATAACAAGTCTTACTTTCATTTATTTGAAGGAAGTTTGACATCCACTGCTGAACAATGTCTAAACAAGTAGCAATAGTATTTATAAAGTCAGATTACAGGCAGTCCCCGGGTTACGTACAAGATAGGGACTGTAGGTTTGTACTTAAATTGCATCAGATTTGTGTTTCAGAGACATTCTTGAAGGGTGAAGACAAAAGGTTAAGATGAGCTCTATCACAGCAGGAATGAAGGCACCAGTTGTCGACACGTCTGATGTACGGACAAGAGACAACTTCCTGCTATGTACGCAACAGTACAAGCAGGCTTGCCACTGAGAATGAATGGGGGCGGCGAGGGGCGGTTCATCACCAGTCCATCTCACAGTCACCTTCACTACAGTATGCTGCCTGCAGCATCCGCTAACCGAAAACGAATATGGTGCGGCCAAAGGCGGGTAGTGAATCGCCCACCACCGCCCCCATTCAACAGTTAGCCATCTGAAGCACATTACAATGCTACCCCCCCTGCCGCCCCGTTCACCCTCAATCGGATCACCACTTGCAGCATTACCAGCAGCCCACCGAGAACGAACGGGGCAGCCGTGTGTGGTGGGCAGGCAGTGAAACTGCTTGCCGCCAGGAGCCGCTTCGTAAGTCGTACGTCAGATGTCCATAACCTGGGGACTACCCGTATTGAGGCAGATATAACGGAGTGTCATCGCCATAACAGTGAAAAGTAATTTATATCGGCTCTTATGAACTTCCAAACCTAAGCAAATACAAATCTATAGGCGACATACAAAGCAATTAAATACTAATTTATTACATAAATAAAAATAAAGCAGCATACCTTAGGCAAAGTGGAATAAGAGTGCCAGACTCTTGGTTGAATTTTAGGTGAACATTTTCTATTTGTCTGGTGCGGACAAGCTCATGAGGAATGATTGCTGCAGAACTTTCACTTTCCAAACTGCCTTTACGACTCCTTCACAAATACACAGACAAAAAATGTTACTGGGTAAGAAATCAAACCATAAAAAATATTTACCAATAATCTTTACTGTATAAAATACAAATAAATTACATTTTACTCTTATTGTAAATGTTGAGAACTAATCACATCACCAAGTTACTCTACTGACAGTTTTCTTAAATTAAAATATGATTAGAGAAAATTAAAGTTTAAACAGTCCAAATGACTGTTCACATTTATTAAACTCCTACTTAATTTATGATAGGTTTCACATTGAAATACAATTTTTTCCACTACACAGAAAAGCAGTAGTGACTACTCTAAAGAAACTGCTTTTATTAGTGATCTTCAAAACAAAGCTTATACTAAACTTTAAGATTATCAAAAATAATCTGTATAGTAAAACAGAAGTCATCATAGTGCAGTGTTATGCTGGACAAAAATGCAATGAGAAGCTCATTTAATTTTAATGGCTTTAGATCTTTGCTCTTATAAAATTATGCTATCATCTTCATCTACAAAACAAAAAAACACAAAAAAAAACCCTTTGGTTGGACAAAGAGGCAGCCAAGGCAAAATGAAACAAGGTGACGGAATGCCAAGGTAGATGGATTAAATAAGTAGAACTTTATTTATCCCGAGGAGGAAACTCGGCAGAGATTGCAACTGAGGAAGAGGAATTCTAATAAGGAGTTGCAGAAAATAAAAGCAGAAAGGGACAGAGCAATATACAGTATAAGGAAGCAAAGTGAAATGTTAGAAAAACAGACATGAACAGCAAAAAGTCAAGAAACAGAAGTTTGCAAGTAGACTAAAGAATGAGGAAGGATGGATAAGGTAGGATTCCAGAAGATTGGGCAAAAGTGTGATCACTTCAAAGGAAAAGGTGATACTGAATACTCATACTTTTGGAATAAGTAATGAAAAAAGTGGAATGCTACAGAAAACAATCAGGGATCTGGGTAAAGCTAATCATATAAAGTTTGATGTCTGAGAAGTGATCAACAGATACATCCTTTGCTGTTAGGAAATGCATGAAGCCACATTAAGCATTTGATATACAGTGGAACCTCAGTTCATGAACGTCTCGGTACACGTACAACTCGGTTCACGACCAAAAAGTTCGCCAAACTTTTGCCTCGGTTCACGACCACACACTCAGTATATGAACAAGCCAGTTTCCCTTTCTGTTTGTGCGCGCCGATGATTTCCGCACGTGCTGCATTGTTCTCGGTCAGACGTGCCTGCCTGCGCGTGCGTGCCTGCCTGCACGAGAGAGAGAGCGAGCGCGTGCGTGCTGCTGAAAGCGAGCGTGTGCTGCTGAGAGAGAGAGGGGGAGGGTGCGTGCTGCTAAGAGAGAGGGGGAGGGTGCGCGCTGCTGAGAGAGAGAGAGAGAGAGAGAGCGAGCCTGCTCCGGCAGCTGAGCAGGGAGCCTGGGTGTTTTGTGTCAGTGTTATTCAATGTTTTTACATTAGTTTACTATTACACTGTGCATTCTATGGTGTAATTAACTATATTTGTGCTTAATCTTTAAAAAAATATATATTTACATACAGTTCGTACGGTCTGGAACGGATTAATTGTATTTACATACAATCCTATGGGGGAAGTTGCTTCGGTTCACGACCAACTCGGTTTACGACCAGAGTTTTGGAACGAATTATGGTCGTGAACCGAGGTTCCACTGTATGAGAAAGGTGTCTGGCATTGAGATGTTAGCGATTGCAAGGCAGACAAATAGAAGGTTAGGTGTGGAGAAATGGTTGGTGTTTATGGAGAAGACAATGTATGGACAACTGATAGGGAGAAAAAGTTATGAAATGGTGGGGCTGCACCAGTTATTTATTATGTGCCTGTTATATTTCATGATACGGATGGAGTTGGTAACAAGGGAATGTATTAAGAATTGCCACGGGAGCTCTTGTAGTCCACTTATCTTGTACTAATGGCAAAAAGTGAAGCGGAATTTAAAGAGAAGCTGCTGATATGGAAAGCTAGATTGGAAGGAAATTACCTCAAGGTAAATGCAGGCAAGACCAAAGTGATGGTTGGAGGTACTGCGGCAAGTGACATGGAAAAGGTGAATACATGGTTGTGTAACATGTGTGATGAAGGTGATGTGAGAAAACTCCACAGGAGTAGGGCCACAAAAGATGTAGTAGTGTCACCTAAAGGCAAGACAGACATTTATGGAGTGAATGTGATGGGGTGCAGAAAGTTGAGGCATTGAGTGTAAAATCAGGAAATAATTGTGAATTTGTTTTTGAGAAATTAGTAAATATACTAAATATACTAGTAGAATATACTAAGTAGGCATTTCCAGTGCAGACAGATGTGCAGGCACTGAAATGATGCCTAGGGTGGGAGGTGTATGAAAGAAATTCTGGGAACTGACCAGTTCCAACTACTAAAGAAACCTCTCTGGAGTAAATATGCTCTATGAGAATGAGATGTGGCCAAAGGAGGCAAATCTGGAAAGAACAAGGTCATGAAAAATGACGTGGATTTCTGGAGTCTCACAGAGTGAGAGGACGATAAATGCATTGTTCAGAGCAAGACTTGGCATGGAGGCAACATAGTACTATTCTGAGAAGGTGGTTTGGGCATGTGATGCAAAAGACAGGTAATTAGGTAACGAGGTGCACTAAGATAGAGGTGGTATAGAAGAGACCCATATGAAGGCCGAAGATGGTGTTGAATGCTATGAAAAGAATGGGTCTTACCCCATAATTACAGACAGGAGCGGGAAAGAAATATTTGGGGATGACTGCCTACACTCAGTAAATATAGAGAACAGCCATTAAACTACTGATGTCTACCAGACAGATGAGCTCTTATTAAAGCACTTGAAAACTTGAAGTCCTACTTTGTTCAGATGAAGTTTCACAATTTATCTTTTGAAGAAATAATAAAAAAAAAAAAAAAGAAAAATTTTTCTTAATACTTAATCATTTTGGGGACTTCTGCATCATTAAATAAAAAAAAAATAGTGTTTAAAATCACAGTATCCATATAACCAATGGCTATTCATATAGTTTTTGC
>JANRMT010062813.1:14172973-14232348 GCA_026402145.1 Polypterus bichir lapradei | reverse complement strand
ATATATAAGTGACAAGCTATTTGATCAACATTTTTTCCAAAAGCCATGAAGTGTAGGCCCTGGAAAAGGATCAGAATGTTTAAACACAGCTACTATGAAAAAGCTGAATATGGCCTCAAGGTAATTAAAGGTATAGATAGCGGAACCAGTCTGAAATATTAAAAAAGTTCAAAGCATAGATTTAGGTGAACTGTTGGGCAAAAAAAAATCTATCAAAGAAAAATGGACACAATATCTACAGTATGTTAACAGTCAGTCAGTCAATGTCCAACCCGCTATATCCTAACACAGGGTCATTTTACAGTCATTTTGTAACGACTGTGATAACTGTCCTGAGCATACGTTTACATTCTCACTTATCGTGGCAAAAGAGAATGGCAATGTGATGCATGTTAGTTGTTCAAATTTTACATTTTTTCTATCCTCATATATGAAAAATCCTTCTTTGATGTGACTTTATAATAGGATTCTGGTCAATGTCTTTCAATGGAAAAAGAAAATTTTTATGGAAATCAGGATATGCAGAAAGAGTGCGAGAAAGGCAGAGATACTAGTCAGCCTCAATGAAAGAACAGTGGAAACTGTCAGCTATTATGAATTTCATTGGTTACAGATATCTAAAGAGCCAAATTGGACTCTCAATGGGAAAAAATGTTTTAAATTTGTGTCTAAATGTATATAAAAATAACATTTTGGCATAAAATCCTGGAACTGAATAATGCACAATGAGTCGGCCTAGCTATTCTCAAATGACAAAAAAAACAAAAACTAGAAATAGTCCTGAGTGGAAGAACTGCAGTATTCTCACTATATTATATACTGTCATCAGTAAAATATATTTTTTATAGCAGCATTTACTTCAAATTTGCTAACAATGAAAGCAGTGAACAAATTTGTTTTTTATCCATCTTCGAACAGCAGATTCACTAACTCCACTGTCTCCTGAAATGATTGCTAGTATTCTCCAAAACATACAGAACCTTGAAGATTCCAAGGCCAAATGGAAAAAGATGTTATGGTCTGATGAGATAAAAACTGAACTATATGGCTTCAATGCCGAATGGTACAACTGGTGGAAAGCCAATGCAGTGAACATATTTGTCTCATTTATCTATTCTTGAACAGCATATTCACTAACTCCAGTGTCTCCTGAAATGATTGCTAGCATTCGCTAAAACATACCTTGAAGATTTCATGGCCAAGTGGAAAACGATGTTATGGTAAGATGAGACCAAAACTGAACTATTTGGTCTAAATGCCAAATTGTACAACTGGCAGAAAGTCAATACAGCTCATCATCCATAAACCCACCAGACCTACGGTAAGGCCTGGAGGTGGTAGCACCCTATTGGGGGTTGTTTCTCTGCAGAATGGACTGAGGCACTTACCAGGTTAGAAGGAAAAACGGATGGGGCAAAATAAGTCAAATACTTGAAGAAAACCTGCTGCCCTCAGCCAGAAAGCTGAAGATGATTTGCAGGGCTGAATGGTCCATTTTCATCTAATATTTTCTAATGTTCTTTAGATGTCAGCTCAAAGTTTGTTGTACAGTATGTTTATACTTTAATTTGTAAAAGACGCATAGGTACATCACTAAAAAGCTACAATTAAAATATGCTCTATATAGGATTATATATGAATACAGATACTGTAAAGTACATATAAGATTTGTGTAAGCCGGGATTTTGAACATGTGGAAATAAGGAGAAACTGTTTTATTACTATTGATAAAAGGTCTTTAGAGTAGGGTTGTGAAATGTTTTATAAGTTCACATTGTTACTTTAAAACATTAACTATGTTCAATACCATTGTGGGGGCAGGCGTGACATGGTCGGAGAGATGGAGATATTTGTTGATTACCAATAATTACCTGCTCTACCCATAAAAAAATAAATAAAATATAGCACTACTTTGATATATAGTGTAATTTTTTTTTTCAAATTGATTATCATGTGTACACAGTACAATTACATTACTGTTTTCCCACAAGCAAAGAGGAATGCAAGTTGGGAGGTCAGTGCTTGAAATGGAACCTTCAAATCCATTATTACTTTTACACAATGAGTTTTTTAGGGGGCCCACTTTAAAGGTCAGTGCACATGTATATACAGTATGATATCAAAGGAAGGGGGATCCACATGAAAAAATCGCGCACCACCGGTACTGGCCCACTTCAAGTACCATCCTCAAAACCAAACAAGTACCACATGCAACCATTTGCCACCCGTATCTCACTGCATAGATTAAGTAAAACATAACACCACAAGGATAAGCTCCATCATGCACTGTGACCCTACCCAGTAAGCAATCATTTTAAGGATAGTGAGTGTTAAGAGTGAAAAATCATGGGCACTCAAAGTCTGCGAGTACTACAAAAGCACATATCTGCACTCTTTCCATTTGAGCTTTGCATCTGTCACACAGATCAGTCTGCCTTCTATCATCTTCATCACACAACTGCTAAGTTTGCTAAACTCAGGAATCTCACACACCTCCTGCTGTGAATATTAGTGCCTGACAGTTTTAAGAGGTGCAGAAGATTTAAAAAATTGACAGGTACTGTCTGGCGCCAATCAACAATGTTTATGGATATCAGTGCTGAACATGTTTTTGCTGCTGCACTTAACATAATAAAAGAACACAATTTTCAGTCATTATCAGCCTTAGGAAATCTGTATTGAGGCACTTATTTAAAAAACGTTATCAATTTTTTCCCTGAGCCACAGAAAATCATTTAATATGCTAGCTAAAATACCTGACATTTTTTGTGATGAAGTGTTTATCAAAAACAATTAAATACAATTATACAATAACAATCACCTAAACAAAATATTAATGAAGTTATAGTAAAAATGAAAAATAAAGATATAGTGCCTGAGATTTAAATTTTGTTGGAGTGAATAGGAGAGCAGGTAAGGATCTGGGGAGGTTATTTTAGTCACTATTGGTAGCAAGGAAAGAAAACTTTCAGAATTGGAGACCCAGGTCAAAACAGGCCATACCACAAATGGTCTATGAAAAAGCTCCATATCTGGAAGAGATATTCCCCATCTAGCTAGTTCTCATATCAAAATGGGGCATCTGAGGCAAAGTTTTGTTTTGTTTCATAAGAATAAAGAGAACAATGACTTAAGGTTAGACCAGAATTTGGCTCGAGGAGGAAAGGGAAATAGAGCACTGATAGTTAAAGGAACAATGTTCATTTTAAGAACAGCCAATCTGGACCAAAATGATAATGGAAAGGAGGACTACTGTGCGATAGATTCTTTCATCTATCTATTACAAAAAAAAAAAAAAAAAAAAAAAAAAATCCTGGAAAGGAAAAGCAGGGCGACGAGACGCGATCTTCTCGGAAGTTCTCGGAAGACACTTAAAAGACCCGCGAGATGCAAACAATATCAAATAAGAGCACGGCCAGCAAAACACTCAGTTGTGTAAAGGCACGCAGCACACACAGATCCTGTGCTCTCAGCACATATAAAACATATAAGGACAATACGTTCTAGATCGGGGTGCCCACACTTTTTTGGCTTGCAAACTACTTTTAAAATGACCAGGTCGAAATGATCTACCTACATTAAAAATGCTATATTATAGATAGAGATATAGATATAGATATATATGTTGTGTTATACACACATACACACACACACATACGGAGTATACTTTATACATAAAATGTATGTTGTCCTACCTTGCATAACTGAATAACCTTTATGGCACAATAACAATTCAATACATTTATGGTCACTACAATATTTGGATTTAATTGTCATGTGGGAAAAGGCTGACTCGCATAAATAAGTAGAGCCAAATAATGCAGTCTAGGAGCTTTTGAATTCAGCCGAGTGACAAATGACAGCTGTCCGATTAACTGCGATTTTAGTTTCCTTTGTTTTCTCAGATCGCTTTTTGGAAGGACGTCAGTGTCTTAGTTTTTACGAACAGTACGAAAATACCTTTCCACATTTTCCTTCTTTGGAATAGCAATGATAGATTGACAGATCAGACAAACGCACTTCGATTGTGACATTGTGAGAAAAAAATCCTCTTCCAATTCCACATCCAGCCCATACCCTCCCCAAACAATTTTTTTTTTTTTTTTTTTTTTTTAATCCCTTCTTTAGTCGATATAAATTGGAAAGCTAACTAGATCACAGCCGGAGTTTTGCAGTAGCTCGCGCGTTTGATCGTGACTGCAGGATGACCAGTGTGTTAGAAGAGATCTCAGACTGGCCGCTCTATATGTCAATCAAGTGGCAAATGCATAGGGAGGATATATGATAGACTAATGTTTACAAAAATTTTTTTTTGAATGCAACGCGATCTACCTGCACTACCTTTGCGATCTACCCCTCGATCGTGATCGACACATTGGGCACCCCTGTTCTAGATGAAACGTCAACGACTAAGCAAAGAAGAAACAGCAGCACGGAGAAAACAGACCCAAAAGCGTTGGAGAGAGAAAAAGGCAGATAAGCGATTATGAAAGCAGTGGAATTCGAAAGGCTCAAACAAACGATGGTGTGATACACATGCAGAGAAAGGTAAAGAATATGAAAGCAGTAAAATTCGAAAGTATTGCAGCGTTCCAGCCAGGTTGAAGCCTTTTGTATTTTAAGTGACTGTTAGGTCCGATTGAGGGAGGGCGGAGTACAGCACGGAAGACTGATAGTGGGGTATTGATTGATTTGGGGGGGGTGGGGGGTGAGACCCGGGGGATGAGGGATTAGAGAGGGTGCTAGAAAGTTGTGTTTGGGGTTACGAAGTCAGCGATTGTAAAACTTTTGTGACACTTTATTACATCAGTTGCTACAGTCTCAATAAAAAAAGATAGTAAAGATCGCATTAGCGTAAACAAAAGGAAATTAATCATCAGGACCAGGTGTAATTGAAAAAAATAGCAGGACAAAGCGTGGTCAGAAATAAAAGGCAAAGAGCAGAAAACAAAGTCTTTTCACCTTCACATCATTCAATGCACAAAATGTAGATTTACACAATAATGGACCATACGATATGAGAATCTGTAGTCCCACAACAGTTAAAGCAACAACAAGTTTAATTTCAAAGAAAACACAACTCGGTCAGGTGTATGTATATTTATGATCACGGAGAAGCGATACAAATTTTAACAGGCGACAAGAAAGGTAATGAATATATTCCGCGAATAACATTAGACACCAAAGGAGATCTTGATATGCCATACGTATTAAAATGTTTACAGTTTCCCGTGGGAATAGCTTTTTCTATGACAATTAACAAATCACATGGACAAACATTACAAAAAGTTGGATTATTTATTAGAGAAACAGAAACAATGTTCACTCATTGGCAGTTATACGTTACGTTGTCACAATGTGTCTCTAAAAACGAAATCAAAATTCAATGCAATTTTCAAGAAAAGGTAATTCCAAATACAGTGGTTTACGAGGTTAGACAAGCTAAATTTTTTAATAAATTTTGACTTGATAAATGAGCGATGTCTTGCAATACGAGTAGTATGGATACACTTTGTCTGCTGAGCGTCATGTGATCACAACTGAGCTGATTGTTCCTCGCTCGCGCCCGTCCGTCCGTCCCTCTCACTCACTCATATGGTCAACATCCGTACAAGCGTATACTGTTTACTACAGCATTGTGACTGTGTGTGTGCTATGAAGTACGAGTCCCCGTCTTGCGCCCCAAAACACGAAGCTTAGTTTCAGTACTTTAACACCACCAGCTTTATTCAGCTTGAAACAGCAACAGCGAGGTTATTTATTGTAGTGGGATCTTTATAATGTTCCTTGTATCACCCATCGACAGCAGGCGCTTATAGCATGTCCACTATCTTTTTGGATACACTTTTACAGCGAACTGCTACAGCAGTGGGAGACTGAGATTGCTTTGGGACGCTCTTCCGCGTATCGTCCCGTTGTGTGGAATCCCACAACAGTTTAGAAACCCACTCACACCAGCCATGATTCTTTTTAAAGGTAAAGGGCAAGTTAATTTGTTTTATGTATTATTACTTTATATTTTGTATTAATCATTTTTATATGAATAGTTTTGGGTTGTGGAACGAATCATCTGAGTTTCCATTATTTCTTATGGGGAAATTCACTTTGATATACGAGTGCTTTGGACTGCGAGCACGTTTCCGGAACGAATTATGCTCGCAAACTGAGGTTCCACTGTATTGTTTTTAATGAAGCTTTAAAGTAAAAGTACATATAATGAAATTGAAACAATTCCAAAGGGGGGAAAAAAAGCTTTTAAAATTGTATATCCAATTAACCAAACACTGGGGTTGGCGAGCGAAGCGAGCATGGGGCAGAGCCCCCTAGTACTTTAAAATTTACAAGAATAGTTAGACCATATAGTTGACTGTAGTGATCAGCTACTGTAATATATATGGGGATGATGCATTGATGGCAAGGGGTGTTAAGTGGCAACAGAGCAGATTTTAGAGACAGTTATTTATAGCCGGAATATTTATTTAAAAAAAAAAAAAAAAAGATGACCATTTTGTCATTGCTGACAGATATGTAACTGTCCTGTTAGTCATCTCTCTCTCTCTTTTTTGAGTCAAGAATTTATTCTTTTTGTGTTTGACTGGATTCCATAACTGTAGAAACTCCTTGCTGGGCCGGAACCATGAACTGTACTTCTTTGCATCTCCTGGTATACTGCAGTTTCACAAATGTTTAATCCCACCATTAAACTGGATGGTTTGTTGAATAACCGAACCACTGATATGGCAAGTAAGCGGAGCAAAACTACCATTTTTGGTTGTTCCCTCTATGGATATCCTAATCATGAAAAAACTTTTTAAACTCCACAAATTATGCTTGGTTTATTCTGGGAATTAAATTGTCATACCGCATATTGATACATGCATGCATACATTTCTGAACATTAACTGGAGTACTAAAGATAGCAATGGATGAAAGGATTTGATTTTTATTTTAAAAAAAATAAGTGTTTGAAATGTGAAAAAAGTACACAGATAACTTCATTTACTGGATGAAC
Source organism: Polypterus bichir lapradei (assembly GCA_026402145.1). Classification (NCBI taxonomy): domain Eukaryota; kingdom Metazoa; phylum Chordata; class Cladistia; order Polypteriformes; family Polypteridae; genus Polypterus; species Polypterus bichir. Next base: position 14,225,336 of record JANRMT010062813.1, on the reverse strand, counting down.
AGATTTCACTAAAAAGAAAAAAAGTTCCATTTGACACCAAAATCACTACATGAAGCTGTTAGAAGTCTACATAAAAAGACCTAGAGCAATTGAATTGTAAATCGCTACAGTTGTTTCTCTGTAATTTTGCCTATGTACATGGAGTCTACGCAATTGCATCTTAAATCCCAGTACAACAATTATATGGAATTCCTCTGTACGTATCATGTTTACATCTTCATTAGCTTGGGGTATATACAAAATTGTTTGTGCATGATCTGTGTGTTAGATGGAAATACGACCTGTAGATCTATAAAGGGCATCACAAGCGTTCATAAGATTGAACATAACAGCATGAAACTGTTTCTGTCAATTTCTTACATGTTTCATACTTATCTATATTTAAATTCGCCTCAAGAACAAATGCCTTTAATTGTTCAGTGATGGAAGAAAATATTCAGATAAACTAGACACACTGGAATGATTCTCTCTCTTAGATGGCCTGGAAAGCCTAGGTCTATTCCCCTAAAATACACCATATAGCTATAAACACCATTGAGCTCAGGTGTTTCAGCCTGATGCATAAAAAGTGCACAAAATCAAGCACATAACCAACAAATATCCATTGACAAACACTGGCAGTAGAATAGGTTGTACTGAAGATCTCTGTGACTTTAATCATGGCACTGTCATAGGATGCCACCTTTGTCATGTGAAAGTACGTGAAATTTCTGCCTTACTAAATCTGCCCTAGCGAAATGTGTTATTATTGTGAAGTAGAAATGTGTTGGAGTAACAAGAGCTTAGCCACAAAAAATGGTAGACTACACAAACTCACAGGGTGCTGAAGCATAATTGTATGGAACAATCACCTATCTTCTGTTGTATCCTTAACAGCACAGCTCCAAACGGATTCTGGAGGCAACATCGGCACAAGAACGATGCATTGGGAGTTTCATGAACTGCACAATGCTAAGATCACCATGTATGATACTAACGGTCATCTAAAGTGGTGTAAAGCAGGCTGCCTTGGACACTGGAGCAGTGCAATGTGTCCTCTGGAGAGATGAATCATGCTGTACTATCTGGCGGTTTCATTGATGAATATGGGTTTGGCAGATGCTAGGAGAAAACTACCTTCTAGACTGCACAGAGAATGGTCAGGGACAGCTTTTAAAGGTTTGGGCTAGGTACCTTGGTTCCAGTGACGTGTGCTGTTAATGCTTTAACATACAAAAACATTTAAGGCAATTGTGCTCCTCCATTTTTGTGGCAGCATTTTAGGGAAGGTCCTTTTCTGTTCAGCATGATCATACTCCTGTGCACTAAGCCAGGTAGGTCCACAAACTCATGGTTAGACGTGTTTGGTGTGGACGTTCAGATCAACTCCATATTAATTTTCAGAATCAAGATTTCCACAAGCTAATCTAGTGAGAATTTAAAGCCAATATGTCAACATCCGGGACGGGACTCATTTTTAAATGCACTGATTTACTTACCAGTAACCTTAATGGCTACTGGAAAAAGGCATTACTCACACAAAATCCTATCCACTTTGCCTGAAGGAAAAAGTATTCAACACACAGAATGTAAATACAGTATGATATTCTGCACCATTCCCTACATTTTAATCACTGCCTGTACCCTACATTACGCAATCAAACCCTATTGATAGACTTACAGAAATTTTTTTGGACGTTTTAGCATTAGCAGTATAACAGGAGATCTAAAATTTCAATAAAGATTTGGTGTCAAAGGTTTTATATCCAGCCTGACAGAAAAATAAGCATACCACATAAACTCTATAAATGAAATCAGAGGAAGTAATGAAGAAAAAAAAAAAAGTGCTGCAAATTTTTTAAAAGTTCTGAAAAAACTCAGACAAACCACTTAAAAGAACTAGATGTTGTTTTCTATGGTTGTAATACTAGGGTGTTGTACCGTGTTAGCCATTATGAATGTAGTGAGAAGTCAAGCAAAATTACACCTTTTATTGGTTAAGTAAAAGATTACAATATGCAAGCTTTCAAGGCAACACAGGCCCCTGTACATCTTGCCTGAAGAAGGGGCCTGAGTTGCCTCGAAAGCATGCATATTGTAATCTTTTTAGTTAGCCAATAAAAGGTGTCATTTTGCACGACTACTCACTTTAATATAGTTATTAATCCTGCCTCCAAAAAAAAAAAAAACAAAACAAAAAAAAACACATTAGATTAGATGGGGAAATTCAACAGCTCACACAAGATGCTCAAGATGTATTAGTTAATACCTCATAATTATCAACAAAGGTTAAAGAGTCTCAAATCTTGATAAACTTGAGGATCAAAATATAAACAACAAATTTACATGAAATTTTCTTACTGACAATTAAATGAATTAGTTTAATACAACACAACCAAATACAGTGTAGCTCTGATACACAAACAATTTACAGCAACAATTGTAGGTCTATATATAAGTAATATGTAAATATCATACTTTACCTCTGCAGATTGTAATCTAGGCCATTTTCCACAGACTAGCCAGTTTGACATTTACAGTGCATCCAGAAAGTATTCACAGCGCATCACTTTTTCCACATTTTGTTATGTTACAGCCTTATTCCAAAATGGATTAAATTCATTTTTTTCCTCAGAATTCTACACACAACACCCCCATAATGACAACGTGAAAAAAGTTTACTTGAGGATTTTGCAAATTTATTAAAAATAAAAAAACTGAGAAATCACATGTACATAAGTATTCACAGCCCTTGCCATGAAGCTCAAAATTGAGCTCAGGTGCATCCTGTTTCCCGTGATCATCCTTGAGATGTTTCTGCAGCTTAATTGGAGTCCACCTGTGGTAAATTCAGTTGATTGGACATGATTTGGAAAGTCACACACCTGTCTATATAAGGTCCCACAGTTGACAGTTCATGTCAGAGCACAAACCAAGCATGAAGTCAAAGGAATTGTCTGTAGATTGAACTCTTTGGTGTGAATGCCAGGCGTCACGTTTGGAGGAAACCAGGCACCGCTCATCACCAGGCCAATACCACCCCTACAGTGAAGCATGGTGGTGGCAGCATCATGCTGTGGGGATGTTTGTCAGCTGCAGGAACTGGGAGACTAGCCAGGATAAAGGAAAAGATGACTGCAGCAATCTACAGAGACATCCTGGATGAAAACCTGCTCCAGAGCACTCTTGACCTCAGACTGGGGCGATGGTTCATCTTTCAGCAGGACAACGACCCTAAGCACACAGCCAAGATATCAAAGGAGTGGCTTCAGGAAAACTCTGTGAATATCCTTGAGTGGCCCAGCCAGAGCCCAGACTTGAATCCGATTGAACATCTCTGGAGAGATCTTAAAATGGCTGTGCACCGACGCTTCCCATCCAACCTGATGGAGCTTGAGAGGTGCTGCAAAGAGGAATGGGCGAAACTGGCCAAGGATAGGTGTACCAAGCTTGTGGCATCATATTAAAAAAGACTTGAGGCTGTAATTGCTGCCAAAGGTGCATCGACAAAGTATTGAGCAAAGGCTGTGAATACTTATGTGCATGTGATTTCTCAGTTTTTTGATTTTTAATAAACTTGCAAAAACCTCAAATAAGCTTTTTTCACGTTGTCATTATGGGGTGTTATGCGTAGAATTCTGAGGAAAAAAATGAATTTAATCCATTTTGGAATAAGGCTGTAATATAACAAAATGTGGAAAAAGTGATGCGCTGTAAATACTTTCTGGATGCACTGTAATTCATAACTATCAGAACATTTGGGGGAACAAGCCAAACCTCTGCCTACAATATGTTTACAACAATACCTGTTAAGTTATTTTGCTGGTAAACCTTTACATGTTTAACCGACACAAAAAAAAGGAACAGGAAGTTCTCGTTAAAACAAATACAGGCTACTGTTTTTTTATATGGAAGAGGGTAAACTGGAAGATTACATGTGAAGACTTACTGAGGTCGGTCATGATTCTGCCTCTGTCCACTGATTGGAGGTAAAACTGGCTTATTATTGATCTCTAGTCCTCTCCGCAGGGCTTCTCTTATCTGTTCAGTATCTAAGGACAGGAAATTAAATCATGTAATTGCTTTTCACTCACACACAGGTTTTAGGAGGAACTAGACAGCATTTTAATTGGTTAATGCTCACTCTGCTAACGGATAAGTATGGCTCACCTTTGTTTGATAGGCGTCGAGGTTGCGCACCAATACATATACTCCGGCTGTCTTCTTCATCTTCAGGCGGCCTGCTAAGATCAGTCCAGGCACACTTTGCACTGACACCACTCAGATTTGAGCCTTCAGTCTCTATTCCCTTATCTACTCTGTCCTGCTTAGATATATTTAAGAAAAATAGACAAATCAGAAAATACAAAGGAAACAAAGCTATAGTAAATGAACAGCATATCAGTAAAAGGCTATGACATGCTCTAGAAACCAAAAATGGTGAACAATTCCAGACTTTAAGAATCTGAATGTTTATAGTGTTATCCCAGTTAACATAGCAACTAAAATGATCTAATTAAATCCTTATTTAAATAAATCAAAAATATATAAAAGTGGGGGCAACCAGTTTGACGACTGCACTAACTGAATAACTGCACTGACAGAATATCAAGAACCTTTTTTTTTTTTTTTTTAAATAAAAACTACTTTGAACACGAATTCCCCCTAGATTAAAAAAATAAACTTGAGAATAACTGGATTAGTATAAAGAACAAGCCAACATGTATAACAACAAAACACTATCATCTTATAAACAAAAAAGATATTATCTTCTAAAGAGAAGATATACTATAAGGTAAAAAAGTAGTTAACTGTTTTTTGTTTGACATTACACTTAAACCAAATTAAATATTGGAAGGCAATGACACACAAAACTTCACTATTACAACAATAGCTATAGGGAATAAGTTTTGACCAAAATACACCTTTCCTTTTACATATTGACACATTCAATAATCCTCAAACTGTACCTAAAATAAATTTGTTATGTAGTTTTAATTCACTATTAATAACAAATTTCAAATTTTCATTCATCACTCCACATCATTAATGGAAAACCACTCCAACAATCTATGACTAAACTTTTTAATGCCCTAATAGCATTTTGTTATTTTCAATGTTAATACCATTTGCTTTCAATACACCTTTAATGTATTTTTATCTGGACAATATATAAATCAAAATATACAGTACTCCAACTATAACCCTAACATTAACCATCTGATTCCAAGGGGAGGTAAAAGCATCACTGAATCCAATCTTGAAGGAAACCTAATTATTTTATGAAACTGCTGCAAATTTTTGAAGGGGACACAGTGAGACCATGTTGTCTACTGTGTTTTTTTTACTTTTGTGCAGTGATCATATTCAAATGCCGGCTTTATTTATGTCAAATGGCTGCCAAAATCACTCCCAACTTATGCTACATACAAAAATTTAGTGACAATCTTATAATTAGTAAAACCCTAGGATTCAATTGTGGTAACATCTCTAGCAACTTAGTAGTGATATTTTGGCAACTACAGTCATTAAATGTAACATGCCTTTAATGTAAAACTTAATGCAGGTTGTTTTGAGATATAAATTTAACACTAAGCAAGAACATGATCCTCATTACACCCAAAGAAAAATGAATGCCCATAACGCAAACCCAGTTTAAATAAATTATAAATTGTATAATAATGCATAGAAAATTTTGCTGTGACGTTGTACTTGTTAGAAAATGCTAGAAAACATGATTTAATTAAAAATGATACCATTTTCGCCTACAGCCCCCGGTCTATAAACAATGCCACTACCTAATACTAACAAATATGATTATATAACACTCATTCAGTGAACAGTAGGTTAGGTTAATACTTTTCACAGACAACTGGAAGTATTGGGAAAAATTCAGGATCTAAGATTTTTAGAAAAATTTGTGAGCTAGCATTTATTAAATGTTTCTTTGCAGAATTGTAATGCTTTAAGCATGAGTTATATGTTCTTTACCTCTCTGTCTTTCTCATCCTAAATCCGAATTAGGAATCAGTGATACTATATTTTTACTGACTGAAGCAAGAATATCGGTATTAGAAGGGTAAGAATTCATTCTTTTTATATTTGGTATTCTGGTTATTTATACACTAATAGAACACAAGATCATTAAACTGGTTACTGCTCTCTTCAGACTCATTTGTGCTGATGTCTGCTCTGCTCAACATTAACTGTTTGCATTTAGATACAATTAAGAAAGCAAATTCCACAGAGAAAAGCAAATTAAAAAAAAAAAAGAATCTCCTAGGTGTTAACCCCAAGGGTGACCAGGGCTCAGAATTCTATGTTATTATGGTTAATCCCGAACTCTCTCTCTGGAAGATGTCCCTCTGCCATCTAAACATAAAAAAGTCAAACTGTAAACATCTTTTTGCACCAAGAAAAACCAAAAAAAACAAAAAAAAACCAACAGGAATATTTCTACGTGTTCTGACACTTTAGTTCTGTGGTGACTCATCAATATTCATGCCTGAGGCGAGGCCTTCAACAAAAAACACATTACCAATCATTGTGTTACTAGGGCTAAAACTAATGACTAGCCTAATGACTCACACTGGCAGTGATAAAAACACTTTGTATCCTCTATGTTGTATACTTTGAGTCAACATAATACGGTGTTGAAAAGATCGGGGTCATGAAATGTTCATGTTTTTGATAGAAATTTCACACCGTTTATCATCTAGATACCATTAAATCGATTTAAAACTACAGCCAAGGCATTACTACATTATAATGGCCATTACTGCTTGAAATTACATATTTTTATTTTTATTTTATTATTCACATATGGCTGAAAAGCCACATATTTGGCATCAGTTCCTTCAGTGTTCTAATAGTAAACTTACTTAGCTTATCCTTATATATTTACATGCTAATATTTTACTACAGAAAACTTTCCAACTGCATTAGCAAGGCTGAAACATGTTATTCTGTTCATCAGCATTGCAAGCTACGGATGTTCCTAAAGTTCAATTCTTTGGTTCAAAAATGGCCAAATCGAAACAGATTTCTTAAGACTGGTACTGTATATTAGCTTAAATTATAAAATAGAGGAGTAAGAGGCACCATAAATTTAGCAGTCCGAGTTGAAAGTTGTGTGTACTAGCTCCACAGCCATGTTATCATCTACTAATTTACGATGGGGTGGTATTGCGGTTTGCAGGTATAATCTTTATATAAAGTGCACTCAAGAGTAAGCAAATATACAATGTGAACTCACTAACAATGCAATCCCAACTACGAGTATAATATTAAATTACAGTAGGCATAAAGTATATGTGAATTTCACAATTCACTGTAACATCTGTGAATGATAAATTGCTTTTGTTTTGTGAATGCATAGTAAAAATTCTCTTTCTTGGCCAGAATTATTATTTCAGTCTTGAAGTTAACACCTTTAATGTAGGAACAACCTTAGTTATTTAATGCAACTCTGCCAATGTACTGGCAAGTTTAAAATATATGCTATGACTTACCTGTCACCTGCAGCTGTATTAAATGCTTTAGCAGTACAGTCTGCAATAAGCATTCTTGTAAGTTTTGAAAATGAAATAAAAACATTTACAGATAGCTTATAAGTGTCCAACAGCACCACTGAATCAGAAGCTGCAAATTCTTATTGCCAAAAGAAATGTTCACTGCAGGTGTCATGAACTAAATTATGGGTATTTAAATTAAGCTTGTTGTGAGATGCTGTGTATTAAACAATATTCCAGTGACCAATTTATTCATCTGTTCTTCTACAGATTTGTATTACAGAAAACTTCATTCGCTTTACTTAATAAAAATAAACAAATAACAGTGGCTTTAGAAAACAATTTAGAGAATGACTATTCTTGCAGATCAGACCATGTCTCACTAATAACTAAAAACAAAAAGAAAATGAGATAATCAAATCTAAGGTGGCAATGTAATTCAGTAATATTAAGTCAGCTTCTAAGGCAAAAGCAGAGGGAACAGACATTTGTTTAACACTTTGATACTTTTATGAAATATCTTCAAAACAGCAAAAGTCTGAGGTGATGCTGTATTTTCAATAACAGTAAAGCCAAATGAACATTATGCAATAAAACCTATTCTTGCCCTAAAATGTTCATTTATTTGCTTTAATTTTCAATACGATTCTTGTATATACTAAGTTAATGAGATTCTGGTGAATGGAGGACACACCTTCAACTTGACAATGCACTACAGAAGCACTTCAGGCTACAAGACTGTATAACAGTACTACCTATACATGCATTAAATGGATGTAAACTTTAACAAGTGTAGCAATGTTTTGACATTCTGCAGTGTATTCAAATATCTATGCTGTGATAAAGGTAAAATCACACTCATGGCAAACTCAAGTGTTTTGTGCATTACAATCTGTGGTTAACAGTGTTTGTGTATGATCTGTCAAAAGTGCAGTATGCACAGCACTGGACATTGACAATCATAAATACATTAAATAAATTTAGGTTGTGACCATGAACAACATGCAAAACATAATGAACACATTTTAATCTGCTCTAATAAAGCTAAAGTTCTTGTTTATATGAAATACTGCAACAACGGAATTACACCACACTGCTAAGTCAATACTAAAGTGCATGTCTATGTTCAAGGATTTAGTGCTATTCCAAACCGCAGGAATCGGACATTACTGTGTGTGTGCCAGCTTCATACTGTACGTGTCTTTTGTCACATTTGTTCATGCAGACACTCCTCATTTAAACATACTGCAAACACAATGCAACAGTTTTAGTATTTGTACTACAATCTAAAATGCTACAAAAAATTACAGTTGGTTTAGTATTGCTGATATCTAAAACAGAAGATAGTGTATGTTGGAGACACTGAATGCTAAAATAAAGTACTGTATATTATTAAAAGCCCAGAATTTTAATAACAAAAACATCCTACTTGAATAGCATTAATTGGATTCCTATAAAGAAAGCCTTACTTGCAAATGAGGATCAATTTCAAAAATAGTTTCTCCTCTTCTCATATCTGTAATCAGCCAAGGACCTCCCGCACTTCTCAAATCAAACAAAACAGCATTCAATTAGATATCAAAGTGTGTATAATGCAAAGATTTTCAATTGATTAGAACATATTTAGAGCCTCGTAGCTAAAGTAGCTGTAGTTTAGCTAACTGTCTAAAATTCAAGTGACAAGTTGAAAAATGACAAATGTAGTTGTTAGAACTTGTGTGTGTGTATATATATATATATATATATATATAAATAAATAAATAAATAAAAGGAAAGCCATTGACAAAACAACAACAAAAAAATGCACTTATAGCCAAGTGCAGGGGTTTCTGCATATCTCAGGACTGTATCCATAATGCTTACACATCGACAGTGCGCAACAAATCTAAAATGCCTTGGCCATTCCATTGTTGAGCAGCTTGGAGCTCTTCAGTGCAAACACCAACAATCTAGGATAAAAAAAGATGTATATTACATATACAGTACACACACATATTTCATGATGGAAATCTCAGTCATCTTTAAAACAAATACAAGTCTTTACCAGTAAACTAAGAGTTAGTTGACAAAAACTATCACACTTACGCTGGAGAAAATTCAGAACTTACAATTAACGTAAGCTACATCTCTTTGGGGATGCAAGATAAAAACCTGGAGGAACCTCACATAAGCATTGAAAAAGTATGTAAACTCAACACTTGCACCTACAAAACACCAGATTTGTGAAACAGCAGCACTAACAATGACCTCATAACCATGTCGATGAGAAGCCAAAAGTTATGGTGTCATTTTTTCTCCTTGTAAACAATTTCAAACCACTTTTTGCAGATACCATTAGAAAAAAGTTACTCTATAACAGATTTGGTTTATTTACTGTATTACCAGCTCCTTACAAAATACAGGTACAACACATGAAACATATGGAAAATAGTTAAGAAAATGAGGGATAAAAACAAGTCTGGCCATTATTGACATGATAAAGCCATTAACATCCCACCAAAGTTAGAGTCATGGATAATATGCTGGCCCAGTTAGTTACGCTTGGTACAAGGGTTTTACAACAGATTTCAGTTATTCTGGGATATGTTTTGTAAGAGGTACAGTGTCAAAGACTGCTCTAATTGCTAATATTTCATAAGGAACAGTACCCAAAATAATTCTGGTAGAAAATATGGAGGACATCTTCGGCTGTGGCAACTGTGAATAAATACAGAAACTCTCTACCATAATGCAAATATAGTGGTATGAGATAGACAGAAAAATAGACAAGCTAGTTCATTTATCACATATCATTCTAAGATGGTAAAAGAATATTACATGATGAACAATCTAAAGATATACTTGATCTGCTGGGCAATGAAAAATTAATTAAAACACTTTTCCCTTATTTTCAATAAACAAACTAAATGCTTGGTGTACACCAAAAAAGTTGTCTACCTAGTATAAATGCTCATTTCTCCACACTGAAAGGTTCTGTTGGTTCTCTTACAGTGTGGGCAAATTTTCCTGCCATAGGTTAGATCCTACAGATTCCTTAAGGGGCTGAGTAAATGCCAATACATAACACCATTCTGAATGCTCACATTCATACTATTATGAAGCACACCTCTCCTACTGAAAGTCAAATCATCCTGCATGAAAATGCCACCTCCAACAGGGCAAGAAATTAATGTCATGTCCTAGTCACAAGATCTTAGCCCATCTATGCATTTATGTGAGATTCTGGAGAGGTGACCAAAACAGATATTCCACTTCCAGAATACTCCAGATGTTAAACTTTCTAATGGAAGAAAGGTGCTCTTGCAGGTCAAAGTTGTACAGCACCCTACTGAAACAGTGTGCTTACACTCGGCAGCTAATTCATAGATTTCAACTTTAAACATTCAATTTCAGTCTTCAAGTACTTTTTTCCCCCCCAATCAACTAATATGAAAATATAAATAATGGCATAAGACCCAATTACAATATGGCAAATTACCTAGACATAACAGCAAACAATTTACCACATGTAGCTTGATTTTATTATTGAGATTATATGATAAAAGGTTTAAGCAAAAAATAATTCAAAAAAAGACTATTCTGTCTTAATAGGTCCTAAGGAACATTAAGCCTTAGCAAACTTGATTGTATATAAATTGGGAGTAATCAGTGAAATGTACCCCAAAAGTCAAGAAATTGCTAAACACAAGAAAATAACTAAAAAACAGCAGTAAACTGACACATTTCACCCATTTTTAAGATATACAAACAGAACTTTATTTTTAATGTCAGTTATTTTAATGAAAAAAAATGTATTAACAACTTAAACTGTATGCAAACAAGACCTTCCTGAAAACAAGATGACAACCATTTTCACATTACCTGTAAAAAGTTGACTATACCAAAAGGGGTTTGTACTTGCTGCAACTGAGGATCTTCTGTCAGGAGCATGTGCTGGATACGAGACTCACTGTTATCTAAAGGAATGTGCCATGAAACATGATCCCCACTGCAAAAAGTGTTTTCTGTAATTAAGAAATAAACCAAGAACTGTCACTGTTAATTTTCAATCAAATAAATGATAGTTGCTAAACTCTAATTTTTATAAAACCTATTGTACACATACATGTGCACACTTAAAACAATGCAAGGCAAAATAAAAAGAAGCTGGCTGAACATAGAAAGTCTATGGAACCTAGCAACCACCCCGTCAAACCACCATAGTTTAAGGAGAAAGAAAAAAATCCTTTTAAACTAAGCTTCAACTAATCGTCTGCAATGTAAAAATAAAAATACTCTAAAACTGACAAAGGCAGCATTTTTACAATTTGCCTAAAGGTCAGGACCTCTTGCACAACAACTGCTAAACTGATTCCATGCTGGTCCACAAAATTAAGCTAGGCCTTAATGGGAACCTCTTTTTCTATCTTCACACAACTTTTCACATGGTAATCTCTCAGCAGGATGCCCACCTGTCTATAAAGGTCTGGGAGAACAAAATGGTGTGTCTTTCTTGAGTGATCTGAATACCACACTATTCACATTGGCTTTACAAGATGACAAAAGCTTAAATTCTTTACTGGGTATTTTCATCTCGCATTCAGATGAACGTAAAATTAAAATAACCCATATAACTTCAGTTTTATGTGCACTTTGGCAGCTTCTGACTTTATGAAATGAGAAGGTTGATGCAGCTTGGCTTAAGTTGCACCTTTTTAAAATTTCTATTGAGGCAGAAACCTTATACCTCGAGAATTATGTACAGACAAGAGGAAATCACTCTTTTCAAATTAGTTAAATTGTTTTCAATGCAGTTTATGAAAACACATCAATAATCCCTGATTACAATACAATTTAAACACAATGAAAGAATCTCTACCACAACATTCCAAAACAAATATTTTCTCAATGTAATCCCAGGAAAAGTTTACTGTTGCTAATATTGGGGAAGGGTCTGGGTGCAGGCCTCATGAAATAGATCCCCCCTGTTGGCAGTGTGAGGTCGAGAGTACTGGCACATGTCCATCTTGAAAATGTGCTGCTCAGTAGGTACCTAGGCCTAAGCACTGGATATGTAAAAGCTGATTTTAATGCCAAGCATAAATATAAACATACACACATACATACATAAAAATGTCCAATAAATTAATAATTGGACGACATCAACAACGAGACACCTATTTGTATATGTATACCATAGCAGAAATCCCCTTTTAAACTAGTTACACTGCATGTGCATTTAACCAGCTAATATATAAAAGTAATCCCATGTCCAATATACTATTCATGTGACGTGATGTCACAATCTAATATTCAAGATTAATCTGTTAAATACAGGTGTTTGTGAAAGCCATTGTTTGTTTTACACAAGTTAGGGTATGATGGTGAAATCCTCCTATAAAACCAATATTACCATAACATCTGTGTACATTCAATAAATACATTTATTCAGAGCCAACACCAGATTGGGATATACTGTACCTCAAAATCACAATATATACAAGGGTTATAAAGTCAAGTTTCCTTTCACCTCTGTAAAATGCCAGTCTCGGAAGGATTTAGTGTACTGGGAAAAAGTTACAGGACTACAGGACAGTTTCCCCATCAGTTTGTACTAGCATGTGTCCAGAAGATGTGAGAATTTATCACTTTATTTGATCACAATCTTGCTGCATGAAATGTCTGTAGTAAGTCTGAAGCTTAACAACTGTACTAGAGCAACTATTTTACCAGAGTGAAAATCCAGTGCCACAAACAGATCTGTGCGCTGTGGCAGTGCAGATGCTAGAAATTACCATAAAATGTATTATTTTATTAACCATTAACTTCACATGGTTTTATACAGCTAAAGAGATCTACTGTAACTTGAGACTACCACTGAATATTATATATTAGCAGATATGTTTTCAGTCTAATTGCACCATTTTTCTCTTTCCTATTCAACTTTGAAGTTAAACTCCAACAAATTTGTTTTCTTGTTAAACATGATTAACATAAATGTGCTTTTTGGACAAATAAATGCAAAAGTAAATATTTTAACAACAGTAAGTGAAGAGGTGTTCATGGCACGCATCTTCATCTTTGCCCATTACTGTAATTAAAAAAACAGGTTCAGTATTTTTGAAGCAGGAGTTTTTATTGTCCACAATTATAGCCATTTGGGCACAGAAATAAATGTGAAACAGAACATTTAAAACCTGTCAAATATGTCCACTTTGGCTATATTCTTTAACAAACAGATTGCTTCTAAACCATACATTTCTTGACAATTTTCTTGGTTGTTTTATCTTTACTAGCCATGTCTCCGGTTATGAATGATTTAACTTCTTTTGAATATTTGAAACCAAATTTTATGTATAAGTCAGAACTTACACTGACAAACTCTGTAATTAGAGAGGGCAAAAAAATCATTACTAATGAAATTGCCGTTAAACAGTATCAATGTACTTTAAATTACACATTTAAACTACAATGAGCTCCAATTATGTTAAGTACATGAAACCTCTGTGTTGAAAAAGCAACAATGATGGCACAAACACAGACCATCAGACTTGTAGTTTTTGCTAAGGAAAAGCTCAGAGTGTCACCTCCCTTTCCCAACAGCTATACTCTCAGAGACAAAACTGTTGGGGATTACAAGCAGAGCTGCAGTTTGCACCACTCAGTAAAATATTCAGCTGCCGACTGAGCTGCTTACCTGTGACAGAGCTTGTTGCAAGACTGCATGTGCTGCCAGTTGCATTTGGGGACACATTTGAATTACAAAATGACAGAAAATGGTTAAAAAAAATGCAGTACTCCACTTCACAGTTACTGACAAGTTACTATATAATCAGTCTCATTAAAACTAGTTTGCTTCATTTGTAAGAGCAGCATAGAAGTCACATGAAAATCAATTGAAATTCAGCTGACAAGAAGGAAGAAACAAAAAAACAAAACTGGAGTTTGATGTACTCATTCGTATCTGCAGAGCTGCTGTAAGTCAGGACTTGCCTTTTTGATAGCCAGGAATGCCTGAAATTCTATATTTTGAAATAGAGCAGGATGTTATGCCACACTGCTAGGGATTTTCTATCCTATCAAGGAGATAGTATGTGTAATATAAAAAACAAATATACTGTACATTGTTACAGGCCTATTTTTATATACTGTATATATCACTGTTCATTTGTCTCTTCCAAGATACTAGTCCAGAGTGAGTGGGGAAAAACAAAAGCAGATTTTGTAACTGACAGCTTGGTGTAAAGAGCTATTCTTAGTAAATTAATGTTATATTAAAATTAATAAAAATATTTGCCTATTTGAAATGATTTGCTGTATATTACTATATAAAATACAAATGGTTTATAAATTGATAATGGAAGGTTCTGCTTTATTACCTACAAGGTAATATGTAAATGGAATGTTCTCTCTTATTTTCACTGTCATTCTGAGAAGAATCAGTATATCAGTCTTTGTTCTGCATTGGAGTTGAAATGTCATGGGGGTCAGTTTCTAATTCTAATCTGTACCCTTAACTATATCTGGAAAAATAACAAGTATAGAATGAATGAACCAGAACATAAGAAAATCTAAGCCTAACATAACAAAGAAGCTTTTCTTTTCTCTGTGTATGTGTATAATAAATTTATGCTTTAATTTTTCAAGTTTTAAAATAACATTTACTGGACAAATAGAACGGGATTACAAATACTTTTCACTCAAAATCATATCAACTAGCACTACTACTTTTTGACCACAAAGGTTTAACTACTTTCATTAATCTGAAGATTAATATTTCAAATTAATACGCTATTACACTGCTCTTATTCAGTTTTGTTGTTTTCCTGGAAGTTTCATAAATTGGCTTTACCCCAGCTTGGCCACAATTACGGAACCCTTACTGGTGCTAACCCTTTTAACTTATGTTGTACGCACACAAAGCAATGATTGTTTATTTTGATTCCAAGTCAAACACACAAGAAAATAAGATTCTTAATATGTTCACGTTAAAAAACAGAATACATATTAAATGTTTTCTTGAAACATTGTCTGGATAGGGTCATAAGGTAAATACTCAATTTCTGCAACAAAATGCTCCTTTGTGAGAAGGAGTATCTATCTACTCAAGTCAGTCTGTAGCTTATAATGCACCTCAGATGGTACTGTACATTATCAATTCACATCCAAGAATGCAATGTTATTCTTCCGTTGTACCATCAAACTGATGAGGTAAAACAAATGATACATTTGATACAGCCAAAACATTGTCCCTTCTTTTCACTGTGGAAATAAACTTACTTTTTTTCAACCTTTGCAGCTGTACATTGATATGGCCCTTCACTAACTCCACTAAAATATATACATTGACAGTGCTTCACATAAAATATCACAATATACACTAAGGGTAAAGAGTTTGTGCCTTTGATATTTTTGTATGATTTGTCCAGTTATTTACTAATCACAACATATTATTCTTATATGGTTACCATGTTGTATACTCTCACTTAGTTTTCAATCATGTGTAATGTACGCTTATAATAACTTAATGAGGATTAAAATGCAGTGAATCAAAGATAAACAAAAAGGTTTTCTTATGCTGGTGGAGACAATCTGAGACAGTAGGAAGAGCTATGGAAAAACTCACTTACATATAGATACAACTGGGAAAGACTATTTGAAGTTATCTGGTTCTCATCAACTTGATCTTCTGTATTATAAGCTAATATCTGTTATAGGCGGAGATAAAACTGTATCCAACCCAAAACATTTAAGTTTCACTCTAATCGGTGTCTTGTTTACAGTACCTATGAAGTATACAGTAAAAATGGAACAGTCTGCAAGTGATGTCTTTATTGCCTGCTTAGGTTGGATACAGATCAGATTATATGAAACGAACAATAATCCTGCTTTGATCGCATCTGATCCAGTGACAGCGCAGTATAAAACACAAAACGAATGCATTTAGAATTCAATGCAAGTAGTTTTAAAAAAAAAAAAAAAAAAAAGATATGCAAAGTTAAAAACAGTGTCAGAAACTGACGGCAAATTTCAGAACTGACATCAGTATAAAAAAATTTTAAAATGTTGAACAATGTTAAAACAAAAAAAAAAAATACTTGTGGCATTAGCAAAAATTGACCAAGCATTGTACATCTGCTAATGGTGAATGATAGATAATCTCTCCAAAGATTGTTTAAGAATGGGTTAATTTAGATAGATAAGGTGCCTAAGGTTAGATGCAAATGGGTTGGGAACTTATGAACCAGTAGTCAGCTGACCACACTTTGAGAACCAGTGATACAAGTGTCAAGTGATCTGTAAGATGACAATCACCATATCAGTGCAGAGAGACTATCACTCAGATAGATATAGATATATACTAATATATGTATTTATATAAATTAGGCTGTTGCGTGACATCCAGGTTACTGAATGAACTTAGGTCCACAATGAAGGGGTCTAAAACTATGATTCTGAAGCATAACATCTAACTATTGTTTAATTAACCTTGCAGTCCTGGGGCATGTAAAGAGTTTTCTCAGTGAGCCAACAGGAATAATGAACAAGTTAAAACTTTGCTAATGAACCACAAAAAAAAACTATATTCATACATGTTTCACAAATTTTCATGCACAAGTATTTGAGCTCACCACTTGCCACCATTCTTTACTATACTTCTTTAAACTGTAAAGTACTACTTTATTCATAATATATGCAGAAGGCACATCATATATTAAGAAACTTTTACTTCAAAAGATTCCCTTTACTTCACTTGACTCTTCAAACTTGGTCCCTCTCCGGTTACTACATAGGCCACCTTTTGAAATTCACCATCACAAAATGAATAGATAGATTGACTGACAAATGGACTACAAAATGGTGAATGACAACAAAAGGCCTTACATGAAATGTTTCCTTTCCTTGAACCTCCCCAAAAAGGCACCAAAACACTCTTATCAGCATAGTGCCAGAACATTAGTACATGCAAGAAAGAATTTCATAGTACTTGGTACATCTGACAATAATAACCTATCTGGAATACCCAATTCTGGCCACTGCAGTCCTGCAGTCCTTTATGTGGCCAGTGATGTTCACTGCTTCCGATGCATCAATTCTGTCATGCTGCCTGATATTATTCTATTTTCAAGAAAGAAAGTTTATTATGGATCATCAGCTGAAATCTTAGGGTTTAAAATTAAAATCTAGCAGCATTACCTTACATTTTGGTAGTTTCACATACATACCTTTGATAAAAATTATAGTACTAGAATGTCTGCTGCAACTTTTACTTTAGCAAACTGATCAGTCTTGGATACCATTGCTATCACTGACTTAAAGGAAAAAGGTTTTCTTTTGATTGGCTAAATAAATTTTCTTGGTTCCCATATCACAGACAATTTTTCAAAAAAAATGCAGACTACTAAATATGTATTTTTTTTCCTACTGATGAAACTAAATAAGCCACAATTCTGATAAGGTAATTTTTTTTTTGCAAAATGCCCGTATTTGTTATTAAACCTATTAAGAACAAAAAACACACCACACACACACACACACTTCTGATTGACAGTTTTGGTGCCCCTAACATTTTGCTCCCTTTAATGGTCATCTCCTTCATTTAATGGTTGCTACTGTACATTTTTGATATCAAATGAACATGAAACATAAAATAGTACTATACAAAATATCAATTATACCTTTAAAACTCTAAAAAACAAATGTGCATGCCTTTAGTTATCCTTTAAATAATATAAAGTCAATGTCAAGCAATTTGAATGCTAGAGTATATTAGTACATCTATTCAGCAATCAAACTCCTGTACCCACTTATCCAGTTGTCACAGTGGCCAGAGTCTGTCTCGGTTGCATCTGGCACAAAGAAAGAACCTGTCTCGAATAGGGAACATACTAAGTAGGACTCATATTTATTGTGCGTTTTATTTTAGTGTGTTTTTAAATTTAGGACTTATGTGATACCTGTCTAAGATACCACTGCTTTATGTCTGTGGTGCACCATCTACTGGAATGTATTTTATAATGCATGTAGTAATAAAATGCATTACATTTGTCATTTCAAAAGATAGCACATCACAAACATTAGACATATTTAAACAAAAGAGCTGTGTGTATATGTATATGGAGCAGTCCTCTCTGCTCATGCTCAACCACAGCTACTAGATGGCACATGCATGCACTTTTACATTTTTTTCGGTGCCTGCTAGGAAAGACTTGTGTGCAGCAAACAACGCTGTTCAACGACAACATTGTGGTAATGACAGAGATGAAGAGACAGAACATCAAAGAGAAGCAATTGCCACAGCTCAACAGCGCGAAACTGAAACACCTCAGCAATGTAGGGCAAGGCTTGAGGTTTTCACTGAAAACATTGTCTATATGGAGGTATTTTCTCAAGACAGATTAATAGGTCTCATATGCCAACGATATGGTGAAGATATGGTATCGCCAGTGTCTTCTTATGAAAGCCAGAGGAGCAGCAAGCACAAGATGAGTCCACTGCACTGGGTAATTCTTAAGAGTTAGCTGATGCCTCTCCAAGTTCAAGAATATAGTAAAACTGCTAGGGAGTTTTTAGGTTGTTTTTGTCCTGAACATCATACAAAGCTAGTTTGTAGTAATAAAATGCATTACTACAAACATGTTATGCGCCATCTATTGGCTTCACAAATGCAAAGCTTATACAGTGGTGTGAAAAACTATTTGCCCCCTTCCTGATTTCTGATTCTTTTGCATGTTTGTCACACAATATTTTTCTAATCATCAAACACATGTAACCATTAGTCAAATATAACACAAGTAAACACAAAATGCAGTTTTTAAATGATGCTTTTTATTATTTAGGGAGAAAAAAAATCCAAACCTACATGGCCCTGTGTGAAAAAGTAATTGCCCCCTTGTTAAAAAATAACCTAACTGTGGTGTATCACACCTGAGTTCAATTTCCGTAGCCACCCCCAGGCCTGATTACTGCCACACCTGTTTCAATCAAGAAATCACTTAAATAGGAGCTGCCTGACACAGAGAAGTAGACCAAAAGCACCTCAAAAGCTAGACATAATGCCAAGATCCAAAGAAATTCAGGAACAAATGAGAACAGAAGTAATTGAGATCTATCAGTCTGGTAAAGGTTATAAAGTCATTTCTAAAGCTTTGGGACTCCAGCAAACCACAGTGAGAGCCATTATCCACAAATGGCAAAAACATGGAACAGTGGTGAACCTTCCCAGGAGTGGCCGGCCGACCAAAATTACCCCAAGAGCGCAGAGACGACTCATCCGAGAGGTCACAAAAAACCCCAGGACAACGTCTAAAGAACTGCAGGCCTCACTTGCCTCAATTAAGGTCAGTGTTCACGACTCCACCATAAGAAAGAGACTGGGCAAAAACGGCCTGCATGGCAGATTTCCAAGACGCAAACCACTGTTAAGCAAAAAGAACATTAGGGCTCGTCTCAATTTTGCTAAGAAACATCTCAATGATTGCCAAGACTTTTGGGAAAATACCTTGTGGACTGATGAGACAAAAGTTGAACTTTTTGGAAGGCAAATGTCCCATTACATCTGGTGTAAAAGGAACACAGCATTTCAGAAAAAGAACATCATACCAACAGTAAAATATGGTGGTGGTAGTGTGATGGTCTGGGGTTGTTTTGCTGCTTCAGGACCTGGAAGGCTTGCTGTGATAGATGAAACCATGAATTCTACTGTCTACCAAAAAATCCTGAAGGAGAATGTCCGGCCATCTGTTCGTCAACTCAAGCTGAAGCGATCTTGGGTGCTGCAACAGGACAATGACCCAAAACACACCAGCAAATCCACTTCTGAATGGCTGAAGAAAAACAAAATGAAGACTTTGGAGTGGCCTAGTCAAAGTCCTGACCTGAATCCAATTGAGATGCTATGGCATGACCTTAAAAAGGCGGTTCATGCTAGAAAACCCTCAAATAAAGCTGAATTACAACAATTCTGCAAAGATGAGTGGGCCAAAATTCCTCCAGAGTGCTGTAAAAGACTCATTGCAAGTTATCGCAAACGCTTGATTGCAGTTATTGCTGCTAATGGTGGCCCAACCAGTTATTAGGTTCAGGGGGCAATTACTTTTTCACACAGGGCCATGTAGGTTTGGATTTTTTTTTCTCCCTAAATAATAAAAACCATCATTTAAAAACTGCATTTTGTGTTTACTTGTGTTATATTTGACTAATGGTTAAATGTGTTTGATGATCAGAAACATTTTGTGTGACAAACATGCAAAAGAATCAGAAATCAGGAAGGGGGCAAATAGTTTTTCACACCACTGTATCTATTAAATTCCATTTGGTATGGAATTCAAAAAACAATGTTAAAATTTGTGATGTGCTTTTCGTTGGACTGACAGAGACATACTGAAGCCACCAGACAGATACACAGCCACACAGACAATTACCATTTTATTAAGGTGATCCAGGACTAATTCATTCTTACAAAGGTTAGTCTGTCCACAGATTCTGGGGAAAACCCTGCCAGCAGCACTGAAAGCCCATTCAGACAGTAAGCTGGAAGCCAGGTAACCAAGCACCTTCAATGCATACTGAGCCAGCTCCCGCCTTAACTCCAGCCTCATCTCCCAAAACTCTATGGGGTCATGAGTACACACAGAATTTTGCACCAATGTACCCCAGGTAGTCCCTCCTTCACTATGTGGTCAAGCCACTAGCGGTGACTGATGCGGTTGTTACCCTGTGTCAGAATGGGTCATCGAGGCTGGAAAAAGTCTCTTCTCTCACCCATCAGATTGACACCGCCACAGCTGCTGCTGCTGTTACTGCTACTGACAGCTCTCTGATGGACATGCGATAGGTAGCGGGAAAGTGAGGGTGGGGGTACACCTCAAGCGGCTCGCTGGTAAGGACAGAACGAAGTGGCACATCCTCTGTTCCTACTGGCTCAGCTCCATAAACTGCCCCATCTTTGCTTTGTACCAAGGGTCTAGTTAGGTGGCCAACCTCCTGCTATGAGCTCAATGCCTCCTCCTCTACAACCTGGAGTGCCCCCTCCCTGTCAGGCTACCTAATGGGCATATCCACCTCCTCAGCACCCTCTCCCACCTCGGGCAGTCTACCTAGTGTCCTGGCCAGCAAGAATACCAATGGAAGCACATCACTGCAGCCAGCGTACTCCCAGCTGACAAACTTAATAGCCTGCTTGAAAATAGCCAACACCTAGCAGAGCTGTCACAGGTCCCCAATAAAATATCCCAGTGGTAGTGTTTGGCTCCCGATACCCTGGCTCTACCAGACAGTGGTTCACTGCCCTGTGCTGTTCTCTCAGCAGCTCCACCATGTACAGGGTACAGTTCTACAACATTGCTGCATCTCAAACCAAGCCATTGGCTTCTGTTAGATTGTGCAGTCCTTTCAAAAGGTGGCCATCTGGGAATGAAAAACCAAGCAGGAGTAGCTGTGTGGCTCCTGCCTTTTGCCAAGATATTCTATAGAGTAGCCCTTTCAGGGGTAGCAATTTAAAGATGGATCAACACATCCATGAACCCCAGCAGAAACAACTCATAATCAGCGTGGCCAAACAAGTTATCGAAGCTGAGGCAGCCAGCCTTGATCAATGTTGAGGCATTTGTATCCGATAGCCCCCCAGACAGCAGTTTAGGCATGCAGTGGGTATCAAAAAATGGGGGTAAATACAATACAAGAACTGAACACAAGTAATCATCAATACAATACAATAGTAACAGTACAAGTATACAGAAAAATGCAAGAGTAGATTATATCACATAATAGGATTCTGATTTGTTCACAGTCCAGGAGACCTCAGCCATCAAGCTGCCTCCCCACTACTAGCCATTCCTCAGCCGAGTCAGTCCTGGGCTGGAAATTCTGATGAAAGGACACTTCTACCCAATGATTCCAGTGCTACTCTAACACAGATGACTTTTCCATAGGCAAGCAAACAGCTTGATATTAGGGCAGTGTACCAAGTATTGCAGGATGTACAATACATGTGTAAATCAAGGCTAACAATTTAGGCACTACCAGTATTAACATGTACACCAATATGCAAGAACATTAGAGGTTAAATGACCTTTTATGACAACTTTTTCACAATGAAACAGTTGTATTGTACAAGGATGTTTGGTCAGATTGACATGCAACAATGAGGGTGCTCATACCAGACAACGGTACCCATTGACATTTTGCAGTATTTACCCATGCCAAAAAACAACATGACCACATGATTCCTAATGGCAACAAAGAACCAAGCTGATGGCTCCTACTGTACTGTGCCCCAAAAGTATAAAGCTAAGGAGAAGAAAAAAAAAAAAAAAAAAAACCACGTAATTGGACACATGCATGGTTGAGGCGTGGACAATATGGTCTATTTCACAGATAGAACTGGAGGTACATAATTTGTGTAATTTACCTTTTTTGGGTTCTTTTAAATGCTTGTCCTTAGCCATTTATATTTGTGTGTTGTTATACAATAGCTTTTTGAAATTGAAAAGGTGAAAACAAGCATGACAACATCAACATGCAATGTACAATACAATGCAACTTACTTTTATATAGCACCATTTAACTGTGTGCAGGTACTGGGGACTAAGAACAAATTCATGGGTAAAATACAAATATAGATTATGCTAACTGCTAAATACAGAATTGGTATGTATAAATAGACTACTCACACAACATGACAGCTGAAAGAAATTTCTAATATGGCAGAAATTCTTCTGATCATAAAACAGCTTAAATCGTAAGATGCAATCAGACTGACCATCCCATAGACTACATGTGAAAGATGGCCAATGAAGCTAGAATTCAGGTCACTTCAGAAAAATCAATGTATCAACCCAATTCGCTAGTAACACTTTTATTAAAAGCCAATTCAAAGTGGCATTGAAAAGCTTTTCATGCATTTTATTTTGAACATTTTTTTATACAAGAAGTACTAAAACTGAAAGATTTATTTCTACTTGTTCATTCTTTAGGCTATACTCGAATACTATGGAAGCAGATCTAAAGAAAGATGAACTCTCTGGGTTTTAGGAACTTGAAAGAAAGAACCAAAAAAAAAAAAAAAAAAAAAAAACACAATATAGCAGTAGTCTTGCTTTTCTGATATGTCAACAGACCCTGGAGCCCACCCAGTCATTAATTGACACCAGCTGGGTGGAAAGGAAGCCAGAGAATTGCCTGCAGTGTCTTTATTGTATACATTTAAGAGATCACTGGCACAAGTAGCATTCCCCAAAATGTTTCCTGGGCAGCAGACATATCATGAAACTAAAATAAACAGTACATGATTTTCTGATAGAAATAGAATGGATGAAACAAGCTTGAATCAGCACAATAGTAGGAATATTTTAAAGAGCTCAGGAATGCAGCACTTTCTGGTGACATTTAAGCTATAATAGTGGAGAAAGGGTGCTCAGAAAAAAATCATCACTAAATGATGAATATTTAAACCAATCAATTAAAAGTACAAAATTCAGAAATTTAGTTTTTTAGTCTTGAAAAGTATATTTCTGTAAAATGTGAAATTAACTGTAATGAAAGCATTTCATCCAGTATGTATAAATTAAAAAAAGAACACACCACACACTAATCATATATGAAAATGTGTTTTTGCTAACAGCTCTCATTATTGCAATTAGATTTTTTTTATATTTGAGTGTATTTTACAGATGAAGTACTGTGTCTTTACAAAAGTAAATCTAGCACAAAAATTCTTTAGCATTTAAGTTATTCACATAAAACACAAAAGGCATTTTTGACTGTCCTATTAGTTTTAACAAAATGCTTGTTTATTTTACCTGACTGAAAGACGTATCTTGCTAGTCCTTGCATTAATTCCGCTGGCCATGTAGGTGGTGCAGTCTCCCCTGCTTCTCGTTTAAGTCTAAATGTCAGTTCAAAACCAAATCCACTGGGTGAATCTTGACCTGTGTATCTGTTAGGCAAACAAGAGAATGATTTTTATAAGAGCAGCTCAGTAAAATAATTCCTAAGTTTAAATTGTGATAAAAAAAAAAAACTGCTTTTTCACAGGTAGACAAATCCTTGTAGTGCCTCTACAGTTAAAATGCAGTTTACCATACAGTACATGCTGCAGCTTACATTTGTTTTTTTAAATTCAACCATGAATCACCATGAATTATTGTGAACAAATGCGTAATAGTAAATTATTTTTTGTACAAAAACAGTCTTTTATTGGATGTTTAGACCAAAGCATAAATGAAGTAACACACTGTGCCATTAAATACAAAAATTGTTGCTATATTTAATTATTACAACAGAGTGGAGGAGCCTTGGGCTAACATCTTACAATCTGTATTGTTATTCCCTAATTCATTTTTTATATTATAATAAACCTGACTTTTTTAATGTTCAGAACATACAAAGTATGAGGTAATACCCATCGGTTGCAATACAGAAAAAGGAATACGATTTGCATTGTTATTAAAATCAAACTCTGTATGTTTTGTCTCTTTTCACTTTTTGACATCAATGCATATTTGCAATTTTTTTTTCTTTTAATACAAACCACCACCAGACCCTAAACTGATGATAAAATACTAACGAAAAGAAAAAGCATACAAAGGCTTCAGGTCAAAACAAATCTTGAGTGATTCAGAAAGAAGCCATCATTGCTCAAGCTCATATAAAGTCAATGAAAAAATCATTTTTCATTTAAAAAAAAAGTCATCTTCGTTAGTGATATAGCCCAAGGTCACAAGGAGTTTCAGGTTTTTTAAGATTGCACATCCTCTCCCAAGCAACCACTGCAGACCTGACCAGAATACTGGTTATATCCAAACAGCATTTACAAGTCCATAGATATCTTAAGATCCCTCTGAAACCTCAATGGTGGTTTAGGCTTACGTACATTTTAACAACAAGAAGAACGTGGGCACTGTAGTAAGACTGACCTACAAAACCTCAGCAGTTCACTTTGATGGGCACATACCGAGCAATGTACCCTCCAACTATGACACTTAGTCACCAATTCTCTGTATTTGGTCCTTTATCTTATGTTGCCAAATTCATCTGTCTTTCTTAGCGGATCATCAGTTCAGTGTACTCTCTTGCTTTGATGTCTTAAACGCCATCATAATGTAATGTCTGTCTTAAGTATGGTCATTGCAGTGATACCTGGGAACAGGAGCAGCACAATTCAGTCAATTCAGAAATTTTAAAAAAATATGATGCTTAGTTTCGTAATGTACCAAGCATTTCTGTATGCTACTTGGGAATAATTTAGTGCTTATCTTGGGTTTAAGATCATCATCATAATTATTTTCATTCTGCCTTTTCAAGTATTCTGGCTATTTAATCCATTATTTACTTATAAGCATGTTACCAGACCGAACACTGAAGTAGTTGCAGCTTTTTGGTGTCATTTTCCTGTGTGTCTGATAAAGTTGAATATGAAAAGGAAAAAAAACACCATCTAATTAAATGAGATCAGTTAGAAGTCAAATGACCGACTTACTGTAAAAATGCCTGGAACAAAAACTTGTAGCTATATGGGGTCTGCAGGACTGAATTTGTGAATCACTGCCATACTGTATATGAAAGTCTGTGTACGTTAAGTGTAATACTATGTCATATACTTCAGGCTAACATAAAAAGATTAAATAATTCACAACCAAAACGACTGTTTGACATCTTATAAAGACTGAAACTTGCAATATTTAAGAAAGTTTTTAAAGGGATTTGTGCTTTTAAAAGCACTATGCAATCAGATGAAAAAAAATTCCAGAGTTCTGCCTAGTGCAAACTGGGTCGTCACATTAATTATAAAACATAACATACATAAAGTAAGATCAAAAACATTATTCTACAAGTTTGGAAATGCTTGAACGCTAATGTACCAATTGACTTTGTACAGTATTTCATTTTTAAAAGTCTCGGGTTTAAGGAATTGTCTCTTATATTTTGTACAAATCATTCAACAAATCAAAAAAAACACTTCTTTTGAATACGTCGTAGTATATACATCAACATTATGGTTTTTCTGACAGGCTTTATATTCTCAGAGCACAGTACTGAAAGTAAGTAAAGGTTTTAAGTTACTTATGTTGTTTTTAAAAAAAAGCACATTAAACAGACAGCCTTTTCATGATAAACGCCACTGTCCTGCATTTTTATTTTTTCTATCATCTTTAGAGAAACATACTGTTACAATTTTAGCATGCTTTTGTTTAATAAATTAAGAACTTAAAAAAAGCCTACATTTGCAAAGCACTTTTCAAATTACCGATATCTCCAGCAATTATTGTTTAACATATTTTCGATTACTTAAAGAAAATAAAAATCGAGACTACTTAAAAGAATCTAGCACCATGCAGGAGTACCTTTCTCACACATGACAATTGCAGGCTCATTGTAAGGCTGCAAACTGCCTAAAGGATTTTTAAATGTATCCATCAATTTGAATAAATATTAAAAGTGAGTTTTAGCACAATGTATACTTTAATAATATATAGCTCCTTTTACCTTCACCAAAAACATTTACAAGAACAAGTGAAAAATGTTCTGATGTATATAACTTGTCTTGAATTTTATTTGCTTTGTCAGAGGCAGACCAGAATTCTTACTACAGTTTGCAAGTCAGTTAAAAATAAACAAAGCCAAAATATAAATAAAAGGGAAAGAAGCCATTATAAAAATACAAAATTATATATCTTTTAGAAAATTGTTAATTCAAGAAAGCTTTATTCTCCACCAACTAAGCAAGATATTCACGCAACTGATGAGATCACAACTTTAAAAAATAAAAGTAGCCCAAAGATGTACCTGACATATAAATAAAAATTTAGTCCTAATGTGGGACGAGTCAACCTATATAACAGCTAATATCCATTCATCCATTTTCTAACCCGCTGAATCCGAACACAGGGTCACGGGGGTCTGCTGGAGCCAATCCCAGCCAACACAGGGCACAAGGCAGGAACCAATCCCGGGCAGGGTGCCAACCCACCGCAGGACACACACAAACACACCCACACACCAAGCACACACTAGGGCCAATTTAGAATCGCCAATCCACCTAACCTGCATGTCTTTGGACTGTGGGAGGAAACCGGAGCACCCGGAGGAAACCCACACAGACACGGGGAGAACATGCAAAATCCACGCAGGGAGGACGCGGGAAGTGAACCCGGGTCTCCTAACTGCGAGGCAGCAGTGCTACCACTGCGCCACTGTGCTGCCCCATAACAGCTAATATTTTCAAGGAAAAAGTAAACTTTTCTGCAAATGAGCACACAGAGGAGTTTCACCACTGTTGCTGCAATTGATCACTGAAAAGATAACACCTTACATTATATAGTAAACCTGATGAAGTATTTTTAAAGTTGCACATAATAAAATGAAAGTTGAATCCAGAGCAAAATACCTCGCTCTGCAGCGAGTTTAAAAATCAAGGGAGTGGAGTTGCCAAATTAGTCAAAAAATAAGGTTTGAATGTTCCAACTAAAAATAAGTAAATATTCAAATACATCCAAACTTAGGTTAACAATTCTAGACATCACTGGTCCATTTGTACATGCCCTCTTTCAGAGCCCTAAATTTCACTAATATATACTTGCTAGGTTACAGAAATGCATTGTAAGTAGTTCTACTATTAAAAAGACATGCATCTTGAATATGGTTTGCAATGAAGTGGCTTCTGAAGGACTCCTTTATTACCCTTGAGAGTAGCTTGGTCTACCAGGTTTGTTAGTCAGCTACTAAGTTGGAGTCACACCTTTTACATCTTGAGGATACAGATCAGAATCATGAAGCTCACATTGCAAGCACTATAACATAATTAAAACAGTCTCTCTATAGTGCTATGTTGAGATTTTGGTCTAGCGTACAAAGACACATTACCAAGCTTTGAGTACACAACGCTGTAAATTATTGGCTATGTGATTCCTTCACCACTTTTACGGCCATTAAAACTAATTTGTGGTCACTTAACTATCCAACTGACGTTAAGTGTTTCCATCAAAAGTACTCAGAACTCTGATTTCAGTGATAGCCCAACCCTTCAAGCTGTTGATTTATGTATTAAGGAAATGTCACTTTCAAAGGCTCACAGAGAAAGAGTCCCTCATATTGGATGCAACTCTAACATTACAGGAATTTAGAAGTGCTCAACTCTTCAGCCATGAAAATCTGCCTGAACAGCCAGTTTGCCACCCTGAACTCATCAGCATTTTTTAATCTATGATAGACCCATATCAACTAATTAGTCATATCGACAATCTTCATGACTATACAGAGACCCTCAATATTGTTTTAATCACTCTTCTTCCAAAACTGGGTAAACAGCCTACTTACCACTCAAACCACTAACCATTGTCATAGATGAACTCAGATGCCAAACTACTTGTAAAGGGTTTTTGCATGCTGGCGGCAATCAATCCTTCAGTTGTACTCTATTTATTCAAGGGGGAGCGGGCTGTGTTCAGGAGGAACATGACGAGATCTTCAACTCTTAATGTAATTTAAGAAGGCAAACTGACCTGCTAGAGATCTTAAATGAACCAAGACTGCCCTCTCTAGGGTTGATGATGCATGATGTTGCAGCTACCAGATGACAGTTATTTATCAGCTAGAGTCTCTGCATGTCTTAATGATATCTGATCCTGGATATAAAGCTCAACCTGGCAAAGATGGAGCTTCCTGTTATTCCAGCCAACCAGTCTGTTCAACTATCCATTTCTGTACAGCTTGGCTCATTGACACAAATATCTGCCAAGTCAGTAAGCAACCTTGGGGTGGCGACGGTGACTAGCAGAACCACCCACAAGCATTGTCAAAATATTATAGATGGTCCAAAATGCAGCAGCCCATCTTGTTTTCAACCAGCCAAAACAGGCGCATGCCAGTCCTCTCTTTGGGTGACAACATTTCCTCCCACAGTAGCATACAAACAAGCTCAATACCTTGATGCTTGGCTGTAAAGTAGTCAGTGGGTCAGCACCTGTGTACAGTATATGGAGACACTGGTTAGGTGCTTCTCACCCACTCAGGTCTGCCAGTGAGAAGTGTCTGGTGATGTCACCTCAGCGTGGTGTTATATCTCAATCCAGACTCTTCATGTGTAGCTTGTCCTTGTAGAAGTAGATTACCACTACATCCATTTTCTGAATAGTGACCAGACATAGAGGCTTGTTTGGTGCAGCGTAAATCAATAACCAGTTCCTTGTTTTTGCCGATATTAAGTTGTGGACAATTCTCTTTGCACAAAGAAACAAAATTCTCCATCCATCTAACTCCTACACTCTGTCTCATTCCCTTACCAGTACACCCCATAAGTGCAGAGTGATCAGAGAATTTCTGCAAGTGACATGTTTGAGGTTTATTTTGTAGATGTACAAATTGAAGAGAAAAGGAGACAGAACTGTTCCTTATGGTGCTCCAGTATTGCTTCATTTTAGAAAGACAGTGCTGCAGTCCCATAAACTGCAGTCTGCTTGACATATAATCCATTATCTAGGACACCATAGACTCATCCACGTGCATATCTCAGAGTTCACCCTTTAACAGGGAGGTCTGAGTGGTACTGAAAGTGATTTTAAAAAATAAATAAATAATCCTCACAGTGCTGCCACCTATATCCAGGTGAGAATAAGCCTTGAGGAGCAGATGGATAGTTGTATCCTCCACTCAAATTACTCTCCAATAGGCAAACTGACAGGGGGTCCTGGTTGTCTACCACTAGAGGACTCATATAGTTCAGGACCAGCCTATTGAATGCCTACATGATGCTAGAAGTGCCACTGGTCTGTAGCAATTAGGTGCAGAAGCGCCTAGCTTTATTGGAACAGAAACAATAATCAAGTGTTCTATATGCAGTCAATACTTACTACAGCATGTAACACTAAAGCTTTACATGAATAAGTGATAAGCAAGCTGAATGGCAATGGGCTAAAGATTACCTTACCTCGAATTTACAGTATAGCAGTGTGTGATGGTCACAGACATGACTCATTTAATTCAAAGTGCTTCCACATTTCACTGCAACTTATTTTCTGCATGTTCTGCAGAGATGGTAGTCATCTTCAATTAATTTCTAATCAATACTGTTACTGCCTCTCACCATAGTTATACTGAAGAGCTAGATCAATCTGCATGCTGCATGTGAATGATTATGCACCTTTTAGTAAACTGAGTGTTCATACAAAAAAAAAAACAAAAAAAAAAACAAAAAAAAACTTGCACACCATAATCAACAATAGTTATAGTAATATTTTTTTAACGTGAAGCAGTGTAATAACTGTTGGGAATTGGGAACAAACCACAGTACCCATCCCTACTGCTTACACTAAATCATTATACAATCAGTACACAACAGTTTTTAACCTATGACTTATCTAATGCCACAATCGTTTATACAGTGCTTCCGGAAAGTATTCACAGCGCATCACTTATTCTACATTTTGTTATGTTATAGCCTTATTCCAAAATGGATTAAATTCATTTTTTTTCCTCAAAATTCTACACACAACACCCCATAATGACAACGTGAAAAAAGTTTGAGGTTTTTGCAAATTTATTAAAATTAAAAAAACTGAGAAATCACATGTAAATAAGTATTCACAGCCTTTGCTCAATACTTTGTCGATGCACCTTTGATAGCAATTACAGCCTCAAGTCTTTTTGAATATGATGCCACAAGCTTGGCACACCTATCCTTGGCCAGTTTCACCCATTCGTCTTTGCAGCACCTCTCAAGCTCCATCAGGTTGGATGGGAAGCGTCGGTGCACAGCCATTTTAAGATCTCTCCAGAGATGTTCAATCGGATTCAAGTCTGGGCTCTGGCTGGGCCACTCAAGGGCATTCAGAGAGTTGTCCTGAAGCCACTCCTTTGATATCTTGGCTGTGTGCTTAAGGTCGTCGTCCTGCTGAAAGATGAACCATCGCCCCAGTCTGAGGTCAAGAGCACTCTAGAGCAGGTTTTCATCCAGGATGTCTCTGTACATTGCTGCAGTCAGCTTTCCCTTCATCCTGACTAGTCTCCCAGTTCCTGCCGCTGACAAACATCCCCACAGCATGATGCTGCCACCACCATGCTTCACTGTAGGGATGGTATTGGCCTGGTGATGAGCAGTGCCTGGTTTCCTCCAAATGTGATGCCTGGCATTCACACCAAAGAGTTCAATCTTTGTCTCATCAGACCAGAGAATTTTGTTTCTCATGGTCTGAGAGTCCTTCAGGTGCCTTTTGGCAAACTCCAGGCGGGTTGCCATGTGCCTTTTACTAAGGAGTGGCTTTCGTCTGGCCATTCTACCACACAGGCCTGATTGGTGGATTGCTGCAGAGATGGTTGTCCTTCTGGAAGGTTCTCCTCTCTCCACAGAGGACCTCTGGAGCTCTGACAGAGTGACCATCGGGTTCTTGGTCACCTCCCTGGCTAAGGCCCTTCTCCCCCGATCGCTCAGTTTAGATGGCCGGCCAGCTCTAGGAAGAGTCCTGGTGGTTTTGAACTTCTTCCACTTACGGATGATGGAGGCCACTGTGCTCATTGGGACCTTTTAAAGCAGCAGAATTTTTTCTGTAACCTTCCCTAGATTTGTGCCTCAAGACAATCCTGTCTCATAGGTCTACAGACAATTCCTTTGACTTCATGTTTGGTTTGTGCTCTGACATGAACTGTCAACTGTGGGACCTTATATAGACAGGTGTGTGCCTTTCCAAATCATGTCCAATCAACTGAATTTACCACAGGTGGACTCCAATTAAGCTGCAGAAACATCTCAAGGATGATCAGGGGAAACAGGATACACCTGAGCTCAATTTTGAGCTTCATGGCAAAGGCTGTGAATACTTATGTACATGTGATTTCTCAGTTTTTTTATTTTTAATAAATTTGCAAAAACCTCATGTAAACTTTTTTCACGTTGTCATTATGGGGTGTTGTGTGTAGAATTCTGAGGAAAAAAATGAATTTAATCCATTTTGGAATAAGGCTGCGACATAACAAAATGTGGAAAAAGTGATGCACTGTGAATACTTTCCGGATGCACTGTAGTTGTAGTGTGCTGGCTCAAGATGTTTTCTGCTGTGTTTCTTTCTCCAAGTTTATACAATATAACAAACTTTGACAAATTTAGAACTCTTGACATGCAGTAATAAATTCATTCAGATCTAATGATAAGGACAAGAATATAGCCTCTCATCGTTTCTCAAAACATTTCACTTTTTCCACAGTTTTCTACTACAGGCTCTGAATTAGATTCCCAAAAAGTTTTATAACATTACGTAAAGATTATTTATATTCACAACTACCTCTGAAATTTTCCATAGAAAAAGAATGCATCTTACACAGTACTTGCAGTGTGAGAAAGTAGTTAACTTTTTTATCTGCAAAAAAGACCAGTAGACAGCTTATACATATCCATTATATATATATATATATATATATATATATATATATATATATATAAAAAGCCAGTAACACTTTAGGTACTGCAAAAATGCATTGATTACTCGTTTACTCTTATGTAACAAGACCTTACCAAAGGCTTCCTTTGGTTTTCATAACACTTAAAAAGGATCAGCAAATAGATTCATCACCGCTGTGAAGTGATCTATTTTATACGCTGGTAAAATTACTTAAGAATTCTAAGAAATCACAGGTCTTCTACTGAAGCATGCAATATGATGAGAAATGTATCTCATTTAAACCACCTTTGACCATTCTAAAGTGACAATATTTTAGTAGACCATATTGTACAGGTAAATAACCAATTTATTGATGCAATGGAAGTGTTAATCAGCAAAAGAGGCCTTTATTAATATTGTTCCATAACAGTAAATGAGCAATGGATTTATTTTTTCACAATCTAAATTTGTAATAAAAATAACTATAAGATATTTCCATTATATGCTGTATGTAAAAGTGCAGCATGCTGTACAAACCTGTGGCAAACGCCTATCTACTAACAGCTCAGACTGCCAGTTACACAGAATTATTTGCCAGATTTTACATATTTGATTGAAGAATGATGCCATCAATTTGATATGAAAACAGACATCTAATGCAATATTCTATGCTCACAGAATGAATGGGCCTCTCTGGATATTAAGCAAGGAGGCAATTTAGTATTTAAACACAATGTGAAATTGATTTCTCTCATTTACATATTACTTTTCCGGATTAATACAAACTAGTACACACTCTTCTCAGGAAAAGTGACATGCACTATGCAGTGTAATTGCACGAATGCAGTGTTTAGAAAGAGGAAAAGAATTCTTGACATCTAATGACATCTAAACAAACAGAATGTGGTTAGTGGAAGGAGTACCCCTAACCTGGAAAAAAATCCCTATTTCATATATTATATGATAATTCCTTATCACTGAACTTGAAGGATACCCCCAAACTTGAATCTAGCACTGTTTATGAAGCAAAGTGACTGTGTTTCACATTAATTTGCCTGGGAAACCACTAGCGCAATACTCAAAAAAAAAAAAAATGTTTCTGTACAACTGAAAGTAAAAAGTCTATTTACTTACAAAGGGTAGTGGGAGAGGGTGACGGGTACAAGGAGACCAGAAAACATTTTCTGAACCAGTGTGCGTAAAATGCTGCACTGTATCAAGTGCAATTTTTTTCCAGAAACATTTTATGAATTTAAGTCTTTTTATTTGCTATTGGAACAACTAAGATGCTATAAAGCAGAAGGTACTGAACATGGTTTAAGCAATTCAAAAATAAAATTACATAAAGTTTTCACCATGACAACATCCCTGTAAACTAGATGTTTTCAAATCTAGATAAGCATGTAAAGCATCACAATATTTTTCTATCAGGATTTAGTCCTATGTGCCTGTTTTATCAATACTCCTTGGACTGTATTTAGAAAATGCACTAAATCATGTTGTAATTCTGCATTTGCAAAAAATTCTGGATTGAATGTGCAAAGGATGCAAGGGGATTATATTGCTATAACCATCCAGTATTCTCTTTGTGGGACTTTACTAGCAGATAACAAAAGGTTAATTTATATAGCATATTTTACAAAGAACACAAAAATAATTCAATGCAGAAAATAATGATACATTTGAGAACCAATAATTTCAATCATTTAGGGAATATAGGCTAGTAATGTATACCAAGTGTCTACTGTACTAACACTTAGGCACTGAAGAAATAAACATGCCACCTAACAAATGAAACAGCTTATTTAAATAAGTAAATAATGTAACATTCGCAAAATGGCTTAATAAAATTTAGGGTTCCAGATCAAAACAACTTTCTTCTTCATTTCCACAAGTATGTAGCTGTTAAATATTCTGCTTTAAGTGTAGTTAAAGGTAGTGCTGGGCTATTGCAGATCAGCAATTATAATTTTGCAGCACACAGGATTTTATACCAATGCATATAAATATACTTTGGAAAGGAATAGCAACATGCAGCAAAATTTCACTTTGCTCATCTCATCCTTATAAATGGATGTGTCAGTAAAACACACAGAATTATGGTATTTCACCAAATATTCTCCTAGTATATAGCTTGTTTGTATTCAACCAAAAAAAAAAAAAAAAAAAACCTCCACAGTACTCTCAGGACATATTCTCTACAATCGAAAACACTTCATTCCATTAAACAACTGCTAGCCTTTAGCATGCCATTACAAGGGTTACCAATTCAACCAACTGTAGCTATAGAAAGACCAGGTCAGCTAACTTACTAATTTACTACAAATAGTTGGGGGGGGTGGGTGTCAGATACGTGGAATCATCAATACCCCATGACAGCAGTTAGAAGAGCCTACTGAAAAGAAAAAGAAAAAAAAAAAAAAAACACTACATAAATGAAGTCTACCATTTGCAGAAATCACGCTATTTTATTTTGCTTTAATGCAAAACAGTTTTCCACCGATACCTATATTGTTTGGCCACTTTAACATATGGGAGGAAAATAAATTACAAAAAAAAAAAAAAATGAAAGCGCTTCAAAACAAAAACCACAATGAAGGAATACATTTCATTTATCTTTTATTTGTCAAGTGGTTTATGGTTTTCAATCAAAAACTAAACAGAAAAATATTAAGTATTAGAACATGGTCCTGGTTTTCTTACTTACTTTACTAAATTCATTAGTTTACTACCTGTGAAAGAGGAAAAATTCAATTAATGTGTTAACCAAAATGCACTTATGTGAAATGACCAACTGCAATTAATAACTAAACCCAATCATAAGGTAGAAATGAAACTTTAAATAGTTCCCTGTTGCTTCAAACAAATCATTCACTTGGGTATATGCTTAATACAGTCAAAGCAAAACAGATTATCATTTAAGTCACTGGCCTAATAGATATAAGGCTTTATCAGCAAAGCAAAAGAAACATCACTTACTCGTGCACTCTGTTGTCTCCATATAAATCGCTCAGTCCAAAGCTGATGTAATGCCAGTGTTCCTGAATATTCAGCGATGCATCTCCCAGATTCCTGTACATGCTAATGTAATCTAGAGGATCTGGTCCTCCTAACCTGAAAGGTGAAAATAAGAATTGGTTTAAAAGTAACTTCCAATTTCAGTAAGAGAATCCCTAAAATGTTAGTTTTATGATACATTTCAACCTTTTCAGGAGCCATTTTTTAAATTTTAAACTAGCGGGCCTTGCACTCTGCTCGCTTCGCTCGCCAACAAAACCCAAAAAAAACCCAGCCATGCACTACGCTCCGATGTGATGGGGGGGCTGAACACACCCCAAGGAGACACAACCGCTGCTCTGAAACCACTCTTAAATGGTGATACAATGGGAATCAAATAACAGTTGTTATTTTTACCTCCTCTTTGCTCAATCAGCTGCTGGCATGCTGCTGCTCCCGTGCTGCTTGATCTGCATTTCGTGCAGCGCTTCAAACGTTTTAAAGTCACTGCCTTGTCTCTCTTCTCCCCAAGACCTATCCTGGGATCCCTGGCCAACAGCAGGACCGAATCACATAAACACTTGTACTCATACTGGACCAACTGCGTGTTGCCAATCCAAATTGTTCTTTTGTGGTTTTGTTGTTTTTTTTCCTGCTGCAAACTATATTTACTGTCTTTGACAAGCCATTTAATGCTAAATGCATGAAAAACAACATTTAATCAAAACTATAGTATCTTGAATTCCTCAAATGCAGAAAAATAAACACCTCTCTGGTGGTGTTTTACCTTTGAAGTAACTATATAATTATAAATCCAGTTGCAAAGGTGATTCATATTAGGTTGACTGATCATTATGTCAGCTATAATTGAGGTCTGAAAATCAGCATAATATGCATGTTTTTCAAAGCAACATGAGGCATTAAGAAAGAGAAAAAGTTGTTGCATGTTAAAACTCAGACACAGACTGAGCTTCAGTATAACCTTAAGCAACACCTCTAGCCTCCTCCATCACTAGATCTAGTGCTGGGCGGTATACCGGTTCATACCGAAAACATTTTTTTATTTTTGTTATGATATGGACTTTTCTTATACTGCAACACCGGTTTAAATTGCCTAAATGACGTTCGGAACATGGCGCAGCGGGAAACTGTTCGGGGGGGGGGACCTTTTTTACTGCTATACAGCTAATCACAAACAACGGAGTACATGCATTAGTGGAGGTGTTGCGAGGGGGCTCTTTCACTACTACATCGCTAAATAGGCATGCAATGGAGTACATGCGAGATGAAAATAGACAGAGAACATTCCAAAGCTGTAGCTGACGATAAAGTTGAACACGATGACACAGAAGAACTTTTGCCAAAAAAAAGGAGTCACGTCCGTTGCCTAGAGATACTTTGGTTTTAAAAGGTCGGATGTGGACCATTATGTTCAAATGTGTGAATACTGTTTCTATACTACTGGATAATATTGCAAGGCAAGTTGTACTTGTTTTATTTTTTTTTCAAATACAGTGTAATGTTCCTGGGTACTGTGTAATAGTGTGATGACATGTTGACTTTATTCTCGACATTTCCACTTTAATCTCGCCATTTATGTCAAGATTAAAGTCGAACATCGTAAACTAAACTTCATCGTAAAAAATGAATATTTACTAGATTTTCTCAAACCTTGTCATAAGTTATATAGCACATTAAATGTTTTGTGTTAAGTGTTCCCTGAGCCATGTTAAATCGGTACGTGCTTCTTAAACTGACTTCCTCTTGTACTGAGGAGATTCCGGCAGCGATTGCCGCACAGAACACATTCACTTCATGATATTCCGGCTCCCTGAACATTTACAATGCTAAGATAAATACTTGATATAATTTTCATGATGAAATGCATTAAAGCATGCATTAATCATGTGGGGGGCACGGCGGCATGGAAGTTGCATTCCTGCCTCGCAGCAAGGGGGTCCCGGGTGTACCCTACCATGAATTTGCATGTTTTTCTGGTGGCTTCACTCGGCGTGCTTCAGTTTCCTTTCAAAGTCATGTAGGATGTGGGGTTTTGTTATGCTATATTGACCCTGCTAGTGTATGTTTTGCTTGTATTCACCCTACGATGAAGTGGCACCCCATTCAGGATTTGTTCCTGCCTCGCACACGATGCTTGCTGGGATGGGAGCAGCTCTGAATGGATGGCATAATTAAACAAAGATTTTTTTAAAGTTCTGAACACTTTGTGGGCTAAGTTTATAATCTACAGTATATATATATAATTCACTAAGGCAAGACACCCATGGAAAGCACGCCGGAAGGGGCGTGGATTCACTAAGCCGCCGACAAGACAGACACCTATAACGCACGCAGGAAGGAGCCACGCCCACCAACTCCAAGACCATTGGATACGACGACAACTCGCAGAGCCGCAGCCACCAACTCGGACGCGACGACACAGGAAAACGGCGTCATTTATATTTGTGTGTTGTAGAGGCGACATGCTCCTCCGAGCCACGTTGACTGTTCATAGAGGCATGTTTCTTGCGGAGGTGAATCGCCATATGCAGCGTGTAAAACGGTTTGCTAGGGGAATCCCATGGGATCCTTAAAACAATCCTTTACAACTGAGGTTAAAACACAATAAAGTAAGCAGTCTTTAAAAGCCGAGTTTTCGGTTACGATGCACGGCCGCGTGCACCATAGCACTGTTTTATACGCTACATACAGCAATTCGCATCCGTGACAAACATGCGTCTTCTTCACTCACGGACAATTATATGTTGCGCTCTCCAAAGTTCCATCTTTTCATTCACTTTCTGTTGTATCCTCAAACCCTCCCTTTTTTAGACAACTGTGTCTTTCCAGAAGTGTTCAACCATCAATAAATACTTATGCAGCGTTTGTTATGCCGCGGGTTCACTATTGTGTTGTATTTTGCTCTCTCCAGACTTCTATCTTTTCATTCACTTACTGTTGTATTCTCACACCAACCCGTTTTAGACACCTGTGTCTTTCCAGAAGTGTTTAGCATTCATTAAATAATTATGCATGCAATTGAGCGTGTGTCTACCCGGTGCAGAGAGGCGTGGGTAAGCCGTTGAACCCCATTCGGGCTGCAAACCATCGAATTCCCACTAAGTGCGACTCATATGCTCCCACTGGTTACGTCCCTACCCTTTGTACACTCCCCCCTCCCACCTCGCTACTACCGTGGACGGGTGTCTAGGTGGATTATATATAGAAAAGCAGCCAAAACCGCACAGAGCAATGAAAAGTCTACGTGAGTCACAGGTGCATCTGGACTGTGCAAAGACGACAACGACTCAAGTGACGAGTTGGAGGTGGGCACATGAGCAGGCAGTGCATACTGATCGAGAAATCAGCAGACTAGCATGACGAAGGGAGCAGAATGGACGTCCTTCTCCTCTCCTCCCGTTCCACCCTCCGTGCCTGACCCCCATCCCTCCGTCTGGCAGAAGAAGGCGCGATGGCGGCCCGCCAGTTTTCAGTCACGGACAATTGTGTGTTGGTTCGTTCCATGCATTGTTACAATGTTGCTTTTCTTGCTGATTTATTACATTACCGATTTTTCAAATGTTAATTTTCTCCCTGTGCTTAAAAATCATTAAAAAAACCGGCCTGATTATGCGGCGTATGGTACGCCGCGGGTTGGCTAGTTAGTTTTAATTTCACAAAGACGTTTATCATGTGGTGATTGGTTAGATGGAGAAAGAAAAAGGAAGGATAGGAGCTGAGGGTTTGGTACATCAGACAGACAGCACGCATGCAATAAAGAAAGCCCGCTCAGAAGAACATCCATTGAATTCTGTGTTCGTGTCTCCGACCACCAGATCACAAACCCAACATTTACACAATAAGTTAAACCTGGGCGATACCAATTCATATATCCAGTTTTTTGGAGCCTCGTCACACCTGCCATAAAGTTCTCTACACTGAACATACACCTGAGGACGAAGGAGCAGCACTACCACCACACTACTGTGCATGTTTAATACATGTTTTAATGCATTCTAAAAAAATGAGCATTCTAAATTTTCAGAGAGCAGGAATATCATGAAGTGAATGGATTCAGAGGAAATCAGTTTAAGAAGCGTAGTGATTAACAACTGGGTCGAGGAACACTTAACACAAAGCATTTAATGTGCTATATTAATTTATGACTGGGTTTGAGAAAATCTAGTAAATTAAACATTTATTTTAGGATGAAGTTTAGTTTACAACATTCTACTTTAATTAAAAAATAAACTATGAGAATAAAGTGGAAATGTCGACTTTAATCTCGACATAAACAGCGAGAATAAAGTGGAAATGTTGACTTTTCTCTCAACATAAGCGTCAAAATTAAAGTGGAAATGTTGAGAATAAAGACAACATGTCGACTTTATTCTCGACATACAGTTTGTTTTTTTATTCCCTGTGTCTGTATTTTTTTTTCTTCACCGTTTCCCTAATACGATTCCGTAGGGCTATACCACAAATAACATTATAAAGGCAAGTTGCAGTTTTATTATTTATGTATATAGCTTAGCTTGAAGCAAGGTCCATATTAATGCAATTTGCCTAAACGATGGTTCAGTTGGTAAAGATGTCATCACCAAGTTGCACTTATTTTATTTTTATTTGGTAATTACTGTGTTATGTATCCGGGCTTGAATTCTTGAAGTAATAGTATTATTACTGGAAGTTGCACTATTTATTGTATTGTTATTATTTATTAGTTTAAATATTATGCAGTTTAATGATGGTAAAGTTGTTTAAAAAGTCACTTTAATGTGTCAATGGACAGAGATTACCATTAACAGAAAGTGTAGTTGGTTTACAAAAAATATTTACTATTTATTCCTTTTGTAAGACATGTTCAGTGCAATACAACTTTTGACAAGCACCTCTGGATATTTTACTAAGTCTAAATGCCTCTTTGGATGGTTGAAAATATGTTGTCAAAATTATAGTTTAAGTTGTTTGCAAAATTTGTTCAATAAAAAGGTTCTATATTTTGACTGCATCTGTCATGCAATGCGATTCCTTCTCTTCATTAGTACCACCCCCTTGAAAACTATCACTTTATGGGGCCATGCAAACCTGTATTAATACTTGTGTGCACATTAAAATGTTTTTTTGTACAATGTACAATGCTCATGACAGTGGAATAGGTTATTCTTAGCCAGTCTACTGCAGTAATTGCAGTGGAAAATGTGCTTAACATCCACTCATATATGGGGAAAAAAATACCGTCAGACCAGGATAATTTACAAAAATACCGTGATATAGAATTTTGGTCATACCGCCCAGCTCTAACTAGATCTAAACATCATTTAACTTTCATAGGAAGGTGTGCACTGCCCAGTATGTAGCAGATTTTCACCTTCAAATATGGTGGCCAAGAAGTACAGAGGCTACACCCTTAGAACATACACACTAGGGCTTTGTATTGCCAAGCCTTGAACAACATGAACCAAATCACAAATTCTGACAAAACCAGTTTGCGAGACATAAAAAAAAATGCATTATTTGGAAATTTTCAGAAATGCCAATTGCTTAGAATTTGTAATTAACAGAATACTGAATGTATTTCTTCTTCAAAAGCAGTGTACAACTGCATTCTCAATATACACACTCTGAATGTACTTATAATTAAAGTTCTTTAAAAAAATATGAATCTGTTAACATGTTCTGGGTCAAGACAGAATTTGGTGGCAGAGAGTAGATTGCTGTACAAAAAATTCCTTCAGATGCAACTGATGTAGCCTGAACACACAAAATCTGCACAACCTTGTCAATCATGGGCATTTATCTGCATAATTTTTCTAAAATATTAATGGGTCATTCTGAGGCTTCAGTCATGGTTTTGCTCTGTACAAAGCTATTTCCTTACTGGCCATGTCTTCTATTGACAAAGGCGCTTAAGCTTTTCAAATTTCAAGTATCATCATGATCAAAAAAAGGAGGCTCAATAAACTTTTCTTTGCTGAAGGCGAGTCAAATTAGCTAGTATATGTATTTGGGATGTTTGGCATTTGAAGTAGAGGGGGTTCACAAAAATGTTCTACAGCTTTCTCCTTCATTGCAACTTAACCTTCTGAGACAAATTTACTTGTTGTAAGCCTTTGCCACACATACTGGACATACAGCACTTGAATCCTGGATTGAAAGCAGAGGCTTCCTATAAATTGTTTAGTATTTCTTCTTCATTATAGCATCTGTGCAAGCTGTAACATTTTATGCTCAAAACTGTTATCGCTTTCCTTGGGGTCACAGTAGAACTGACAAAACAAGTGTCACTGTAGGGCTTTGATAAGGACATATTACTAGGGTAACATGAAATAGAGGCTGTTTGTCAGGAATGACCCACACCTCACTCCAATAAATTTACTGTTAGAATGGATTTAAGTTCATTCCATTTCTTGATGAACTCATCTGTCAGTGTTGCTGATAGTGAAGCCTGTTTCTCAACAAAACGTTCAAACTTCAAGTAGTTGTTCCAGCAGGTCATTACATCAATAATGAGTTTATGGCTTGGTAATTGGAGCATAAACTGTTTTTTTGCAAACAATGATACTGTTTGGTTTTTGTGGAGGAAGTCAACAATTCATCTCATTGTAGAATTAAGATAATATACTTCTTCATCTAATATTTTGCCACATGCCAAACTTAGGCCGGAGTTGTACTTCACGTGACGCATGCTGCAGCGGGCGCTCCGACTACGCAAGCGTTGTAGTGTTCATACTTGTGCGCGTACTTTACGTAAATCTGGAGGAATCTACCAGGTGGCAGTGCGAGATATTATCACGGTGAGAACATGTTCGGCTTCTCTGTGTTGTGAATTGCCTAGAACACTCATTAAATTCTGATGACACCTTACCGCAATATCTCTGAAAATTATGTTTGTTGACTAAATCCATCAATCCAGGGATGTGTCCATTCCACCAAGCATTGGGCACGAGTGAGAAACAATCCCTGGACGAGGCCTCAGCTCATCGCAAGGTGAATACAAGCACTCACATACACTAGCGTCATTTTAGCGGCACCAAATTCCCAAATCTGCATATCTTTGGAAGGAAACCGGAGCACAGTGTGGAATACAAGCAGGAAATACCAGCAACATAACTCCCAGCGAGACAGCAGTGCTATCACTCCACCACCGTGACACCCCCATGTGTGTAATTATTAACAGTATTCATTATTTAAATGAAATTATATGTAAAATGTAACATACACACTTTAATGCATTTCATCATGAAAATGGTATCAAGTACAAATCTAAAGATTCTAAATGTGCAGAGAGTTGGAATATCATACATTTAATTTGTTCTGTGTGGTGATCTATTGCTGCTTGCCACTGCTGTCAGGTCCAAGAAGCTCGTAGCGATTAAAAATTGGGATGACGTTTACGATGGTCTGCATTAATGATAAAGTAAACTATGAGGTTAAAGTGGACATTTCGAGATTAAAGCCGAAATTTCCACTTTAAATCACAAAATACACGTTTTCACAGTGTCCTTTATTTTTTTCTCAGTGGCTCAAATACAGTGCTATACATTATGTTGCTGTTGTTGTTAAGTTGCAAAAAAAAAAAAAAAAAAAAAAAAAGACGGCACAAAAGATGGTATGTGAGACTTTTAAAATGTATCGTATCATTACGATCTGGAATATGCGACACTTGAATATAAAAGCACCACGAATGCATGTGTATGTCGGCATTTTGCTTCACCACATCGAAGCATTCATCCCGTAGGATCTGCATAGAGGCTTTCTGTCACATGTAGATAGTAAACAGAGACACTGACGTCACGTTCCAACTTTTAGCACACTGCGCCCCCCGACTTTTTGCTGGTACTGCAACTCGTGCACACGTCGCGCTAATTTCTCAGGATCTGCTCAGAGGACGTGTGAAATGAACGCTAGGAACGCGTGGCAGCCATGATGTGGGCGCGTACACGTTCTGAGCGTGAAGTATAAATCGGCCCTTAAGATATGGACAAAGCAGCCCAGTGAACATGAATGCTAGCAGTTTGGGTTGCAATGTTTATATTTGATGCACTGTCAGTTGTTACAACAGTGACTTTGTAGCTTCTTGAAGTACAAGGCCAACATTCTCTCCTATGTGAGATTCTGGCAGATCTCATCTGCAGAACACAAGAGCAAAGTACAAAATTATCATCCATTAAAAGGGCTGTTATGGCGATGAAAGATTGTGTGGTGTGACTTATCCAAGAGCCAAGGCCACTGACTCAGCATCGCTAAGCTAGGTATTTTTAATATTACTGTACATTCTCACCAAATGTAGACCTGGCTGTATATATGCAACACGGTTGACACTCATTCAGCAGGAAAGGCTTTGCTTTCAG
Source organism: Polypterus bichir lapradei (assembly GCA_026402145.1). NCBI lineage: Eukaryota > Metazoa > Chordata > Cladistia > Polypteriformes > Polypteridae > Polypterus > Polypterus bichir. The sequence continues at coordinate 14,181,146 of JANRMT010062813.1, read as the reverse complement.
CTATACTAAAAGATCTCATGTTCTCAGTGATAATCTTTGCAAAGCTGGTGGTGAATCAATTCACTTTTGTTTGTGGCAATTTCATTTTTCCAGCCATAAGGAATGGATTGCTTGTAGTAGCAGCTGATGCCAATGGAGATGCAGTCCTGCCTTATGTTTTCTCTCTCCCTCATTTATTTGAGCATCACCAGGAACAGTTATACCAGCAGTAAAGTTATTCAAATAAGTTTAACAGTGCATATTAAGTATGCAGTTTGACTACTGACTATACATAAACTTCATTAAAGTTTGATAAGTGTCATTCTTGAATCATAATTGTATTTCTGTGCAAGTGTTTACTGCAGTGTTGATTTTTCTACTTCTTAACTAAAAGTGTTAGCCGTTTTATACATTTATTTTATCAATTACATTTAATATACTTTATAAATGAGTTTGTTTGCTGGAAAACAACAGGACACTTAATGACAGCAGTCAGTGGTATATTTGTTTTAGAAATCCTATGTCAGTTACTGTATTTCCATTAACTAATACATTTTTAAAAGAGTAAAAATTAAAGAGTTATTAAATAAACAACAATACAACATGTTCTTTACTTATTACGTCAATGCAATCATTTCAAATGGACCTTTCACATTTGTGGTTTCTCTACTACATTTAAGCTTCCTAAGGCAAGTTTTACAAATGACATGGGACTCATCTTTTATACAGAATCCAAAACATTCCCATACTTTGAAAGTTTTTTATTCTTTCTTAGACTATCCCCAGGATTTATAAAAATGTGTTGCAGGCATATGTTTGACTATCATAGTGGTGCAACGGATCACTGTTTGATCCGAACCGATTCCTGTCCACAGTTCGGTACGCACGTGATCCGAAGATCCAAGAAAAAAAAAAAAAAAAGTTCCACTGTACTGTGCGCGTGTCTCTCGCGCACTCTCTCAACCTCTCTCGCGCACTAACTCTGTCTTTCTTGCGCAATGAACTGCAATTAAAATTTTCTCACATACTAATACTGTCTCTCTCGCACACTAATTCAACCTCTCGCGCATTTTCGCTCGACTTTTGTCCGGTTTGCCGCTTCATACACGTGGTCATGGCCAGCGGTAGCAGTTCAAGCAGAGGAGCAGAGGAGCTCGACAAACCTCCAGCATCATTTAAGTCTCATGTGTGAGAGCATTTTGGCTTTCCTGTTAAACATGTTGATGGGAAAAGGGTGGTGGATAAAACCACCACAGTTTGTCGACTGTGTGGCACGAGGAAGCCCTATGAGACTGGCAACACGTCGGGCATGGCCACTCATTTAAAACGACACCACCCTGATGTGACAGGACCCAAGACAATGGCTGCGCAACAAGCAAAGATATCCGCGGCATTTAAGCAGCCTTTTGCTGCCCAATCAGACCGGGCTAAAGCTATTACAAAAGCTATTGGGGTGTTTATTGCTGCAGACATGAGGCAGTATTTCGTTGTGCAAAACAAGGGGTTTAAACATATGATACACGTGCTTGAGCCACACTATATTCCGTTGCGCACTCACTTCAGTGACAATATCGTCCCAAGTATGTATGAGCAGGAAAAGTCAAAAGTTATGGCTGAACTGTCCCAGGCATCTTCTGTGGCCCTAACTACAGACGTGTGGACCTCCAGGGCAACAGAAAGCTATGTGACCGTGACCGCTCATTACATCACAGCAGAGTGGGAGATACGAAGCCCTGTACTGCAGACACGCCCCTCTATGAGAGTCACACTGGCACAAACCTGGCACACGTATTGACGGAAGCAGTGGCAGAGTGGAGGATAGAGAGGCCCAATACCAATATCCCAGTCACAACAGATAATGCCAAAAACCAAATAGATGCAGTGAATGAAGCAGGACTGGGCCCACAGATAGGGTGTTTTGCACATGCAATTAATTTATCATCCCAAAAGGGAATGAAAGTTTGTAAGATGGACCGCCTCCTTGAAAGGATCAGGAAGGTGGTTTCCTACTTTCACCGAAGCTCAACAGCTGCTCATGTGCTTAAGACAAAGCAAGAAATGCTACAGCTGCCCACTCATAAGCTCATACATGATGTCACAACAAGGTGGAACTCCACTTATATGTTGGAGTGTTATCTTGAGCAGCAGGCAGCTATATACTCTGCACTAACAGACAAAACCCTGAAGAAAAATGCCAGAGACATCGTCACCTTGTCTGATGATGATGTTAAAGTGGCAGAGGAGGTCCTCAGGCTGCTCAAACCACTCAAAATGGTTATAACTCTGTTGAGCACTGAAACTGCACCATCTGTGTCCATGATCCTGCCTCTGAAAACAAGGATCCTACAATCCATGGCCCCAAGTGAGGAAGACAGCACCATCACAAGAGATGTCAAGACTGCCATTAGAGAGGACCTGAAGCCCAGATACACTTCACCACCAACCCTACAGGACTACCTTCACAGATCTACTGCACTTGATCCAAGGTTCAAGTCGCTGTCTCACCTAGACCTTGGCCTACGCCTGAGGACATACAGTGATCTCACTACTGAGATTGTGAGCAGTCTTGGCACTGAAGACTGTGAAGAGGTAAAGAAAATAAATTGAAATTATGTATTTTATGATAATGTTTTTAGTTAAGTTTATTAAGTTATTTATTAAGTTATTGCCACATTTTAATGTCTATGCAAAAAAAAAAAGTTTTAATCAATAATGTAACTTTCCCTGCAGCGTCAGTATGTAGCGCCAACAGGAGCAGACATCTCCTCCTCAAAAGAAGTCGGCAATGGCGGAGCTTTTTGGCAAGACCTTTGCACAGAAGGACATGGTCAGCAAGGCTTTTGCTGACACCATCAAAGAGGAGGTGGTATCCTATGAGGCAGCAAAGTGACATTCCAGTCAGTGGTGGAAAAGCAACGAATGTAAATACCCTCACCTTGCCACAATGGCAAGACACCATCTTGCTGTGCCTAGTGAGAGGGTGTTCTCAACAGCAGGGGACATAGTTACAGCAAAGAGATCTACACTTTCCCCAGAAAATGTAGACATCCTCATGTTTTTGAAAAAAAATTTGAAATTATAAGCTCAGGTCTGCTTTGCTTTCTTTCTTCTTTTTTGATGATGTGGACATAAGCTAGTTTTTATTTCTCTCTCCATGTTCAAAGTAAGAAGCACTGAAGCCTTAAATTGTATTTAAAGTTGTTTTTTTATTGTGTCCACATTAAAGGAAATAGTTATCATGCCCTATATTGCACCTTAATTTGTATTTATATAATTGAGTGGAATGAGTCTTGAGTTGAATGCTTTTTAATGGGCAAAAAATACTTAACTAAATAAATGGAGGGTTAAATTTGTCGTCTTTTTTTTTTGCTGATCCGAAAATTGATCCGATCCGTTGCACCATTACTATAAACAGTTAATCGAGAACTCCTGAAACACAAAATATTCTGGATAAGGTTGTTAATCTTAACAAAGTTAAAGATGTGACTATAAAGTTCAAATAATGAAGTGCTCCATATTATTACATTTGTTTAACAGTAGAAATGCCATTTGAAAGTTATTTTAACAATTAATGGTGATTATTTAAAAGGCGAGTTTAAATTGTGGTGTTCTCCCTTAAATAATAAAAGTGCAGAGCAGCTTGTCATGTTTCGATTTGCTGTATGAAAGTGTTGTTGGAAAGCTCATGTAACCATATGCACATGCAAGCATGCCTCCTAGAAAGTTTGTTGTGAGCTGTTTAATGTTCCTTTTGTTTGTATGAAAGTTTAATAAAGTGCATCATTTCTGCATTCTAATAAGATTGCCTGTGGTGACTGTTTAAATCAATTGTGTTAACCTGAATTGAAAATAAATAATAAATAACCAGCCCGCCAGTAGAGCAATATTTGGAACGCATAACAAATTAGGTCTGCAACGAGAGTTTGAAATAAAAATTGGTACTGAAACATAACACTCTACTGGTAAAAATGATATCCGAGGTACAAAAGCCATAAACACCAAAGATGTGTTTAAATTTTTATTGCTGAACACAGTAACAGAATTCAACAAAATTTCTCATATAGCAATCAAGGCAAACCTACTTGAAAGTATTAAAATTTTTTATAAATAAAATTGTCCAAAAATATGATTAACCTGTTTAAGAAATGATAAATCAGATTTAATGATTAATCTCCTATAATAAAATATATATATTTTGTTTACCTTTGATTTATTACAAGTACGTATTCGAGATAAGAACTTGGACGATGTTTAAAAAACAAGCTGCCTTGTGGAAATCCAGAATAATGAACAAGCAAATTAAGTAACACTGCATCTTAATCAGAATTAGATTCGCAAACCCTGCAATAATTTCGGGGGTGGGGAACATTTGTGCTTGAATTTTAAGTATGGTTTGTTAACTGCCAAAAGTTCAGATGTTCGTTACAGTCCTAATACACACTACCTATGGGCAAATCTAAAAGAAGAGGGGAGTGTTTAAAAATCAAGAGGGCAAGAACTTTCAAAAATGAGTGTGAAGCATATTTTAATAAATATTGGTGGGTAGCATTTAGGACAGTGTGCTGCATTTTTGCTGGAAAGACATTTGTGCGGAAAATAACATCACCCATAGAATGCCCACCTCTGTCTTTGAATTGTTACCACTCATTTCCACATGCCACAGACAGTGTGCATGTTCTAAGCACATAGCCTTTCTGCACTTCTCTGCCACTGTACTCCAAAAAACTGGAGGCTTTTTATCTGGATGTACAGTGCAATATCTTAATATGCACAGTTCAACACCTGAATGAAAGTATTGATTCAATAGACTCAATCTGTTCTAAAGACGAGTGATGGCCCTACTCTTTACTACTCATTATACCAATAATTGTTAGGCATTTCAGTTTTTTGTCTACCACCATATTTACTCATATTAACTACTTATGTTTTCTGTGAATGTGGACAAAATATTTTTTTCTAACAGCATGCAGCATTACTTCTACCACTCTCTATAATATACTCACAACTAAACTTACATTTAGAAATGTGTAAAAATACAGAGAAAACCACCAAGCCACAATCAAACACTATATTGATACCGAAATACAAAGAGCAGAATAGGGTAGAGAATAAAACAAAGTTTACATAAGAAACTTAAATTTCATTTTAATTTATATAAATTCCTTATTTTTTTCACAAATAATGTCACATGGGATCAAATGGTAAAACTAAGACAGACCAATTAAAATCTAAACACTGCACATATGAAAAAAGGTAGTGCTGTGCTATTGATTTCTGATGTTTAACATATTTTAATTTGTATGTTTTTAACATTCAAAATTGAATAAAATACTTCAAATTAATCAAGTCAGTATCACACTTCTCCAGGTGCCATTATGCTACACTTAAGTGCCACTAATAAAAGACTTCTTTCCAATAGCAAACAGCAGTCTATTTACTTTCAAATAAAAGCACCTCTGCTATTGTGGCTTTGGCTAGCATTAGGCTTGAGATGAAAGAAACTTTTTTGGGGGGGGGGAACAATTATGAATACCAACCAACCATGCTATATTTTTCAGTCATGCCAATAACCTACAGCCTTTCTAAATTCATGAATATATAATTAAGCATATTTTTACACTAAACACAAATGCACTACTATAAAAACACACACACACACCAATAGGAAGAAGCATGAATTGAAATCAAATAAGTTATACTAATAAAGAATGTGAAATTCACTTGGTCATACCACAGTGCAACATTTGTGGGCCCCACATCTTTCTGCACGAGTCTAAGATCAATAGGATTATATTTATACATCTCCTTCCAAAGGACCAACATAGATTTTTGCCTATATAAGCTCAGGCCCCTGCAAATTTATAACTGGACCGATTTGGTCTTAAATTGGACGCCTGTTTCAAACGTAAAAGTGCAGCATTTTTCAAGTGACGAAACTCTCCATCACAGCCATACGAGCTAAAACGGTGGCTGTCGCTCAAAAATGTAAACTATCTTAAACCATCTTGATTTTAAAATCCTGCCTATTAAATTATGCTATCCTCATAATACTTTATAAGAGGAAAAATGTATAGAAATCAATTGCTTAATTTCAATGAACAAGGTCTGACACACAAGAGCTCAGAAGCCTATAGCATTTTTGTAATGATGACTTCAGCAATAACCCAACGAACAGAATCGTTACAAGAATGTAGTCCTTTTTTAATCATTATACAACGGTAGCCACGAAGAAGGCAAGCTTATTGAGAGACAGACATATGGAACTTCACTGTTTTCGAACGGCGAGGGATAGGACTCCAGACAATACAGGTAAATTTCTCGTCAAGTTCCAAAAGCCGCATTACGCATATTGTTCACTCTAAACACATAATGTCTCAATAAGTACTCATAGTAAAACTCGGACATACAGGTCTTACAGTTTTTAAATTTTGTTCGCTAACTTTAACTTTGTTACATGGGATACTTTGTCACTGTGTTATCTTGAAGATGGGAAGTAGCACCCCATCAACAATATGAAAAGCAACTCTTTTGACAACAGATCTCGACTAATCACTTCTTCATACTCAGACTTTAAATGCTCTCATAAATCTCAAATGCATTATGCACAGGGCAGGGTAATGCGTTTCTTTTATAAAAAAACGTCTTGTTCCCGCGTTGAGAGCTACTTACCAGTATTTGACGATGGCTGTAACTTGCAGTGGATTAGATTGCTCGGGGTACAGTCGCCTGCACTCCCCGTAAATTGCTTGTAAACCCGGGGGAAATATAGTCGCCAGCCCCGGGGCTCCAGCGCCGGCGCTAGGCCGCACCTCGGCCATCCCTCGCCAATAAACAAGCGCGAACTCTAAACGGTGAGTGCACGAATAACTTAATAATTAGCTCTGCACTTTACGAACACAACACTTTTACTGAGCAGAGGGGCAACTCCCCCCACTTATTACAATAATTCGTACAATGCACTCCCTGGAACAACAATTTCGCCTCTTTTTCTTTCAAAGTGTAGCTTGTTGCTTCTTTAGTCAAAGCTTCAAGTGTTTCGGTCTGAGGCGTAACACAGCCAATCAATACACAGCAGGAGAGGATGGAGGCGGGGCTACAAGTTTTTTGTCTGATGTCCGCCTCTTGAAAATGTACAGGGTGGTAACAGGAAAGTAGGCGGGGATTTACACATATAATTGGAGCCAACTGGATTGGTGGATTCTAAATCAAAGTATTTTTTTTTGCCGGGAATAATTTAATAGGTATGTTTAGTGTACAGTTGCTTCCATCTAGTGGACTTCTATCTAAGACGACCTGGAGTGTGTTGTGCGCAACATAAGCTTTGTGCAGTAATTTACTTTTTCTGAACAATACCAGAAAATGGAAGTTCAGAATGCTGAAGTTCACGCCGTCGTGTGGGGCACAGTGGCTACAGTTTTTTTGTTCCAAACTGATTAGAAGCCAATTATTACTGCTAAAGCAGTTATTGTGAAGCAGCATTTTGTACTTTATTTTAGCGAAATGGCGTGTTAAGATTCTTAAACCATAATGTCTTCTCTTCGTTTAAAACAATTGTAGTTACCGTTTTCACTGGTTCTTCTTTTTTAACCAGCAGACAACCAACAAAGAGATGTTATGACATAGGAGCCAGCAGTTTCTCCATATTTGGTCCCGTTTACACCAGGGTGTGTTCATATTCATCATGAAGTATCTGTTTAAAAACATTTAGAAACAGAAGACAAAAAAGCAAATAACAGAATTACTGATTTGATCTGTGGCAAAATTCATTTGGCTTATATCTTTAGAAAAAAAATCTAGAATGTAAGAATAACCTGATGTGGCAGAATGAAAGCATTAACAAGCTGTAAAATTAAATAGGTTATGTTATCTAGTTTCCTCCCACAATCCAAAGACATGCAAGTTAGGCGAATTAGCCCTACTGTGTGTGTGTTCACACTGCAATGGTCTGGCTTTATCCAGGACTTTGTTCTTGCTCTTCACCCAATTGGACAGACTCCAGATTCCTTGTGACCCTGTTCAGGATAAACAGCAAAGATTGACTTTTTTGAGTAATTGTTTAAGCTCCAACTGCTTTAGATCTCTATTGAGTCGCGTTTTTGATGTGTGACCAGTTTGAGCTCCAGATAAATAATGTTACAATTAAGGCTTACATGTTAAAGAAACATTTGTTGATGTATATAGTTCTCAAAAATAT